>CM066033.1:738443574-739643574 GCA_033557465.1 Ichthyophis bannanicus
TACCTCTTCTGAGGAGTGTCCCCTGATTAGCCAATCATTTAAGTAGGGAAAGACAAAGATCCCTAAAGTATGCAGGTAGGCAGCAACCACTACCATGCATTCTGTGCTGAGGCTAACCCGAAGGGGAGCACCCAATATTGGTAGTGGGTTTGCTGGAACCAAAAATGCAGATACCGTCTGTGTTGAGGATGGATCAGCAAGTGTGTGTATGCCTCCTTGAGGTCTACAGAACATAGCCAATCATTTCTCTGAAGGTATGGCAGAAGTGTATCCAGGGATATCATTTTGAATTTTTCTTGAACAAGGAATTTGTTGAGATCCCTTAGATCTGTAATGGGCCTGAATGCCTCCTGCCTTCTTTGGGATAAGGAAGTAAGGAGAGTAGAAGCCCCTGCCCTTTTGGGTGGGAGGAACTCTTTCTACGGCCCCCTGAGCTAACAGGGTAGCCACTTCTGATAGGAGGCTGGCCTGCAAGGAGTTTGCAAGATAATCCCTTGTGGAAATGGTGGGGGGGGGGGGGGATCATCTGTCTCAATCTCTCCAGCCTTCTCTCTCCAACCCTTTCCAATGAGGTCCATCCCAGAGCAGGGGATATTGGCTGATTTATCTTGAACCCACTGTTCAAGGTCAGATGCCTAAAGCCAGGCCATTCTGCGAACACTGATGCAAACTGCTTAAGCTCTGCTGGGTGACTTAAAAGCATCGAAAGATGCTCTGATGATACTTAAATGTATTCTGATTTTGCCTGATTAAGGCCTGACATGCATCATGTTTGTCATAGGAGAAGAATAGGGGCAAGGTTCTCTAGATCCCTGGCAAAATCCTTGAAATACATGCCCACATAGAGCATGTAAGTAGTAATCCCAGAAGTGAGCATGCATGCCTAAAAGCAACGACGCCCAAAGACTTTGAGAGTTCTGGAGTCCTTGCCAGGAGGCATGGAAGAATGATTCTTAGAACTCTTGATGCAATGCATTGCTGTTTCCACTACCATGGAATGGTATGGTAGTTGAGGATTTTGAAAGCCAGGGCATGGTGGAACTCGGTACATGGTATCGCGTCACTTGCTAATAGGCAGCACCTTTAGCGGGGACTCCCACATATGTAGCATGAGATCCTGGAGGATCCGATGCACTGGTAATGTGACATCCTCTTTGGGCGCTGAGGTGTTTTGGAGATTTCCAATTCCTCTGCCCTTGGTTCTGTCTCTGAAGTCGTGGTAATCTGCAGGCCTGCTGCGGATGTAGAGTCCGGTTCAGACAGAAAGTCAAAGTATCGATGGTCCCTCGTCAATGTCGAGGCCTGATACCAATGTTCAGTCTGTGTAGCACTGGTAGCCTGTTGGGTACCATCGATGTAGAAAAGGGCTAACTAGGCCAGGCGTGAAAACCAAATTGGATACGATGGGGGAATTGGATGAATCAGCTTCTAACACACGAACCTATGTCACCATGGTTCATCCAGTATATGGGGATCTAGATTTAATGGATTCAGGGACAGACAGTGGATCTGGACCCATAATATCCATAGGGATAGGAAGCGCTAGCAGCTGCTCTATACATGAAACTGGATTATAGAACCTAACTTAACTATAGGCCATAGAAATTTACAGGTTTGAACTGCAGTAAAACTGTCTCTTTAAAGTGAACTTCTGCTTTCCTCTAGGACACTGGACTTAGTAAATAGGGCTTATGTGGTCAGCAAATAGTGCTTATGTGGACACAGTATTGGGTCAGGTTAAACTTCTCTAAATAAATAGAACAGAGTACATCTGCTTTATCCTGCAATCTGATAGGCTAAAGAGGTTGCTGGGTCAGGATGATCTGCTTTTAGAAATTGGGCTTTAAGTCAACAAGCAAACATAGCTTGCGTAAATAGTAGAAAATCAGCAAATATTATAAGTAACTAATTAGCTTCGGTTGTATAGTGGAAACACAGCAACACCTATTGAATCTAGTGAATATAGTTATGAGGTATAACTTCTTTCTATATGACGTGTTGCATATGTTAGCAAATTTTATGTACACTTTTGTAATTTGGAAAGCACCAGATGTTAATTAAAGATTAACTGAGTCAGCTGATATTTTACAATAAAAGTGGGAGCCCTGTGAAGCCATCTTTGAAGAAACTCTAATGGATATGTCTGTTTTAGACTCCATGTGTTTTCACCGTACAGAGCTCTGTGGTATTTAATTGGTTAATTGTGTCTCGTCTTTTCTTTCCTATTGAGAGGTATAGAAATATTAAAAAGAATCCAGGTTTTATGTGAAGGATTTCAGACCCCAGGAGGGTGAGAGTCAACAATCGATGTCAATCAATTCCAAAGGAGGCATCAGAGGGAGAGAAACCCCCAATACCGGTTCAAGGGCTGGCATCAGCCCAGGAGGTATCGGCCTTAGGCCAGACGACAATACCTGCATACTGGAGCTGTCGATACTATTGGTACCAAGGCTGCCAGGAGTGCTGCCAAGGTCCTCTTGATTGCCAGGATGTGCTGGTCAAGGGAGGAGGCTGATGCCTGGGTGGATTCACCTACGAGGCTTTCAGCCACCATTCTAGAGCATGCAATCAGTAGCTCTCCAGATGCCAAGGCCTTGGGAGTGTCCTGGAGCCCCTGTGGTGCTTTGGAGGGCTGATCCTCCCGTCGGTGCTGTTTGGCAGGCCGATCTGCATCAGATGCACCTTTCGGTGAATCTCTGTGATGATGAAGGGACTTACTTCAAGAATTGGTATCAGTTTATGATGCCAATAACTTAGACTTAGTCTTATATTTGGACTTTGAGGAGACTCGAGAACCAAGAGAGGAGGCTGACATCCTCAACAATACAGAAGCAACTGAAATCAAGTCTGGGGCAAACAGAGAACCATACTGTCTGGCCCTGTTCTTTAGGCCTCGTTTTGTCATTTATTGGCAACAAAGGACAACCAGATGGTAAATGGTCTGGACCCAAAACATTTAAACCACCAGTCATGTTTATTGGTGACTGATATTGTACAAGAACACTTGTTAACTCTTTTGAAGCTGCTGATGTGTTTTCCCATCGTGGCGGAAAAGAGTAGGCCAAGGTATTATTTGGTGGTAGAACCACCAAATATTGAAAAAAATAAAATAAAAATCGGGGCCAGTATCAGAGAAGGTACTAGCATTGGCAGAAAGGCAAAGCACAGATTTAAACCACCACAACAACAAAAAATCATTTTTCGGCAGCGACAGGAAGAAACCCTCCTGCTGGCTCCACGGAAAATGAAGAACTGAGGAGAGGACTTGGGAAGGCGGGAAGACAGATGTGCAGACACGGTGGATTGCTCCAAAAAGCTTTCCAATTGGACACTGGGGAGCATTCCCATGTGAGCTCCATCAGAATGATACCAATATGTGAAGACTGCATTCCTATTTGTTCTTGGAGATTACAAGAAACTTTGAGGTAGAAATCAAAGAATTCAATTTAGAGAAGGAACTGGATGGTTATGGAAAAGTGGATTTATTACAGAGAGCCCTTACTGATCAAGCATAGGTATTCTCTCCCTCAAACTTTGAGTCATCCAAAGAAAATCTTATTAGTGTAGACACCAGTACTAAGTGTGGTGGTTCTCCTAAAGACATTGTTCCAGCATTCGTTTATAAGAAAGGTTTAGAATTATTTGTTACATTCTATTTTGACATTAACGCACGCCTTCTTGAAAGAGGGAATTTTTCCAAGGAAATGAAAGGCGATAGTACGCCAGTGTTAAAAAAGGCTTTTCTGATACACCAGACTTTAATGGCTTAAGACCAATTTTATATTTACCTTATTTGGACAAGTTAATGGAACAGATTGTGAAGAATCAATCGAGTATCTGGAAGATAATAATTTGGCTGGGGAACAGATTGGCTTGCATGCTGGGCATAAGAACATAGAAACTTCAATAATGAATCAGACCAAAGTTCTATCAAGACCAGTGTTCGGTTTCCAACAGTAGCCAATTCAGGTCACAAGTACCTGGTACACCCCAAAAATGGCCAGTTCCATGCTACTTTACTCTCAAAGATGTGTGGTTTTCTACATTAATAATGGTTAACTGTTTAAACTTGTTAGTGTGGTCCCCCCCCTTCCACTCACAGTATAATTGTATATCATTTGCATGAAAGATATACTTCACATCGCAAGGACAATCAATGTATTAAAGGAGCCGTATATCAATTAAATAAGACAGGCGACAGAGGAGACCGTCAGGGACACCTAACTGAAATCTGTATTCATTTGATACCTTGTTCTGCCCTTTAAAAGCCAATCATAGGCCCTGCCTTTGATATGGTAGGCCTGTAGGCTCATCAATAAGATACCAGTATCTGTAGTGTTAAAAGGTAGCCGAAAGATTTAAAACAAGAAGCACAGAATAAGTATCAGCATCCAGCGACCTCCATAAATCATCCATCAAACCCAAGAAAGCAGACTCCATGTTTTGCCCTCCTGGCTCTGATGGACAGTGTGACCACACTGAGTATTATGTGCAATTCTGGTCTCCACATGTCAAAAAAGATAGAGGCATTAGTGAAGGTACAGAAGGGCAACCAAAATGATAAAGTGGATGGAATGATACCCTTATAATGAAACCATAAAGAGGTTGGGGCTCTATAAAATTCTGAATGGAGTAGAACAGATAAACGTGAATTAAGTGTTTACTCTCAAAAAGTACAAGGATTACAGGGCATGCCATGAAGTTACAAAATAGTAGTAGTAGTTCCAGGTCAGAATTATAGTGAATCAGGAAGTCACTGCTTTTATAGTTTATGTAATATTTGTGCCTTAGGCCTCCATTTGGGATACATGACTTGTGTACAATGATTCATGCCATTCATTGTGTGCACTTCTCACCCCGCATCACTGACAAAGGTTACAATTGGTTTAAAGTACAGCTGCACACACTGGAGGTAATTTTACAATGGATATTTCACAAGTATATTTCATTATACATGTCTAAAAGGCCTCTTATAAAATCACCTCATACATAAAGGCACGTGCTAGGGGTATACTTGTATGTAACTTTAGAGAAGGCGTGTTCAGGGGAGGAGTTTGGGCAGTTGTGTGAGCAGAGTCATGATTATCCCATGTATTTTAGAAAATACGAGCATATGTGCATGCTTTACATGCTAACATTTACAGCTGTATGACCGCAGCTTCAATCTGTTACTTCTGCTGGATCTGCGCTAGTATTTCTTAACAATAGTAGGCTAATAGGCATATATATGGCCATCACACATAGGTTGCCTGTAATAAACTACCCCATTATTTCCTGTACAAGCTCCCTAAGAGCATGCTCGCCCTGTCTTCTCTGTATTGGCTCCCTGTCCAACAAAGAATAGAATTTAAGATTCTGTGTATAGTGCATAAGATTGCTTAATCAAAAATCCCTGGTGCCTTTGTGAGATTGAATTTAGTCTTACTCTCTGCCTCACCTAGGTTGGTGACCACAATGAAGAGGCTGTTTCTTTGGAGCCAGCTTCCTCTGGACTTTAAATTACTAGACAACTTGCTTTTGTTTTGTACATTATGCAAAGCTGGGCTTTTAAGGCCTTTGGTAAATTTACTGTTTGTATGTGTTTATTAATATGCTTTTTAATTTTTGTTTATTTTTCTGTTCATATATTTGTTTTGTACACCACCTTGAATCAGAAAAGAATTAGTGATATATATGTTTAATAAATAAATAAATAAATGTCCTTCCAATTATTTACTTGGGCCTAAAGAAATCACAGGGCTATCAGACCACCCAATGAAAGCACTTGATTTACAAATTCAAGAGGTGGCAAGGTGAGTAATCAAATCTAAAAAAAACAATACAAACAATCTGCCCAGCACTTTATTTTTGTCCTTGAGCACACATCCTTGTAGCAACAAAAAGCTACATGGACAAGAAAAGCTCTTTCAAGTTATTGCTGACACCCAAAGACAAAAACTACTGCCCACTGGACTTCATCTGTTTAAATTTTATTATCAGTGGCAAGTGAGCACCACCATCACAATATCACCAAGACGACACTGCTAAAACAGCTGTTAAGTACCTGCCTCCTTCTTGCCCTTTCGTCATTTATTTATTTAACCAGTTTTGTATACCACCTTATCCTACAATAAAAGTGGTTGTCAACACAAATTGTGGGTCTACATTCAACAGGAGGCGAGGTGTGACAAGACGTACATACAGACTTTAGGCAATTAGTTCTTAGTTCTCATTTGGGTGTGCAGGCAGAGTGGAGGTTCTTGATTTACTTGATTTATGCAGGGAAGGATATGCAGATGACACTTCTGGCACCAGTACAGTATATACAATGTCACTGTTGCATCATAAGCCATAGGGAGTAATCCAGTTGCCTTGGATGTGAGCTTTTATGCCAATACCGTTAGGGAAGGGAGAGGGAGAGAATTACAGGAAAGGAATTCAAGTACATTAAAAATGAATAAACAGTAACATTTTGACACAGACTATTCCTGTTTGTCATGTGTACTTTTGAATCATCACACAAGCAGAAGTACCATGCTATTGTAAAAGGCAAAGAAACCTGTTTACATAAGAATCTGTCGGCACTTATGAGCAAAATAAAAGTCCATTTGAACCAGTTTGTATTTGGTTATGCATTGCCCTAACTGACCAATGTGTTACCTGAACAGAACCTGCAGTATAATGACAATTTCTCAGCTGCAGCAGCATGCAAAAAAAAAAAAAAAGCAGCCATTATTTAATTTGCCCAAATGGCATACTGGTTAACCAACTGAAGGGCAGACTAGATAGGCCATGTGGTCTTTTTCTGCCATCATGTTTCTGTGTTTCCATCATGCTCGCCTGTAACTAAAAAGCACCACCATCCTTAACAGCTTTAAAGAGTACTGTGCCCAAACAATTCGTGTAGAATTTTCTTTCTCTGACCTCTATATATCTATACTCTCTGACCTCTATATATCTATATTTTCCTCAATAAAACTGTCTGGTTTTCCAAAGAGTACTCCAGCTCAATGTTAGTCCTCTCATTACACTCAACTCAGATACCATTAAGTCCCCACAACCTATTGCTGGTCACTTCCCCTGGACCTCACCTTCCAGAAAATTCTCTGAGATGTACCAACATATCCACTTTTCTGTCACGGTCTGCAATGTACTGAAACCACATCATTGGTAGTGCAGCTGAAAATAACCAAATCCAGACTGCAGGAGTCGGAATGTTTCACACTGAAATGGGATGCAACAAGACAGCTGCACTTGCAATACCTGTTCTGTGGGTGTTTGTGTGTGAGGGAAGCTTGCAGTGCTGCTGCCCATGCTGTACATATTCTGTAGTAGAGCAGTGTATGTGTGAAGAAATCTTGCATTGTTGCTGCCTGTGCTGTAACTGTTCTGTAGTGGAACAGTGTCTGTGCACGTGAGGGAAGCTCACACTAATGCTGTTGCTATTGAAAACGTATGTACAGTGCTATTAGCAGAGCTCCAGGACCTCCATTTGGTCTTATAGATCAAAAAGACATCACGAGGAAGAACTTCATTCTCTGCTAGAAATCCTCACAAGGAAGAGAGAATTCTGGCACATTAGGGTTTAACGGAGATAGACAAACTGGCGCTAGCGCTCCTTTTCACTGATAAAGGAAATATTTTTCTTCTGAAGAGACAATAGACAGATGAGAAGAGAAAGAAATACAAGCAAATAGACAAAAATTATACAAAAAGATAGGGACTATTTGATGATTTCACATTACAACACAAGGAAAAACACCAAGAGAAGCGGGTTTGGTTTTATTTTTTGAAATAAAAGCAAAGTACAAAACAGATTGCAAAATATTTATCATCATGATATCCCCAAGTGCCTGAGAGATTTTGTGTTTTGAAGCTACAAATTCAGCACACCAAAGAGTTTGGAAGATGAAAGGCTGCTGTAGTTCTGAAGAAGATGTATTGCAGAGTCTTCTGCAATCCCCTGCCAAATGCCTCAGATGCTGAACCATATCATTGCAGAAATGAGAGTCCTAGCACAAATGTAAATAACCAGTGCACCAACCCTACTAAATTTTATCAATTTGTCACTGAAGTTAGAGTAGAATGGTGCACTTGACCATGAAATTGATGGAATCCTGAATCCTAATCTCAACTCTGGTTATCAACTCGTCTGTGAGGCCAATAACAAAGTCAGTTTGGCATGCTGTTATTCAATTTGGTCAGCAGATAAAAATAATGTTCCTCTTTCTGCTAAGAAATCAGCTATGCAGTGGGCAGAAAAGCATACTGGGCAAGCCACCCTACAGATGAAAGCATGTATTCCCAAAATACTACTAAAAAAAAAACATACTGGAACTTGTACAGCAGGATGATGGTTTAGTTAAGGTGAAAGGAAGACAGCACCTTTGGGAAGAAGGATGGCACAGTCTGCAAGGAGAAAGAAGCCGTCACGAAGATTAAAAATGGCTCCCTGCAAGACAACTCTGACACCTGCCTGCGGAAATGATAGCCACCAGGAAACCCACCTTGAGGATCAAATCCTTGAGAGAGACTCTATAAATGGGCTCAAAAGAGGCCCTTTCAGTATCTCCAACAGCAGAGAGAAACTCAACTGAAGAACCACCGTACACATCTGCTTCACTCTCATAAGCAAACTGGAGACGTCTGGGTGCACAGTCAAGAATATCTCTTGAATGAGCCCACAGTAGCATGGTAGGGCCTCTACCCGAACCTTGAGAGAGTTCAGGGCCAATCCCTGTTCAAGACCAGACTGTAAGAAGGATGAAACTGCTACTATGTCTGCCTTCTTGGCCTGCAGGGCTCAAGAGCAACACCATCTCTCAAAGACTCTCCAGAATCTCACATAAGCCAGACCCCGATTAGCGATCTGCAGTGAGAGAGCACGCAGGATACTCCTGCCGCCGAGGCTAATCAAGGCCCATCGAGAACACCACCTGGGACATTCAAATTTCAGCACGCTTAGGCGCAGCAGCAATCAGATCCCGATTGGCTATCTGCAACGGGGGAGCGGGAACACAGAATACTCTTGCCCCCCTGCCACCAAGACCAATCAGTGCCCACCAAGGACACCACCTGAGACATTCAAATCTCAGCGCACTTAGGCAAGCCCGCGTCAGAGGGCCTTTTGGCATGGCCTTTAGACACGGGCCCAGGTATGAGGACATCAGCAAGTAAGTCATTAAGGCAATAGGGCACAGTGTCACCGCTACACTACAACTACTAAGGAATAGATAGAAACCTCTATAATAGCCCTATTCAACTATGAGCTGTTAGAAAAGTCACTATGCTTACTATATACCTAGCCATGTACACACTTTTTACTCTTATCCTCCTGACCAAAGGACACAATACCCTCCCCACCCCTCACTACCTTCCCTACACTCTCAAACACTTACCTCCCCTCAACCGATCCTAACACACAACCAAACGCATCATAAACATACCAACCGCTATCTCCATCCCACCCATCACCACTACCTTCAAAGCAACACCACAGATACTCCAATACACACTAATCAACCTCACATCAGTAAGAAATAAAATCCAAGTTATCACTGACCTGCTCACAGAGTATCAACTAGACATTCTCTGCATATCCGAGACCTGGCTCTCTGACACCAATAATGTTCTCTTCAACCAGTTCAAACCAGAAGGCTTCTCACTATTCCACTGTCTGAGAAACAACCAAAGAGGAGGTGGGGTACTGCCACTAACCAAAGCGCATTTCCACTTCCGTCCCCTATCATCGCGAAGCACCAAGGAAATGGACTCCATCACCATCACGAATAACCAACTATCAGCCTCAGCTACAGAACTCCCACCTTGTCTTCCAACGAACTATCCGGCATAATAGAAAATATACTAGACATCTTCAAAACCAAGAAAGACCTCATCATCTTGGGGGACTTCAACCTCCCTTCCCTGCCACCTAACATGGCAGACAACTTCCTCTCAGCCTTGGCGTCAATGGACCTCACACAAAATGTAACATCCCCCACACACAACAAGGGCAATACCCTCGACCTAATCTTCACCCCCACCCTCACAATCCACACCATCCCCCCCCACACATGCTACAAACATACCCCATGCCCTTGATCAACCACAACATTACCTTCTCTCTCCCTTCAAATCCCCTATACATCTGACAAAACAACAAGAAACCACTCAACGATTCAGACAATTCGATAAGGAACCTTACCAAACCTAGAGATGGACACAATCAACCCAACGATACTAGCAGACACCTGGAACAAAGTACTTGGAAAAGCAGCTGGACTACCACCCAATCAACACAATACATCCAGAGAACACCACATCCATAAAACTCCCTGGTACATCCGCAGCTTGTGGCACCTAAAAAACAAACTAAGACAAGTGGAATGGAAATGGTGAAAGACGACCCAGATCGAAGATTGCAACAACTACCTAGCTCTACTTTGGATCTACCATTTAACTGCTGATAAAGCTAAGAAAGACTATCATACAAAGCTCATTAATACCTCCTTCAATCACCCGAGAATTATTTGACCTAGTCAAACGCCTCACAAAACTACCCATCAACCTCAACTCAACACCCACCATTGATCAACAACTAGCTGCACACTACAAACAACTTCGCCCCCACCTGAATCACACCACTACCCCCGCCACCACCACCTATCCATACCCCATTTGCTGGTCCACCTTTCATACGATCAGTGAAGATATTGAAAACATACTAACAATGCTCAACACCACCACCTCCCCACTCGACCCATGCCCAGCCAACTGGATTAAAGCAGCAAAGTCAAAATGTCCAATCCTCATCAGAACAACACATGAAGCACTTCAACAAGGAATAATGCCTAAATGTCTCAAATTATCTTCTATCTGCCCCACCTTAAAGAAACCAAGCCTCAACCCAATGGACCTCCTACTGACCCATCGCTAGCTTCCCCTTCCTGGCTAAAGTCATCGAGAAAGCTGTACAGCTCCAGCTCCAGGACCACATTAACGAAAACTGCCTTCTGGATCCCCAACAACATGGTTTCCGCCCGTTATATGGAGTAGAAACCTTGATGACCTCCCTCATTAACCCACTAACCCCAAGGCACACAAGATTGCTCCCAAGCTTTCTTTTTGATATCCCTGGACATCTCTGCAGCTTTTGATACAGTCAACCACAACACACTCTCCAAGGATTACAATCATATGGAATCCAAGATACTGTTCTCAAATGGTTTCAATCCTACCTCACTGACAGAAGACAGCAGATAAAACTGGGAACAAATACCTCCAAACCATATCAACAAACACAAGGAGTGCCCCAGGGTTCCACACTAACCACACCCCTCTTCAATTTATATCTCCATCCCCTCTGCTCGATCATTAAAAAGCACAACATCAACTTCCACATTTAAGTGATGACATTGTATTATATTGTCCACTCCACATAAAACAACCAACTTATACAGGAATGCTTTACAGACGTCTCTTGCTGGCTCATGGCGAATAACCTATCAATCAGCTACAAGAAAATGGAAGCTCTGTTTATAACAAAGGACTCCGCATTCACCCCTCCAGATTCAATAACTCTAAACAACATTCAGATAAATGTTAGACCAGAGCTAAAATACCTTGGGATCATTCTGGATCAACAACTATCCTTCAAGGCACAAGATAAATGTTAGACCAGAGCTAAAATACCTTGGGATCATTCTGGATCAACAACTATCCTTCAAGGCACAAGTAACTATGACAGCCCAAATGATATACTTCAAAACCAAAACACTACAATGTGTCTGTCACCTCCTTGAACCAGAAGACTTTCGCTCAGCAATCCAAGCCTTCACTCTCCCTCATGCAGACTATTGCAACATAATCTATCAGGGTCTTCCACAAACCACCCTCCTCCCACTACAAACTGCCCTACATACACACGGCCGCGTGCACAATCCGGGGAGCCTCTAGACAAGACCACATCATCCCCCAACCTCAAAACAGCTCCACTGGCTGTCCCTCCGCAGCAGAATCAAATATAAATCCTTGCTCCTAACACACAAAGCACTGCATTCCCACGCAGCCCCCCACCTCCAATCCCTCCTTCGGACAATCATCCCAAACAGCCACCGAAGATCTTCCACAATCAACAAACTCCATACCGCATTCTAAGACAAAGTTCAACCAACAAACCTGCCGCAGAGCATTCCATCTCTATGCACCATCCCTCTGAAACTCTCTGCCAGACACTATAACGAATATCACCAACCTTCCCTCCTTCCGCAAACACCTGAAAACCCTCCTATTTACTAAACACTATGGATGCACCACCTAACCCGCCCCCCACCCCCGACATGACCCATACTGTAATTATGCTAAAAGAGACAGAACTATTACCCGTAAATAGTTAAAGAATATATCATTTGTACTTAGTTTACAGATGTACATAGTTCAATTTTGCAAATAGTTTACTGTTATAGGTTTTCTGTGACGGAGGTTTTATTCATTGTAAACTGTTTTGACCTGGTGAAAAGTGGTATATAAGCCTAGCTAAATAATTAAAATAAGCCATGGAAGTAGAGGCTCATCAGGCCTTGAGAAGAGTATTCACTACCGCACCAGAATAGCGCCTCTTGGATAGCTTATGACTCTCTAAGGCCAGGCCATAAGTGAAAAGGAGCGGAAACCTCCATCACTAGGGGCCCTTGCCACAGGAGGCCCCTCACCTGAGGCAGAGAGAAAGGGGACCGTGACACTAGATTCAAGAGATCCATGTACCATGACTTGCATAGCCAGTTGGATCATTAAGATTACCATGCCCAGGTGAGAGCGAATCCTGAGCAGAAGGTAGCTCATTAAGTACCACAAGGAGAAGACATACAGAAGCCCCTCCTGAGGCCATTCCTGAAATGGGGAAACCTAGCATATCACCTGCCAATCTTAATTGTGGCTGGAAAGTTAGCCACTCAGGAGAACACAAAAGTGGAGATCAATCAAATACTGGAAGGCTCCACCTCTGCATGATGAAGTCAGACACATGAGGACTTAACCCTACTCACTGAGATCTACAGTGTCCCAACTCCAGAAGTTGGCCTGTCTGTTGTCAACAACTGCCACATGGGCTGTGGATAGATAAATGAAATGCTCCTCTGCTCAGTGACATAGCTCTGACACCTTGAGAGATCCTCTGGCACTTCAAGTTCTGCCTTTCTTTTGGGGTACAGCACAGATGTGGCATTATCTAAGAACATGCTGACCACTCTGCCCACCAGGAAGGGCCAGGAACTCTCCAGATTCAGGTGGATTACTCTGGCCTCCAAATGGATGATAGACCAGGAGGCCTCAGAGGATTAGAATCCCTGATCAAGCTGACCTAAACTGTGAGCTCATGAGGCCTTCAGGCTGACATCCATGGGGACTATCACCAAATCCAATGGAAAGTCTGCAACCACCATGCTAACTGCCCTTTGATCTTCTGGGGAGAGGGGATCTGGTTGAACAACTGAGAACAGGGAGACCAAATAGAGAGCAGATGTCTCCAAAGAGGGCATGTGTGCATCCTAACCCAAGGGACCATTTCCAAGGTTTGATGTCATGGACCCTAGGAGTTGGAGGTAGCCTCAGGCCCAGGGAGCTGATGAAGTACAAAACTCCCTGAGTTTACTCAGCAGCTTGAGTGACCTCTCAAGCATGTGAAAAACTCAACCAAGGAGAGTGCTGAATCTAGCCCTAAGGTACTCCAAGTCCTGAGAAGGAATCAGATTGCTCTTGAGATAGTTGATCACTATTCCCACTTTTCTAGACAACAACTCACCAGGGCTATCTCATCCCTGGACTTCTCCAAGGAATCTGACCAAACCAGCCAGTCATCCAGGTACGAGAGATCCTAGATTTCTTGCTTGTGCATGACTGCCCTCAAGCACCACCATGATCTTTCAAAATGTAGAAGGAGTCATAGCCAGATCAAAAGGTAGAGCCCAGAACTAGAAATTATGACCTAGGACACCTACTCTAGCCACCTTACTGGACAGACTAGATAGACCATACTGGTCTTTGTTGTTGTTAAGAGCCATCGAGTCGGTGTTGCCTCATGGTGACCCTCTGGATAGTTGTCCTAAACTGTGTTTGGTCTACAGTCAGGCGGCTCATTACTGACAGACTGGCACCCATAGCTGCTGTTACTGTATCGATCTATCTCATTGCTGGCCTTCCTCTTTTGCATTGACCTTCTACCTTACCAAGCATGATCTTTCTCTAATGATCTCTCTCTTTGCATGATAAGCCAAAGTATGAAAGGCGATGTCTTGTCAACTGAGCTTCTAAAGAATGCTTAGGTTTGATCTCCTCTAGTACTGACTGGTTTGTTCTTCGAGCAGGTCATGTTATACATAGTATTTGTGGCAAGCACCATAATTCAAAGACCTCAATTTTCTTCCTGTCCATCTTTTTCACTGTCCAACTTTCGCATCCATATGATGTTACTGAAAATACCATGGCTTGAACAAGTCGAATCTCTGCATGGAGAGAGACACCTCTGCTCTTGAGAATCTTATCTAGGTCCTTCATAGCCATTCTGCCAAGAGCAATGTGTCGTCTGATTTCTTGACTGCTTGTTGCTTCTTTATTGATAGTTGATCCAAGTAGGTTAAAGTTGTCCACTATTTCAATTTCTTCACCATCAACAATGAACTTACTGATTTTGCCAGTTGCCAGGATCTTTGTCTTCTTTACATTAAGGTGCAGGCCCATTTTAAGACTATGTTCCTTGATCTTGAGAAGCAAATGTTTCAGATCATCTTCACTTTCAGTCACTAATGTGGTATCATCAGCATAACGAAGGTTGTTAATGAGTCTCCCACCAATCTTCACACCTCTGTTGTCTTCAGACAGTCCTGCTTCTCTGATGATTTGTTCTGCATATAAACAGGTAGGGGGAAGTATGCAGTCCTGTTGTATGTCTTTGCTGTTTTTAAACCATTCTGTTTCTCCTTGTTCCGTTCGAACTGCTGCTTCTTGATCAATTTAAAGGTTGTGCAAGAGAACGATCAAGTGTTCTGGTACACCCATACTTCTTAATGTAGCCCAGAATTTCTCATGGTTTTCACAGTCCAGAGCCTTCTTATAGTCAACAGAACATATATAGATATCCTTTTGGTATTCTTTAGTCTTTTCAAGGATCTATCTCACATACGTGATGATGTCTCTCATTCCTCAACCTTTCCTGAACCCTGCTTGCACTTCAGGTAGTTCTCATTCCAGGTATGGTTGTAGTCTCTGCTGAATAATCTTCAGTAGAATCTTGCTGGCACATGGGTTCAGAGTGATTGTGTGATAATTTCCACAGTCAGTTGGATCACCTTTCTTTAGCATTGGTATAAACACAGATCTTTTCCAGTCAGTTGGCCATGATGTTTCTTCCAAATTTCCTGGCAGAGCCTTGTAACTATGGTAACAGCTGCATCAGATTGCTGTAATATTTCTATTGGAATGACATCAATGCCTGGTGCTTTGTTCTTTGATAAGGCTTTCAATGCTGCTTCAACTTTTTCTATCACCACCAATGGTTCCGGATCATAAGGTACAGGTTGAAACGGCTGTTGGTCCACTTGATCTTTATCATATAAACTCCTCTCTATATTCTTTCCACTTTTTTTGATCATCTCAGCATCATTCAACATGGATCCTTGAGCATCTTGTAACATTCCCATTCGAGGCTGGAATTTTTCTTTAAGCCTCGTAGCTTTAGGAAAGCCAATCTTGTTCTTCCTCTAATAGTTTCTGCTTCTATTTCCTTGCATGCATCATTGTAGTACTTCTCCTTGTCTTGTCTTGCTCCATGTTAGAAATCTCTATTGAGTTCTGCGATTGCCTCTTTCTCCTCTGGCTTTAGCTTCTCTGCGTTTCTGGGCAATTTTCAGGTTTTTTCGGTCATCCATTTTGGTAATTTTTGCTTTTTCACCTTTTGTAGACATTTCTCACTTTCTTCCACCACAACCTTCTTGATGTCATCCCATAACTCTTCTGGAGCTCTATCATTTGTATGCAGCAAATTGATTTTGCAGGCTGTATTTAAATTCCGGTGGTATATTCTCAAGGTCATATTTTGCTAATTCAAGAGTGGCTTGCTCTTTTTTCAACTTTAGCTTGAGTTTGCAAACTAGTAGTTGGTGATCTGTGCCACAGTCAGCTCCAGGTTTTGCCTTTGTTGATGTTATAGAGCTTTACCATCGTTAACTTCCACAGACTTTAAAAAAAAACACATCAGGAAATACTTTCTCACTGAAAGGGTGGTGGATGCTTGGAATGCCCTCCTGATTGAGGTCGTGGGGACAAATACAGTGATGAATTCAAAATGGCATGGGACAGATACAGTGGATCCCTTTATAGCAAGAGGATAAAACCAAAATAAACGTAACTATTTTTTATATTTCAACAAATAGAGAAGAAGAGTGATCTTCATAGAAAGACGGGTACAACCCTAAACAAAGGCATAGAGAGGGGTGGCCTGCATGGAACGGTGGGTTACATCTATTCTAGCCACCTTACTGGGCAGACTAGATGGACCATACTGGTCTTTATCTGCCGTCATATACTGTTACTATTAAAAAGTGCAGAAATACTGGTATAACTCCCAAAAGGGAAGCTGAAAGTATGCCTCAGCAAGATCCAGGGAGTATGAAACCCTCAGGTCCAGAATAGGCCAGAATGAACCTGCCTTCTTGGGCACCATGAAGCAGATAGAATAATGCCCCTGGCCCTGCTCTGTGGTGGGCATGAGTTAAAGAGTCTGCAACTGCAGAAGGCACTGTGGAGTTTCCTTAATCAACTTCACAATTGTTTTATATTAAACTTTGTAAATCATATTGTATATTCAGGGAAAGGTAGTATAGCAAGTTGAATAAACCATAAACCATCCACTTGAGTGGGGAGCTACAAAGATGTCTCGTAGAGACTCTGCAAACTCCAGCATGTAATCTTGCCAGAAGACCCTGAAGACCCATTGATCTGAAATGATATGTGCCCACTTAGGCAGAAACAACTGGAGCCCCAACCAATTTCATCCAAGAAAGGACCCACCAAATCACATGGCGGGGTTTACTGCATCTTGAGGAAGTTGCAGCCGAGTCCTGAGAACGCTGAGAGCTTCAAAAGGGCCAACTCTTCTTGGGCTCAGACTCATTGGATAGAGCCTGTTCATCCCGATTCCTAGCAGACCGAGAGTATCTCCATGTCTCACGCAAGATCCTATGAGAGGTACTCAAAATAGCCTGGGCCTGACTTCCAGAAGTATTTGTGAATGAGCCTCTCCAACATTGTTCAACCATTTTACCAGGTCCTCCTCAAAGACAAACCTGTCCTTAATGGGGACTTTGTGGCTGTGTAACCTGTCAGCTGATGCTGTCTCCTGGTTATGGCTGAGCAGCTACCACCTAGACACAACTACCACTGCCTTGGATTTGGAAGAGATCTTGATCAAATCCTACAGAGCATTACCCACATAAATGGCTCCAAACTTCAATCTCTCAGCCTCCAGGCTGCCCCAGAGCTGCTGGATCCAGTATAGCAAGGCTAGAGCCACCAAGCCTGCACACACCACCACTTGAGAGCACTGTTCCCTCTAAGCTGTGCGCGCGCACACACCTTGCCGAGTGAGCGCACATACTTTACAACAGAGCGCACAAAAATTACGGTTCTGATTCTGATAGAAAACACCACCGATGTTCTTAAAATTGAAAAGTTGTTGTGTATTTATGGTTTTCACAAGTTCTACAATATTTTCTAGTGCAATCAATGTAGTGTACATACTGTATTTTGATGTGTAATCAAATTTTAAAGTATATAACTCCGAGTGTCGTTATGTGGCGCACAAAAATTTAACCTTCCTTCAAAAGCTGCACAGCTGATATTTTATGTGCACACAGCCTACAGAAAATTAGAGGGAACATTGCTTGAGAGCCTACGGTGGAAGACACAAAGGCAGTTTTAAAGACAGCCTCCACCCTCCTACCATGAGGCTTCTGAGCACAGCATCCCCTTCCACTGGGAAGGTTGTGAGTTTTGTCACTGAGGTGCTGAGTCTGTCCACCCAACAGAGCCTACAAAGCTGGTCTAGTTCATAATGGGGAAGAGGGTACAGCAAGTTAGGACCTTAGAGCCCCTAAAACCCAGCTTAGCAGTCTCCAATTGGGAGATTACGAGCTGCCGCATAGACTCAGGAAGAGCAAAAATCCAGAAGGATGACAGATACCTTCCAGAATAGGGCCCACTTGAGAAGCACAGAAGCAGGCTCTATATCATGCAGAGCTGCCATAGCATCCTAAATAAGGATAAGTCCTCTCTGAGAAACAGGCAGAGCATGAAAGGATCCTCGCCTTCCATTATGGGAATCTCCCATTCCTTCTCTGACGCACCTTCAGGAGATCAGGATTCCATTTCTGAAACCCCATCAACCCCTGAAGGTGATAATACTGGGGTCCTGAAGGAATAGACAGGTGAAAGAGCAAACCGAGGGCACTTAATCCCTTTACTGCCAGTGTCAGTGATTCTTGAGTACCCTGTGTCCCCTGCATGGGAGGCACAGGCCTTAAGCCCCCACAAAATAAATTGCCAAGCAGCTGTGAGCTGTTTTAGGACCTGCTGCTCAAGCCAGTTGTGAAGGGAGCCCCAGAGGACCTTGAGGGACCAGAGCACTTGAGACTATGACCACCACACCATGCTCCCCCTTTTACAAGGAACAAGCAGCCATCCTAAAATGATGCCAGCCCGCGGAAAACAAAATGGAGGGGGGGGGGGGTATGGCAGGGGTTGCAAACACAGCATCAGGTCTGGGGCCACAGGGTCCCGAAATGCCAAAATATATGTGCCCCAGGACATTTCTACCATAAATGGGACAAAAAAATAGCAGCTGCGGGTTTAAACTGCTAGGAATCAAGAGATCAGGGGCTGAATCGAGAGGGGTTCTCTCTGTGGTGTGGTAGTACACAGCAATTGCGCTTAGGTGCACTCTGACTGAGTTGGCTTTCAGTCCGGCCTGTGACAAATGGAGCAAGTACTGGATCGCCACTTGCATGGCTCAGGAGAAGGGGTTCTGCGGCCTCTCTGCGCACCACAGTGAGAACTGACTCCACTTAAAGGCGGAGGCTCATCTTGTGGAGGGCTTGTGGAAGGCTAATAAGACTTTCTCTACCTCTTGTGGGAGGTTAAAAGGTAGCCAGAGCTACCCTTCCAGCAGCCATGCTGTTAATGCCAGGGACCCCAAGTTGGTGTGTGGGAGGGAGCCTTCCTCCTGAGACAGAAGGTCCGGTGCACAGCCCAGCAGGACAGTGAGTATCACTGACAATTCAAGCAGTAGTGGGAACCATCTGAGGCATTTAGTATCAGTGATGGGCCATCTGGGGCAATTAGCCATCTGGGCCAATTAGTATCAGTGATGCCCCCTTGCACTGGACCTTGAAGAGGGTCCTGGCGACTAGCGGGGTCAGCAGGAAGGCCTTCTGTCCACGGGATTGAGAATACATCCACTGCTACTCTTGACGGGTGAAAAGAGGTCCATCAGGGGCAGCCCCCAAAGACGGAAGAGCCGAGAGGCTACTCTGGGGTTCAGATGCCACTCATGTGGCTGAAGGACTCTGCTCAGTCTGTCTACCAGGGCATTGTCCTGGCCCAGGAGGTAGACTGCCTGGAAGAGAATGCCATTGCAAGTCGCATAGGAGCAGAGGGCTACTGCCTCCTGGCAGAGAGAATACAACCCATGCCCCCCTGCTTGTTGATATAGAACACTGTGACCTGGTTGTCTGTCTGGACCAGTACCGCATGGTGCTGCAACCAATGGCAGAATGCCCTAAGGGCCAAGAAGATCACCCTTAGTTCCAGGAGACTGATCTGCAGTTGAGATTCTGCCTGGGACCAGCTGCCCTATGCGCGAACATCCTCTCTACAAACCCCCCAACCGAGGAGTGAGGCGTCCGAGGTCAGGACCCTTTGTGGGGAGTGAGGTGTCTGGAAGGGTATCCCGGCCTGGAGGTGGCAGGAGAGCTGCCACCAATCGAGGGGCTCTGCTAGCTGGCATGTTACTCTGACCCTGTCCCTTAATCCACCAATGGCTAGGGTCCACCAGGAGCAGAGGCACCACTGAGCTGCTTGCATGTGTAAATGGGGTACTGGGGTCATGTGGACCGTGGAGGCCATGTGGCCAGCAGACGGAGGAGAAGACGGACCGGGACCAATTGCTGGTGCTGCACTTCAGCTGCTAGCTCCTTGACGCATTCTGCCCTTTCTCTGGGAAGAAAGGCCTTGGCCTGCAGAGTGTCTAGCTGAGCCCCTATGAACCCCAGGCTTTGGAATGGAGTCAAATGAGACTTGGGGTGGTTGATGATGAATCCCAGGTGTTGCAGTAAAAGGATAGCATGCCTTGTGGCCTGATGTGCCTCTATGGCAGTGCCGCCTTTTATGAGCCAGTTGTCCAAGTAGGAGAAGACAAAGGACCCTTGTAGACAGAGGTAGTATGCGACCACTGCTAGGCATTTGGTGAACACCCTTGGTGAGGAGGCCAGTCCGAAGGGCATCACCCTGTATTGGCCGTACCCTTAGGTACTGCCTGTGGAAGGAATGGATTAGGATGTGTGTGTAAGCATCCTTAAGGTCCAAGGAGCAGAGCCAATCTCCCTGGTGGAGGTAAGGCAGCAGTGTTCCAAGGGAGAGCATCTTGAACTTCTCCCTCAACAGAAATTTGTTCAAGTTTCGCAGGACTAGGATGGGCCTGAGGCCTCCAGTCCTTTTAGGAACAAGAAAGTACCTGGAGTAGGTGCTTGGGCTCTGGCTCTACTGTCTTGTCCCGGAGGAGATTTGCAAACTGCGAGGAAAGACCTCAGTGGCTCTCCTGGGAAAACATCTGGAGGTGCCTGCTGTAGTTGGAGGTGGTGTAACCCTCCCTGACCACTTGCAGAGGTCTGTGGTGACCGAGGACCACCTGTGTCAAAAGCTTCCTCCTGATTGGGCCGGAGCCGGAGTCTGGGTCTTAGGGGTTTTGGCCTTCTGGGAACCGTGCCCTTGTCTTTTGGGCTGGTTACCCCTGCAGAGGCCCTGAGCAGCCTTAGTATTGATGGGTATGACAGAAAGCGTAGTTGCTCACCTGTAACAAGTGTTCTCCAAGGACAGTAGAAATCAATCCTCACATATGGGTGATGTTGGCGCCGATGGAGCCCGCACGGAGCATTTCCCCAGCTTTCAAAGAAAGCCTTTGGGAATGCCACCACACATGTGTGGTCCCCTTCCCACCTAAAGGTGCCATCTTACTCAGGTGCCATAGCTACAGCCCTCCAAGAAGATGGCAAAAATATACAGGAACTCCAAAGGGAGGAGGGAGAGTTGTGAGGACTGATTCCTGCTGTCCCTGGGAGAACACCTGTTACAGATAACTACGTTTTCTCTAGGAACAAGCAGGGAAGTTAGTCCTCATATATGGGACTCCCTAGCTACAGGCTACCGAGGACCTGTAGAAAAAAGCACGGCATCACCATGAGCAGTTGCCAGT
Source organism: Ichthyophis bannanicus (assembly GCA_033557465.1). Lineage (NCBI taxonomy): Eukaryota > Metazoa > Chordata > Amphibia > Gymnophiona > Ichthyophiidae > Ichthyophis > Ichthyophis bannanicus. The sequence continues at coordinate 738,465,071 of CM066033.1, forward strand.
GAAAGCTGAAGGTAGCCCGAGGACCCCGGGTCCATGGATGGCCACGCTCCCGGTAGCCAGAACAAGAAGGGTCGGAGGGCATGAGTTGCTTAAACCCCAAACAGATTACGGAGTACAGCCTGGCCGAAAGCAGTGTCCTGATGGGATTCCCTCTCCAGGCAGTAATGCACCATGAAGGTGTAAGTGGACGACCAGGTGGCGGCCCAGCAGATGTCTTCTATTGGCACCGAGTACAGGCTAGTGATCTATGCCATCACCCAGACACTGTGAGCCGTGACTCAGCATTCCAGGGGAAACCCAGCCTGGGCCTGGGCCAAGGCGATGCAGTCCACCACCTAGATTGACAAGGTATGCTTGGTGACTGCGAGCCCCAGATGGCTGGGATTGAAGGAAATGAAGAGCTGCACGGATCTGTGGTGGTCCCCAGTCCACTGCAGGTAGACAGAGCCCTCTTACAATCCAGAGTGTGGAGAATTGCCGACGCCCAGTCAGCATGGGGCTTCAGGAAGTAAGTGGGAAGCACTCTCTCTTGATTGAGATGAAAATTCAAGACAACCTTCGGAAGGAACTTGGGGCGAGTCCGCAGGTTCACCCGGTTCCTACAGAACCTCATGTATGGTGCCTCAGCCATCAATGTCTGGAGTTCACTGATTCTCCGGGCGGAGGTGAGAGCTAACAGGAAGGCCACCTTCCACAACAAGTTCTGCAGCAGGCAGGTAGCCATGGGCTCAAAGGGCGGCTTGGTCACCTGCATGAGGACCACATTGAGGTTCCATTCTGCCGGAGGAGGGCAGGTAGGGGGCTTGGAAAGAAGCAGGCCTCTCAGGAAACGAGAAACAAGCAGTAGCCCCGAGAGAGGTTTGCCCTCGATGGGGTGGTGGTTCATTGAGATGGCACTCAGATGAACCCTGACTGAGTTAGACTTCAGCCCAGACTGAGAGGAGGAGCAGGTACTGCAAGACCAAAATTGTAGGGCATGAAAATGGGTCTGCTCAGAGCACCACACCGAGAAGCGACACCACTTGAATCTCCTCTGATCACCACACTGAGAAGCGACCAAAAGAATCTCCTCTATCTCCACGGGGAAGTGGTAGGAGGCTAGAGTGACCCACTCAGCTGCCAAGCTGTGAGGGGAAGAGACCTCAGATTGGGGTGAAGAAGCAGACCCTTCTCCTATGTCAGCAGCTCCGGTGAGAACCCGAGCGGGACCGGGGGCTCCGTCGAGAGACAGAGCAGCAGGGGAAACCAAGGCTGCCTGGGCCACTTCGGGGCTATGAGAATCACCAAGGCCCTGTTGTACTGGACCTTGAGAAGGGTCTGGGCAATCAGGGGCATTGGGAGAAGGCATACAGCAGGCCCATTTCCTATGAGATGAGGAAGGCATCGGGGGCCACCCTGCCGGGTGCAAGAGGGGACCGCAGAACCGAGGAAGCTGCAAATTTGCCAAGCTGGCAAAGAGATACAGGTCTGGAGTCCCCTAATGCTGGAAGAGTTGTTGCGCCATTTGGGGACACAGGCATCATTTGTGCAGCCAGAGGACTCTGCTGAGCCAGTCTGCCAATGCACTGTCCTGACCCGGGAGGTAAGTGTCCCAGACAGTCATGCCCTGGCACACTGCAAAGGAGTATAAGAACATAAGATATGCCATACTAGGTCAGACCAAGGTCCATCAAGCCCAGTATCCTGTTTCCAACAGTGGCCAATCTAGGTCATAAGTACCTCTGAACAGAGGCTGTAGGAGCCAGTACCCCCCTGTTTGTTCACATAGAACATCGTGGCCTGGTTGTCGGTCTGGCCAGCATTGCTCGGTGCCGCAAGCGGTCCCTGAAAACCCCTAAAGCGAGGGGAATGGCCCAGAGCTTCATTAGGTTGATCTGCTGCCAGAACTCCGAGGGACCAGGTCCCCTGAGTGTGCTGTCCCTAAGAGTGGGCTCCCCAGTCCACCAGGGAAGCACCCATGGTCAGGACCAGTTGATGCGCTGGGACTTGAAAGGGCATGCTGCGAAGCAAGTTCCAAGACTCCTGCCACCAAGCCAGAGATTCCGCTGCACTGGGAGAGACCAAGATGGGGTCTCTGAGGCGGCTAGTCGACTGCCCATTGCGCTCGCAGGTACCACTGCATCGCTTGCATGTTGAGACGGGCATTAGACATGACATTTATTTTATTTATTTATTTATTTAACACTCATTTATATACCGCATCTTCCAGCGATCAGTTGCGGTGTACAATTAACAACAATTAATAAAGCGAAGTTTGTTTTACATAGAACATAGAACATTTTAACTTTTTACATAGAACATCTTAACAACGCAGAGCGTAAGAACTAAGCAGAGTATTTCAACTAGAACAGCGTGAGTAATAATTTATCTAAACAGAATGTAATGTCTGTAAAACTTAAGGCAGTACATAACAGTTGCAACTATATACATGTGGAGGTATTAGGGCATATTAGAATGGAGTGTCATTTCGTTTAAGCTATGTATGTTGTCCGTTATAGTAGGAAGTATAAACTTGATGTGGGCAGGTTCCTGTTTAGCCTTTATCTAAGTCCAGTGGAGGGTTTTCTATGGTATTATAGTGTTTAGTGAATAGATACGTTTTCAATTTTTTTCGGAATTCCGTGATCTCTGTTAGTGATCGTAGGTCCTCTGGTAGTGAATTCCAGATGGTTGGAGCTATGTGGGAAAAGGCTCTATTGTTTGTTAATTTGTGAGTTTTTATGAATTCTTTTGGAATCTTTAGTTTATTTAATTGTCCTTTTCTATGAGTAGGCTTAGGTGGTTCTTTGCATATTAGATTACATAATGTCTTCGGAGCCATGTCATTTAAGGCTTTGAATGCAGTTATTATTGTTTTGTATATTATCCTGCTTTGTATTGGTAACCAATGAAGGTATGCTAGTATCGGTGTTATGTGTTGGAGTGAGTTTATTTTTTTTTTTTTTAACTTTTATTTTCATTTTGCAACAAACAAAAGAAACAACCAAAGGAGACAAAACAAGTATACAATAAGGAAAAGTAAACCCAATTACCCCCCACCCCGATGCTTCTTCTCTACCCGATTAGATCAGCATGTGGGCGCTTCCAATTAACAGTGATTATACATCAAACGATCAAAAGAGCATCTACGATACAGCATGATCATGGGACAGAGATATATACAAAGTTAGACAGTCAGATGAGAGCATTTAGCAAAATGTACATAGTCATTGAGCATCTTCCATTGAGACCAATGAGAAGGAGTCTGAACAGGGGAAGCGAACAGACGAGGTATTTGTGCATATTTACTGTAAAGACAGGCATGATTCCACCATTCATTGGGGCTCAGATGGGAGCTAAATTTCCAGTATTACTTAATTAGGGAAATAGCAATGCCAAGCATAAAGTTCGAAAGGAGATAAGCCATTTTTGGGAGAGAGGGGATCCCCGCAACTGGGCGAAGTCCCACTATCCTCCAAGAAAGGGGCTCCTGAGAGTGCGAGATAGACTAAATACGACCCCAGACCCGACGCCAGTAATACTGTAGTGCGGGATATTCATGCATAACATGAGGCAATGAACCAATGGCCGCAGGACATGTCCAGCAACCATTGCCCTGAGTAGTGTTCCATTTGTCTAATCTGTGAGGAGTGTAAAAACACCGGTGGGCTAGAAAGAAGAGGGTCTGAGTGAGTGAGGCGGATCGGGAACCCGTGTCCCTCTACTCCAGATAAGGCTCCATTGCTCCGAGGTCAAAATCACATGCAATTCTCTCTCCCATACTTTCTGCGCTATAGGGGTATCTCTAGTTATAGCATTACATAAGGTTTAGTAAAAATTGGATGCTACACCCGGTGAACTACCGATAGATCGGAAAGTCTCCAATCAACCTTATGTAGAGAATGCCGACGGCGGGAGTACCCTAGTACTCCGAAGGCGATGCTGAAGTTGCGCTGACCAGAGTCGGGAGTCTAAAGATTGCATAAGAGTATTAAAGGCACCTAAAGTGTCTAAAAGCATTGGTGGATAGTGGGAGTCTGATGGGAGAGTCATACCAGGGAGAAAAGTAAGAGGAATCGGTTTGCAAAGGCCCGCTTCTATATCTAGCCACACAGGTCTACTCGGTACTGGATCTTCCAGCCAACGAGCGCCTTATTTGAGAAGAAAAGATTGAGGGAACACTGGAGTAAAATCGCCACCAAGTATTAATGGAGCATTGGCAGAGGCCAATGCCAACTGCGCAATACTTGCATAGTAAGCAGGGTTGTCCACATTCGGGGCATAATGCAAATACACGTGAATTCACTATCTCCAACCTCAAGGTGTACACGGGCCCATCTACCCTCTTTGTCAACGCTAATATCAAGTACAGTAGCATGCAAAGACTTCTTAACCAGAATGGCTACCCCGTACCATTTGGAAACGGTGGGAGAATAGGCAGCTACCATGTAAGGCTTAGCATTGAGTTTCAGTGTTTCAGCAAAGTTTAAATGCGTTTCCTGAGGAAACACTAAATCAACATGCTCATGGCTAAGATAGCTAAGGATTTTCTTTCCTTTGAGTGGACCATTAATGCCTTTTACGGTGATTGATAAGATTTTACATAAGGCCATTCAGAAAAGTTAAAAATTCTGAGCATTATAGCACACATAATTTCACTATGTCCCTCAAACTGACTGTATCTGGCTGTACACATGACATAAGAAAAATAAGCTAATATAATACAATGAAGCGCCCCACATTAACAAAGAAAACCGCAGTAAGGTAGAGGAGAAGCAAAACCCCAAAATTACTGGCGACCATGTGTCTGCGGGGAGAAACCCCAGAGAAGGCCGAAATTGAAAAAACACATAACCTGTAGGACTGTGCGTGCTCCGAATCCGACCGAGGCACACATCATGAAGGGATAGGAGACCAAAAAACAGAAGTCATATAGAGAAAGAAAGAAAGTCCAGGCAATCTCTGTGCTTGGCTATGACCGCCGCATCGGGCCCTTCAAAATGGCGGACAGAGCCGACAGATAAGAGTCCAAGATTTGGGATTAGCGCATCTGCTCTGCTTCTTTGGAGTCTAAAAATGTTGATAGTAGATCAGGATCTTCGAACGTCCTGGTTTGGTTGTGGAGAGTCACTCGGAGCTTCGCTGGATACAACAGGCCAAAGCGAGCCTGTAGCTGTTGAAGTCGAGGGCGAAGAGCAAGGAGTTTCTTCCGACGGTCAACGGTAGGCTTTGCCAAATCAGGAAAGAAGGAGACTTTACGACCTTCAAATTCCAAATGATGATTCGCTCGGGCAGCATTTAAAATTTGTTCCACTTGTTGATATCGTAGCAAGCTAAAGATAATAGGCCGGGGGGTCGTGCGGTTGGGCGCCATGTGGGCAGGAACACGATGTGCTCGATCGATTTCCAGTTCTCTATGAAAAGTGATCTTCAGCAAGGAGGGAAGAGTTTTGAGCAAGAATTCTCTTATATCTCCTGCTTCCACCCCCTCCGGCATTCCGAGGAGCCTCACATTGTTGCGACGGGCTCGATTATTGCTATCTTCTAACTCCTTTTGAAGATTCTGTATCTGGCGCTCAGCCTTGTCCAGTTTGCCCAAGCGCACTGCGTGCGAGTCGAGGACCCCCGCCATGTTGTCCTGCCGTAATGAAAGACTTTCAAGTCGGTCCTGGAGCACTCCAAAGTCTTCTCGCATGGCTCGAAGCGCTTCTCCATTGGACTGCACCAATTCCTTCATGCCGCGTATTTCCTCCAAAATCTCCAGGTGCATTTCGGGGTTTTCACGAAATGGAACCATCTTCTGTGGGGAGGACACCTCTGTTTTGGAGCGTTTTCCGTGAGAAGAAGAAGGAGACCCGAAGTCCAAGCGCGCTGGTTTATGGGCCGCCATCCCCCCCGAGGTACCCCGGTCAGCTCGGAGCAAAATAGTAAGTTTGTATAGGTATTAAGTCAGGATTCTAAGTAGGCCTCTCGGGAGCTTCAACGCAAAGCGTCCTACCCGCTGGACATCAGGCTCCGCCCCATGGAGTGAGTTTATTTTTAATATAATTCTAGCTGTTGCGTTTTGTGCTAGTTGAATTCTTTTGATGTTTTGTTTTGAAATGCCCATAAGTATTAGGTTGGCGAAAACGAAGTGGGGAATTATGGTAGCCTGTGTTATATTAATAAAATCTTGTATATATACAAGGGGGCGTAGTTGTTTGAGGATTTTAAGTTTGAAGTAGATTTTCTTTATGGTATTTCTGATGTGGGTTTCCATTGTAAGGTGGGTATCTAAAATGACACCTAGGTATCTTATTTCGTTTTTTATTTTAATTTCTTGGTTTTGTAGTGTTATGTGGGTTGGAGGAATAAATGATTGGTTTTTTGTTACGATTAGGACTTCGGTTTTGGCATGGTTTATATGGAGGTTTTGAGTTTTTAGCCAAATTGTAATTTCATTGTAGCAGTCTGATAGGAGTTGTATCGGTAAGTTAGGGATCGTAAAAGATATGTACATCATAATGTCGTCCGCATAGAGGTGATATTGTACTCCAAATTTTTTAAAGATATTGCAGACCGGTTTTATGTAAATATTGAAAAGTAGGGCTGATAGTGCTGAACCTTGTGGTAAACCTATTTCTTGTTTGTATGTATTGGAGGTTTGATTACCTATTCTTACATTTTGCGTTCTGTTATTTAAATATGAGGTGAACCATTTATGTACGGTGGAGTTTATGCCTATCTGGCTTAGGTTGTTGAGCATTATTGAGTGATGCACACTATCAAAAGCTGCTGATATGTCAATGAAAAGGAGGATGAATGCCTGTTTATGATTGTCGATTCCTTTTAGGAGTGTATCGATTAATACTGTTAGAAGTGTTTCTACTCCGTGGTGGGGCCGGAATCCATATTGTTGTTCGTCAAGTGGGTACGATGAGTCTATATATTCTTGTGTCTGTAATTGCACTACCTTTTCAATTATTTTGGCCAAAAATGGTATGCTAGAGATAGGCCTGTATGATGCTGGAGATGTTTTATCTAATTTGCAGTTCTTTAAGATTGGGCGTATTTGTGCATGTTTGAGCGAGGGTGGAAGGTATCCTTGGGTTAGAGAGAGGTTGACTATTGGGAGAATATAGGATAGTAGTGTTGGCAGTGTGTTTTTTATCCATGATACTGGGCATGGATCTAAATACGATGTTGTGGTATTTAATCCGGAGATGATAGTTTTTAATGACACTTTTGAAATGGGATAAAAGTCTGACCATTCATCTACATACTGGTAGGGAGTGTTGATAGTTTCTAAGGACATAGTAGGTTTTTTTGATTTGTTTCGATAGTGATTAGCTAGGGTTTGTACTGATATGTCAGTGATTTCGTTGCTAGAAGTTTGAGCGTTATTGGTGAGATTTCTGACAATGGAAAATAGCTCTCTAGGTCTATTATATGATTTTGCTAAGGTTGCTGCATAGAAGTTTTTCTTTGTGCTGTCTATTGTTTCCTTATATTTTGTGAGATGGTTATTGTATATTTCCTTGTGTACAGACAACTTGGATTTCCGCCATTTCATTTCCAGTTTTCTTAGTTCCCTTTTCATTTGTCTTAGTGTGTTGTTAAACCATGGTGTACTATTTGTTTTGGTGTGTATGGTCTTTTTATTTGGTTGATTATTTTTAGCTGCATTGTTGATAGTATCATTCCAGTTGTTAACAGCATCATCCAAATCTGATGTTGATGATAAGAAGTGGGGGATTGTTGAATCAAGGAATTCTATTTCATTACATTTTTTGAATTTTGAAGTAGGGCCACTTCTTATGTAGTTTTTGACGCTAGATGTAGGATATGTGAGATTTATTTTGATGATATAATGATCAGACCAAGGCGTCTCTGTGCATTCAATGGAATTTGGGTTGACTAGCTTGAAGAATGTATCAGGAAGAAGAACCAAATCTAGTGTTCTTCCTTTGATATGTGTTGCTGTGTTAATTATTTGGTGGTAATCTATGTCTGCTATGGTGTCTAGGAATAGTTTAGAGTCCGGTGTTAGTAGTGATGGAAGGTTAAAATCGCCTAGCATGATTACAGGGTTTTGTTCAGTAGATGAGCTAAGGAGTTCAATTAGAGAATCCATGGACCATGGAGGCCATTTGGCTGAGAATGCGAAGCATCATCCGGGCCAGTACAGCGCTGCGGCACCACACCTCGGACACCAGGCGGTCTGCCCTGTTCAGAAAAGCCATGGCCCGAAGCATATCTAGGTGAGCCCAATGAACTCCAGAGACTGAACTGGAGTGAGGTGGGACTTTGGGTAATTGATCATGAACCCCAGATGCTTCTGGAGGCAAATGGTGCAGTCCGTGGCCTGCCTGGCTTCAGAGGCCATGCCCTCTGTTATGAGCCATCGTCTAGATATGGATAGACGAATGTGCTCTGCAGCCACAGGTGGGCCGCAGCCACGGCCAAGCACTTCGTGAAGACATACGCGAAGCCAAAGGGAAGTACCTTTTACTGGTAATGGTTTCCCTGAACCATGAAGTGGAGGTACTTTCTTTGTTTGGAGTGGATGAGGATGTGAACTTAAGCATCCTTTAAGTCCAAGGAGCATAGCCAATTGCCCTGCTGGAGGTAGGGCAATAACGTTCCAAGGGAGAGCATCCTGAACTTCTCCTGCACCAGGAATCTGTTGAGGTTCCGCAAGTCGAGGATGGGCTGAAGGCCCCCTGTCCATTTCAGGACGAGGAAGTACTGGGAGTAAAACTCCCGTCCAAGGGAGCACGGTGGGACTGGTTCTACCGTGCTATCCTCGAGGAGGCCTGCGAGCTCCTGACTCAGGAGGGCCTGGTGCTGGGCAAGCCGATGAGACTTCCCAGGAAAGTACAGGGGAGGGGCCCGGGCCAGATGGAAGCGACGGCCCTCCCGAACAACCTGGAGAACCCAAGCATTGGTGGACTCCCACCTGTGGTATAAATAGACCAGACATCCACTGACGGACAGCTGCTCTGCCAGAGAATGAGAGGCTATGCTGATGGCATCAAAAGCCCGAGGCTGATCTTGCCCTGACCGCCCCGAACAGGGGTCAACGCTGGCAGGTAGGCTGGGTAGCCCCTGTATGAGAGCCCCTTCCGCTGGAAGAAAGGCTTCATGCTCTGCTACTTCTTCCTGGGGAGGGAGGAAGTTTTTCGGGAGAGGATAGTACGAGTCACGTACTCTGTCTCGATCTCCGCAGCCTTATCCTCCATGGGCTTGCCAAAAAGCTGTTCCCCAAGGCAAGGGACGTCCAGCAGCTTAGAATTGAAGCCATCGTATGCTGCTCATGAGAGGTAGTTTGAGCATTCCCCGACAGACTTTGAGAGGGTCTGAAAATGCCAGAGATGGTCTCCATCAAGGCCCGCCGCGAAGCCTCTGAGCTCCCTAGCGAGATCACGGAGGAACATCCCAATGTATAATTGGTAAACCTGAATGCGGCATGACAACATAGAGCCCTGATAAGCCTTGCGCCCGAAGACATCAAGGGTACGAGACTCTCTGCCCGGGGGGACTGACAAGTGAGTCTTCAGGCTCTTTAGTTTCCGCATGGCCGATCTGACCACCATCTAGGTATGGGGGAGCTGGGCTTTCTGAAACCACAGACCTCGCTGGACCTTATACATAGTGTCCAGGCACTTGCTCACAGTCAGGACAGAGGCCAGGGTCTCCCACATGCAGAGTAGGAGTCGGTTCAGAATGGGAGGAACTGGCACCAAGACAGCCTCTCTTGGAGGAGCTTCATATTGCACAATATCAAGCTCCTCAGCATGGGGCTCCTCCTCCGACTCAGTGGCGAGCGCCCGTGCCATGTCCAGGACAAACTCCAGGAAAGAGGTGTCTTCAGGAGGTGACCGCTGCCTTTTTTTCGGCGGGGAGGGGTCAGAGGGGAGGTCTCAGTGGGACAGAGTCTCTGGGAAGGTCTCTCCATCGGACAAGTCTACGTAATCCATGGAGGACTCGAGGTCAGGCGGCTCGAGATGGGTCAGTGACCTGCACCAGGTCTCTGAGGCCAAAACTTGTCCGGAGTCAGAGGCATTTGCCCACGAAGATCTCACGCCTGAGGAACGGGATGGAGATCGAGATCCACGCCAAGGATCCTCACGAGGCTCCTGGCTCTCAGGAGTCACTACGGTGGCCCAGAGAGTCCTCGGGGTCAAGGTTCCTGTGGTCTCAAGGTGCGTGCTGGCGGGGCAGGGCATCAGCAACTGCTGGGTAGTGAGGAACGCAGAAATGCTGCATTCCAAGGCCAGCATACAGGCCTCCCTCTCGGGAGTAGGGTCCTGCGACACTGACGCCGGGGTCACCGGGTCGGGTGTCTAGGAGGAGAGGGGGTCCTCACTGGGACGACCCTCAGGAGGACCGGGCGCTTTCACCGGATGCCTCTGTATCGGTTCGAGGTACCTTACTGGGCTGCTCCCTCTCCAACTCGAGACTGCCGAGGAAGCCTGAGAGACTGGGTGCGTGACCTCTCATGCTTGTCTGGCACCCCCAACAGAGTCCTTGAGGCCTTCTTCTGCTCACATTCAAGCAACCCCTGGTCAGAGTGTTGCTGGGCCCGGGGAAGAGCTTTGGGGGACTCCTGAGGCTGCAGGGCCGAAGAGCAGGACACTACAGGGGATACTGGGGCTGTCTTATGGTAGAGATCATCCAGCTTCTGCTTACGATTCTGGATGGCCTTGAAGGACATCTTATAGAGAGGGCATAGCTCCGGGTCATGGTCGGCTACTAGGCACTTGAGACAACAGTCATGGGTGTCTGTGAGCAACATGCTTTTAGAACATCTATCACATTTCTTAAAACCAGAGGTCATTGGGGCAAAAAGGAACCCTGCAAGGTCAAAGGACCTCAATGTGGCCAGTTGTTCAAAAGGGCGCGAAGCGTGGTAAAAACAAAAGAAAAACCCCGAGAACAGGGCTGAAGCAGAGGTGCTCTGGAAGCAGAAAGAGGACTGGGGAAGGCTGGTAGAGCAAAAACCGGTTGGAACAGAGAAAACTTTTTCCGGGGATGAGACGCACGTCCTAAGGGCTCCGCGGAAAAAGGGAGACTAAGTAAGATGGCACCTTTAGGCAGGAAGGGGACCACTCATGTGTGGTGCCATTCCCCAAAAGGCTTTCTTTGAAAGCTGGGGAAATGCTCCGCGTGGGCTCCGTCGGCGCTGATGTCACCCATATGTGAGGACTGACTTCCTGCTTGTTCCTGCAGAAGGCTCCCTTCTTTCTGGGGGAAAAAGGTTTTTTCCCTGGTGGTTTTCAGTGGGAGGATGGGGGGCTCAAGGTCTTCTTTCAGAGCCTTTGTTGAGTCACGCTCACTCTCGATCTTGGCAGCCTTGTCAGACATAGGCTAGCCAAAAAGATTCTTCCCAGTACAGGGAACATAGAGTAGTTTTTTTGGACCTACTGTTCGAGGTCAGATGATTGTAACCAGGCTTGGTGTCAGGCCCTGATGCTGGCAGCTGCAACTCGAGCTGACGACTCAAAGCTGTCATAAGCCACTCGAGAGAGGAAGTTTGAGCAGTCCTGTACCGCCAAGGTCAGGGTCTTGAATCGCTGGAGGAGGTTCCCCGTCGAGGCCTGCTGGAAACCCAGCAAGCTCCTTGGCTAGTGCCTTAAGGAACATGCTGATGTAAAACTCATAGGCCTGGACTCTGCACCCTAGCATCGAGCCCTGGAAACATTTGCGCCAGAGGACGTCGAGAGTTCAAGCCTCCCTACCCAGGGGGATGGAGAAGTGGGTCTTCTGGCTCTTTAGTTTGTGTATAGTTGATTCGAAGACCATGGAGTTATGCAGTAACTGGGTTTTGTGAAACCCTGGGCTCTTGCAGACGCGGTACATCGCATTGAGCCGGCGGCTGACAATGTGCACCAATGCTGGTGTTTCCCACGTCCAGAGGAGAAGCTGCACTGGCACCGTGAGGGTCTCCCAGGGCCTCATAATGGAGGATCTCCAGTTCATCAGTGCGCGGACCCTCCTCAGCCTCGGTCTGGAATGAGAGCACCTTAGTCATATCCCATACTAAGTCTAGGAAAGCCATATACTCTGGCAGATACTGGCATCAAGGTGCCGGTGGAGACGGGTTCGAGAGGACATCTCCGTGTCTCAGGGTGTCCGGAGATGCCTTGTCCTTGGTCTCTCACTCGGAATCTAGCAATGACGAGGATTCCAAGGCCCTGCAACTCTGTTGGTTAAGACCTGTGCCTGGGGGCCGGAGACCGGTTGAGGACCTGGGTTCTGAGTCGGACAGTTGCTGCTGAGGACTGGATACCCAAGGAACGAGACCGGCGCAGAGGGCTTACACAAGGCCGGTGGCACTCGATGCTCAGCTTGACTACTGGTGACCCCCTCGCAGTTGAGGGGCCGGTCGCCAGGACGGATAAGCCAAGCGAACCGGCCATCATTGCTTGCTGCAGGGCCAGGATAGCAGTGATGTTCTGCTCCAAGGCCGCCATTCTAATCTCCATGCCAGAAGGCTCCGCAGCTTTCGGCGCAGGCACTGACGGCTTCAAGCCCGACGCCAATACTCCGGAGAGTGTGTCCTCGATAACCACCACAGCCTCAAGTGCCTTTGGTCGGTCTCCGCCTGCCAAAGGGTCCCTTTTGGAAAGTTTGGCCAGGCTCCTCTGAGTCTCTCCGGTGCAATTTACCGGGTTTCTCCAGACTGACCTCCAGGATCTTCAAGGAATTCTTTTTCTTCCGGGATGCCGAGGATGCCCAGGTGTCATGGGATGTGCTTGTTTTGGAGCTGGGTGCCGGGGATGGGGGTGCAGAGTTAGACCTCGGGAACATCTTTTCCTGCAATTCCAACCTCTTGTTGTTGGTTTTTGCTAACAATCGCCTGGCAAAGGTCGCAGTTGGAATGGTCATGGTCTGGTACCAGGCAACGCAGGCAGCGGTCATGGTTGTCTGTTATGGACATGGTTTGACTGCAGCGGTCACATTTTTCGAACCCACTGGGGGACATGGTGGGATATACCTGGACGGGGGTCGACCACCCCCTGGCGAAAAAGAGCGTAAAGCGCCAGTCGAGGGAACCTCAAGGAAAAAAGTAGAAAGGATGGGCCCGAGGACGGCATTGAAGACGCTGGCTCGGGGCAGGAAGAGGAACCTGTACATTTACTAGAACGCTAAACTCAATTACTAGGTTTTAAAGATATTTTTCTGGGAACACTGGATGTGCGTTCATTGGGCTCTGCAGAAAAAAGGAGATTGAGCAAGATGGCACCCTTGGGCGGGAAGGGGATCACACATACATAGTGGCATCTCCCAAAGGCTTTCTTTGAAAGCTGGGGAGATGCTTCCACATGGGCTCTGTCAGTGCTGACGTTATACATTTCTACAGGAACAAGTAGGAAGTCAGTCCTTACATATGGGTAATTCTATTGTGGATACAGGATTGCAGAAAGTGGGGTGGAGCAGATCGAAGGAAGTATATGTTTAAAACTCTATATAGTCAAGCAAAACCTGATCAGTTGCCAGAATCCAAGCACATATATTCAGATTCTTGATAGATTCTAAAATTTATCCTACAAACCCATCCGTGGATGCGCAAAGGATATGCAGAAAACAAAAACAGATCTGAACATGCGACTGTAATGGGAAGTGTTTTGGAATCCATCATCAAGAAAAAAGGAGCACTTCAGCTCCATACTGAAACAATTAAATTTTATTTATTTATTTCGTGTTTTTTTTCTATACCGTGCTATTCATCATCAGTGTGGTTCACAGGCAACTTAATTGTGCAATGTAGAAAGATCTACATTGGACTTACAGTAAACAGGGTGTTTAAACAGGGAGAACACGTGAACTATATACAAATTGGCATCAAGGTTCTACATGTAATTTGGCATTATCTACAAATTAAACAATGTGACTATATACATACTAGTTGGCTCCCTTATCACTAGCCAAATCAAATATAAGGTCTTACTGAACACCTTCAAAATCCTACAAAACTTAATCTGCAACACACCTAACACCACTCATTCATCTTCTGCCCAATAACAGATCAAGACGAGACTTCTCACAAAACACTTTGGCCACACCTAAGGAATTCACAAGAAGCAACTAATCAACTTCTAGGAGAGCATTCTCTCTATATACTTCTATACTCTGGAACTCCCTTTCCTATAGCTTGAGACAAATGTCAGACCCCTCAACGTTCAGAAAGCACCTTAAGACGCACCTGTTCACAGAGCACTTCAAAGGAGGCTCCAGAGCCACAGTCACCCCCTCCAAACCCATATACCCCACCTAAACTTCTGCAAAATCTAACCCCACAACCCCATACATTCCCTAATAGGATGGCCTACCCATTCTATAGCTCTCTGTTAAAGATGTTCTCTGTAACAACTCAACAGTTCTCTGTTATGAACTCTATAGTTCTCTGTTGCCATGTGTTCTCTGTACTTTGCTGGCTTTAATGTAAACCACTTTGATGTATTTAAAAGTGGTATAGAACTATAAATAAATAAGGGTTTTAACCCGTATCTTTCAGCACCTAGGAGAGCTCCTTCAGTTTTTCTATCTGGAGATTCAGATAACTCTATGTTATTTTTATGTATGTTGCCAAAGTAATAGCACTATTTAATCTTTTCTCCCACATCTCTGGGTAGAATTAAGTTAGCAGAGGGTGATGGATTAAATATTAAAGTTGATGCATTACTCATTTAGATTGATTCCATGGGTTGTGATGCCATTTGTTAAGGTCTGAAGTTTAGCAAAATACTCTTCTCATTCTAAGTCCCTCTCCAAGTGCTAACCAACCATGCCAAAAATTCTTCAACTTTCATTGGTCTAAGCTGCAATTCTGTGGATCCAAGTCACCAAACTTCACTCCTAAGATTCACTTATGGCTTCTTTCCAACATATTGGCTCCCAAAGGGAGCAGAAAAACAACAAGGAGAATACGTAAAGGGCTTTTCAAGAAAACTCACATGATCACTATAATTGATATGGCATCACTATAGCAGAAATCCAGTGAGAACACAACCAAGAGCAATCACATAAATACTGTAGATACAATTACTAGTTTTTAATCAGTAGGTAGTGATATGACTGCCGCTGCTGAGGAGTAATTCTACTTGTAGGACAGGATTATTCTTGCACTAATATCTGAAGCTTTACCCACTGTGGCATACGTTCAGTTATTCATTATGAAAAGGGAGATGAAGTGGGATTTTAAAAATGCATGCATTTATATGGGAAAAGACATTCCAACTGCTGCAGAAAAGTAACATGAATCATAGAAACTTAGCAATCACAAAATCTTCATTTGTCAGTTCTTTACAGCACAAATAGCCTAACCTGTCCCTTCTGCTAGTGACAGGATAGTGAAAAATCTAGCCATTCAAAAAAAAATAAAATTAGTACTCTAAATAGCAACAAATGGGGAAAGCATGCAGAACATGACTCATGGAATGCTTTCCAACCCCTCTGTATGTGTATGTCCACATGCACACCCATTTGTATCTGTGATGCCTGGGTGTGTGCATGTATATACCTCTGTTTTGTATGTTTATCTGTTTTGTTTGTGAATATATCTCTCTATTTTGTGTGTGTTTGTGTATCTTTGAAGGCTGGTATGGCTGTGGGTGTTTATGTACACATTCAGGGGCGGTTCAAGGCAATCTGCTGCCTGAGGCAAAGTATGAAAAGGCACCCCCCCCACACACAACTTAAAGGGGGGTGGAGCTTTTTCAGAAATCCAATCAGAGACTGAATCAAACCAAAAAAGCCGATTAGATTATATGGAGGAAATGCAAGATGTTTGCACACAGGGCCATATCGAGCTGCAATCGCACCCTGTGCGACTTGCAGCTCGGACGCACGGCCCCCTCCCCCATACCTCCGTCCGGCGCTGCCTGCTCTTTCCCTGCTACTGCCGCCCTCTGTTTTTTTCACGGAGGCACCGGCAGCACGGAAAGAGCAGGCAGTGCTGGACGGAGGTATGGGGAGGAGAAGGGGGGCATGCGCCCAATCTGAAAGGTGCTGGCACTTTAAGAAGATCTGTCCCTCCCTACTCTGACATCGTGTCAGAGAAGGGAGGGACCAGACCTGCTTGAAGTGCCGCAAAAAGGCTTAGGGAGCGCATTTCATCTGCCTGCTATTGTCCTGCCAGCGGCGGCAGGGCAACAGCAGACAGCAGACAGCCGAAATGCGCCCCCCAAACCTTTCTGCCCTGTGCGGCTGCACTGCTTGCACAGGGCTAGTTACGGTCCCTTTGCACATCAAGGAACTAAAAGACAGCAAGAACTAACAGCACAGTTTATAAAACTAAATTATAACTCATTTTTATTTTGTTATAAACTGCGTTATGGTTCTTGCTTTTTCTTTTTCAACATATATTTTACATCCACAGTAGGTGCAGAGCAGAACCAGGACATTCACCCACAGAACTCAATATTTAAAAAAAGAAAATCTGATTCTGATCATCTCACTAACAACCACCACCACCACTATTCTCCAGTACCAGGCATATTGTGAACTAATACAAAACCCTACAACACAAAGAGCAAACCTACCATACCATACCATATCAGCACAAACTTCCAAAACTCACATAAGGAGCCCATCCAAAAAAGGCATCACTGTAAATACTACAGTGGGCCCTGGAACATCCATACACCTATTTGAAAAGCTGAACAAGTCAAATTACTACAGTACAGAACAGATCTTTATGTACAAACTCCATGTAACAGAACACCTGACCTCAGTCAAACACTCGCAACATCGACTCTCACCAAGTAGAGAATAAGTAACCACAATCTAAAGTAAAAATAAAAATATGTAGACTAAATTTAAATTGAAACCCAAAGAAGCCAGAGTCCACATGCAGTACAATATCAGATAAATAAGAAATTCAGTTCCTCAATACTGTGTATAATATAAAAATAACACAGTCCAATAACTAAAATTAAATAAAATTATTTTTTCTATCTTTGTTGTCTGGCCATTTTATTCTCTGGTCATGCTGGTCCCGGTCTGAGGCTTCAGGTTTCCTTTCTTCTCTTAGCTCTCTTTCTGTAGTCTATGGTCCATCTGCCATTTCTTATCTCTTCTTTTGTTTTCTTCACTTCCTTCCATCAACCCATTTCCAGTTCCCCTCCCCAGTATCAGCCCCCTTTCCAGTCCTTCCCTCCCAGTTCCTTCCAGTGTCAACCGCCTTGCATTCCCATGACTGCAAATGGTGTCCATTCCCTTTCAGTCCCCCTCCTTCCCCACTGTCCAGCCCCTTCTAGTCCAAATTCCATCTCAGATATCAGCTCACGTCCAGGCTCGGTGCCACCCCCCCCCAGGTCAGTTCCCTTCCAGTCGCCCTACCCTCTTGTCCATCCCCCTTCCAGTGCCATTTGCAGGTCAGATCCCTTCCAGCCTTCTCCCCTTGACCCAACCACCTACCACTCCCATCCCCAATTGTCAGCTCCCTTCCAGCCCCCCTCCTTCCCCTGGCAGTCCCTCTCATTATCCGCTCCCTTCCAATCCTATTCTACCATCCTCTTGCATCAGCCCATTTGTAGCCCTAGCCCTAGTTTTCTTCCAGGGCCAGCAGCACTCTCCTCTCCTCCCCCATTAGCCCATTTCCAGTCCTATCCCCCCCCTTCAGCCCACTCTAGTCCTAGCCCCCCAATCAGTCCATTACCAGTCCTACCTCATTTCCAGTGCTAGCCTCCCATCTTCCCATTACCAGTCCTAAACACCTCCCATCAGCCCACTTCCAGTCCTTACCCCCCCATCATCCCATTTCCAGTCCCAACCACCCCCTCAGCTCATTACTAGTCCAAACCCCCCCATCAGCCCATTTCTAGTCCTAGCTCCCCATAGCCCATTACCAGTCATAAACACCCCCCATCAGCCCACTTCCATTCCTAACCCCCCCCCCAACATCCCATTTCCAGTCCTAGACCCCCCTTCAGCCCATTTCCAGTCCTAACCCCCCCCCACCCATCAGCCCATTTCCAGTCCTAGACCCCAATAGCCCATTACCAGTTCTAAACACCCCCCCCAATCAGCCCACTTCTAGTCCTACCACCCCCCATCATCCTATTTCCAGTCCTAGACCCACCCCCATAGCCTATTACCTGTCCTAACCCCCCCATCAGCCCATTTCTAGTCCTAGCTCCCCATAGCCCATTACCAGTGCTAACCCCCCCCCCCATCAGCCCACTTCCAGTCCTAACCCCACCCCCATCAGCCCATTACTAGTCCTACCCCCCCCCATCAGCCCATTTCCAGTCCTAAACTGCTCCTACTTCTTGGAACTGCGGCTGTACTAATGAGATCAGCCAGCCAGTGCGGAGCCTTCATGTGCAGCGGCGTCCCGCCCCCAAAAGAGGTTGTATGCAAAGAGAGTTACTTCCTTTGGGGGCGGGACGCTGCTGCACGGGAAGGCTCTGCACTGGCTGGCTGATCTCATTAGTACAGCTGCAGTTCCAAGAAGCAGGAGCCGCGGCTTCTATAGGAAGGAGAGGTGAGTCTGCCGCTGCCGAGAAGTGGACTCGGCAGCGGCAGCAACTTGATGGATTTTTTTTATTTTTAACTTTTGAAGGCGAAGTGAGGTGGCTGTTTTGGAGGCATTTTTTGCCGCCTTTAAAACTTCGCCGCCTGAGGCAGCCGCCTCACTTCGCCTCATGATAGAGCCGCCCCTGTACACATTCCTGTGTGTCAGTGTGTGTGTCTGTGTGTGTGTGCGCACGCGCAATGGGCATATTAGCATACTGTATGTATGTATGTGTGTGTGCATATAGCTGTGTTGATTCTCTGTGTGTCTGTGATGTGAGTGCAGATGAGAGGGAAGGACTGTTTGAAAGGTGCAATTCTCACGCTTCTCTGAACACACAGCAAGGGGCTATCATTGCCAGAGTCACTACCATTTCAAATTAACTTCAAGAAAGAGGCTACAGGTCTAATCTGTCCCAGCTTTGCCTGTGAAAGCTTGAAATCAATAGCTACCTCTCCTGTTAACTACTGAGCTCACCACACACCAATTTCTTAATAAGACAAAAATTACATTTCTACACAGCACAAGGCTGAGAGCATTGTTCTTGAGAGGGAATGCATGTGACATCTGCCTCTGCTTCCAAGTTAGATACACAGCTGTCAGAGAACCAGAAGTAGCGCCAGCATGTCATTACAGGGCACAAGTCAGAGTACTATCCACTATCATCTACAATGCTATTTATTTAACAAAATAAAAGTCCTTCTTGACTAAATTTGATGGCACTAAATGTTTGCTACTGTTAATCTTAGATTATGTTGCATCATGTATCTAGCTTCAGCGGCAAAGGAGAAAATGAGAATTTCTGGGTAAACACAGATCAGTTATTTTACTGCTTCAAAAAGTAGAAATACTAGGAGGCATGGAATGAAGCTACAATATAGAACTTTTTAGACAAAAATCAGAGAAATATTTTTTATTCAACATGTTATTAAATTCTGGAATTCCTTGCAGGAGAATGTAATAAAAGCTATTAGTGTAGCTGGCAAGTTTGTGGAGGAAAAAAGTCCATAAACCATTAATAAAGTGGACTTCAGAATCCCCTGATTACCCCTGGGATAAGCATCATCAAATATGTCTACATTCTGGGAACCTGACAGGTACTTGTAACCTGGATTGGCCACTATGGGAAACAGGATGCTGGGCTTAATGGACCTTTGGTCTGACCAAGTATGGCACATCTTATGTTCTTGCCATCAAGTTTCATACTAGATTTAAGGGATTGGGGGGACAAGAAAGGGAACAGTCACTAGAGGATGTCTAGTACATCCACAAGCCCCCATATCTGCTGTCTGTCACTTACCCGCTGGTTGAGATATAGGCAACCTTTTTAGTTAGTTTTGGAGTTAAAACAAAATCTGACTCAATGCAGTCACGTATGGCACAAAATTCCAGATATACGAAAGGGACATTACTATTTTGGGGCAATTTTATAAACCCCCTCCTCCATTTGCACAAACAATGCACATCACCATGCATGTGTAGCCATCCTATTTTATAAAGTGACACACGTGCATATCTCAATTTATAATACAGCAGAATACCAGCACACCATACTCTAGGAGTGTCAGTTACTGGCAGTGCCTATATCAGCACAGGGGGACACATACATTATAGTATTTTATAAAACGTATATGTGTCCTTTGAGGTCGTGCCTATGTTCTGCTCATGCTGCACCCCTGTGCACACTCCTACCACAGATAGACATACTGGGCACTTCCATGGGTGCAAAGCACATATGGAAGTGTCCATGCATGTGTGTAAGTCCTGGAAAATATGGATTTGCAAGCCTATTTATTTAACATGCTTTTATATATCGCCCTTTCCAGAGATCAAAGGCGGTTTATATTGAACATATAAAAAATAAACTTTACATAGAACTTAATACTTATGTACAATTAACTTGTAAGCATTATCTTACAATTAACTAAATATAATGCTGCAGTAACTATATACAATGTTGCCTAGGAGGTACGGATCTTTTCATGGCGCCCTTATAAAATCTCCTCCTTGTGTCTATGAGATTTCCACAGGAAATAAATAGGACTGCAATATAAAAACTAAGTTATTCCAATACCAAATACACTGAAAAGTACACATGCTGGATTATGCATTTATACTAAGTCATTTTTACACACATACATATCGCAGTACAGATAATTTACATGTATGTTACAATAAAAACAGAACTTGCTTTCAGCACTGCCTCTTGAATAAAAATAGCATTCTAGCCATAGAACACAATCAAAACTACAGAAAAAGAGTGAAATACTGTATAACAAAATACCTTTACTGCAAGATCCAGGAGGCATCCTAGCTCAAATGCATGAAAGTTTCATCTTGAGAAGTTTCATGGTGAAAAAGTTGTTTTCTACCTTTGCAGTTTTAACTTCTTTTTAAACATACCCTTTAATTACACAGGTACACTACCAAAAAACTGCCTCCAGTTTTGCAACTGATTCCTATAGATTTTGGGGTGCTGAATCCAGGAAAAATAGCCAAAATGTTCCATCACGTCACGTTTTCTTGCAAAATTAGATTTCTTACCCATATAAAGAATGTTCACATAATTTCTTTTTAGCCGACTGCAGTTTATTTTCTTGGCCCAAAAAAGAGGTTGTAATGGTTAACTCATGATATTTTAGAGTGTTTTGTATTCATTTTATACATTAACAGGACAATTGGGAGGCGGGGGGCTAAATCCAGTACTCGCGCTGGCGCATGTTCTTTCCTGTTCGCCTCGCCTCGTTCGCTCGCTCAAACACGGTGGTTGCGACATGAACGTTCCTGTCAAATTTCAGTTTCTTGCAAGTTCATTATTACCTTTTGTTTGCTCAGTCGTAATCCAGCTTTATTCCGAAGTGGTTCACTACAGTTGTAGTTTGCAGTGCTGTGTATTTGTGATGGCTCACAGAGCCAGAGGTTGCGTCAACTCTCCGGACAGTTTTTGTTTTATTTGTGGGGAATATACCGTGAAAAAGCGGCAGAGGAACATTTCTGCATTTATTAAAAAAGTATATTTTGCCTATTTCGGTTTGAAGTTAGGCGATCAAGACAAACCGTGGGCTCCTCACAAAGTGTGCAAGACATGTGAGGAAGATCTACGCTTATGGATGAAAGGTAAAAAACAAGCATTTCGTTTCGGAATACCTATGATGTGGCGTGAACAAAGAGACCACAGCAGTGACTGCTATTTTTGCTCTTGCATTGTGAAGGGATACAACTTAAAAAATAAGAACGTAATAAGTTACCCCAACCTTCCCTCAGCAATTAGGCCTATGCCTCATAGCAACGAAGTACCTGTGCCTGAACCACCAAAATCTTTGGATCATATTTGTGTGGACGGTTCTGATCATGATGAGACTCATCAGATGGCTTTTCCCGATGAGTCCAGTACTTCCGAGTTTGAAACTGAACCAGATCCGAAACCTGAACTTTTCTCTCAAGCTGAACTGAATGATTTAGTCCGGGATTTAGGACTCCCAAAAGATGCTGCTCAACTGCTAGGTTCTCGGCTTAAACAGAAAAATCTATTGTCACCAGGAACAACTTTTTATTGGTACCGCAACCGCGAGACACAATTTTTGAAGTATTTCAGCAAAGAGGAAGAATTGGTATTTTGCAACGATATATACGGAGTGATGGAAAAGTTTAAACTCAAGTATGATCCTGCTGAATGGCGGCTGTTCATTGATTCGTCAAAAGACAGCATAAAAGGTGTTCTTCTTCATAATGGCAACACATTCGCTTCAGTTCCTATTGCTCACTCTGTTATTCTCCAAGAAAAATATGAGAATTTGGCTCTGATTCTTCAGAAAATTCGTTATGATGAGCATAAGTGGATGATTTGTGGAGACTTTAAAATTCTATCCATGCTATTAGGGCAGCAATCCGGTTTCACCAAATATCCCTGCTTCCTTTGCTTGTGGGATAGCCGGGCCCACGACCTACACTGGGGGAAAAAAGACTGGCCAATTCGGGAGTATTTGAGACCCGGTGAGAAAAATGTTCTTCATGAGAGCTTGGTACCTCGTGATAAAATTCTATTACCACCTCTCCACATTAAGTTGGGTCTCATTAAGCAATTCATCAAGTCCCTTCCAAAAGATGGTGAGTGCTTTCGGTACCTTTGCTCAAAGTTCCCCCGACTTTCTGAAGCAAAGCTAAAGGAAGGAGTGTTTGTTGGCCCTGATATAAGGAAACTCATTTCAGATGGAGCATTCGCTGAAACGATGTCTGAGAAGGAAAAAGAAGCCTGGGATTCCTTCAAGGATGTTGTTCTCAAATTCTTGGGGAACAGGCGGGATGAGAACTATAAGGATATTGTTGCCAGGATGCTCAATGCCTTCAAAGAACAAGGCTGTAACATGAGCCTGAAAGTCCATTTCTTGCACTCCCATGTGAACTACTTTCCCGAAAACCTGGGGGCGTACAGTGAAGAACAAGGTGAAAGGTTTCACCAGGACATCAAGGATGCAGAGAGAAGGTACCAAGGAAGATGGAACACCACTATGATGGCTGATTTCTGCTGGTTGCTGCTGTGGGAAACCCCAGATGAAAAATACGCCAAGCAGCACACCAAGAGAAGCATTCGGGGGAAGAAGAAACGGGCCCACCAGGAGATTGATTGACCCAAGAATGACTTTAAAATCTAAACTGTGTTGACAAATATCGTGTTTTTACTAAACTTTGAAATAAAAATTTGCTAGTTATTACCACAGTGTCGGATCTCATTTATTAGAATTTTATTTTCACACCATCGGGTGTTTGTCTTCATGTATTGCAATGGTGTGGTTTGCGTTTTCTATTCTTACATACATACCTGTACAACATTTTTTGCACATTTCTTTGCTTTGCTTTGTGTCTAACCTCGCTCTTATATGCTCAATGTTTGTGCACATGTATGTGGCTGTTTTAAGTGCAGACAATTTTGCTACCATCACAGTGTGTTTTGTTGACATTACTCTATTCTTATGTGCTGCCTTGTTACAATTTTCTTTATTCTTATTTGAATAACTACTAAACAATTAGTATAAAGAATTTATCCAAGAAACTTTTATCTCGATCGCACTCAATCTGAAACGTTCACCTCAAACTGCTAACCCAATGTAGCAAAACATCTGTACGTGATGGAGCAAATTGGTTACCAGATTTGGATTCAGCGCACCAAAAAACATAAAAATCAATCGAAACAATAGAGGCAGTTTAAAAAAAATTTTTTTTAGTGTACCTGTGTTATATACCTAGAGAGAGACCCCCACCGACCTATCTTGCCTTCCCCCCCTCCCCACCCACTTATGGAATTAAATTTAGATGCTGTGGACATTCAAGTCTTGTCACAAGACTCACATTATAAAGATGGTCACAAACAGCTAAATTCCGGGGCATATTAAAAAAAAAAGAAAAAAAAGAGGCTTTCCTTTTGCAGATGCTCCTAATTCGGGAAAAATAATGATGACGATGATGAATATGGATAGGAAATGGCTTAAGTTTAAATGTGTAAGGTTACAGTTGTGAAAAAGCCTTCAAGTCTATTTTTTAAATTGTAATATTTAGACAGAATTCAGCTTCTGTTCCACATGTTAAAGTACTTTAAAAATCAAACGGAAGTTAAGTGTACCTCCCCTGAGATTTTATACTTCAAATGCTTAAGGCAGCTCCCAGCAAAAATAATCCTGAAGTTTTTACTTGACAACCATAGCCGAAAACAGCAGCTTTCCAGTGACAGACAGGCTTGCCTTGTGAGAGAAAACTTGGCCAAATAATTTTATTTAAAGCAAATTCTTCCAAACAAGCATCAAATTGCCTTTTTCTTGCTACAGTTAGTATTACCCTGAAGTCATGCCATTAAAAAGAAACACATGATCAAATTTTAAGAGGAATATACTTATGACTTTTTATCTTTTCTTTAGTGATGGACCCATTGTCTTCTCAGATACAGAAAAATTCCAGTATTGAAGGAGTCCAGATAGCTAATTTAATCTCATGTTTACCCAGTTTCAGGAGATACAACTCTTAGAGATAATCGATTTTGCCAAACTCATTGCCAATTTTACAAATAAAGCTAACAGAATGTGATCAATCTTCAGGTCTCAAGATGAACTATAATAAAATGGAAGTCTCTAATTTGACTTTGGTAGAAGTAAAAAATGATTCAAGATGGCCATGGTTCAGGACGTTTAAATGGGCTCTCCTCCACTTGCGCTCTAATCCACTTTACCTGCTGTTTTTTCTTGCTATGAAGAAGAGCAAAAAGAAAGGGAAGGTTTAGAAGAATAACCCAGGCACTCCCCTGCACAATCAATCAACCCTTGAAACGCAGCTCACAGTGAAATCGGTTAATGCCTGACTCCAGGACACCCATCCTCACTGGCAAAATAGAGAAGGGAAGCCCTACCCGCCCTGAGGATGTTACACTTAGCCCAGTCGCTGATGAACTCCCCAATACAGAGGCTTGAAGGGAGGTCAGGTTTGGGAGTCGAACACTGCAGAGAAGCAGATGGTCCCTCCCAAGCCAAGCCTGGAGACCAGATTGAAGTTGTGCAAGCCACCTCACAGAATGGTGTGAGTCCGGCTGTGAAGGGTTTTTTGGCTGCAGAACAACAAAGTCAGCACAAGTTGGAAGATCCTTGAGTGTAAGATCATTTTCTGCATTAAGGGGTGTTAAACCCAAAAATATGACTTTAGAGTCTAACTAGGAGACCATATACTGTTGAACGCTATCATAGTATCCAAATTAGGGCCTGTGGAAGGCTGCCTTGGTGAATTAGAGCAGTGAGAGGGAGCACGAGTCCTGGAGGTAAGAACAAGTAAGTAAGATCATTCATATGGAATTTGGACAGAAAGATTTGAGACCTGAGCAACATAAACTGGTGAAAAACTGAACTGTTCAGGTTTAATGCAGAAAGCGGAGCTGATGGAGAATAAACAGACAACTTAATATGAAAACTTTGAACTTTTCACGGGTTTCGGTCTCCAATTCAAGGGGCTTGTTTAACAAGTATTTTCTGAAAAAAATAAAATTCCATTGGAGGCAATACCACCTTTAAGTAAACTCTTTGACCTCACAAGCAGAAGGTGGATAGGACATCAGAGGGTTATCAGGGCGGTACCAAGGGATGAGAGAGTAGTGTGGCCGCATAGGGCGCAAATATGGAAGGGGCCCCCATTGTCATCACTGGGTTTCCAGGAAGCACATAAACAGCAAGCTCCTGCACACAGATGGATTGGGGGGGGGGGGGGGTATCTGTTCGTGATTTGTAAAGGTGCATGTCTAGCTTGGTACAGTCCTGGGTTATACCCCTTGATGAAGTTTCAACTTCATCAGAAAATGTTCTGTATGTAACAGCAAAGTTTGAATTGTTGATGAACAAGGCTCAGGATAGAGCCACTCGTGCCTTTCGTATTTGATTCTGATAAAATTCCATTATGAGGTTATTTTTCCATAATAGAAAGGTATTGTTTATAGATCAGCATGTAGAGGTTTTCTAGATCTTTGTCCAAGTTCATCTAGCAAGATGTTATAAAGCTCGGTGGAGAGGGTTTTTTTTTTTAATTTTCTACTAAATGCCAAGCTAAAATTGTCAATGTTAGATATATATATTTTATGCCCCTGAACATTTGAAAGATTCAAATTTTTTCAAAAGGTTCAACTCATTAAAATGGTTCTGTTTAAAATCAACTATTAAACCTTCTTGAGCAATGGATATTCTAGCTGGGTAGTTAAGTCTTGTTTTCTTTATTTTTCTTTTTTTCTTATTATACTTCCTTGTAGGTTTTCTACCTTTGCCTCCCCCCCCCCCCCCCTTTTAATTTTGCAGGCTTGATAGGGAGTGATATGGCATTTTTGAGTTGTTTTCTTTTTTTACATTGAATTTGTATAAGTTGATTTGTTTTCTTATGGATGCATTTTATTTTCTTTCCAAAGAAGATGTTATATTCTTTGTGATCATTTGAAAATTAATAAAGATAAGATTAAAAAGAAATGATTCAAGTAAATTTATCACCGAGGAGCATGTTTACGAAGCTGTGCTAGCTATGAATGCAAGCTTGAGCATGCGCTAATACAGTAGGTCACAATAACAGAGCGCATCTGCTAAATAGCATGAGGTTAATTCCCCGTTCTCTGTTTAGCATGCAGTGGAGAAGGAAAAGGGCAGGATATGGGCAGAGCATGGGAATGTCTGCACAGTGTGGTTAGCACAGGATTTATTTTATTTATTTATTTTGGCGTTTCTTCTATATCGCCCCTTCCTGAGATCAGGGGCGGTTTACAGTTAAACAACATTATTACATAGAACAAGGTTTTAACAGTCAGTAAGTTCAACAAATATCTTAACTATATACATACAACTGTGAACTTGAACTATTTACAAAGGGTGAGGTACATCAACTTCATAATGAACTGGGTGGTAAATATGAAGAGGATTGATTTTGGGATTGTTCGATGGAGGAAGTGGTGTCTCTTGTATTATCTCCATAGTGCTGAGGGGTCTAAGGTGTTGAAGGGTTCTTAGTTTGAAGTATATTATTTTAATTATTTGATTTTTGTGGGAAGATAAGGATAGTGATTGATCAAGTAAGACTCCGAAATATCTTTCTTCTTTTTGACTGGGAGAGTAGTGGTATTTATAGTGATGTTTTGTGGATGGGTGAAATTTAGGTTTCTTGATACGTATAGCACCTCAGTTGTTTTTGAAATTGATAGACTGGTTAACATCAAATAACCTGGAAGTGTTTGCTTTTTCCTTTACCTGCTGCGTGCTTCTGTTGGTTCCTGCTGAGGTGCTGCACTGATTGGATCAGCTACTAAGGGCTATAAAATCTATAGCCCTACCGCAGGACGCGGTCGTCCCTCGGGCGTGTGCCCGATGGGGCGTGACCAAAGGGGCAGGTCATGCCCCTTTGGCGCCCCTTCGGCGCACATAGGCATAAGGAGGCTTTTCCCCTGGTATGGGGAAAACGGAAGAAGGAGTACCTACCAACTGTTCTTCCGAAAGTGGTTAAATCCATTGGTCCAATGGATGCCCATGTCGTGGTGGGCAAGGCGTTGGCTGAGGCTTCGGCCTCAGGGGATAATCATTTGAACATGTCGGCTGTGAGTACTTCCTCCTCCTTGTCCTCCCCGAGCGAACAGGGTTTATCTCCACCCATCTCTGAGCTTCAACAAAAGCCTGGTGAAGCTTCCCCGGTGGTCTCCACGGAGAAGGCTGACCCAGGTGTAATTTCGCTGTCTTCTTTTTTGAAACTTGACTTAAATTTATCATTGATGTCTCCTCTACCATCTGTGATTAAGTTGCCTTCTCTTTCTGTATCCCAAGTTCCTTCTCCGGATGTTTCCCTGAGAGATATTTGGTCAATAGTGTTTCGTATGGAGTCCACATTGGCAGTCTCTTTGAAAAAAGTATCCGATTTCTCTAAGGAGACAGTATTGAAGTTTGCTGATCATGAAGAAAAAAAACTTAACATTAGACAAACGGGTGGATATTCAAGAATCTAAGTTTGTGACACAGAATGATTTTTGTGCTAAAATGTCTTATGATTCTGATTGCATCGTCAGGATGAGTTTTTGGAAAATTCTTTACGGTCTCGAAATTTACGTTTTTTGAATTTTCCAAAAACACATTACTTATCTCCTATAATTCTTTTACGGAAATATTTTAAAGAGATATTATTGTTTGAAGATGCTGACTCATTTAAAATTTCTAAGTTATTCTATCTGCCCCCAGGGAGGCTTGAGAAGGGAGGGAATTGTGATGAACCTGCTGTTTCTCGGGAAGGCTCGACTCCCTTTTCATTAGTTATTTCTGATTTCATTGAATCCGAAACTGATGATATTTCCTGCAGGGCTACGCTTTTGGTTATTTTTTTGTTGGAAATAGATAAGGATAAAGTTTTGCGGGCACATTTTCTTAAGAAAAATGAAAATTTTGTGGGCAAACCATTCAGGTGTTCCCTGATGTTTCCAGGGTAACTCAAAAGCGGCGTAAGTCCTTTATCGAGATTCGTCCTCGAGTTCTGGCTTTAGGAGCAACTTTTCATCTAAAATTTCCTTGTAAATGTTTTATAGTGTTTCAAGGCCGGAAGTATATTTTCCAGGAGGCAGAATTTCTAGACAGTAAAATTTAAGTTTATTTTTTTCCTTTTGTTTTTTTTTTTTTTTGCCTGTTTAGCTCAAAGATTAGTTAAATGGAGTTTTATATTTACAGGAATCAAGTGGCACTCTTTTTTCTTTCTATTCTGTGATATCGTTTGGCTGTTCACTTCCTTGATGTGGACTAACTATTTCTTTTTGTATAATTTGGCGTCATTTACTGTATGGTTATGATGTTTTCCCTTTTACATTTTTCATTGTATATTTGAAAATATTTCATAAATTTAAAAAAAAAACCATCAAATAACCTATCTTGTGCTTCCAGGATACAGGATTCAATTGTATTTTGGAATGAGTTTATGCTGTCAATGGGGAGATATATCATAATATCATCCACATATATATGATATTGTACTTTGAATTTCCTGAATACCTTGCAGATGGGTTGTATATACAGGTTGAATAAAAGGGCCGAAAGGGCCAAGCCCTGGGGCATTCCTTGAATATTAGAAGTGTCTTGTCCTACCTGCACTTGTTGGGTACGATTGTTGATATAGGATTGGAACCATTTGAATGCTATACCTGTTATGCTTATTTGTGATAGTCTATTAAGCAATGTGTTGTGGTTGACATTATCAAAGGCCGATATTATATAAAAAATATATAAGTATCAAATTATTTTGTCATCTATCCCCCATAAAAGGGTGTCAAAGAAAACAAGAAGGAGGGATTCAACACCATGGTATCGGCAGAATCCAAATTGCTGTTCGTCGAGGGGAGCATTAAGATCAATGAAGTTTTGAAGCTGGGTTTCAACTGTTTTCTGAATTAGTTTTTCTAGAAAAGGTATACTTGCTATCGGTCTGTAAGATGCAGGGTCGAGGTTGTCTAGGGATTTGTTCTTTAATATGGACCGGATCCTGGAATGTTTGAGTTCATTTGGCATGACAGTATGCATTCACCATCAATGTTGCAGTTAGCGTGTGTGCATGTTAGGGTTCAAATCAATGCTGTACCTGTTGGGTCCATGCTGTACATGCCCTTAACAGGTAGTGCACCACTGTTGTATGTACCATGCATTGATTTCTATTCTCAACATGCACCTCAGCTCAGATTAGCCAATCATTTAAATAAGAATGGACTCTGATGTCTTCTCTGCAAAGAAAGACTGCCACTATCACCTTAAAGTCTCTATCCAAAAGTGAGGAACCCACAAAGAGACACAGACTCCCTTGAGATTCTTCTTGAGGACCACAAGTAAATGGCATAACATCCTCAGCCCTGCACTTCCAAGAGAACAAGTTTGACAACTCCCAATTGGTGAAGCCTCTATAGTTTCTCAGCTATGGCAGCTGATTTGACCAAAGAGCCACAGGGGAACATTGCAAATTGGTTCTGCCAACTCCAGGGAGTACCCCAGCCAAATCATATTGAATACCCATGGATCTGAATTGATGAGGACCTGCTCTGAGTCAAACAAAAAGACAACAATCCACTTGTACAAGCTTGCAGAGGGTCTGCTATGCCTCATTGGACCCCTTTGGCCTCCCCCCAGAGTAACCCCTCCACTGTCATGTGATTCGAGGACACCATGAAAGGGTTGGTTCTTCTGTGACTTTCACCTACTGAATCTGAAGAGATCCCAGTCCTTGGAACAGGCCCGACTGAAGGATTCATTTGCTGATAGCAAGAATGTTTATGGTTTATTATTTGATTATACTGCCTCAGGCAGCCCCTGCAGTCTTGCTTCTTCTAGGTTTTTGACCAGCTTTTCAAGATACTCCTCAAAAGAGAGCTTGCCTCTAAAAGGGCAACTTACTAAGCTGTACCTTAGAAGCTGAGTCCATATACCAGTTATGGAGTCAAAGCCACTTCCATGCAACTATGACAGATGCCATGGTCCGAGAATTAACTCAGACTAGGTTGTACAATGAATCCACCAAGAAGGTTGCTCTAGATTCCAGATGTGCAACCTCAGGACTCTCTGGTAGCTGTTGTATCCATTGAAGCAAAATATGGGCCATGTAATCCCCACACACCACTACTTGTACTCCTAGCATGGCAGAAGAAAAGCTTGTTGGAGAACTTCCTGTCATAACAGTCCTTCAATTTTAAAGCTTCATCCACCAGAATAGTGTCTTCAGAGTCACTGCCGTTATCAGTGCATCCACCCTGGGCAGGCAAAAGAAGTGGTTCAGATATTCTTGAGGCAAGGCTAAGCTTCCCCATGATCCTATTGCCTTTCAGGGCCAGCTTTGGGGATTCCCAGTCCAAGTGCACCATTTCTTGAGGATCTTGTAGAGAGAAAATGCTCTAGATGGTTTAAATAATCCCTCTATCACTCGTCTCCACCCTTTGCAGCAATGAAGTCATTTGCAAGATGAGGAGCACCAATTCCTTACAATGGAACAAATCACTGAAGATTCATCTCCCTCTTCATGGGAGTGTTTCCCTTCTTCAGGAGCTAGGCTGCTGGGCAGACTAGCCTTTCTGACATCCTCTCCAGTCCCCCACTGCTTCTCCAGTGCGGAGATGGGAACTAGTTCCATGGGGCTTGTGATAAGGAAGCTTATCATAGTTCAGGAAGAAATAGTACAAGAGATGAATTGGCTCTGAATAAGCAACCTGTGCTGGCTGGTAAAAACACTAAAACAGGGTGTTTACCTAAAAGACTACCAGACCCAGAATGCACTGGTTTACAGAAAGCCTCTAGGAGAGCTGAAGTAGGGAAACGTGTGCCTAATCAGAGAAGCAATGATGTAATCCCTAATCACACATCTCCTAGGGCAGGGCTTAATTCAGAATACCTGCAGTGTGCTAGGGTGGAGCGGCCATCTAGGCACTTTAAAGCTAGAAGAAATTCATCAGACAGACAGCAATGGGAGAAAGAGGAACACAGACAGCAAGAGCTGGAGAAGGAGAGACTGATCATGAGCAGAAGGAAGAACAGCAAGACGTCCAGAAGGTCTAAGAAAGGAGCCCAAGGCAGTACATATGCTGGGAGAGATTCCTGGGGCAAGCATTCTTCATTGGACTGGAAGAAGCCAGAGGCTTGGAGATATACAGCCAGGAACCCTCGGACAGCACCTGTAAGGGAGACGGCTGCATCTACAGAAAGAAGGAGCTCTAATACCTATTTAAGGAGGTATGGGAAAAGAGACCTAAAGTCCAGAGATTCTGACTGGAGAACTGGGCGCAGAAGCTTTGCTACCTACTGGCCAAAATACCCAGAGAGGAAACCTAATGACAACGTGAACTCAGGTATGAACTCTGATCTGTTCCCTAGCTTTGCACAAGGAAGACATCAGGGAAACAGTTTCTATCCTGGTAGAGATCAGTTAGAGAAATCCTCTGAGCCAGAGTATGAAAGTGATCCTATGATATTTCAAGAGCAAGGGGAAATATCAGATGAGGAAGTTGAATCCATGGATTGTTCTCTTTCTAAGCTGCTGTTCTAAAGTAATCCTCAGTTAAAGATCAAACACCAAAAGGAACTGTACTGATTTTTAACTTCCCAGAAAAGTTTCTTTGAGAGAAAGCTTTGGGGAAAGTTGGAGCCACGTGGAGAGTGGGCCAGCAATGGTTTGCAGCTGGTTAAGCACCGGTGATTAGAGCAAGGCAGAAGTGCACGTGAGACTTTGCAAAAAAGCTTCTTCTCTGTGTGAATGGAAGAAAGCTGTTTTTTTTGATAAAGAGAATTTTCCTTTTGGGTTTATTTTTCATTCCAGCACTGCTAAGAAAGTTTATTAGCAGGGGCTAGAAGAAAGACCTTTTCTATTCCATCAAGGTCTTTTACTAAGTTGTTGCATAAGTAATTCAGTTGCCTTATTTGGTTTTGTTTCCTGAATAAAACTCTTGAAGAAATTATCCTGTTGATGTTACCAAGCATATCTGTGCGAGGGAATAACACCCCATAAATAAAATCTGTTTTCTGCTTTACACTCGAGCAACTACAATTCTTTATTCTTGTTAAACGGCTAGTTTTGTGTGAATGAACTACAACCCCCACAATCCTTTTCAAGTCAAGTAAATTCATGTCCTTGCCAAGATTATGGAACTTTCACAACAAGCACCCCCGTTTACAGGCTAACAAGCACCCCCGTTTACAGGCTGCCAAGCCCCCAGACACCCCAGGGCAGGGGTCTCCAACTCCAGTCCTGGAGGGCACCAAACCAGTCAGGTTTTTGGGATATCTTTAATGAATATGCATGAGATAAATTTGAATACAATGGGGCAGTGCATGCAAATATATCTCATGCATATTCACTAGGGATATTCCAAAAACCTGATTGGTTTGGTGCCCTTCAGGACCAGGCATTTTGTATCCTGACTGTCCCCAAGAGGGGGATCCTGAACCTTCCTTGATCTAACCTATGGAAAACCTGGACCAGATCCTGATGGACCTAGAGTCTTCAGGAAGTAAAAAGCTTTCTACAAACAGAAAGTAATTTTCTTTAGTATTTGTGGACCTAGAAGACATGGAGTGCTCTACCAGCAGGGTCCCCCCACAGGGCTGCCCGGTTCTATTACTGCCACTGAGTTACAGACTGTGTAGGAGACTCACGACTCAAAACAAATCTAGCAGCCATTCCCACCTCAGTCACAGGGGTCTCAGAGTCCACAATCAGCTTCAATGCTGGAAAACAGTCTGCAAATACCAGACTGTCTTACCTCAAAATTGGAGCACCATCCCTGTCACATGAGGGGCAGAAGGAGATGGCTGTGTAGCTGACCCCTACATACAATGATCCAGCATACCAGGCTTCTCCCTGCTGGCCACATAGCTCTAGTGCTGTCCCAGGATTCCCTCACTGCCATTTTAAAGCTGCTTTGCCTCTTCCTTTTAAAAAAAAAAAAAACAAACCCCCCCCCAAAAAAAATCCCTCAGCTTTATGTTTCAGAGGCAACTGAGAATCACAGAACCAGAATCCTAAACCCTCAAATAAATGGGGTGGGGGGGGGGGCTTATGACCCAAGTCTAGAACGATTTCCCCCCCCCCCCGATAAGGGTCCCACAAGATCACTGCCAGGAACCTTAATCCCGAGGTCAGGAACCACACCCCGGACACCACAGGGGCTCCCCTCTGCTCTTCAATCAGGGGAAAGGTCAACAAATCAATCTCTGAAAGCTTCCCACAGTTCTAGGGGGAATCAGCCTCGGGGCCATAGTCAGACCCGCAAACCAGTCCAAACTGCAACCATCAGGTAGAGACTGAGAATATAGGTAAGTTCAAAGGGTACAACACACCTTACACTGTGATGATGTCACTGGAAAAGTCATTGTCTCTGCCTCTATCTGCTGGAAGAGCAACACAACACATCAGTCTGGGCTGGACTAACATAAGGAAACTGGAATTACATACAGTATATACCATTTACACATGTAAATGCTGCTATTTACACATATAGATTTTGTACAATTGTTCCAAAATGATCTCCATAGAATTTCAAGGATCAGAAGAAGCATTACTTTGGAAATGTCAACAATGTAACGCTAGCCTTTAAGAACATAACATAAGATATGCCTTACTGGGCCAGACCAAGGGTATACTGTTTCCAACAGCAGCCAATTCAGGTCAGAAGTACCTGTCGGGTTATCAAAAGCTACACAGATTCCATGCTGCTTATCCAAGGGGTAAGCAGTTGATTTCCCCCAGTCCTCTTTAATAATGGTTAATGGACTTTTACTCCAGGAACTTGTCCAACCTCTTTTAAACCCAGCTACTCTAACAGCTTTTAGTACATCTGATGTTATTCTGCTTTTGCAGGGGATGGCTTTATGGTTTCAAGATAAAAGCCATGGTACAGGCCAATCATAGCAAGCTCAAAGTCCTACACTTCAAAAACACTGACTTCAATAAAATGGCCGAGCACCTAAAGGAGGAGATGACGGGGTGGAAGGAGATAAGGGAAGTGGAATTGCAATGGACTAAACTAAAGGTGGCAATAAAAGGGGCAACAGATAAATATGTAAGAAAAGTAAATAAAAACAAAAGGAGAAGGAAACCTATTTGGTTTTCCAAAAAAGTGGCTGCTCAAATAAAGGCAAAAAACACAGCTTTCGCAAAATTCAAAAGCTTGCAAACAGAAGAACACAGAAATGAATACAGGATCAAACTCAGTTAAAAAGAGAAATAAGGAAAGCAAAATCAAAGGCAGAGGAAAAGATGGCTAAAGATGTTAAGGGTGGCGACAAAACTTTCTTCACGTATATTCGGGAAAAGACGAAGATTAAAGTTGGAATTGCAGGACTCAGAGGTGCTGGGAAAGGACTCATGGAAAGTGACACTGAAAAAGCAAAATTGCTAAACAAATACTTCTGCTCTGTTTTTACTAAAGAAAATCCTGGAGATGGACCAGCTGTGACTCCCAAATATAAAAATGGGAATGAAGTAGATACCACACCATTCATAGAAGATGAGGTGTTAGAAAAACTTGCTAAACTGAAAGTGGACAAAGATATGGGACCGGACGGGATACATCCCAGGATACTGAAAGAGCTCAGAGAGGTTCTTGCAGGACCGTTAAAGGATGTATTCAACAGATCCTTGGAAACAGGAGAGGTTCCTCAGGACTGGAGAATGGCTGATGTCATACCTCTACACAAAAGTGGTGACAGGGAAGAAATGTCAAACTACAGGCCTGTGAGCCTTACCTCAGTGGCAGGAAAAGTAATGGAGGCGCTCCTGAAAGAGCGAATAGTGAACTTTCTCAAAACCAACAGGTTGCAAGATCCGAGGCAACATGGTTTTACCAAAGGACGGTCTTGCCAAACAAATCTGAGTTCTTTGACTGGGTGACCAAGGAACTAGATCAGGGGCATGCAATGGATGTCATCTACCTGGATTTCAGCAAAGCCTTTGATATCGTTCCTCATAGGAGACTTGTCAAACTCAGTAGCTTGAGGATGGGTCCCAAGATGGTAAACTGGATTAGAAATTGGTCGACTGACAGACAACAGAAGGTGATGGCACATGGAGCTCACTCAGATGAAAGGAAGGTGATCAGCGGGGTGCCCCAGGGTTCGGTCCTGGGCCCAGCACTGTTCAATGTATTTGTGAGTGATATTGCTGAAGGACTGAATGGAAAAGTCTGTCTTTTTGCAGATGACAAGAAAATTTGCAACAGAGTGGACTCACCCGAGGGAGTGGTTAACATGAGGAAAGATCTACAAAAGCTGGAAGAATGGTCTAATGCTTGGCAGCTACGATTTAATGCGGAAAAGTGCAGTGTCATGCACTTGGGTAGCAGAAATCCAAGGGAAATGTACACGATAGGGGGCAAGAGGTTGGTGTGCATGGTTCAGGAGAAAGACCTTGGTGTGATTATCTCTTATGATCTCAAGGTGGCAAAACAGTGCGACAAGGTGGTGGCAAAAGCCAGGAGGATGTTGGGCTGCATACAAAGAGGGATTACCAGCAGAAAAGAACAAAATAAACTGAAACATATAACTTCTGAACCATTTAACTTCTCAACAAATAGGGGTGTCCTACATGGAGTGGTGGGTTCACCCCTAAACAAAGACATGGGGAAAGGTGGCCTGCACCTACCTCTTGCCATCTTGCTGGGCAGACTAGATGGACCATGCTGGTCTTTATCTGCCATCATCTATTATGTTACTATGTTACATCCTCTGGCAACAAATTCTAGAATTTTATTTTGTGTTGAGTGAAAAAATATTTTCTCCGATTAGTCTTACATGTGCTACATTGTAGCTTCATTGCATGTCTTTTTGAAGGAGTCAGTGACTGATCTACGGTTACCTGTTCCATTCCATTCAAGACCTCTGTCATATCTCCTCTCAGCAGTCTTTTTTCCAAGCAACAGCTCCTTCCAGCATTGGTTCCAATAGGCATCATTTTTAAAAAAAGTATGATTTTATTTGAAACCATAAAGCTTTCAGAATTTCCAAGAAAATATTATTTTGGAAAAAATCCGAAAGGAGAACCAACCTCACCAACATACAAAATTATTATTCTGTATGTGAACTCGAGCAATCAGTGACTGGCATTTAATGGCACAACTTGAAAAATTGTGTAGTCCCAGAAGACAGCTGGGGCATGCCATCTGAATGCCCAAGCAATACACAGGAATTAAGGCACATGGTGAACTTTATACTAAAAATCTGGAATCAACAAATTAATTCTGAAATGTTCATAGAAAACTTGTCACCATTCATGCCAATAATGGGAAAGGAATTATTCCTCTCTGGAATCCCCTCAAGGGTGTTTAAAAACTGGAAAACAAATGCACAGTTAAGGTTGTTCAATTGTTTCATAGGAAAGCTACTATAATTTCTAGGCTTTAGAGAAATTTATTTTAAAATATAATGACTTCTACTTAAATTCAAAAATCTCTCTTTATCAATAAAGATAGTGCTTGGCAAATATAAAATTATTGGAAAATATTTTATTAAGCAAAAAAAGCCAAGTATGCATGGGCATAGTTTGACTGCTTCGTCTGGGGGGGGGGGTGGGAGGGAGGGGGAAAGGGTGGGATGATATATTTGCATATCATTTGCATATCTGAATATTTGTTATAGTTATCTTACCAAAAAGATTAGATAGATAGGAAGCTAGTATATCAAATAGGCTAATCCTGCCTTTCATATATTTCCTCTCTATTCTCCTCTCCATCTCATTCCAATGGTTCCACATCACTTTCTCTTCCTATTGTTGACACTCCCTAATTTTCTCCCCTCATAACAACTTCAAGCCCCCTCTCCTTATCATCCCTCCTTACTGTTCTCACCTCTCCTACCATCTTGTCATCTACCCTATCATCCACTCTTAAGCTTTATCATTTTCTTCCTCTCTCTCAGCCATCTCCTCTCTCTCCAATAGACCCTCACCCTTGTTACCGCCATGCTGCCTCCTGTCTGCCTCGCACTCTCCTGCTCCTTCTCTCATCTGGGGATATCAATCCAAACTCTGGCCCCCCTAGACTTTTTTCACACTCACAGAGCAGATCCACACACACAACTCCTCAAATCTTATTCATATCCTCTCCTTTCCCCCTTTCTCATGCATCTTGTGGAATACACACCATCTTTAACAAACTTGTCTTTATTCATGACCTCTTTATCACTAATACCCTTCATCTTCTTTTCTCTGAGACCTCCCAGAAGACTCCGCTTCAAGCTACCGTCTGTCATAGTGGCTACCAATTCTCCCATAGGCCTTGTCCCATTGATCAGGTTAGTGGTGTTGGGTTTCTACTCTCTCATTACTACCAATTTCAATCCCTCCTTCTGCCTCAGTCTCACTCCTTTCCTTCCTCTGAACTCCATTCCATCCACCTTTTTAGTCTACTACCTCTCTGGATAGATGTCATTTATCGACCCCCTGATAAGTCCAACTCTATCATTCTCACTGACTTTGACTCATGGCTTTCCTTCTTTCTGGATACATCTTCCCCCTTTCTTATTTTTTGGCAATTTTAACATTCGTGTTAATGACCCCTCTGACCCTTGTGCTTTAAAGCTCCTTTCCCTTATCTCCTCATTCAACCTCCAGCTGTGCTCAACTGCTCCTACTCACTGGCATGGCCACTTCCTTGACCTTGTCTTTTTCTCTAACTGCTTACTACTACTACTACTTATTTATATTGCGCTACAAGGCGTACATAGCACTGTACAGAGACATGTAAGAGACAATCCCTTCTCCTAAGAGCTTACACTCTACTCAAGACAGACATCCCAACTGAGGATTAGGATATATCTAGTGGAATGGTAAGGAAACACATAGGAGGTGAACAGGAGACTAGGGGAATCAGGATCCAAAAACAGTCTCAAAGTGAGTTTTAGGGCCAGAGATGGAGCCTGATGCCCTCAAACCTCTGCACCTCAGATCTTCCATTATCTGACCATCATCTGCTAAACTTCACTCCCACCTCCCCAACCTCAGTTTCACCCAATCTCCTCCAACCTCTTTAGGAATCTTCATCAGCTCTCACCATGGCTGTCTCATCGCCTCTTTTCTCTACTGTGTCATCTGAGTCTGTTGATGAGGTAGTATCTTCCTATGACACTGCACGCTCCTTTGTTTTGGAGATCTCGCTCCTCCCATGTCACGTCCTGTGCGGTGTAGTACACCTTAGCCCTGGCTGTCCTCTATAACCTGCTTCCTATGTCCCTTTGCCTGCTGAGCTAGGTGCATTTGGCTCAAATCCTGCACCCTTGCGGACTTTCTATACTTGAAATTCATGCTAGCCTCTTTCCAGTCAGCCACAGCCCTCACCAAACAAGACTGTTATGTCCACCTGACTAACCCTCTTGCCTCCGACCCTCACCGTCTCTTTACAGCTCTCAACTTTCCTCAAAATGCCTCCACCGCCAACCCCTCCTTCCTTTTCTGTCCAGAATTTGGCTATTTCCATGTGAGAAAGTCCACAAGATTACACTTGAATTCCCCATGAGGTCATTTCCCTCCCCATTCCCCCTCTTCATTCCCAACTTCTTCCCTCAACCTGTCACCCTTTCTTTCTTTTCTAAGATCACTGAAGAGGAAACTAGGCATCTTCTTTCCTCCTCTAAACTTACTACCTGCTCCTCTGATCCTATTTACACCTGTATACTGAACTCCATCACCTCTGTCATTCCTTCTTTGTCATATCCTCAACCTATTGCTTTACATTGCAACTGTTCCAGCAGCCTTCATGCATGCTTTGGTTATATGTCTCCTCAAGAAACCCTCACTACTTCATATTTGCCCTTCTAACTATTGACTCATCTCCCTCCTCCCCTTTGTTCCTAAACTACTTGAATGTGCGGTTCACCACCATTGATTTGCCTTTCTCTTCTCTCAAGTCCTTCTGGATCCATTGCAATTGGCTTTTGTCCTACACATTCTACTAAAAACAGCTCTCGCCAAAGTTTCCAATGGCTTATTCCTGGTCAAATCCAAGGAAGGGCATTTACATGACCCTCATCCTTCTCGACCTTTCTGCTGCTTCCAACACTGATGACCACCACCTCCTCAATACCTTGTCCTCATTTGTTTTAAGGGCTCTGTTCTGTCCTGGTTCTCTTATTCTCTCCCATTGCACTTTTAGTGTATGTTTTGGTGGAGCCACCTCTACTGTGATCTCATTCTCAGTTGATCTGTCTTTATTTATTTTTTATTTATTTATTTTAGTTTCTTATATACCGCACTATTTAGTATCAGCGCGGTTTACATAGAACGAACCAACCATAATGAACAAATGTTAGGTTTTACAGAGAACAGGGAAATACAACTTGGATAACTTAGGGAAACATGCACATCAACTATTTACATATGTAACAGTAAACTTAGAATAATGGATTATGAATGGCCTACGGATAGATATTAAGAATAGGGACTATGATACAAAGGTTTATAGAGGAAAAGGTGTGGCTATGGTGGGGTATTGTTGATCTGGTACTGTTGTATAAATAAGTAGTGTTTGAGTGCTTTCCTGAATTGTCTTGGGACCACTCCTTTTTTTTCCTCTATATCCAATCCCTTGGTGCACCCATCTCCTCCCACGGTTTTCAGTCCCATCTTTACGCCGCTGACTCTCAGATCTACCTCTCCACACCTAAAATCTCTCTGAGAATCCAGGCCTGGATCTCTGCCTGCCTATGTGACATTGTTTCCTGAATGTCTCACTGCCATTTGAAATCGAATATAGTCAAAACCGAGCTTCTTACCTTTCCCCCTAAACTCATTTCCCTCCTCCCTTTCTATATTTCTGTGGATAATGCTCAACTCCTCCTATTTCCTCAGCTCGCTATCTTGGGGTCATCTTTGTCCCCTCCCTATCCTTCTCTACACACATCCAACTGATAGCTAAAACCTGTTGTTTCTTTCTCTATATCAACAAAATTCACCACTTCCTTTCTGAACCCAATACTAAGACTCTTATGCACTTTTGTGTGTCCTCTCATCTAGACTATAGCAACCTCCTCCTAGCTGTTCTCTCTTTAACCCATCTCTCTTCCCTTCAATTTGTTCAAAATACAGATGTACGACTAATCTTCTGCCAGTCTCACTTTGCTCATGTATCTCTCTTTTCTCAAGTCACTTCATTTGCTCCCTATCATTTTCCAGATCCAGTTCAAATTTCTCTACTGACTTACAGAAACATAGAAACATGACAACAGAAAAAGACCACATGGCCTAGTCTACCCTTCCATATCAACCACTACAACAGTCCCCTTTTTTCCTTTAGAGATCCTGTGTGTTTGTCCCATGCTTCTTTGAATTCAGATACTGTCTTCATCTCTACCACCTCCAATGGGAGACTATTTCACGGATCCACCACTCTTTCCGTAAAGAAATATTTTCGCATATCACTCCTGGATCTATCCCCTTTCACCCTCATCCCATGTCACCTCGTAGCAGTGCTTGCTTTCAATCGAAAGAGGCTCTCCTCCTGTGCATTTATGCCACGGAGGTAATTAAATGTCTCAATCATATCACCTCTATCCCGCATTTCCTCTAAGATGTACATATTAAAATCCTTAAGTCTGTCCTCATATGCTTTATAATGAAGACTACTAACTATTTTAGTAGCCATCCTCTGTACTGACTCCAGCCTGTTTACATCCTTTTGAAGGTGCGGGCTCCAGAACTGCACACAATACTCCAAATGAGGTTGCACCAAAGACTTATACAGAGGCATTACTTTCTTTCTTTCTTCTGCTGGCCATTCCTCTCCCTATGCACCCAACCATCCTTCTAGCTTTTGCTGTTGCTTTTTCTACCTGTTTAGCTACTTTAAGATCATCAGACACAATCACACCTAGGTCCCACCCTTCTTTAGTGGACAAAAATACTTCAACCCCTATACTATATTGCTCCCTTGGATTGCTGCAGCCCAAATGCATGACCTTGCATTTTTTAACATTAAATCTCAGCTGCCAAATTCTAGGCCATTCTTCAAGTTTAGCTAGATCCCTACTCATGTTATCTACATCTTCCTGGATGTCTACTCTATTGCAGATTTTGATATCATCCGCAAAAAATCAAACCTTACCCGACAGCCCTTCCGCTATATCTAACAAAAATGTTAAAAAGAATAGGACCAAGGACACCACTGGTAACCTCCTCCTCAGAGTGAGCTCCATTTACCTGTACCCTTTGTCACCTCCCACTCATCCAATTTCTAACCCAAGTAGTAACTTTAGGGTCCATCCTTAGGGTGCTCAGTTTGTTTATAAGTCACCTGTGAGGAACAGTTTCAAAGGCTTCACTGAAATCTAAATACACCACATCTAGGGCTCTTCCTTGGTCCAATTCCTCGGTCACCCAATCAAAGAAATCAATCAGATTTGTCTGACAAGACCTGCCTCTGGCTGCTGCCTCAGAACCTGTAATCTGCTGGACTCCAGAAACCTCATTATTTTCTCTTTCTGCAGCGTTTCCTATAATTTACTCACCACCGAGCTTTCAACCACATCCTTACTTCTGCTTTTATGTAAAGGGACAACCTGTGCCTCTCTCCAGTCCATTGGCACCACTCCAGACTCCAATGAGGCATTTAAAAGGTCAGTCAGTAGAGCTGCTAGAATGCCCCAAGTTCCCTCAGTATTCTAGGGTGTATCCCATCTGGTCCCATCTCTGTCTACTTTAAGTTTAGCTAGTTTCTCATGAACACAGTCTTCTGAAAATTGTTCAAGATGCCCCTCGCTTCTGTTCCTGTTTGTGGGTGTTTTCTAAGGTCCAGCTCCAGGTTCTTCATCTATGAACACAGAAGAGAAATATTTGTTAAGCAATTCCGCTTTATCCTCATCAGCTTCTACATATTCCTCCCCTTCACCCTTGAGTCTGACAATACCACTTTTGCCCTTCCTCTTCTAACATATCTGAAAAATGTCTTATCCCCCCCATTTTATTGCATTGACTATTTCCTCCTCTTTTTGAATCTTTGCTTTCCTGACTACTTTGCTAGCTTCTCTAAGTTTTTCCAAATATAGATGTTTGTCTTCCTCTCTCTGATCTCTTGTATTTCATGAAGGCCTCCCTTTT
Organism: Ichthyophis bannanicus; assembly: GCA_033557465.1. NCBI lineage: Eukaryota > Metazoa > Chordata > Amphibia > Gymnophiona > Ichthyophiidae > Ichthyophis > Ichthyophis bannanicus. The sequence goes on from CM066033.1 coordinate 738,507,633, forward strand.
TTTCTTCACCTTTACAGCTACTTCTTTCGAAAACCATAGCGGTCTCCTTTTCCTTTTACCTTTATTTACCATTTTAAAAAAAAAGGTTGGTTGCCCTAAAAAAAATCCCCTTTCAGTTTTGCCCACTATTTTTCTACATCCCCCAGCTGTTCCTATCCTGCTCCCTGAGGTATTGGCCTATCTTGGCAAAGTTAGTTTTCCTAAAGTCTAAAACCCTCGCTTTTGAATGGATTTTAATAGCCGTAGTCCTAATACTGAACCACACCATCTGGTAATCACTGGATGCAAAATGATCTCCCACTAACACATCAGAAACACTTTCACCATCGGTAAGCACCAAGTCCAGTATGGCCCCTTCACGTGTGGGTTCTGTTACCAGTTGCCTGAATAGTTCTTCCTGTAGAGAATCCAGAATCTCCTTACTTCTAGATGATACTGCAGCAGGAATGTGCCAAACATCTGGCATATTTAAATCCCCTATCAGTAGCACTTCCCCTTTCCTGGCAATGCTGCGTATGTCTTCAATTAACTCTCCGTCCACCTCTTCCTCCTGTGAGGGAGGTCTATATATCATGCCAATGTAGATAGATCTTTCCCTCTTTTTAGTTTAACCCACAATGCCTCCTCTCACCCTTTTAAGATCTGTAGTTCCAAAATTTAATATTATTTTTTACATATAGTGTCATACCTCCTCCCTTTCTTCCTATCCCCTTTACGTTCTGAATAAAGTATAGCCTGTGTCACCACCAGGTGGGCAGGCTGCCGCCTAGGGTTGCAGATCTGTGTCTGATGGTGATTAAGTAGTTGTGAACACGAATGGTTTAAGGTAAAAGGATTTATTTCCCCTCCCGGGGTCGGATTCCTCAGGTAATATAACACAATACTCAAAACAAATAAGCCATACTTTCTGGCAAAACACAAAGGAAATTATAACAGCTTTTTCTTGCTTCTTAAAGTAAAGAGTAAACATTAAACAGGCAAAACTCAGCACATAGCTTTCATATGTGCAAAACAGCACTCTTCACTGATAGTGTTTTCCCTCCACACTATACAGCCTTTTGACTAACGAAAAGACGTCACTTTATCAGAGAAAATCAATGTGCAGTCCATTGGGTCACTATCAAATGAACATTCACTGACTGTATCAATGACCATAGGCTCCTGCATACATTCAGAATTGTCTGAGTTCTCCTTGCCACAATACTTCTGCAAGTTCCCCTGTAACGTGCCGTCACAGAGTCTCTCTGCACAACTTCCTCTAGGGCTGGAATAACAGCTACCGTATTCCTCGGTGTTTGGGAGAGAGAGAAGCCACCATTCAGGGTTCCTAGAGTTTAATTCCTTCTGGCAGGTTCTACTCTTGGAACGCTTATAAGCTCTGGCTTCAGGCTCTGCAAAAGAATATTCTTCTCCCCTATTAACACGAGGTTTAAGCCTGCGGGGTTTTTACTGAGGCTTAGGAACTGCTACTATATCTTCCTCAGACATGCACACATCTTCAGGGAAATACCTTTCTCTCTCTGGGGTTGTTAACTGCTCTCTCTTCAGCTCGGCGCTCAAATCCCTTGGCTGGGTGTTACTGTCCTGCCCCCACCTAGGATTTATCACACGAGGCTTCTCAGCGTTAACCCTGTAGGTATTTCTTTTATCAGCAAACTTTAACTTTCTACCAGAGTCATTCTCCAGGCTACAGCTCTCAAATACATACTGTTTTTGTCTTTAGGCTTCCAATCACTCCAGTTGGAACGTTGCTTCTGAGCTCCAAACAGCTTGCAATCAGCAGAACACTTGCAACTGTTCTCTGACCTCACTGGCTGCTTTCTCCTGCAGTGCTCTGGGTAGTTTCTGTGGTGAACCCTTCCTGGTTCTGGCTCTGACTCATGTCCTGGGTCAGAGTCTGAAACTCCTCCTTCTTCCTCTAGGTCAGCGGGTTCAGCTAGTTCACCTAGTTCTCCTCTTTCTCCTCGTTCCACTCCGTCTCCTCCTCCTAACTCTGTATTTCCTGCATAGCTCTTATAGTGGCTATAAGCTTTTCCCCTTTCCAGGTGCATGCTATTAGGAATTGGGGAATGTTTCTCAGCTGGGCTTATTTGCAAACCCTGTGGCTGGGTTTGTTTATGTCGCCCCTGACAACTGCTGCTCACATGGCCTGCCTGCCTGTCAGCTTCAAGACTAGAACTCAGTGAATCCTGTGTTTTTAAGGTAGGAAATGGAGCTTCTTCATCACACCTGGTATAATTACATCCCAGTCATGGTTTTCTATGAACCATGTTTCTGTAACTGCCACTAAATCCAAGTCAGCCTCTCCCATTAAAGCTTCAACATCTGGGATCTTATTTCCCCTGCTATGGGCACTTATACATACTGGTCTGCATTAATTCTTCCACTCCTCACTACCTTTCCTCTTACTTCTTCCTACACCCCTCTTCTGGAACTCCGCTCTTCTGGCAGATCACTTCTATCTGTACCCTTCTCTTCCACTGCCAACTCCAGACTTTGATCTTTCTACCTTGCTGCACATTATGCCTGGAACTATATGAGTTGGTATGTCAGGCTTCATCGCTGGCCCTTTTCAAATCCAGGCTAAAAACTCACCTCTTCGAGTCTGCTTTTGAGTCCTGATCCACTCAGTCTCCTGCTCTCCAACTATCTGTTTCCTTACCATTCCCCTAGACATATCCTGATCCAAAGCTAATGTGCTGTCTGTCTTGACAACTGTAGATTGTAAGCTCTGATGAGCAAGGACCATTCTCTTACATGTCTGTGCATGCCTTGTAGCACTATACAAATTAGTAGTAATAGTAGTTGTAGTAGTAGCACAGGATGAGCCGGTGTTCCCAAGATACTCAGAGGAAGAGGAGGTTCTCATTCAGAGGCTTTGCCGAAAAAAGTAAAGCAATATATTCTCAGGCTATATAATTAAAATTCAGCAAAAAATGTAGCTGTTTAATTATTTAGCGTGGCACTCTAAACTAAAAAAAAATGCCGACACCTGCAAAAAACAAAGGAGATGTAAGATGCTCACCATCAAGGGACAAAAAGAAAAAGAGAACCACAGTGTAGTTTCTAACACTAAAATAAATCATAACTAATTTTATTTTGGCATTGGAAACTGTACTATGGCTTGTTTTTTTCTTTTTGAACATCTTTCTTGCATCCAAAGAAACCCTTTCTTTCTCCAACAGTAGGTATAGAGTGGAACTAGGACATTTCACCATAGAACCCAACATACAAGAAAAAAAAATCCAATTGTAGTATCATCTCAATAATAGTTCTCGGTCTGCCTGGTACTAGAGAGGCCAACACAGAACCCTAAAAAGGTCACTGAAGACCTATAATGCAAATCTACCATACCATGACACCAGGTTCTAAAGTTAACACAATAAGGAGTGTACCCTGAAAAGAGCAGTATCATAAATATTGCAGTGGGTTTAGAACATCCTTTTGACTATTTGGAAAACTGCACAAACCAAATTACTACAGATCCTACATAAAAACTCCATGCTAACAGAACACTTGGCCGCAGTAACACAGGCAGAACACAGTTAGACCCTCATCAAGCACATAATAAGTTATAACAAACTCGAAATAGAAATATGCAGACAAAATTTAACTGAAACCCCAACTAGCCAGGTTCTGCATGCAGTGCAACACAAGAAATAGAGGAGGTGGGCGACACTTTACCTCACTTTTGCTGAGCAGTTGCATGAGACACACAGGCCTCTCTGATCCCACATGAAGGCAGTACTGCCACTCCCTGCAGTGTTCCACCCTCCGATCTCAGTGCCTCTTGCTCAGAGGTGGCCATGTCACGGATTAGATGCTGTGCTGGCTCTTACCGCAGCACATTTCTGAACAAGAATCACCAGGATCGAGGGAGGGGGCAGAATGTGGGGAGAGGCAGTGTCGCCTGCATGTGGAATCAGAGAGAACTGTGCCTCATGTTGCCACTCGGCAAATGTAAAAGCAGCAGGTAGCAGAGAGGTGCTCATGGTGACAGAACTTTATCTATGCAACTGTTCAGTCTATAGCTAGTGCCAAATTTTCACACATGCCATGCCTCCTATTGCAGGCCTCAACAATTTGTGTGTGGATTTAGGAGCCAGACCAAAATCTTAGGAGTCAGTGCTTGTGACCTCCTCATGTCCTCCTCCCATTGCCTCTCGCACTGGTCTCATGTTCTCAAATCTCATCAAGCCAGCACCAGAGTTTCTATACCACACTGCATTTTTAGACAGGCATACAGATAAGAGTTATAGCTTCAGATATTAAGTGTCTGTATGCATGTGTGATGCAATGGTGGTGTACCTGCCTGTGCATGGGATGTGGTGGTGGTGGTGGGTGCCTTTGTGTGCCTAGAGTGTGGGGCTGCAGTACATGTGTGTGCGCGCTGCAGAGTTGAGGAGACTCTTTTGGTGTGGTGTAGAGATGAGGTGCCGATATGTGTGTGTGTCTGATGTGGAGGTGAGGTGCCTGTGTGTTTGTGGTGCAGAGGTGAGGTGTCTGTGTGTATGGTTCAAAAATGAGGTGCCTGTGTATGTGTGATTGTGTGGTGTGAGGGTGGAGTGCTTGGGTGTATGTGTTCTGGGAGAAGGGTTACGCAACTACTGACAACACTTCGCACTCTTCCCCCACCCTCCAACCCCTCTCCTGCAGGGTTCCTTCCTCTGTTACCCTTCCAGACTCTCCCCACTTAACCAAACCCCTTAGCATTCCCATCCCCTGCCCTAAAATACTCCATCATCCTCCTTTTTAAGAGGCCAACTGCCCTTTAAATTGCCTCTGCTTCTCCACCTCACTTCTTCTCCCCTTTTCCCCCTCACAAACAAAACCTTTTGTGCTGCAGGCTGAGGACTACCCAAAGCTAAGCTTTCAGATTTTACAAGTGCGTGTTTATATTTTAATATAAATTTCAGCTTGGGCTATAAGTTTGCATACATTCCTTGCATAGCCTTTAAATCAGATATATGAGTGAGCCCTCAGTTCATATAAGGTCTACTGGCCAGGGACACTTAAGTTCCTGCCCACCCCACCCACACCCCCAGGGTTGCATTGCCTATATAGTTGTCATATACATTAACATCTGTCCTTCAATTAGGTGTTACACCCACCTTTATTTCCTTTTCTCTTTCTCCTTTATAAAGCACAGTTACTTACCTGTAACAGGTGATCTCTGGGAACAGCAGGAATTAGTCCTCACATATGGGTACGTCGGTACCGACGGAGCCTGAGCGGGAAAGCTCCCCAGCTTCCCAGAAGGAAAGCTTTTGGGGCCTCCCACTGCGCATGCGCGCTGCCTTCCCGCCTTCCTGACCAACTCTCCTCAGTTCGAGTTTATAGCTGAGACAATATAGAGAGAGGAAAGGAAGAGAGAGAGAGATACAACTCCTAGGGGAGGTGGGCGGGTTGTGAGGACTAATTCCTGCTGTTCCCAGAGATCACCTGTTACAGGTAAGTAACTGTGCTATCTCCAGGAACAAGCAGGAATAAGTCCTCACATATGGGGACTCCCTAGCTAAGATGCCCGGAAGATCCCCTGAAGGGTATGAGACCCTGAAAGGTTCTTCATCTTCCTATGGATCTCAGGCATCCATTCAGGGAAGGTGGGCTGGAGTTGTTCAAGAATGGAACAGGTGTCTGAGGACAGCCTGACCAAACAAGGCATCCCGGCGGGAGTCCTTGTCCAAACAGTAATGGGCTGTAAAGGTATGAACCGAGGCCCAGGTGGCTGCTCGACAGATCTGGTCAATGGACACAGAGTTTAGATGAGCCATAGAGGTGGCCATGGCCCTCACGTTGTGAGCGGTGACATGGCCCTCCAAAGAAAGGTTCTTACTCTGGTAAGCAAAAGAGATACACTGAGCAATCCAATTGGAAAGTGTTCTTTTGGAGACTGGAAGTCCTAAATGAGAAGGATCAAAAGCAACAAAAAGCTGAGAAGACTTTCGATGTTGCTGTGTCCTGTGGAGGTAAAAGGCGAGAGCTCTTTTACAGTCTAGAGTATGAAGGTTCCTCTCTGCATTGGATGCATGAGGAGCTGGAAAAAAGACAGGTAAATATACCTCTTGATTAAGATGAAAAGGTGAGACCACTTTAGGCATAAAGTGAGGATTTGTCCTAAGGACTACCTTATCATGATGGAACCTTGTATAAGGTGGATTAGCCACTAAGGCCTGCAGTTCACTGATGCGGCGAGCTGAAGTGACTGCAATGAGGAAAATAACCTTCCAGGAAAGAAATTTCAAGGAGGTAGTGGCTAAGGGTTCAAAAGGTGGCTTCATAAGCTGACCAAGAACCAAGTTTAAGTCCCATGCCACCGGAGGAGGTCGAATGGGAGGTTTAGTTAAAGTTAAGCCTCTCATGAATCTTGCAATAAGAGGATGAGAGGAAACAGGTTGTCCATTGATGGGCTTAAGTGATGCCGCAATAGCACTCAAATGGACTCTTACTGAATTCGTTTTGAGTCCTGCATTGGAGAGATGCAGGAGATATTCCAAAAGAGAATTCAATGGGAGTGCCAGAGGGTTAAGACCCTTTTGAGCACACCAAAGGGAAAATCTTTTCCATTTAAAAGCGTAAGAACGCCTAGTGGAAGGTTTCCTAGAGGCATGTAGGATATCCTTCACTTGCTGCGAAAGATTGAAGTGTTGAAGGTCTAGGCCTTCAGTAACCAAGCTCTGAGGTGAAGGGACTTGGGGTTTGGGTGCCACAAAGTCCCCTCCTCTTGAGACAGAAGGTCTGGAGCCGCTCCCAAGTCCAGGGAGGGGGCTTGGGAGAGATGCAGAAGTAGAGGGTACCACACTTGGCGTGGCCAGCATGGAGCTATGAGGATCATGGACCTTGATCCCTTTGAAGTTTGAACAGAGTCTTGGGAATCAAAGGAATAGGTGGAAAGGCATACAGGAAACCCTGACCCCAATGCAGGAGGAAGGCATCCTTGGTCTGAACTCCCTGACACGGAATTCTGGAACAGAACCGGGGAAGTTTGGCATTCCACGGACTTGCAAAGAGGTCTATGTCCGGGGTTCCCCATTTCTGGAAGATTCTGAGTACCTGATCCATGTGCAGGGACCATTTGTGTGGAAGCAGAACTCGACTGAGTCTGTCTGCCCAAGAGTTTTGGATTCCTGGAAGATATACTGCCAGGAGATGGATTTGATGCTCTCTGGTGAAGGCCCATAATCTTAGAGCTTCGTTGCAAAGCGACAGAGAGCCAATCCCTCCTTGTTTGTTTATGTAAAACATGGTTACTTGATTGTCCGTGTGAATAAGGACTGTCATGTTGCTGAGGAGGGTATGAAAAACTTTGAGAGCTAGAACGATTGCTCGAAGTTCCAAGTGGTTGATATGAAGGGTGGTCTCCTGTGGAGACCAAGTGCCCTGAGTGGAGAGATCTTGGAGATGAGCCCCCCAACCTGTTTGGGAGGCATCTGTTGTGAGGGTTGCTTGGGGCAACAATGGTTGAAAGGGGGCCCCCAACAACAGATTTTGAGTGGATATCCACCATTGGAGAGACCAAAAGAGACAATTGGAGTTTGCTATTTGGTCTAAGAGAGCTCCTGATGCTTGAGTCCACTGGGTGGATAAAGTCCATTGAGCTGCTCTCATATGCAGGCGAGCATAAGGCACCACATGCACTGTGGAGGCCATGTGGCCTAATAGTTGTAGCATCTCTCTGGCAGGCAGTCAAGTGGCTTCTGGACTTAGTCTGAGAGGCTAAGTGCACTAGACGTTGGCAATGGGCCTGAGGTAGATAGGCCCTTGCAGTGTGGTATCCAACCAGGCCCCTATGAATTCTAGGGATTGAGTAGGGGTGAGTTGGGACTTTGGCAGATTGATCACAAGTTCCAGATACTGTAGAATTCGCCTGGTGCGATCCAGGGAAGTCTGAGCCTCGGACTGAGACGGAGCTCGGATGAGCCAGTCGTCCAGGTATGGGAAGACAAAAATTCCCAGGGCGCGTAGGAATGCAGCTACTATTGCCATGCATTTGGTAAATACCCTTGGAGCAGAGGCTAGACCGAAGGGAAGTACTCTGTATTGGAAATGTTTTCCCTGGAACAGAAACCGTAGGAATTTTCTGTGGGATGGATGGATGAGTATATGTGTGTACGCATCCTTGAGATCTAGAGAACAAAGCCAGTCCTGACTCTGTAGGTATGGAAGGAGAGTGCCTAGAGAAAGCATCTTGAATTTCTCCCTGTATAGAAATTTGTTCAATTCTCTGAGATCCAGAATGGGTCTGTACCCCCCTGTTTTCTTGGGAATGAGAAAATAAGGGGAGTAAAAACCTGACCCTTGTTGAGGAAGAGGAACCTCTTCTATTGCCTTTTGGGCGAGAAGAGTGGTCACCTCCTGACCCAACAGGTCTAGGAGAGATGGGGGAGAATTGAAACTTCTCACCATGGTATGGGGAGGAAGGTTGGAGAAATGTAGTTTGTAGCCCTCTCTGATGATAGAGAGGGTCCATTGCTCTGATGTGATTTGCTCCCATCTGGGAGCAAAATGAGTTAACCTTCCTGGAATGGTGAGAGGTTCTGGATGTTTTAGAGCCAGAAAGGTTAAGTTCTCTAGTTTTAAGTCAAAAACCTTGAGGGGGTTGGGACTGTTGGGCTGTAGCAGCCCCTGCAGGTTTTGCCCTGGCCTGTTTAGGCTGCTGACGCTTAGGAGCAAAGCGAGCTGCAGAAGATTGTTGGCCAGTATTTGTGGCAAATCTGGCCTTCTTGTAGAAAGGCTTTTTGAAAGATTTCTTCTTGACAGGGGTAGAGGTAGACTTAGAAAGTCTATCTAAAGCAGCATTTTCTGCATCCATTTGAGTGGCTTTGATTTGCCACTCCTTACCAAACAGATTCTCACCTGTACAGGGCAAATTTCCCAACCCATCCTGGACCCAGGGTTCAAGGTTAGAGGCCTGGAGCCAAGCAATTCTGCGAGCCGCTATGGCAATACCTGAGGCTCTGCTAGCACCCTCAAAGGAGTCAAAGGCTGCTCTGTTGGAGAACTTTGAAATATCTTGGGTATGCTTCAGCAGAAGAAGGAACTCCTCCTTCCTATCCTCTGGGATAAAGGGGAGGAAATGGCGTATTTTTAATGCAATTTCCTTCAGAAACATGCCCATATAGAGGCTGTATGAGTTGATTCTGGCAATAAGCATACTTGCTTGGAAGATTTTTCTTCCAAAAGCATCCAGAGTCCTACATTCTCTTCCTGGGGGAGTAGAAGAGTGTCTTTTAGTACTCTTGATCCTTTTCATAGCTGACTGCACCACGATGGAGTGGTGCGGGAGCTGAGTTTTTTGAAACCCAGGAGAAGGGGGGACACAATACATGGTGTCCAGACGACGAGAATGTGGAGATATGGGAGACTCCTCTCACCCTAAGTCCATCATGTGATCTTGAAGAATTTCATGGATGGGCAAGGTGACTGCCTCTTTGGGAACCTTAGAGTATCCTAAAATGTCTAACTTTTTTGCTCTAGGTTCTTTTTCAGAGGATACAGAAATAGAAAGACCTTTAGCTACTTCAATGATGAAGTCTTGAAAGGATAAATCCTCTGGAGGAGACATTCTCCTCTTTGGAGAAGAGGGCTCCTCAGGTAGAGTAAGGGATACTTCAGCAGAGTCATCTGATGAATCAGAATCATCAGAAGACTCAAAGTATCGTCTGTTTTCTTCCAGGGATCGATAAGCGTATCGACCGGTATCGACATCGGGGGGTACCCGGAACCGGATCGGTATCGGGAAAAACCCCGGAACCGGGAACCGGAATCGGTATCCTGGTCGATGTGGAAGGCATGGGTACCGGTATCGGTTGGGGTACCGGAACCGGAGTCGGTACCGCAGGGTGCGGTACCGAGGGCGTCGCAGCCTTAATAAAAGCCAAAATGGCCTGCTGCATGGATTGAACTGTATGATCCATGGACGCCACGACTGTCTGGATGTTGGTACCGGATGATTGAGCCGGTACCCCAGAACAGTCTAACAGGTGATCGGTCGAGGCCGTGCCATCGATGTCAACCTGTAACCCCATAGGAGCAGCTTTGGAAGCCGGAGCTTCCCGCCGGGGTTGTTTGGCTGGGGCAGTGTCCTCAGGATCAAGCCCAGGGGTATCTCGATACTTAGAGGGATATTTGCCCTTTGAGGACCTGCCAGAGGAATGTTTGGTTACCTGAGATCCATCAGGAGAGGAAGACCTGGAAGATGTCGATGCTGGAGTATCTGTAGAAAACAGCATGTGAAACTTGGCTGCCCGGTTCTGTAAGCCATGTTTAGACATCAAAGAACAGGATGGGCAATCCGGAATGGAATGGTCAGGCCCCAAACATTTAAGACACCATTCATGGGTGTCTGTGACTGAAATAGTACCGCTGCACTTGGTGCATTTTTTTAACCCAGAGGCTTGTTTCTCCATGAGGGAGAATTAGTGAAGGCCTAAAGGTCTCACAGAACTAACACACCAAGTGAGGGAAAAAAAAGAAGATTTTTTTTTTTTTTTTTAAATAAAGGAAAAAAAGACCGGCGGTACCGGTCTGGAATCGGGGAAGGCAGACACGCGGCCAAAGAAATAAATTAAAATAACAACTTCTTCAGCGGTGACAGGAACACGACCTGCTGGCTCCGCGGAAAAAGAAGAACTGAGGAGAGTTGGTCAGGAAGGCGGGAAGGCAGCGCGCATGCGCAGTGGGAGGCCCCAAAAGCTTTCCTTCTGGGAAGCTGGGGAGCTTTCCCACTCAGGCTCCGTCGGTACCGACGTACCCATATGTGAGGACTTATTCCTGCTTGTTCCTGGAGATCAGTCTTATTCAGCATGTTGTGTATTCAGTGCAATAAATGTGGTGCTTTCATTCTCAGAAGAATCATTTGGAACCTAAGAGCTTGCCCTATATGCCTCAAGTTAGCTGCTAAGCATAAAGAAGTGACTCTACTAAGGGAAGAATTAGCTGCAATTAAACATACCTTCTCAAGGGTATAAACTGTACAAAATCCACCACCACTTCCACAAAGAATCAAACAGCCCAGGAACAAATGGATCACAGTAGGCTCTGGTAGGTTGCGACCTGTAACACGGAGACACCCTCTACATCAGAAGATATCCTTGCATAATGCCTTCTCTGCCTTGGATAATGACAGTGCCCAGTCCCTGGAAACTGCAGTGCCCTTACATGAGAGACAATGCCCAAACTACTAATAAACACAGGTCTGCGACTAAAAAACTGTTTGATTATTTTCATCTAATTTCCATGTATTTTGGTGTGCTGAAAACAAATAAAATATTGAAAAAACTCCTAGATGTCATGATTTGCCACAACAAGCAAAATTGTCTTCAAATTTATCAAATTTTTTCAAATTACTATTAATTAATTCAAATTACTATTAATTAATTCACATAAAAGCATTTAAGATATAAAATGCCAAAAAAACCTTAAAGGGGTTGTCCGAGTTATGTAAAAAAAAATATAGTACTGTAAATCTGATGGTCAGCAATATATACATAAGCTAAGCAAGTTTTAAGTCCGTGCTTCTAATGGTAGAAGGGGTTAATCTTTCCTGAAGAATCCAGTGGGAGGGAGACACAGGGCAGATAACAGCAGCTCCGGTCAGTGCAGGGGGGCGGGGCCAGCACTGTGACGTCTCGTGTACAGACACAGAGCTGCTCTCTCCTGCATGCCACACTTGTGCACGAATCATCATCAGGTTCTTGGTTCTAGGCTGTTCACACTTTTTCATCGCAATTCGTGTTAGCTCATCATTCTTCAAACGTTGTGTTATGGCTCCGCGAAAGTGTATTAATTCGCCAGACAGTTTCTGTTTCATCTGTGGTGAATATACAGTGTTGAAGCAACAGCAGAATATTACAGACTTTGTGAAAAAAGTATACTTTGCATACTTTGGACTAAAAATTGGAGATCAAGATAAAGTCTGGGCGCCTCAAAGTGTGCAAACGGTGTGTTGAGGACCTCCAAAACTGGTTCAAGGGTAAGAAAAAATCTTTCCGTTATGGGATTCCTATAGTATGGCAAGAGCAAAAGAACCATAGTGACGACTGTTACTTTTGTTCATGCGATGTGAAAGGGTTTAATTCCAAATGGAAGCATTCCATTTCATACCCCAATCTTCACTCGGCAATTCGTCCCATCCCCCATAGCACAGATATACCAGTACCCAAGCCCCCTGCTACCTTGGAAGAGATACCTAGCTCCGATGAATGAAATCATACCTGAACCAGATGACGAATCAAGTTCTGACTTTGAAGATGATACAAGACCAAAATTGTTTTCTCAGGAGGAGATGAATGATTTGGTAAGAGACTTGAATCTTCCCAAAGATGCCGCTGAGTTACTCGGATCAAGGCTGAAAAGCAGGAATTTATTGTTGCCAGGAGTGTCATCTTCATGGTTCAGACATCGTGAAAAGGAGTTCGTTCCTTACTTCGCCCAGGAAGACAAGTTGGTTTATTGCATCGATGTCGAAGGTCTGATGGGTCAATTTAAAATCCAATATGATTCAGAGCAATGGCGTCTTTTTATAGATTCTTCAAAAAGAAGTCTCAAAGCAGTTTTACTCCACAACGGTTTTTACGCTTCCGTACCTGTAGGTCATTCCGTACACTTGAAGGAAACCTATGAGAACTTGGAATTGGTTCTTTGCAAACTTAAATATGAAGACCATGGTTGGCAAGTGTGTGGGGACTTGAAGGTCTTGTGCATGCTGCTTGGGCAACAAGCTGGGTATACCAAATATCCTTGTTTTCTGTGTCTATGGGACAGTCGAGACCGACAAAATCGCTGGACCAAGAAGAGTTGGCAGCCGAGGGTGCTAACAGTCGGTGAAAAACATGTCCTCCGAGAAACTTTGGTACCTTCCCATAAAGTTTTTCTACCACCTCTCCACATAAAATTGGAATTGATGAAGCAATACATAAAATCACTTCCAAGAGATGGAGAATGCTTCAAATACTTGGTCACCAATTTTCCAGCCTGTCGGAGGCAAAATTGAAGGAAGGCGTGTTCGTCGGACCAGACATTAGAAGGCTTATAGTTGATCAAGAGTTTGTCAATACCATGACGGATCCTCAAAAAGAAGGCTGGATTGCATTTAAAGAAGTCATACAGAAAGTTTTAAGCAATAACAAAGATCCTCACTACAAAAAGATCGTCGGATGAATGCTGAAAGCATTTCAAGCTTTAGGTTGCCTGATGAGTTTGAAAGTGCATTTCCTCCAGTCCCACCTTGACTACTTTCCTGAAAATTTGGGAGCTGTGAGTGAGGAACAAGGTGAACGATTCCACCAAGACATTAAAGAGATGGAAAGGAGATACCAGGGAAAATGGAGCATTACAATGATGGCAGACTACTGTTGGATGCTTCAGAGAGACATTCCAGATGCTACTCACAAGCGTAAATGCACCAAGAGGAGCCTCACAAGGAAGAAGAATCGAGTTTAGTGTGTGTAAGTGAGCTCATTTCAGTTCAAAAAATGATTTTCATGAAAATATTGTAATAAAACTTTAATTTTATAAGTCTATTTCCATTTATTTTGAGGTATTGCCTTATTTAACATAGCTACCTAAATTGTCAAGAAACGTGATGTCCTATGACAAAATGGAGGTCATTTTCGGATTCAGCGCACCAAAAAACATAAAGATTACGTGGAATAACCAAAACAGCTCTCGAAAAAAAATATTTTGCAGACCTCTGTAATGCACCAAATATGAAGAAAAAAAAATCACAAAACAGAAAACTACTACTACTTGAAGATTCCATCAGAGGCACCAATGAGAACACAGATCAAAGGTGATAAAATGGTCAAATGCTTCCCAGGCTCTTCAGCCAGCAATAATACGAACCAAATTGTTGGTATAGTTAGTGCAGAAAGTGAGCACTTCAAAATTGACATTGTTATCCACTTGGGTACAAATGACCTGGCTAAAAACAGTGCCTCGGCAGTTCAAAGGGACTTCCAAACTCTGGGAGAGAAACTCAAGCCCACTATTAACACTATAGCATTCTCAGAAGTTCTACCTGTCCTTGGTAAGGGGGCAGAAAGGCTGCATCACATAAACAACTGTAATACATGGCTACAATATAAGATATCGTGTTGAATATCTGGGTGGGTGTCCATGTGAGCAGCAGCGACCATCACACGGTGTGCTTTGAGATTAATGCTAAGGCGGAGTCCAATCACAACAAGCTCAAAGTCCTAGACTTCGGAAACACTGACTTCAGTAAAATGGCTAAGTACCTAAAAGTGGAGTTGGCAGGGTGGGAGACGATAAGTGAAGTGGCATTGCAATGGGCTAAACTAAAGGAGGCAATAAAAGGGGCAACAGATACATATGGAAGGAAAGTAAATAAAAACAAGAGGAAAAGGAAACCTATTTGGCTCTCCAAAGAAGTGGCTGCACAAATAAAGGCAAAAAACACAGCTTTCAAAAAAATTCAGAAGTTCGCAAACAGAGGAACACAGAAAAGAAAACAGGATAAAACTAAAAGAAACAAAGAGAGAAATAAGGATAGCAAAATCAAAGGCAGAAGAAAAGATGGCAAAAAATGTTAAGTGTGGCGACAAAACTTTTTTCAGGTATATTCGGGAGAGGAAGAAAATCAGAGGTGGAATTGCGGGACTCAAAAGTAATGAGAACGGATTTGTGGAAAGTGATATTGAAAAAGCAAATATGCTAAACAAATACTTCTGCTCTGTTTTTACTAAAGAAAATCCTGGAGAAGGACCACCTATGATTGACAAATATACAAATGGGAATGGAATAGATACCACACTATACACAGAAGATGTTGTGTTAGAACAGCTTGCAAAACTGAACAAGGCCATGGGACCAGATGGCATACATCCCAGGATACTGAAAGAGCTCAGAGAGGATCTTGCAGGGCCGTTAAAGGATGTGTTTAATAGATCCTTGGAGACGGGAGAAGTTCCACAGCACTGGAGAAGGGCTGGTGTGGTACCTCTTCACAAAAGGGGTAAAAAGGGAAGAGCTGACAAACTACAAGCCAGTAAGCCTTACCTCAGTGGCGGGAAAAGTAATGGAGGTGCTCCTGAAGGAGCAAATAATGGACTTTCTTGAAACCAATAGATTGCATGACAACAAGGTTTTGCCAAAGGATGATCTGATTGAGTTCTTTGACTGGGTGACCAGAGAACTAGATCAAGGGCATGCAATGGATGTGATCTACCTAGATTTGAGCAAAGCTTTTGATACTGTTCCTCATAGGATGCTCATCGATAAACTCAATGGCTTGAGGATGGTCCCAAAGTGGTGAACTGGAACAGAAATTGGTTGACTGAAAGACGACAGAAGGTGATGGTAAATGGAGCTCATTCAGATGAAAGAAAGGTGATTAGCGGTATGCCCCAGGGTTCAATCCTGGGGACAGTACTGTTCAATGTATTTGTGAATGATATTACTGAAGGACTGAATGGAAAAGTCTTTCTTTTTGCAGATGACATGAAAATTTGCAACAGAATGGACTCACCTGAGGGAATGGAGAACATGAGGAAAGATCTAAAGTTGGAAGAATGGTCTAATGCTTGGCAGTTAAGATTTAATGTGAAGAAGTGCAGTGTCATGCACTTGAGAAGCAGAAATTCAAGGGAATTGTATGCGATAGGGGGTGAGAGGTTGGTGTGCAAGGACCAGGAAAGGACCTTGGAGTGATTGTTTCTGAGGATATAAAGGTTGCGAAACAGTGTGACAAGGTGGTAGCAAAAGTCAGAAGGATGCTGGGTTGCATACAAAGAGGAATTATTTATTTATTTATTTATTTTATTTAGACAGTTTTGTATACCGCCTTATCCTTCAATCAAAGCGGTCACAACACAATTGGGGGATACATTTAACACGCAGGGATATGAGACACACACTAATACTTACAGGGAACATGGGCAATGGAGGGTTAAGTGGCTTGCCCAAGACCACAAGGAGCATCTGTGGGACTAGAAACCCCAGTCCTTCCGGCCCAAGGTTGCTGTCCTCTAGTGGGATTTGAACCCCGACCTTCCGGCCTGAAGTACCTTGCCCCAACCACTAGGCTACTCCTCCCTCCTGTTACTAGCAGAAAGGAAGAGTACTAATGCCACTGTACAAGTCGCTGGTAAGGCCTTACTTTGAATACTGTGTTAAGTTTTGGAGACCGTATCTCGCAAAAGATATAAAAAGACTGGAAAAGGTTCAGAGGAAGGCGACCAAAATGATTTGGAGCTTGCACGAGGAGACGTATGAGAAGAGACTTGAAGACCTAAATATGTACACTCTGGAGGAGAGAAGGGACAGGGGAGATACGATTCAGACTTTTAAATACTTAGAGTATTAATTAACAAACAAACCTCTTCCAAAGACGGGGAAGCTGTAGAGGGTATAACAAAGCTGCAAGGGGGTAAACAGAGGCAATGTCAGGAAATACTTTTTCAATGAAAGAGTGGTGGACGCTTGGAATGCCCTCCCAATGGAAGTGGTGGGGGCAAAGACAGTAGCGGCATTCAAAATGGCATGGGACAGATACTGTGGATCCCTTTATATCAACATGATAAAATCAAAATAAACATAACTATTTCAACAAATAGGGGTGACTTACATGGAGCGGTGGGTACACCCCTAAACAAAGGCATGCGAAGGGGTGACCTGCACAAAGCGGCAAGTGCACCTTCTCTTGCTACCTTGCTGGGCAGACTAGATGGATCATACTGGTCTTTGTTGTCATATACTATGTTACTATATGTTACTATGACTGCGGCTTCCCCCTTCTCTTCTGCCCTCAGGGATCTGATCTCCTGGCAGGCAGATAGAAGGGGTCTCTTTTTTCTGCCCTTGGAGGATCGGATCCCCCATGAGCATTTGAGGTCATTATCACAGCCTTCCCCTTCTGTTCTTCCTGTGGGGATCTGATCTCCCACAGGCAGACAGAGGGAGTCTTCTGCACTAGCGGCCATCTCCTTCTCTTCTGCCCACAGGGATGGGAGCCCATGGACAGACATAAGGGGTCATGGGCCGTGCCTAGAGATGGGGAAACTCATTTGGGGGGCCTCACCCCACCCAAATATGCTCATGCAAGTATGTAAATCATTTTATTAACATACCAATAACTGTGATTTCCTTAAATTTGTGCCAAAGGGGGCAGAAATGTCAGCATACAACTGAATAATGAGCAAAGCGCATTGGTTTGGAAGAGAGTAAAACAATTATTTATTTATTTTATTTATTTATTTAACATTTCTTATATACTGCGCTATTTGTCATCAGTGCGGTTTACATTAAAACAATATAACACTTGGTCAGATACATTGGCCATCGTTTACATAGAACAGGGGGTTTAACATGGAGATAAGCTTGGGGAAACTATCTACAATCCAAGTCTATATACATAAACTTGGGAAACTATGTACAATCTGATTACTCTCACAATAGTGCTAAAACATGCATGCACAATTATGTGGTGGTATTTGACATTTTCAAGGTTGGTTTGGATAAGCATTAGTAAGGCAGTATAGAGTCATTATACACATGTGATGGCTCTGCCCATTTCCGCAAACATTTGGATTAATTAAAAAAAACACCCATTAATATCTGACATAAGGTAGTTAAGTCTCCCAGATGCAATCACAACCTGTGCTTCTCAGGTAGAGGACTGCCGCTCCCTTGGCTGGAGGGGAGTAAGGAAGATCCAACAAGCTATGCATGAAGGTTCATGGCACTGTAACTTCAGAAGAGACCAGCTCTGATTTAGCCAGAAACCCATACAGCTAGGCCAGAGGCAGTACTTCATTTTTTCAGAGCATATTCAGACTTTACATGGCATTTGGGGGATTATAGAAAGAGGGGTTGTGCTTCTTTTAATTTGTAATATTAATAATTGGATCTCTACTTGAACTCAAAAAGAGGAGTAAGGGAATGAGGAAAGGTAAGAACAGAGAAAATGTATACTTCTGAAAGTTCACTCTGTTTGTAAATGGTAGACAAAAGAAAAACACATGATGTGCTATGTTTATTGTACTGAATTATTCAAGCACAATAAACAGATTTAAAATACATGTATTAATGGAAAGTCTGCATAAAGTACTGATAAGGAGCCACACAGCCGTGTCCTAATTTACTTGTATTCATCTAGATGGGAGCGACTAAGCAAGTGGATCTTCCAAAAAATCTAAGCAACCAAAGCTCCTTAGGCATGAAACAAGAATCAGAGCGATAGAAGAGTTAGGAAGTGTTTAACAGCCAGCAGTTATTACTAAAATTACATGCAGTCGAGTCATTTTAAAGTTACAGTAGAATTTCAGCAACAAGACTGCAGGCTAACTCTGGCTGCAGTACCTACAACAAAGGAACGAAGATTTTCACACATCCAAGAGTTTTGCTAACATGTCACTATGATCCTTCTCTCCTCTTAATGCTATCAAAACTATTCCTTCCATGAAAGACTGTGCACTCGCTATCAGGGGATGAAGAGAGAGAAATTCAATTTAAAACACGTAATCATCTTTTTGAGTGGAGGAGTAGCCTAGTGGTTAGAACACTGGCTTGGTAACCAAGCAACCAGGGTTCAATTCCAACTAGCACTCCTTATGGCCTTGGGCAAGTCACTTAACCCTCCACTGCCTTGGAAGAAAGGCCTGGCAATCTACTTCCAGTGACACTGGGTTGCCAGGAGTCAGGACTGACTCGAAGGCACACATTGCATTTGCAATCATCTTTTTAGTCCTTCCTTGATGATAAAAGCAAAGATTGGTGATTTGATTATGAGCAAATGGTGACATTAAGGACAGGTGGGTTCCAACCTTTTTTTTTTTTTTTTTTTTACCAACATCTCTCAGTGCCCTATGTGGTCTTTCATGTCCCAAAAATAAAATTCTGGATAAAAAGATTTCTTGCAACCTCTTACTCCCTCTTTTACCCCAGGAAGAATAAACAGACTCTCCCCAAATACCAATGCTGCACATACAGGGGATAATTTTATAATAGGGTGCCTAGCTTAATATAGCAGGAACATGCCTATTTTTAGCTTATTTTGGAAAGACACATAGGACTCTGGGGCAGCGTAATGCCCTACCTCATGTCAACACAGAGAGCTGAGCTGTTTGAATCTCAGGGACCCAGCAAAACCCAGTCTGAAGCAGACAAAGGAGAAATTTTACATACTTGATAATTTTCTTTCCTTGAATCCTGCTAGATCAGTCTAGACATGTGGATTATGTTCCCTTGCCAGTAGGTGGAGGCAGACTTGAGCACTGGGAGAAGCCAGTATGATTTTTCCCAAGCAATAAGCAAGACTGAAAATCTCAGAAAAACTAAGAAACGCATAATTTTATTAACAAATAGCTTTGCAACAAATATCTTGAGAAAGTAAATATCTTGGCTCTGTTATCTCAGTGAAAGCTACGTTAGACCACAGTGCTAACTAGGCATTCTATGGCCGCCAGACTTCCAGACCTGCAGAAAGGAGTCTTCCAGGGCAGGTCCTGATCTGGCCTAGCAGAATTCAAGGAAAGAAAATGATCAAGTATTGTATGGAAATTTTCTCCTTCCTTATAATTCTGCTAGACCAGTCCTGGCATGTGGGATATGCTCAAGCAGTCAGGACCCAGGGTAGCAGGAGGATGTTACTCAGGACAGAACTGCCTGCCAAAAAGGCACCATTGATATAGTCCCACAAGCAACCTGCAGAGCTTCACCAAGGTGCTCACTGACGAGGTAGCCGCCTCTCTGGAGACAGATGTCCTCTGGAGTCACCAGAGTGGACTCCACTCTGGAGGAGGACTGCGCCCTAATGGAGTGAGTTCTGATTATAGGTATCATCTGGCTACTACCACTGCCACCATAGACTTGGTGGAGATAGGAAGTGGACTGCCTAGGTGAGTACTGCCCTCTCAGACTTGAACAATCTCATAGCCTCCGGAATGTCCAATAGTGGCTGGATCCATCATCAGAGGGCTAAACACCAGGCCTGCACATAGCACTGCCTAAGGCCTCAGCTGCAAAGGCCTTCTTAAGGAGGACCTTGATCATCTGCACCTGAGACGCCTCAAAAGCAACACCTCCCTCCACCTGGATGGTCATGTGCTTTGTCATAGCCATGACCAGACCTCCCACTCCAGGGAGCCCAAAAGGCTGATCCTGCTCACCCTGGAGCAGAAAGTACAGCCAAAACAGGACTTTAGGGTCCCTAGGGCCCAGCTCAGGGGTTTTATACCTAAAATCCTATGCAGTGTTGCATAAGAACTCATTGGAAAGCATAAACACAGCAGGACTCAGAGGTATGGGGTCAAAGGGAACACAACATAAAATTCACTAACAGTAGTTGGTGAATTGCTGTGAATCTCTTCCAGTAACAGAATAAAGTTCCCTCATCAAGTCTTGCTGAATACCTACATGTGGTGACCCCATTGTATAACATCTATACTAAATCTCAGCAAAGTGACACTATAATTGAAGTATGGCAGGAAAGAAAGACAAAAATACATACTAGTCGCACATCACCCAGGATTTAAAAAAGGTGCCCACCCGTAGCGTATGCACTAGGGCTAACAATGGTGGTTGCAACAGTTCAAACACTGCAGATGTAGATAACATCCCTGCCACAGATAAAGACCATGGTGGATGTGTTCATGGACACACTGTGGCAGGAGACAAATGGCAGAAATTAATAAAACGTTAAGAGGATTAACTACAGTTAAGTAGACTTCTGCAGATAAAAAGATGATATTCTGCTACTTCTATGCTATAAACTCTATATGTAAATCAAGAGTATACAAAGAGAATCTGCCAAAAACTGGAAGAAAGAAATACTGTCGAAAGAAAAACTGCAAAAAGCAGCTAATGTAGAAAATCTTCAAGTACCAAGAAATGCAATCAGAGACCAAGTAAATGTGGCAGAAAGATACAGAGTTATTTCCCATCGTGTTGGGTGCCACAGGAATTTCCAACCACACCTTGATAAAATTACTCATACATGGAACATCTTATGAACTCCAGAGGGAGGCTCTCTTTGGCATAATACAAGTATTACACCAAGCACTAGCAATAAATTTAAGAGATTGAGATTATACTCCACATACCCTGGCTCAGAAGTGAGGTGCATGACTGTTATGGTATGTGCAAAACTAATCAACCAATAAAGAACTGCCTAAGAGCCAAACTAATCCACAAAACCAATGTCTCCTAGTAGCCAAACCATTTAACTTATCTACTAAGAAAATCTAAAAAATGGCCAAACATTCTCGCATACAAATGCCTAAAGAAATCACTTTTTAAGTCTATATTAAGCTAAAAGAGACCTCAGGATGGCTATAAACCCTTCACATGGCGATAACAATCACCATAAGGGATAGTAATATTAAGTTTCAGATGAATGCTCATGAGCACTCGATTCATTTTTTGGATGGGAAGATTATTAAAATGGAGAATGCTTTCTTTACTACAGTTTATACTAAATCTACAGACAGGAATACTTTTTTACATTTTTACAGTTATCATCCAGAACATCTGAAGCAGAGTCTTCCTTATTCCGAATTACTACGGTGTCATCATATTTGTTCATCTGATAGTGTGTTCAAATTGCAAACAAGAAATATGATTTCTAAGTTTAACCAACGAGGCTACCCTGACTCTGTGCTTCAAAAGGCTTATAAGAGAGCTCAGGTTAATCATCATGAATGTTTATCTTACATAGGCATTCAGTAACCAGTCTTCTATTAATGATCTTTCTGAACCATCTGTGACCTGTGTGCTTCAATATTCAAGTCTATCATACTGCATAGCCGCTTCTATTCTTAAGCGGTGGAAATTATTGCAGACTCATCCTAAGTTATGCAAGAGTCAGTTGTGTGTAGCATATAGTAGAAGTCGAAATTTAAGAGACTTGCTTTGCTCTGCTCTCCCCTTGTCGTTGAGCCTGAAGATACCGACAGGTCATATGAAATGTGAACATTTTTCCTTTTGCACGGTTATAGAAGATACCTGTTTCCGCTATAAGAGTAATAGTTATATCCTGAGAGGTGATACAACATGTGTAACATCTTTCGTTGTGTATAGTTTAAAATGTGTTTAAAAAAGGTTTGGACAAGTTCCTGGAGGAAAGGTCCATAAACCATTATTAAAAGGGACCTGGGATATCACTGCTTGACCCAATACAAGCATTGAGGAACCTGTGTCTTTTGGGGAAACTGCTAGGTACTTGTGACCTGGATTGGCCACTGTTGGAAACAGGATACTGGGCTTGATGGACCTTGGTCTGACCCAGTATGGCATATCTTATGTTCTTATGTCCATGTTTCAAGCTTTATACATTAAAAGTCTGGTTGGCAGAACATAAATATGTTTCACAAAACCAGATGTGATCACTTTTACCAGAGTCGAATGTTCTGTCAATTAATCTTTGTTACACTCTGACAATATCTTGAAGATATAGTGTGATTCATGCAAAAAACATGGATTATTAAATCCCTTTCATATTGATTCCTTTTCATATTAAATAAGCAACAGGGTCTCAGACTTATCCGGGCATTGAAATACTCAGACTGCAATCAGTTTACTGAATATATGCCCTATTTGCATCAATGACCTCTATAATGTTGCTTTATAAAAAATAAATTACAAATAATGCAAGACGTGCTTAACTTTCAACGCAATCCCCAACACAAGGGAGGACAACCAACAAAAGTCTGAGGCAGATACTGCTTAATCTCAGACCTCAGGACCCCAGCACCCGATCAGCATCGGGGGAGGAAGTATGAGTGCTAATCCCTCCCACTCCCCCCGCCAAGGCCAATCAGACCAAGAACACTGCAGGAAGCCACCAGTACATAAGGAAATGCCATCAGGCGTGCCCGCGCCTGAGGGCCTCGCCAGAGGGCCCTTTGGCGTGGCCTGTGAGAGAAGACCACCACAGTGAGCAAGGCAACTAACACACGGCAGAACTACACAACCTCCAAGATCGCAACCATAATACTAACAGGGTCACCCCACCAACACAGACTCAACGAGAACAGATGCAACAGGAATAAGAAGGAAATCCCACCAACAAAAGCAATAAACTCCCGACCCACCCTACAAATCCACTCTCTCTGAATCCACATTACGTAACAAGCACCATGCTCTCAATTTACCCACTGCTGCTCGTATTCCTATTACTAAAACAGGAAAAGACATTCTAGTACTAGGAGACTTTAACCTCCCATCGCTAAAACAAAACCATGCGCACTCCTTCATCCAAGCAATGGCAGCAACAGACCTAGTACAACTCATCAACCTTCCCACACACACAAAAGGAAAACTCCTTTGATCTAATTTTCTTCAATGTCCGAAATGCACAATCAAACTACCCTCAAACCATCCAAGCCCAACCAGTCTCATCAAATTCTCTCTACCACAAAACATAATCAGGTACAGCCACACCCAACGCACAGTAACCAGAAGATCCAAATCCTTGAAACAAGGAGAACTTCATTCAGGACATTTTTGCACTCCACTCTTACCTGATGATGTCACTGACCCCGACACCCCAATGGACTGCTGGAACAACAGCACCAGAATTGCAACTGCTGCCACCAGCACAACCAATAACACACACAGGAAGCAACCTAAGACTAACTGGTACATGCCTACGCTCTGCAATCTCATAAATCCCTTTCATGTTATCAAAATTAACAGACCAACTTTCTATGTATATAGTTTTACCCCCATATTATTCAAGTTTATCGAATCCAAGTTTATCGTCCTGTTTTATGTAAAACCGAGCAGCCTGTTGTTCTGGTCTTTGTTTATCTGTGAACCGCGCTGATTGTAAATAGCGCGGTATATAAAAAACTGTAATAAATAAATAAATAAATAAATAAATAAATAACCTCAAATGCAACTACGCAAATACGAAAGAAAATGGCACAAAATGAAGACCGCTGAGGACAAATTGGTATATCTACTATTGATGAAAGACTATCACACCGCAACAGATGAAGTCAAATGTGACCACCACTCAAAACTACTAAAATCAGCAATCAACTGACCAAGAGAGTTGTTCAACATAGTGAAACAGCTGACTAACACCTTCTGAAAACCAAGAAATCTTACTCACTCCTCAACTACATTACAAGCAATTGCATTACAAGCAATTCCATCCCCAATCAATCAGATATCTTCCTCCCACCCACTACTGGAAACAGCCACCCTGACCCTGGATATCAACTTGTACACGCCCTGCCTGCAGCACCCCCATTTTTCCACTGCTACACATGTGATTCCAATTAGATTTGATGCTTCCATAATGGAAGAGACAACAGAGGTTTATGAATGCAGTTTATTTTGAATCCATTTCATCCAAGAACACCACCTTGTTTCATGAGGTTAGTTCAGCTATGCTGCCACCTTCAGGTCTCCAGTTATATAACTTTATTTTTAATTCTTATTTCAAAAGCCAAATATAGTCCATCTCTCCATAAAAGCTCAAGGCAGATTACAAAATCAGCTAATAAAATATTAATATGACATAAGATTAAAAAGAATATGCAAAACATTTTAAAATAAAACCTGAAATGACTTTTTTTAATATCATATTTTAAAACGATAAGGAGGAGGAGGAGTAGTAATGAAACCCGGATGCATATGAGAAAGACTTGCAGTCACTTGAATATAGCAGAACTCTTATTTATCTTAAAACTTTTTT
The DNA here is from genome assembly GCA_033557465.1 of Ichthyophis bannanicus. Classification (NCBI taxonomy): domain Eukaryota; kingdom Metazoa; phylum Chordata; class Amphibia; order Gymnophiona; family Ichthyophiidae; genus Ichthyophis; species Ichthyophis bannanicus. The sequence continues at coordinate 738,532,297 of CM066033.1, forward strand.
TTTTATTAAGCATATAATGCAGAGTCACACAGGCAGTTAGTCACTTATCTTTACATATCCAAATCTTTACAAATCTTTATTGTTTATACATTTACATTCATTTCCGCCCCTCCCCCTCCATAACCCCTCCCTCTCCACCCCTTCACTATCAGTCCTCACTACTAGTCATTTCAGGTTTTATTTTAAAATGTTTCATATCATTATCATCAACATAACACAAAGGGGCATGTTTAATGTTCCCGACCACGACAAGTCCCGCAGAGGGTGGAGAGAGGGCAGAGAGAAGGGGTCAATGGGGGGGAGTGGGTGGGGAGAGGCCCCTTCCACACTAACGTGGGGAAATGAAGGGCTGAATCCTAATGCAACTGAAAACCTGGTGTTATCACACATTTGCAAGAGAGCGAGAAACCATTTCAGTGTCAGCAATGTACAGCATAGGCAGGGAGCCCAAGAAAGGTGATAGTAGTGCTCCATTTGCAGCAACAGCAAAGTGCCCAGGTATGAAAGGCCACTATGGTGATAGTGCAAATGGAGCATGGGGGCTGCAGGCGGGACATGCAATGGGGGCTACTGGGGCACAGGGTGGACTAGGCAGTTGCCGAGGTGGCACATAGGAATGCAGAAAACTGAAACCAGCAAGACAGCAACTGACCAGGGTCAGACATGCCCATGAGTCTGTGTCCCACAGTGTCCCATCCAGGAGACATTACCCGGCAGGTACCCCAAGGGGCACATAACATTGACAGGCGGTGCCGGGGGAAGCGCAGACATCTATGTAGGTACCCCTACCCCAGAACCCACACCTTAGGCAGCTGCTGGAGGGAGTAGTGGCACCCGCCTGCAGTGGACCTAGGCCATGCCCTGTACCAGTACGTGGTGTGCAGTGCAACAGAAGAGGTCTGGCCAAGGAATGTAAGGGTAGCCCCAGGGACCACTATGCTGCTGTGGCAACAGTGTAGTGCAATACACTCAGCCAGCATGTCCAACAGCAGAGGGTCAGAGGTTCAGTTCCCATCTGTGGATCCTGCAGAGCATCTCCCCATAGTTTTAGCCCACAATGCAGCCACAACAACATGGGCAAACCCCAACGCAGTGGTGCACAGGGGTACGGACACCCACTCACAAGGGCTCCACTATCCACAGCTTCATAGAGTGTCAGGCTGTTGTCCCCAGCACAGAGCTGCAGTTATCACCAGAGCACTACTACTACCCCCTGCACAGATTAGCAATGTCGGCACTGTGATCAGGACCAGTGCGGCGGGGTAGGGTTGTCAACCACCTCCATCTCTGCACAATGCTGATATAGGTGTAGGAGTGTGCGTATGTCTCTCCATTGTTTTGTGTCTGCCAACATCTCACTGAGCCCACATTGCTCACACTGCTTCCAGCGTTAGCCTGCAAATGTGCATAATGAGGAGCAAGGTATTGTGGGTATGGCCCAGACAGGGCGGATTGGCCAGGATGCATCTGCACAGGATGGAGGGCAATGGCTGGGACACTGTAGTGTTTGACCACCACCTGCATGGACAGGGTGGCCACAGCATGTCATGCTGGGGGGTCACTCTCACTCTGACCAAGCAGTGACCATGGCATGTCTATGTTCCCACATAGTGCCACACATTGTTTCCAGTGATACCTGTGTGTTCCCGGTTCTGGGGCCCAATCACAGGGATACCTGCTTGGTGTCTGTGCTGTGCATCCCACCTCTGGGTGCACAGGGTTCCCCTGTGAGCATGCACTATGGACTGGTTAGTGGGTTGTCTGCAGTTCGCCTGTGCATGGTGGGAACACCCTGTAGGATGCGGCAGGTGCAGTCTGACTGTGCTGTCTGTTGATGAATGGCAGACCGTGGCATGGGGCAGTTGAGCCTTCCCCTGCCTACTCCAAGCATCACTGCTGGTCTGAAATGGTCACAGGTATGGCACTGGCCCAGCAGGCCTGTGATTGCTGGTACTACAGCCATTCTGCAGAGTGAAGGCATCTGTCCCACCACACCCTCATCTACAAAAGGGGTGATTGAGGTCCCTTGGGGTATATAGTGCATACCACTTAGACCCATAGTGGCAGTGCTACATAACCCTCATCCGAGTCTAGACACCCCACTGCCCTTATAACAGGTACCCATGGCAGCCAGACCTTAACACCGGGTACGCACTAATCTGGGCAGTGTCCGGTCCAACAGGGCCACATGTGACTGCAGAACACAGATGGAACAGATGTACCTTCGGTTGCACTGCTGGGAACACCTGTCAGACACTGGTAGTGATGGGGATGTGCAGCAGGACCTATCTCTAGCACCACATGTACTGTGGACCTAGTGCTGGGCGCCCATCCTATCCCTCAGGGTGCACACGGAACCTGCACAATGGCATGGTCTGTAGCTACTCTGTGCCAGTATCACACACTGTCAGTCCGTCTTACCACGCTGCAGTACCGGAGAGGTGCAGACCCCATTTGGTGGTCAGCTGTAGGCCGCTGTTCTGCATGTGCAATGATTCATGGGTGCTGGTGGGGTTACCCTATCCTGGCACACAGAGCAGATGGTTTGTGCGGTGACCTGCAGTCCTTCTGTACCCAGCCATTGCTATGCAGCAAGCCACAGAGGTATAGCCTACTGGTTAATACACTGACGTTCTAGGCGGAGGTCATAGGTTCAAATCCTCATTGTTCCCTCCTGTCCAAGGCAGATATTTTGCTTGCCTGCGACAGTCATATCTTTGCAGATCCGTGCTGCCAGCCCATAGTAGCCTCACCACAGTTGCCAACAATCCGTATAAGGTGTTTATAAGGCTCCTAATTAGGCACAGTACAAGGCACCTTATTAGGCACAGTATAAGGCATGTTAAGGCATGTGCCTTGTACTGTGCCTAATAAGGTGCCTTGTAACGTGCCTTATAACATGCCTTACCTGACACAGCTTGCCATAATGATGCCCCGCCCATGCCTTTATATGGGCATCTGTACCTTTACCGCGGAACCTAATCGGAGTGACATTACCGCAGTTTAGTAAACATACCCCAAAGTGTGCTGGCTCTTCACACTCCATATTTTGGGGAAATTAACCATGTACCAGCCCCTATGATCCCTCCCTCCTATTGTAGATCAAAATAGATCATCCCTTTTGCAATCGTCATCATCGTCTTAGGGCACCCGCCTTTGAGGCTGGCATGCTTCCTCCATGCTGTGGTATGCATCCCCCCCAGCCCCACCCTTTGGAGGCAGGGCTTGCCACGCTGTCTCCAATCCAGGCCAGTTCTTCTCTTCCGGTTGAAGACTCACGATTGTGAGACTTCGAACAGGAAAGAAACAGCCAGCCAGAAAAAAAAAAAATCCATGTTATCAATGTCCCTGTATATTAAGTTATTAATGTATATTACCAAGTTTAAGATACAATATAAACCACTTTGATTGAAATGATAAAGCGGTATATAAAAGCTGTTAAATAGATTGGAGACAGCGCGGCAAGCCACCAGTCTTGAAGGTATGTTTACCATGCTGTCTCCAAAGGGTGGGCTCAACAGGGGTGCACCCCTCCCCAGCCAGCACATGGGGGCAAGCCACACCCACTGCCCACCCTTATTTAACAGTTTTTATATACCGCCTTTTATATTATCAAAGTGGCTTATATTGAACTTCAAGAGTACAGTGAACAATCAGATGAACAGTGTAACTATGTACATCCTTGGTACACCACTGCTGATCAGCAGTCAGTTTTGACAAAGTACTCTTGTGTAGGTACCTCCACGTTTCCTCGATATTCCCAGGTTCATTCTTATATAAATCATTGTAATAATCCCTAAATACATCCTCTCTATCCCCTTGGAAGTACAAAGCCTCCCTGCCTTATCTTTGATAGCCCATCCTTGTCTACTCTCACTTCTATTTCTTATTAAAGATGACAGCAGTTTCCCTGCTTTATTCTCAAACCTATGTAACTTTCATCAATAGTACATCACTGACTTGTGAGTCCTTTCACGTGTAATGGTGTTTAACTCTGCTTGCAATGCCAGAATGTTCATCCTACCCTCTTCTGTAGGATAGGCTGCATTCCTTCTCTGCTCCCAACATATCCGCTTATCTAACCGTACTATCCTCCTAGCCACATTTTTCTTCTATTTTTTTTTTTACCACATAGCCAATGATGTGGCTCCTTAATACCACTTTAGCCACTTCCCAAAAATTAGTGGGGCTTTCTTTATATTGTTCATTATTTTTCTTGTATTCCTCCCATTTGGATTTTAAAAAAGTTTAGCAATGCCCCCCATAAGAGAAAGGAGAAAGAGTAGTTACTCACCTGTAACAGGTGTTCTCCAGGAGCAGCAGGAATCAGTCCTCACTTATGGGTGCCGACAGAGCCCTCGCGGAGCAATTTTCCCCAGCTTTCGCAGAAAGCCTTTGGGAATTGCAGCGCGCATGCGCGGTCCCCTTCCCGCCCAAGGGTGCCATCTTGCTCAGTCTGATGACATAGCGAAGAGACAGCAAAAAAAAAAAAAATTAGCAAAAAGAATGACTGCAACTCCAAGGGGAGGAGGGAAGGTAGTGAGGACTGATTCCTGCTGCTCCTGGAGAACACCTGTTACAGGTGAGTAACTACTCTTTCTCCAGGACCAAGCAGGAAGTCAATCCTCACTTATAGGACTCCCGAGCTCAAGGCTACCGGAGACCTCAACCGAAAGATGAGCTCCCTCAAGCTCAACAGTACAGAAGGAAGGAATCTTCTCTGAATACAAATCCGGCCGGTAGCCCAACACCAGGGCCGGAGGGTAGGAGTTGCTTAGACCTCAAAGAGATTGTGGAGGACTGCCTGTCCGAAAGCACTGTCCCTGCGGGACTCCCTCTCCAGGCAGTAATGAGCCGCAAACGTCTGGCTTGAAGACCAAGTAGCGGCCCGGCAGATGTCCGCCAACGGAACAGAGCGGAGGTGAGCTACTGACGCAGCCTTCGCCCTGACACGGTGAGCCATGACTCGACTCTCTAAGGAGAGGCCGGCTGCTCCATAAGCCCAGGCGATACAGTCAGCTACCCAGACGGACAGAGTACGCTTAGAGATGGGTACCCCCAACCGATTGGGGTCAAAAGAGACGAAAAGCTGGACAGCCTTTCGATGCTCACGCGTACGGTCAAGGTAGAAGGATAAGGCTCTTCTACAGTCCAGGGTATGCAGAACAGTTTCAGCTCGGCTGGTATGCAGTCTGGGAAAGAAGGTCGGAAGAACCACCTCTTGATTGATGTGAAAAGGAGAGACCACCTTCGGAAGAAACTTAGGGTGAGTCCGTAAGACCACCCTATTCTTGTAGAACCTAGTGTAAGGGGGCTCCGACACTAGGGCCTGTAGTTCACTAACGCGCCTAGCGGAGGTAAGGGCTACCAAGAAGAGAGTTTTCCAGGAGAGGAAACGAAGAGGACAGGTAGCCATGGGTTCAAAAGGCGGACAGGTAAGCCTTTGCAAGACCACATTGAGATCCCAGTCAGGAGCTGGAGGGCGCAACGGGGGCTTAAGCAGAAGACCCTTGAGAAAACGCGCCACCAGGGGGTGCGCGGAAAGAGGCTGGCCCTCCACCGGCGAATGATGTACAGAGAGCACTGAGGTGGACCCTGACAGAGTTGGATTTGAGGCCTAGATCGGAGAGGTGAAGCAAATATTGCAGTACCACCGATACTAAGCAGGCGAAGGGGTCCTCAGAGCGCTGAGAACACCAGACCGAGAAGCGACGCCATTTAAGGGCGTAAGATTTCCGGGTGGAAGGTTGCCGAGACGCCAGGACGACAGCCTCCACCCTCCGGAGGAAGTAAGAGCGGAGCTAGGACTACCCTTTCAGCAGCCAGGCCATCAGATGAAGGGCCCGGAGGTTGGGGTGGAGGAGAGTACCCTGATCCTGGGTCAGGAGATCGGGCTGAAACCCCAGAGGAAGAGGGGTGTCCACCGCTAGTTGTAGGAGTAGAGGGAACCAGGGTTGTCTTGGCCACCTGGGCGCTACCAGGATCACGGAGGCCCTGTCCTGGACAATTTTGAACAGCGTCCGGGACACAAGTGGCGTGGGAGGAAAGGCATATAGTAGGCCCGTGGACCACGAAATGAGGAAAGCATCCGGCGCTACTCTGAGAGGATGCGGGTGCTGGGAGCAGAACCTGGGAAGTTGCCGGTTTAGGGGACTGGCAAAGAGATCAACGGTGGGGAGGCCCCACCGGCGGAAGATCCGTTGGACCACTACGGGGTTCAACCTCCATTCGTGTGGCTGCAGAATCCGGCTCAGTTTGTCGGCTAGGCAATTGTCTTGCCCGGGCAGGTAAACAGCCTTGAGGAGGATGTCGTGGTCGACTGCCCAAGAGCACAGTCTCCGAGCCTCCTGACATAGAAGGAGGGAGCCCGTGCCCCCCTGTTTGTTCACGTAGAACATGGCGACCTGATTGTCCGTCTGCACCAGTACAGACCGACGAGAAGTGAGGTGAGAGAAGGTCAGCAGAGCTAGGCGGATCGCCCGCAGCTCCAGGAAGTTTATCTGCTGAACAGCCTCCCAAGGTGTCCAAAGGCCTTGAGTGCATGTTCCTTGGCAATGCGCTCCCCATCCCAGGAGAGAGGCATCCGTCGTGAGCACTTGAGAAGGAGGGGGAGACTGAAAAGTCATGCCAAGTACCAGATTGGGCAGGTGAAGCCACCACTGCAGAGAGGAGACCAGGCGGTCGGAGATCTGTATTAAGTCCATCAGTCTCCCTGTGGCCTGATGCCATTGAGTGCGAAGGCTCCACTGAGCAGGTCGCATATGCAGACAGGCATTCGGAGTGACATGGACCGGAGGCCATGTGACCGAGCAGTTGCAGGAATTGTCTGGCAGAGGCCGGTGACGCGCTGTGGAACCTGCCGGCCAGAGCTATGAGCCTGTTGGCCCGTTCCAGGGGTAAGAAGGCCCGAGCCTGCAGAGTGTCCAGCCGTGCTCCTATGAATTCAAGATCCTGAGAGGGGAGCAAAGTGGACTTTTCGAAGTTTATGACGAAGCCCAAATGCTGAAGCAGAGCCACTGTGCGTTGAGTGACCTGAGTGACCTCTAGGGAAGACTGTGCCCGGATGAGCCAGTCGTCTAGGTAGGGGAAGACGAAGAGGCCTTGAAGCCTCAGGAAGGCTGCCAACACTGCCAGGCATTTTGTGAACACCATGGGAGCGGAGGAGAGGCCAAAGGGCAGTACGCGGTACTGGTAATGATTCCCTGCCACCACAAATCTCAGATATTGCCGGTGGTCCGGATGAATAAGGATGTGAGTGTAAGCATCCTTTAGATCCAAGGAGCATAGCCAATCTCCCTGCCGGAGGTAGGACAGTAGGATTCCAAGGGTAAGCATCTTGAACTTTTCCCGCTGCAGGAACTTGTTGAGGTTGCGCAAGTCCAGGATGGGTCTGAGGCCTCCTGTTCTTTTCGGAACCAGGAAGTACCTCGAATAAAACCCGTGACCCCACAAGTGCTGGGGCACTGGCTCCACAGCCTGTTCCTGGAGCAGACTTTGCAGCTCCTGAAGGAGTAGGTCCCTGTGCAGAGGGGGTCTTGGAGGCTCCCCTGGAAAGTAGGGAGGAGGTACCTGGTGAAAATGTAAGAGGTAGCCCTTTTGAACCACCTGCAGCACCCAGGAATCAGATGTTATGGCTGACCACCTGTGGGCAAAGTGGGTCAGCCGACCCCCCGTGCTGAGCGAAAGTCGCGGAGGGGGAAAGGCTATGCCGTCATAGTCAAAAACCTCCACCCTGCTGAGCAGGGGCCTGTGTAGTGGCCTTGGGGGCCTTCTGCCTACGGGACCCATTGCCCTGTCCCTTAGCCTGCTGGCCCTGGTGGGGAGCTGCTGAGGCTTGATATTGTGGGTGGTGCTGTTTATAGGCAGACACCTTCCTCGGGTAAAAGGGCTTTTTCCCCGAGCCCTTCCTCTTCTGTGAAGGGGCAGAGGTCTTTCTGGATAGGCGAGTTCTGGTGAGAGTCTCGGACTCGAGTTCTGCCGCCTTATCAGCCATGGGCTTGCCAAAGAGGTTTTCACCTCTGCAGGGGACATCGACCAACTTGTCCTGCACCCATGGCTCGAGGTCGGATGACTGAAGCCAAGCCTGACGGCGAGCACCGATGCCGGCTCCGGCTACTCGAGCCGATGCTTCGAAGCCATCGTAGGCTGCTCGAGAAATAAACTTCGAGCACTCTCGAATACCAGTGGCCAAGGCCTGGAACCTCTGCAAAGGTTCCTCGGAGAGACCAGCAGAGAACCAGGCAATTTCCTTTGCCAGGTCTCGAAGATACATGCCCATATACAGCTGGTATGTCTGGACTCGGCAAGCAAGCATAGAGCCCTGGAAGCACTTCCTACCGAGGGCATCCAGGTTCCGGGCCTCCTTACCCGGAGGCACCGAGGAGTGCATCTTCTGACTCTTAAGTCGATGCATGGCCGATTCCACCACCATGGAAAGGTGCAGCAGTTGTGCCTTCTGGAACCCGGGGCTCTTGCGGACTCGATACATGGAATCAACCCGCTTGCTTAACACCGGCGTCGAGGCCGGGCTCTCCCACATGCGGAAGAGCAGCCGCTCCAGCATTGGAGGAACCGGCACAGTAAAGGCCTCCTTCGGGGGAGAGTCATAATGGAGGGCCTCGAGCTCTTCGGCTCGAGGCTCCTCCTCCGGATCCGCGGGGAAGGCCAAAGCCTTGGCCATGTCCCTCACGAAATCGGAGAACCGGGTATCCTCCGGGGGGGACCGTCTCCGGGGCTCCGACTCAGGCGAGTCGGAGGGGACGCACCAAGTCTGAAAAGAACCTGGTGACTCGTCCTCCTCCGTGTCCCAGCCCGACTCCTCCGTGGAGGAATCGAGTGGCTCCGTGCGGGCGAGGGCTGAGGACCTCCGCCCTGATGCCTCGGGACGAATGGGAGGCCGAGGGAGACCTTGGCCGAGGATCGACTCGAGCTCGTATGGACTCGAGGATCGGCTTGGCCTCCGGGGTCAACTTGGACGTCGACGTCCCGGTGGTCGGGGCAGATGCACTGGCGATGCCGGCCATCAATGCCTGCTGCTGGTCCATGAAAGGAGCGATACTGCACTCCAAGGCCGTCAATCTGAGACCAAACTCAGAAGACCCAGCAGCCCCCGACTCGGGCCCCGATGGCGTCGGGCCCGACGTCGGTTCCCTGGGAGGTGAGTCCACGAGTACTACAGTACTCACGTGTCCAGGAGGCTCCACTTCAAGACGAGGATGCTTCGACGACCTCTCCGCCTCCGAGGACCCGGGGCGGCTGGCGGGGCTATGCGACCTGGCCCTCGAGGGTCCAGGAGCGTCCTCCGATGCCACCCTCTCGGGTTTCCTCTTCCGACGATGCTCCCAGCCGGGAGACCCCCGCTCAGAGGAAATCCGACGATGCTCGGGGTCGGAGTCACGAGACGTCGAAGCCTCTGACGAGGTCCGGGCCCAACCGGACGCGTAGTCAGAGAAGATTCGTTCCTTTTGTGACTGCCGACTCCTCAATGCCTTCGAGGACATTTTGTTGCACGGACCACAACCCACCGAGTCATGATTGGGTCCGAGGCAACGGAGGCAGCAGTCATGTGTGACGGTAAGAGACATAAGTCTGGTACAGCGATCACACTTTTTAAAACCGCTGGCAGCCATCGGGGGAAAAAGGGCCCCTGCGAGGTCGAAGGACCGTGCTGCCAGGGAAAAAGAAAAAAAGTGGCGGGAACGCCCGTTACAAAGGACAAAAACTGAAAAAATGAGAACAGACTCGATATTGGAGTATCGAGGCCGGGCGGGAAAGAGACACGGCGTCGAACCAAGAAAAAACAACGAAAGAAATCAACTTTTCAGCGGCGATCACAAACTATGTCTGTAGGGCTCTGCGGAAAAAAGAAGACTGAGCAAGATGGCACCCTTGGGCGGGAAGGGGACCGCGCATGCGCGCTGCAATTCCCAAAGGCTTTCTGCGAAAGCTGGGGAAAATTGCTCCGCGAGGGCTCCGTCGGCCCCGACGTCACCCATAAGTGAGGACTGACTTCCTGCTTGGTCCTGGAGAAACTGCCAGATAAAGTTAGGTACATAACTACAGATCTTCTCACCTCCTAAATCCCTAACACAGCTGACTGAATTCAAACACTCTCTGTAAATATGACAGATCTAAGTAAAGTTGCATGCATATACGCTCTGTAAATATGTTATATGTAAGTAGTTCACATTGAAATCCTTCATCTATCCTATTGCATTAGGTTATAACATTACATTTTAGAGTTATTTTCTGTTACACTTGTGTTTGATATAATTTAACAGAACTTAATATACCGCTTTTCTACTAGTCAAAGCAGTTTACATGGAACTTAGTTTTTACAAGGAACATATTTGTAACAAAAATTGGAACTTGTACAATAAACATAGGGACTTCAGAACAATGCACATCGTAAGGTTATTAACAAATGAAACTATATACAACAGGTTGATAGTTTAGCAGGGATAGGGGTCAAGTAGGTTTCAAGGGGATGATGAGGAAAGGAGTCATAGGATTTCATGAGCAAGGTCCATAAGATGGTTTATTGTCAAAATGCTTTTTGAAGAGGTGTGTCTTGAGTTGTTTGGAGAAAGCAGTGGAGGGCCTGATGTTCTGGATTTCTGGAGGTAGGGCATTCCAGAGGGTGGGGGCATATAGGGAGAAAGTTCTTGATCTTGTGGACTGCTTGCAGTTGTGAGACTGTGGTGGGATACAAAGGAGGTTCAGGGTGCTTTTTCTTCTTGGTCTGGCAAGGTGGTGTTGTTCAGGGTTTTATGGATGAGGGTTAAGATCTTGTACTGAATTCTTGAATTGATGGGGAGCCAATGAAGATGTTTTGCTGAGATTGATGAAGAAGTTATGTAGTTGGAGCCAGATGATGGTTTTGGTGAGGCAGCTTGCTAGCATGGAGTAGTCTGGAGTGGAAGTGGGGAATGGTGTTAAAATCATTATATCATCGGCATATATCAGAAACTGGACTGGGAATTGCTGGAATATGTCACACAGAGGCTGAATGTAAATACTGAAAAATAGAGAGGAGAGAGAGAAGCCTTTTGGTACACCTTGGTTAAGGGTGAATGGAGTTGAGGTGTGTATATGAATCCTTATCTGCTGATTGTGATTGGTGATATATGAGTGGAACCACTTGAGGGGGGTGCTGCAAACTCCTATTTGGTGGAGTTTGTTGAGTAGGAGCTGGTGAGATTCAGTGTCAAAAGTGGCAGAGATGTCTAGAAACAGTAAGAGGAAGCCTTGTTTGTTTGATTCTATGCCAGTGATGACTGAATTTAGCAGGGAAGTCATCAGAGTTTTGGTGCCATGATTGGGTCTGAAACCATGTTGCTGTGGGTTTAGCGGTGCATGAAGGTCTATGTGATCTTGGAGTTGTGTCTGAATGGCTTTTTCAATGATTTTAGAGATGAAGGGTATACTGGATATATATATATATAAGCCGTTTATAAATAATTGTTTTGTTCATTGTAACCCACTTTGATTTCTGCAAAAGGAGGTATAAAAAAAAACTCAACTAAATAATAAATAACTACAAATTGTGATTCACCATAAACCAGTGCATGTTCAGAGATGTCTACTGGCCCAATCTCCACCTTCTCTATTTTTTCCAGAAAGCCTTCTGCAATTAAAAAGTAGTATGAGATCACAAATCATTCTCTAGACAGGTATAATCTCATTCTAATGGGTGAAGGATGCTCCCAGCATCTAGCCATTTGTATTCTTCACAATAATTATTCAACCTCCTCATTTACTAGATGTACTCCCCAATCCCTGTACTGATTTATCAATGGTCTCATTCAGCGCACAATTAAAATTTCCCCCCACTATTAATTTTGATGTATCAAATGAAAAAAAAACACCACATCACTTCAACATAAAATATAAGATCATAGGACCTGATAGTGAACAGCATTTACAAAGATTAAAAACCTGTAAACCATGTAAATGCCACTATAGAGGAATATTCATTGGTAATATTGAACCGTGGGTAAAGACAGGCGTGGGAAAATCTTGATTATCTTTATCTGTGGAAGCTAACCAGGTAGCGGCTCATACATACCTTACAACTATGTAACTGCCATGGAATTAAATCACCTCATATATACTAAGCATATGACTAGTTACCCATTTAGTGTTCCTTTGTTATAAGTAGGAAAGTTAATTGTTTACTGTAACTATACCCTCTCTGTACCCTCTCCCTGGAACAGGACTCACTATCCTCACACTGCTGTGTGAGCCATAACTCCGGACAGCTGATCAGTCCAGATGCTGATGGGGGGGGGGAGGAGTCTGCAAGGGAGGAGTCTGCAATCCCCGCAAACCCTCCGGCTCACATCACCCGGTGCGAAGCTTGGTTGCCTGTGTCACTTCTTAACTGGGGGCCAGAGTCGATCAGGGGAAATCTGCTGCCGTAGCTTTAGCCACCCTTGGTGTAATAATGCTTTCCTCCAGAAACTCCCGTTTCACTAAATATGGGAGAACAGAAGGTTGGCAGGATTCCAGCAGAAGTGGGGAAGGTAGGCACAAACCAGAAAATCGTAACTCTGGAGTAACAGCCGAAACAGATGCCATATGGTACAGCAAGGATGCAGCCATCTTGATTCTTTCTGTGTACTCAACTGTTACTTCCGTACCACCGATGACCCAAACAATCCATAAATAAAACAGTCATCCGTGAATCAAAACACTGAGCTACCACTCTACTTTTTATTGTCGGGATCAACAAACCCAAGTAGGGAGAAGGAATCTCTCTCCTCTTTGTCTGAAGAACCCTTTTGTTCAAATGCTTTAGTGTATACACACCTGTCCCCTGAACATGTAGTACACATATTTTGTGAACATCTAGTACTTTGTGAATATCTTGTGGTCACTTGCTATCCATTCAGGTCAGGTTTTGAAGATTTGGGGTTTCCCCGAGGCTGGGCCACTCCCCCTGAGCCTGACATCATTTTATCAGCCAATCGGTAACCGATCAAGCTACACAAGAACCGCTGGTTTTCAGCGTTCTTTTTGGCGATTACTCATTACTCAGCAGGACAACACTTGAAACAGGGTCCCATCGGGGTCCCGAAACATGCATGTCGTGCAACTTTATCCCGGCATTATTATGAAGAGTTCTTCGCTATGATTTAAGATAAGTGTTGAGTCTTCATCATAAATTAATGCAATATAAGTGTTTTTACACTCTCTCACTTCAGGGGACAGGAGTGTATACACTAAAGCAATTTGAACAAAAGGGTTCTTCAGACAAAGAGAGAGATTCCTTCTCCCTACTCGGATCTGTTGATCCAGACAATAAAAACTAGAGTGGTAGCTCAACGTTTTGATTCACGGATGACCGTTTTGTTATTTATCTTATCTTGATTCTTTCAGCATCTTCAGTGACTTTTGTAGGATTTTGTGATAGTTCACAATCTGCCTAATACTGGAGAGGCTGTTTATGAATGACATCGGAATCAGATTTGTTTTCTTGTATGTTGGGTTCTATGGTGAAATGTCCTAGTTCTGCTCTGCACCTACTGTTTTGAGAAGGGGTTTTATTGGATGCAAAATAATGTTGAAAAAGAAAAAGAGAGAACCATACTCCAGTTTCTAATTTTTTTTTTTTTAGTGCCATCAAGTCAGTGTTGACTCATAGCGACCCAGCTACCTCTGGGTTTTCTTGGCAATGTATCACCGGAAGTAGATTGCCAGCCTTTTCTTCCAAGGCAATGGAGGGTAAAGTGACTTGCCCAAAGTCACAAGGAGCGCCAGTGGGAATCGAACCCTTGATCTTCTGGGTACTAGGCAGTTGTTTATTTTGGTGTATGAAGCTGTGCTGTGGTTCTCTTTTACTTTCTGTCCCTTGGCATGTGAGCATCTTACCATCTCCTTTGTTTTTTGTTTTTGTCTTCTTACAGAATACATAGTTATAGGTGTCAGTATTTTTGACCTTAAAGTACCAGGCTAAAAAACAGCTGAAATTTTTGCTGCATTTCAATTATTTAGCCACTGGATGAGTACTCTGCTCCCTCTGAGTATCTTGGGGCACCAACTCATCCTTCACCTGTTTGATATACTGGCTTCCTATCCATCTAGTGTTTCTTTTAAAGATCACCCTAAGGAATATGCAAATATGCAACGGACTATGCAAATATGTCACCCCCCCTTGCCCCCCCCCCAAATGAAGCAGTCAAACTATGCCAATGAGCTGGCCAACAACTTCTGCACTCTCTCCTCGGACAGGATGACTCTGCCTTTTCGAGTGTTGAAGTGTACTCCCGGGTAATTCCAGCAATTAGGAAGGCTTCAAATGGCTCTTTACTTGATTGATCACCTAGCCAAGGCTTTCCAGGAAGTGCACCACACAGGTCAAAACCTGAGATGCTTCGGACTGTGACCTGGCCCAAATGAGCCAATCGTTCATATACTGGTTTAGACAGATCCTTTGGCACCTCGGCACAGTGGCTGCCACCATCATGATTTTCGAGAACATCCTTGGGGGGGGGGGGGGTGTGGAGAGGCCAAAGGGAAGTGCAGCAAACTGAAAATGAGAGCCAAGCACAGCAAAATGGAAAAAAATGCTATTGATCCACTCGGACAGAATGTGTAAATAGGCTTTAGGCCCACTCCTGGTAGAAAAGGCATAGCCTGCTGCCTACTAGAGGCATTCTAGAATGGGCCCCCACTCAGTCATTGCATTAAGCAGGAGGTGGCACTTCTGGAAGTGGTAGAATCCTGGGGCCCATGAGCTCCACAGAAGGACTGAGTCTGGGACCAAAAACTAGAAGAGGAAGAGAAAGGGTTTTTCAGGCCGGTACCTACTGGAGTCCCGGGACCCCCAGGAATCCAAGTAGTGTGAACTAGGAAATAGGCATACATCGAGGAGGAAGCCCCCTGTATGCCTCTCAGGCCACTTCATTCTATCTTCTGGCAGGCGATGAGATTTGGATTCACCCAAGTCCTTAACCAGTTTCTTCAAGTCAGACCCAAATAAGAACTTCCCTTTAAAGTCTAACTGTATCAAACAGGACTTGAAAGATGTATCCACTGCCCAGGGGCGAAGCCATATCCAATGTCATGTAATTGTCAACAGGGCAATGTCCTTAGCTGACAAGCAGATGATATCACACACAGCATTCGACAAAGACTGTTGCCAACTCCTAGAGTGGTGCAATATCCTCTGAGGTGAGGGACTGAATCCACTGGAGAACGGTTCAAGTTGTCAAGCCCATATACACAACCAATTGGAGAATAGCAGTGGCAACTATGAACTTATTCTTCAGAAGAATCCACCTTACAGTCCACGGTGTCCTTCAGGACTGTTCCACACTCCACCAGAATAGTGGTCAACTTAGTGACTGCTGTGACATGTAAATCCACTCTCAGTGTGCTGAACCATGCAGCATAGTCCTTCTCTGGCAAGGCATAAAGCTTCTGACAAATCCTCATCCCCTTTAACCAGGGAGTCGGGCAATTCCCACTCTGTGCTGATCATCCCCTTTCAGCACTCTGGCCCTTCCAGCAGCTCTCCCGGCGGGGATCGAGCGGGCCAGAGCACCAGAGCACCACCCCCACCAGGGAGCACTGCCCAATCGGGGCAGTTGGCGCCAAGTTTAAAGGGAGCGCCGAGCAGGCGCGTGGCCCTTTCAGCACTCCGGCCCTTCCAGCAGCTCTCCCGGCGGGGATCGAGTGGGCCGGAGCACCACAGCACCACCCCCACAAGGGAGCACTGCCCAATCGGGGCAGTCAGCGTCAAGTTTAAAGGGAGCGCCGAGCGGGCAGGCCTGCGCCTCTCGGCCTCGCCAGAGGGCCCTTTGGCGCGGCCCTAAGGCAAGGTCCGTGGTTCCGTGCTCCGTTTTCTGTGGCTGCAGCTGAGTTCTCCTATGAAGCCCTCCAAGCACTGTCATCACCTTCTACAATCGCCACCCTTGGCCGACTACATCGTTGCTCAAAAACCTCCTAAGTTGTCACTGAGAAGTCTCTCAAGTCTTTTGAAGCATCGTCTGAACAGCGAAGAGCAACCTCCAACTTGTATGAATCCTTCTTATCCTGTGCCAACCCCAATTGACCAGAAAGCATCAATGAATGCTATGTCTAGACAACAAGCTGGTAACATTGTATTACTATACTTACTGATCTGATAACATTGTTTTTACTCTGAATAGATACCTCACTTTGCATTCCAGTAGGTAGCCTTGTAAACCATCTTGATCAGTCTAGTCTGCTAATTTACAACTTGCTTGTCTAACCTGTGTTACTTGGGATAATAGATCTGCTTTCCAGAACCTATCTATACCTAGAATAATAGGATTTGCTTGTTTTCAATGTCAGTGAGAAACAGCCCTACAGAATTCTCGCAGTCTCTCCCACTCACTAGAAATATCTCATTGTCTCTGTGATCACATCCAGAGTAAGATGGGTTCCCCTATCACCTTAACTGGCTGCCACCTACTCTTCTCTTTCTGCCTTTCATTCTCTCGAGCTCTATCCCTTGAGGTCAACCGGATACAAATATTATATAGCCAAGGAAAAAGATGGACAGATATACCCAAGCACAGTTATATTTGGAACTCTCATCTACATCACCAGCATCTAATACACATTCTACTCCAACACTCGATGAGAGCCAAACAGGATGAAAGCCTCTACCCACAGAGTTTAAAATGTGCCCTCATCAATGCCCGCTCAATTCGTAAGAAGTGGCCGGTGATTGCAGACACAATTTCCCTCCATAACCTTGATATTCTCATGGTTACTGAAACATGGCTTTCCTCAGAAGACAATGTACTACTCAACCAGCTCCTTCCACCAAATTTCTCAGGTGTTTACCAGTCACAGACTTAACAAGCGAGGAGGGGGCGTGCTCATTCTCTCCAGGTCAGACCTTCAGTTCCAGCTGATGGATGCTTCTAGCACAGACCACCTAGAGTTAGTCTCTATCTCCAACAAGTTATGCGCTATAAACCTTCTATACAAAGCACCTTCAGCCGCCCCAGACAACCTTCCAGCCATTATAAACCTGGCATCCAACGTCCAGAATCCTAATACCCCAATTTGAATTGTTGGTGATTTTAACCTGCCAGCTCTCCAAGATAGCAATTCATCAGCCTTCCTCGAAGCGCTTGAATCCCTTGGATACCAACAATTAGTTCACGAACCTACTCATGTGAAGGGAAACACTCTTGACCTTATCTTTGCCCCACAGTCTGTATACAACCAATCATACAACACTTCGATATCTATATCTGCTGTCCCATGGTCGGATCACAAACTCATTACTTTCCGGATACCAACTCACTACAGGCATTCAAAGACTAACAGTGCTCCAAATAACAGCCCTAAATCTCTGGCTAGGAGCTTTTTTCCATTCAACAGAGATCGCATCCTTGCTGGAACGTGCTCGCTTCATAACAAGACCTCCCTAAATGTAGAAGATCTAATCTAGCTGTGTGTTGTTACTTGAGCTGAACTTCAGGGAAGCCAGCTGCCAATCACTGCCCTTTACAACGGCATTAAAACCGCCGCAGCAGAGGCGGGCCCGCGCCTGAGGGCCTCGCCAGAGGGCCCTTTGGCGTGGCCCTTAGGCGTGATACGTAGGCGAAGGGGAAAGATATATATACCTGGACCACCACAATTAATTTTCAGAAAAAATAGGAGCAAACAACTAAACGCAAGTATAGCCCTCTAGAGGTTATTTTATATGCATATAATGCTTTTGTTACCAGTCTGCCTTATCTACGCACAATGTCTCCCTGTAATCTTACAACATCAATTCATCCAAAACAGTTATACTTGGCTACCCCCTTTCTCTTGGTTAGATATATTTTCATAATGCCACAACACAGGCATTATGGTAAATATAGTTACCCTGCTTCAAAAAAGCAATCGCACTGAAGTGGAAGCTCTCATGTCAAAGGAAAAGTAACTCAAGCTTCACCTAATTCAGATAAGTCAATTAATATTGAATTAGTAAACGCCAGATCTGTATGCAACAAGATCCATACTATAGTAGATCATATAGAAGAAGCTCAACCAGATGTGCTCTGCATCACAGAGACCTAGTTAAATCCAACTGATAATGTAATTCTCAATCAGATTGTCCCAGACTCATACTCTGCTTATAGTAGCTATCGTTCTGTCAGACGTGGAGGAGGTGTCCTTTTAATTGCAAAAATGAGTTTAAGATTCAGAGTACAATGTATCTTAGAATCGCAACAATGTAATTCCATTAACATTGAGAACAAGCACATAGCTATTAGTTTACATTATAGAGCACCAAAAGCGTCTCCTGCTGAACTGGCCTCAACGCTCGAGACTATTTGTGCCATCACTTCACCTTGCAAGCCCTCCATAGTGCTAGGTGACTTTAACCTCAAGTCAATTAACTGCAGAGACTCCGAGGCCTTCCTTCAAGCAATGTCTTCACTGCAGTTCACCCAAATAGTTAATGCACCTACACACATATATGGTTATTCGCCTGACCTCATCTTTGCATCCAATGATCTAACTTTAAGTGGTCTAATTTCAACTCCTACCATCACCTCAGTTCCTTGGACAGATCATTACATAATTAGGATAAAGATTTTATTACAAACAAAAAATAGTTATATGAGCCTAGACAACAATTGCTTTCATAGATAGACAACAATTGCTTTCATAGACGGTTCAAGAACTTTGACAGGGATTCATTTGTACAGGACACTTTACCTCATCTGTCCACAGATTCAGTGGAACTCGAGACACAAGTAACCAAATGGAACTGCATTATTTCCAATGCAGCCAGAACGACAGACATGAGACCAAAGAAACAAAGGATTGATAGGCTCCATCACAAGCCATGGTATTCAATAGCTATACGTCAGATGAAAAGAGAGCTCAGAAGAATAGAGCGTAAATGGAGAATAAACAAGACAACAGTTTTAAGGCAACTATACTTAACAAAACAAAAGCAATATGACGAACGTATTTAACACTCTAAAAAAGAATACCACACATACATAATAAATTCGTCCATCAACAAACCTAGAGAGCTTTTTGAAATCGTGAAGAGTCTAACAAAAGAGCAAAAAACAGAAGGTGAAGCTCAAATTGAACCGCAGAGTTATGCAGACTATATCAAGGAAAAATTCCACTCTAAGGAAAAAACAATATGTAGACTTAACTTAAATTTAGACTCGATTTCCAGGATCTGGGATACATTCTATTCTCCTTCAAATGAGCAACTCTCCCACATCATTTCTTCTATAAATACAAGCACTGCTCCCACTGATCCATGTCCAGTATCATGGATTAAGACCACAAAGTCAAGTTTCATTCACATCATACACAACATTGTGCAAAATTCCCTCACGCAAGGTATGTTACCAGAGCAATTAAAGCTTGCCACTGTTAGACCAATACCGAAGAAGACATCGCTAGACAAGAACAACCCAGCTGCTTACCGGCCAATATCCAGTATACCCTTTTTAGCGAAGATCATTGAAAAGACAGTACAAATGCAACTTCAAGAACACATTGATGTTCACGCGCCTTTAGATGACAACCAACATGGTTTTCGCCCAAACCACGGAGTTGAAACTTTAATGATTTACCTCTTTGACAGCATACTCCGTACCATAGATGACATTAAGAAGGGTATCATAATGATTTTCATAGACATTTCTGCTGCATTCGACTCTGTAGATCACAAAAGGTTACTAGATAGACTAGAAGAAATTGGTCTATATGGGACCACATTAAAATGGTTCCATTCCTATCTGACAGAGAGACATTTACAAGTAAAGATAGGGCAAAAAACATCTCAACCCATAAAAGTTATACAAGGTGTACCACAAGGTTCAGCTCTTTCATCTCTTCTTTTCAATATTTATATACAGCCTATATGCAACATTCCGATGAAATATGGCATTAAATATACTATTTATGCTGATGACATTATGATATTCACAACTGTCTCTATTGATAACCCTGATTATTCCAGCATTACAGAGTGTCTCTCAAAAATGTCTACTTGGTGTAAAAACAACATGGAAATCAATTTTAGCAAAACAGAAGCTTTGTTCATAACTCGTAACCATGATTTTGCACATCCACCTGACATCATGATAGATAACTCAAGTATTCCTATTAGATCAAAAGTAAAATATCTTGGTGTGACTCTGGATAATGAATTGAATCTTAATTCACACATAAGTAAGACTATCAGAAATGCCTACTATAGAATGAAGATCATCAGAAGACTAAGGCCCCTTCTCGAGACCGTTCACTTTCGAAATGTTTGTCAAGCGTTAATTATCCCATTATTTGACTTCTGTAATCCTATATACCTGGGTTTATCTAAACAGTCTCTCAAGCCTTTACAGCTAGCGCAAAACACCGCTGCAAGAATAATTTTTGGATTATCTAGTAAAGAGCATATAACTCCCATTTTGAAAGAGCTTCATTGGCTACCCATAGCATCTCGTATTAAATATAAAACAATAATATATATTTTTAAGATCAAACAACACTGTTCTGCAGAAAGCCTGACTTCTCTCATTCAGTCAGATATCAGCAACAGACCAAGAAGAAGGGAGTCTTCCAACAGAGTCAGCACCTCAAATGATGTTAGAAAAACACGTAAGGTCACCTCAGAGCGGGCATTCTCTTTTGCGGCACCTACCATCTGGAACTCTCTACCTTATGATTTAAGAGCAGCTCAAGACCTCAATGACTTTAGGAAACAACTGAAAACGGTCTTGTTTATTGAATACTATGGTCATGTAAACAATTAATTAATTTTTTGGAAAAATCAGTCATATATATGTTGTATAATAGCTCACATTATAGTATAGCTCACCATGTAGATAGCGCAACTTATTCCAAGACACTGTCATATTTTTATCAAACTATGTACCTATTATCACTGATTGTTTTCACGTTTGCGTTTTGTGTTTTTCGTATGTTAAACTGCTTTGATTACATGATAAGGCGGTATAGAAATCTAATTAAATAAATAAATAAATAATCACCTGCTGGAACAGCAGTCTTAATGCGATTGCACTACGACCACCTCTCAACAGGCCACCTAGAAAAAAAGCTTCTGCACCATGGTACACAGAGGAACTGAGACTATCACTATCCCGACTACGGAGTCTCGAGAAGCGCTGGTGTCGGTCTCGCTCTACGGTAGACCAGGCAGCTTACCTCAATCAGCTATCCATCCACCGCAAGGCCATCTCAGAGAAAATGAAGCAGTACCACACAGACACCTTGAAGCATGCTTTAAACAAGCCTCATGATTTGTTTAATCTAGTCAAGACCCTATCTAAAGAACCAGCTCCTGAAAAGCAATGCGAGATCCATCCTCAGGACTTTGCAGTCTATCTACAATCCAAGCTTACACAAACAAATAAACCTCCATTAGAATTTGCCTCCACAGTCCAAGATTGCCCAACAGCTCTAACCATTTTCTCTACACCTGCAAAGAAGCGAATTGAAGATCTGATCATGTCTCTCAATTCCACCACTGCACAGACGGACCCTTGCCCAGCTTTCTGGATAAAAGGAACTGCGTTGTGAATTCAGCTCAATAATAACCAAAATAATAAACCTGTCTTTCAACTCTGGTACGTTCCCCTCTGCTCTCAAGCAAACATCTATCAGACCACTCCTAAAAAATTGTAAGTTAGATCCTCAAAAGGTAGACTCCTACAGACCCATCTCAAGCATTCCTTTTCTCGCAAAGCTAATAGAAAAAGAGGTTCAATGTCAATTACAAGACCACATCAATGCGGCTGCTCCGCTGGATCCTTGCTAACATGGCTTCAGAGAGTCACACGGTGTAGAAACACTCCTTACAACTCTCCTCAATAACATAATTTCTGGTATTAACAACATCCGGCAGGGTTTTGCACTTGTGTTCCTGGACATAGCCGCAGCCTTTGACTCTGTGAGCCATGAGCTCCTCCTAATACGGCTAAAAGAGAAAGGAGTTGGCGGAACTGCCCTTGAATGGTGCAGATCATACTTATCCGAAAGATGGCAACACGTCCGTTCTGGTGGAGCGATGTCTGATCCATTTCACCAAGGGCAGGGGGTCCCACAAGGGTCCTCCCTCTCTGCTTTGCTGTTCAATATATATATGCAACCCATTTGCAAGATCATCCGGTCTTTCAATGTAAGTTGCATGGTATATGCGGATGATGTCCTGCTTTATATGCCATTCGACATAGACAATTTGGACCTATCCCCTCTGAGCAACTGCTTTGATGCCATATCGGAATGGCTCTTGTCACAAAACCTCAGGATTCAACATAAGAAGACAGAGGTGCTCTTCATGTCAAAGAACCCGAACTTTAACCCTCCACAATTCTTGAAGGTGAAAGATGCTGAGCTACAATCAAAACCCAAAATACGTTATCTAGGTGTTACACTTGATCAGAACCTGGACATGAAGTCACATATAGCCAACACTGTAAGAGCTATATACTACAAAATCCGGTCACTCAGACATCTTCGCCCCTTGCTTGAACCTGAGGATTTCCGTACCATCTACCAGGCTCTGATCATGCCTCACTTTGACTATGCTAATGTCATTTTACTAGGCCTCCCTCAATCCACCTTGAACCCCTTATAGCTCGCAATGAATAGCGCTGCGAGGGTTCCCAATGGGGCATCTAGGAGTGAGCATGTGTCGCCCCTTCTGAAGCAGTTACACTGGCTTCCTATACAGGCCAGGATCATCTTCAAGACATTACTACTTACCTTCAAAGCGGTAAATAGTCTCTCCTCCACATCATTAACCGATCTCATCAAACCCATACCCCTGAATAGATCAAGAAGATCAACGGCACTAAATATGCTAATGGTCCCTCGTGAACTTACAAGTTGCACCTCATCAGCAGCAAACAGGGCTTTCAGTCTCCGTGCCCCAAAACTCTGGAATGCCTTGCCAACAGATATTAGAGCAATCACCAACCTGCTTCAATTTAGAAAGGCCCTCAAACATTACTTATTCCTTAAATACTTCCCGGTGAGTGCAGAAGCACGTCCCCTCTCCATTAGTTATAGGAACTCCGAATCACCTAGTGAGTCAGAATACCCCACGTAGTAAGGTTCCACTGACCATTAATTATAAGGTTTCAATGACCATTAATTATGTTTCATTTGTGCTATAATTTAAAGATGTCAATAGTTTTCCTTGCAATCCAAGTTTACTGTCCTGTTATTTGTAATTACCTTGTTATCCAAGTTTTATGACCTTGTTTACTGTAACTCAGACACATGTTTTTGTGCTGAATTTTGTGTTCGATGTAAACCGCGCTGATGTCAAATAGTGCTGTATATAAGAAATGTAAATAAATAAATACTTTTGATAACCTCCAGAAAAGGGATGGCTATTGGAGACTTCTGAACCTCTTGAAAAAGGGGATGAATTTGTGGCCCTTATTCTGCCACTGGAGGGTCAGTCAAACACAGAGTGGATGACACTTGAGCAATCAGAGCTGCCAGCTCATCGTTCCTGAACAAGCGGATGTTACCAGACTCATTGTGATCTTCTGAAGAAGCAGCCTCTTCCTCCAAGATGGAATCACCCAAGACATTGGGACTTGACTCCAAGTCTCAGTTAAAGGACAGTTAATCTGAATAACCTTATTCCAACCTCTGCTGAAAAAATTTAGTAGGCGGCCCCCGAACCTCTCTCTCTTCCAAGCAAGCAGAAAAAGAGACAAATGACCCAGAGGCTCCAGGGTCCGAATTGCCATGCCAGAAAGACCAACTTTGCTGCAGAAATGAGAATTCCACGGAGGACAACTCGGAGACTTGGAGCTTCCTGCCAGGCATAGTGCCCCCAACCTTGGAAGAAACAGCCACTGGACTCTTATGAGAAGGAGAGCAGCCAAAAGAGCAAGTGCTGGAGCTCAGTCCATTTGTCATTTTTTTTCATGGTGTCATCTTCCTCCTCCTGCGGAAAGGACAATAAGGCCAGGACACCCATGTCTCCTCATTGCCAAGGGCATATCAGAAACTTCCATGAAAGAACTGCAGACCAAATTCCAGTGAGAAGTCGCACCACTTTTGACAGATCATGCAGCACTTCTTAGAAGGCAGCATATGAATTTCTACTGCTGCAGCAGCTGAGCAATGCAGGCTCAAGGTGAGCCCATATGGCACAAAGTGCCAGGTACTAAGGCCATGCAAACAGTACCAATACATGCGAGAGCTGCACGAGCAGTAATAGCACACACTAGGGCTGTGCGGGAAAGACATCATATGCTATAGATGCACCCTAGGGGAGGCACATAAGTGGCATGGCAAAGCACGGGAAGTGGGAACAACCCATGCAGGCAGTTGGTCAAGGTGGGAAACACCAATGCAGCACCAACCTGCCTTATGCCACACCAACAGACAAAGTTGGGAACTCCTACAAAAGAAGTCAAACAGGCAGAGACTTAGGGGCTTGTTTACAAAGCCGCGGTAGTGGTTCGCGATCGCGATCGCAGCCGCGGCCCCATTGAAATCAACGGGGCCGCGGCTCCGATTACGATCGCAAACCGCTACCGCGGCTTTGTAAACAAGCCCCTTAGTCTTAGTACTCACCCCTGGGGAGCCCCAAGGCAGGTAATAACCATGCTGTGCTCAGTGCTACTCCCCTATTGTCAGGCCTGCAGTCACATATCTCTTAAGAGCCTTCAGTCTTCAGGGAAAAGCAGGGAGGAGGAGGGAGAAAGCACTGAGGTTGTGTGAGGCTTTGGAAAATCCTTTCTAAATTCCTTTTCCAATTGTCTGGCTGCTCAACAGGTCCTTAACATAAGGACATGGAGCTAAACCAATTCACCTTCTCCTTGTGGCATCCAAAAAGAGCACTGGCTTTAAGGAAGTCTCTAGTGAAGCCTCCTGTGTCACACTCTAGGGAGAGAGTCACCCATAAAGGCGGTCATTCATGAACATAATTAAATCTTTCCTTTTTCAAGCTTTGTGTGTTTCTTCAAATCTCAAAGCTGAAAAACTTGCATCCACCATCTGCTGTAGACAGAGAAATACTGGATTGTGCCCCTAGAGGTAGAGGCTGATAATGGCATAATGACATCATAAGAAGCCTTTGGAAAGTTTCTCTGTCTGCACATCTGCTGGTAAGGGACACAATCTCACTTGTCTGGACCAGTCTAATAGGACAATATGTAATTTTGAGTAATATTCTTGAAATTGTTGAATAAATCTCACCAAGTGAACCATACCATTGCTTTTAGTTTTAATGCATTTTATTCTCTGTCAATCTTTCTTTTTCTTTAAATACTGTGCAACACGTTATCGGCCCTACTCATGCAGCAGGCCATACCTTATTTATTATTTATTTATTTACATTCTCTTATATACCGCGCTATTCTGCATCAGTGCGGTTTACATTGAACAAACTGAAATTACATTGAACAGGGCATTATAACTTGGAGATAACTATTTTACAGGGAACATGGGCTATGGAGGGTTAAGTGGCTTGCCCAAGACCACAAGGAGCACCTGTGGGACTAGAAACCCCAGTCCTTCCGGCCCAAGGTTGCTGTCCTCTAGTGGGATTTGAACCCCCGACCTTCTGGCCTGAAGTACCTTGCCCCAACCACTAGGCTACTCCTCCACTCCTCCACCTTGGATTTGGTTCTTTCACCCTCCACGTTATTGCCAGTGATCTTTTCTCCTACTACGTTGGGCATTCCCTGGTCGGATCACCACTGCGTTCTTTTTACAGTCTCTTACTCTTCTCTGGAGACTTCCCGCCCACTAGCTTCTCCCTCTCTCCCTTCTTTTTGTCGTCGTCTTTCTTCTAACACCCTTAGGGCTTTTCCCCCTGCCCCTTCGCTCTTTCCCCCCGGACTTTCCTTTGCGTTCACCTGATTGTCAGGCTTCTCTCTGGAATTCCATTCTTTCCAGTGCCTTAGATGATCTGGCACCGCTCCGTCCCTCTCCTAGGCCCCGCAGTTCAGGGCATTCTCCCTGGTTCCATCCTTCTTTACGTCTTCAGCGGACCCAGCTCCGCCAAGTGCAGCGCCGGTGGTCCCGTCACCCCTCTCCAGAACTACTTCTTCGCTTTAAGCAATTATCTTTTGCCTATCGTGCAGCCATTCAGGCTGCCAAACGTTCCTTTTTACACCGCTGAGATTTCTGAGGTCGTGCACTCTTCTAGGCAACTCTTTTCAATCCTCCGTAAACTTTCTTCTACTGGTCCGACTTGCGTTTCTGCAGCCAAAGCCCCTGATCCCCATCTCTTGGCCACTTTCTTTTCTGAAAAAGTACTGAACCTGCGTTCATCCTTTTCGAATTCCTCCCCACCCCCTCCACTATCCCCTGTGTCCCTTGTCCCCCTCTGTGGGATGCCAAGCTATTCCTCCGATTCTTTGCCGATTCCCCCTTCCTCTCCGCCTAATCAAGCTCTTGCCCACACCTGGTCTTCTTTCCATCCAGTTATTTCTGTTGAGGTATTACAGGTTTTGTCCAAACCAAGAAAGACCACATGCACATTGGATCCAATCCCGTCCCGATGGTTATCTGAGCCTCCCTTACAACTTGTGCCATTTATCACTGCCATTATTAACTCTAGTCTGTCTTCTGGTCTTTTTCCATCTCTGTGGAAATCTGCAGTTGTCCGCCCCCTTTTAAAGCAGTCTTCCCTTGACCCCTCTATTTTGTCGCATTGGTGACCGGTCTCAAACCTCCCCTTCTTAGCTAAACTTCTGGAACGGTTTGCCTTTGAACAATTGAATTCTCATGTCGAGGCCACCAATATTCTCCACCCCCATCAAGCAGGTTTCTGGCAGGGGCATAGTACAGAAACCGTCCTGTTAGCACTCTTAAATGAACTTCATGTTGCCCATGACCGTGGTGACGTCACTCTTATTGTTTCCCTTGACCTTTCCGCAGCATTCGACTTGATTGATCACCGGACTCTCCTTTCCCGTCTATCTGATATAGGGCTGCGGGGTACGGTCTTACAATGGTTTCGTTCTTTTCTTACAGCTCGCTCTTTCAGTGTCCATTCTGGCGGTCAGTCCTCTACCTCTCTTCTTCTCACCTGTGGTGTCCCTCAGGGTTCTGTTCTCTCCCCCCCTGCTATTTAATATTTTCCTTGCTCCCTTGCCCCTTTTGATTCAGCAATATCCTGTATCCTTGTATATTTATGCAGACGATATCATCCTCCTTTGTCATGTTTCTCCGCTCACTTTGGATATTTTCCCAGTTCAACAACTGCCTCTCCCATATTGCCTCTTGGCTTTCTCAGAATTTCCTTCACTTAAATCCTTCCAAGTCTTCAGCTATGTGGGTATCTTTGAGTGGCTCCTGTCCTAATGTTGCCCCCATGATTGACTCAGTCCCTACCCCACTTGTCTCTTTTCATTATCTGGGAGTTATTCTTGATTCTTCACTTTCTTTCCATAACCATATTTCTTCCCTTACCCGTCGTTCATTTGAAGTCCTCCGTCAGATTTGTGCCGTTCGTTCCCTCCTTCCTTTTGGTTCTTTGGTCACCCTTGTTCTGGCACTAGTTATCAGACTTGATTACTGCAACGTTCTTTTGGCTAACCTCCCGAATTATCAACTTCAGCGCTTACAATCTATCCAAAACACTGCAGCTCGTCTTATTACTTTTGCTCATCGTTTTGATCATGTTACTCCCATTCTCCTTAATTTGCACTGGTTACCTCTCCGGTTCTGTTTTCATTATAAGTTCCTCATTCTAACACATCGCACTATTCATACTGACGATCCTCGGTATCTTGCTGGCCTTATTTCTCTTCACACCCCCTATCGTCAACTTCGGTCCCTTCATGCAAACCGTTTGTCCCTTCCCTCCCCGTCACAAGCCCGCTTAGAACAAACTCGACATTCGGCTTTCTTTTTCCTTGGTCCCTTCCTCTGGAATGCATTGCCACCTTCCCTCCGGCTGGAACCCTCTTACTCCCAGTTCAAATCACTACTCAAAACTCATCTGTTCCAACAAGCTTTTGATCTCCCTCCTGGTGCTCCTCCCTGAAGTTATCTGTCGACTGTTTTGTTTAGTGTTTATCATGTACGTCTTGTCCCCCCCCCCCTTTTTTTTTTTGGTCTCTTGGTGTCCTTGGTCTAGTCCTGTGATTATAACCTTTGTGCCCTATCCTTTCTTTGCTTTCCTTTTATTTATGGCGTTCTTTTTTTCTTTTCTATGATTTGCTGTGCTGACCTTTTTATTGTACACCGCTTTAATGCTTTGGCCAAAGCGGTCTATCAAATGTTGAAATAAAGATAAAGATAAAGATAATAAATGGCTTCCTTTGTTGCTTGCATCATAACATGCTCTCTGAAAAAAAACATAAATGCTGGGTCAAACAAAGGTCCATCAACCCCAGTATCCTGTTTCCAACAGTGGCCAATCCAGGTCACAACTACCTGTCAGGTTCCCAAAAAGGTACACAGATTCCACAATGCCTATCCCGGGGAAAGCAGTGGATTTCCTTGGTCCTCTTTAATAATGGTTTATGGACTTTTCCTCCAGGAACTTGTTCAAACTTTTTTTGAACCCAGCTACATTCATAACTTTTACTACATCCTTTGGTAATGAATTCCAGAATTTGATTGCTCATTGAGTGAAAAAATGTTCTCTTATTAGTCCACATGGGCTACATTCTTGCTTCATTGAGTGTCCCCTAGTCTTTCTACTTTTTGAAGGAGTAAACAACTGATCTATGTTTATCTGTTCTGCTCCATTCATGAATTTACAGACCTCTATCATATCTCCTTTCAGCCGTCTCTTTTCTAAGTTAAAGAGCCCTAACCTTTTAAGCCTTTCCTCATAGGCTTTTGGTGGCTCTTTTCTGTACCTTTCCTAATTCTGCTATATCCTTTTTAAGATATGGCAAGCAGAATTACACACAATATTCAAGGTGTGGTCGCAACATGGAACAATACAGAGGCATTATAACATCCTTGGGTTTGTTCTCTATTCCTTTCTTTATCATTCTAGCATTATATTTGCTTTCTTGGCTATAGCTGCACATTGGGCAGAGGGTTTCAACGTATTATCCACGATGATGCCTAAATCCTTTTTCTGGATGGTGGTTCCCAATGTGGAACTTTGTTATCATGTAACCATAGTTTGGGTTGTTCTTCCCTAAGAGGCCGATTCAGAACCCTGCACATCCGGGCCATCCAGATGTCCAGAAAATGGAGAGGGCACATTTGTGCCAGATTCTGCATCCGCGGGAGCTATACATTCCTGTGGTTGCAGAATCGGGCACTTAGACAGCCAGAGTGCACGGCATCCTGAGCAGGGAGACATACAGCAGGTTGCCCATCTCCGCTGCTCACTGCTCCTACTGGTATGCAGGTACTGTGGTGTCCCGTCGCTATGGCACCAGGATGCTCAGCAGAAGCATGCAATGCCCAACAGTGAAAAAAGCACTTTTCGCCACCGCCCAACCCTTGGTGGGGGCAGCCAAGGCTGGGATCTGGCAGCGGGGGCTCTCCTGCAACAGCTCTATGGGTTTGGGGGGGGCTGCATGCCCCAATCGCAGCCTCATCTGGGAGGTGAAATAAGTTGCCCCCGCCAGACCTACAGAGATCTGCCCTGAATGACCTCTGTACATCCAGGTGTCTGGCACCACCCCCATCCAGCACTCTGTGCACAAAGGCCCTGTGCATGCGGGAAACAGGAGGACCAGAATACGGTCCAAGGCCTATTAGGGGGTTGGATGTCCATCCCAGACGTTCAACCCTGCTACTAGGGGGTCAGAATGACCTCTTAAGTGCATAACTTTGCACTTGTCCACATTAAATTTCATCTGTCATTTGGACACCTAGTCTTCCATTTTATCAAGGTCCTCCTGCAATTTTTCACAATCTTCCTGTGTTTTAATAACTTTGAATAATTTTGTGTGATCTGCAAATTTGATCACCTCACTCATTATTCCCATTTACAGGTCATTTATGAAGATGTTAAAAAGCAGCGATCCTAGCACAGATCCCTGGGGTACTCCACTATTCACCTTTCTCCATTGAGAAAATTGACTATTTAGCCCTACTCTCTGCTTTTATCTTTTAACCAGTTCCTAATCCACAATACTACACTGCCTCCTATCTCATGACTAATTTCGCCAAGAGTCTCTCATGAGGTACCTTGTCAAAGGCTTTCTGAAAATCCAGATAAACAAAGGTGAGCCAGTTGATAGTGTATCTGCTTATTTGCACCTTCACCTTACAGTAGCTAAATCCATGTTGGCTATCTACCATTATTTATTTATTTATTTATTTATTTAATACTGCTTGAACATTTCAGTCAAAGTGGTTTATATTGTAACTTAAATTTGGTAATGTACATTAAACAGGGACATTGATAACTTAGATTTTTCTGAAGCAATGGAGGGTTAAATGACATGGAGTGCGAGTGGGAATCAAACCCTGGTGTCTTGGTGCCCAATTTTTAAACAGCATTTACATGGTTTACAGCCCAGTAAGCCATGTAAATGCCTTAAATGGGGATATTCAAGAATCCTTCTATCCCCTTCTAAGACCCCTACACTCCTTGATGCTATCCGGTTAGCATTGGGGCATGTTGGGGGTGTTCTGGAGTGCAGCGGAGGTGGCGACAAGTGCTAACCAGGGAACAGCAATAATGCATGCTGCCCAGTTAGCGATCTGCACCTTAAAGATAGGCGAGGAAAACCCAGTTAGCCACTGCAGAGATTCCTGGATATTCAATGCCAGGGCCGCATATGACTCCAGCATTGAAAATACAGGGTTAAGGGTTGGCAGGCAGGGCTATGTGCCTTAGAGGCGCATAGCCTGCCCAACTCAATATCAGGCCCTTGGTTCACAAGCCAGTGCTCTAAACATTAGACTACGCCTCCACTCCATGCTCAATTTTTTTTTATAATGGTTTCTACCATTTTGCTCGGTACTGACTCGCTTGCTTACTCAATAATACATTGTACTTTTTCTTTAACCTCTGCAGGGAGAGCAGTAAGGAATTATCCTTATTGCATATATGCTACTGTGCCATTCTCTTAATCTCTTGCTCTAACCTGATAGCTGATTCTCCCCGTTTGTTGTGTAGATTTCTAAAGAAGCTCTGAATACCACCACTGATGACAGCTTTAAAGGCATCCCGCCAGTTATCAATAATTGTTTCCCTCACCCTATTACACTGAAAGTAATCTTCAACTGTTTTCTGCACATACTTTTTAAAGCCGCCTTCTGCCAAAACCCCAGGATTCAGTCTCCAGGAGTGCGCCACTGGCTGCTCCAGCTTTAGATCTTTCTGCAGCATTATAGCTGCATGTTCAGGTACAGTGATGGGTAAAATTCTAGCTTAAAATAGCATTGCTTAAGAAGTGAGGAATCAAAAATAATCAATTCAAGAACATGTTGTGTTTAGTAAGGAAAAGAAACCTAAATTACTTGCCAGTTGGCTAGAGGATACACGAGGGGTCCACCAGGCCTGCCACCTCAATAAAAGGTGTGCAAATGCTGCCAAGCCCTGGTTGACCACAACTTGGTCTTATCTATCCAAAAATATTTCAAGAGGCAGACTGAAAATCACCTCCAACTAGCACTAAATGAGAGGTTAGATATGATTGGAATATCAGAGACATGGTGGAAGGAAAACAACCAGTGGGACCCTGTGATACCTGGGTACAAACTATATCGTAATGATAGAGCGCAAGCCCTCCACCATTTTGATCAGCTCTATGTTAGAGAGGGCATTGAGTCAGAAAGGATTAAAGTTTTGCAGGAAACAAAATCTGTTGTAGAATCTCTATGGATTGAAATTCCATGTAAAAAGGGGAAGGCGATGGCAGTGTGGGTGTACTATCGACCACCTGGCCAGAATAAACAAATGGAAGATGAAATGCTCAGGGAAGCTAACAAAAGTTACAATACAGTAATAATAATGGGTGATTTCAATTACCCCGGTATCTACTGGGTCAGTGTCATGGCAGAGCATGTTAGGGAGATAAAGTTTCTAGATGAAATAAATGACTGCTTCTTGGAGCAGCTGTTCATGAACCGACCAGAGGGGTAGCCATATTGGACCTAGTCCTTAGTGGAACACCAGATCTGGTGGCAAGAGATAAGGGTGTTGGGGCCACTTGGCAATAGTGATCATACCATGATCGTGTTTGATTTATTTAGTGGAGGAGGGATAGTAAGGAAATCCACAGTAATACCTTTTAACTTTCGAAAGGGAGACTGATAAAATGAGGAAAGTAGCTAAGAAAAAACTAAAAGGAGCAATTACAAAGGTTAAAAGACTTACATCAAGCTTGGGTGGTGTTGAAAACTACTATCTTGGAAGCCCAGACCAGCTGTATTCCACGCTTTAAGAAAAGTGGAAGGAAGTCCAAAAAACTGCCAGCATGGTTTAAAGGTGAGGTCAGAGAGGCTGTTGCTGCCAAAAAAGCATCTTTCAGGAAATGGAAAAAAGAGCTAAACTACAAAACCTGGAAACAGCACAAGCACTGGCAAGTCAAATGTAAGGCATTAATAAGGCAGGCAAAGGGAGAATTTGAGAAGAAGCTTGCTGCGGCAGCAAAAACGCAAAATAAAGACTTTTTCAAGTACATTTGTAGCAAAAAACCTGTGAAAGTCAGTTGGTCCATTAGATGATAGAGCAGTTAAAGGGGCACTAAGAGGCGACAAGGCGATAGCGGAGAGACTGAATGAATTCTTTGCTTCGGTCTTTACTGAGGAAGATATAGGGATGTTACCCATAACTGAAGTGGTATTTAAAGGTGCGGAAAAACTGAAGGAAATATCGATACATCGGGACGATGTATTACAACTATTAGATAAACTGAAGAGTAGCAAATCACCTGGGCCAGATGGTATACATCCAAGAGTGTTGAAAGAAATGAAATATGAGACTGCAGACCTGCTATTAGTAATCTGTGAATTTTCATTAAAATTATCTGTAATACCTGAAAATTGGAAGATCGCCAAAGTAACGCCAATTTTTAAAAAGGGTTCCAGGGGTGATCCGGGAAACTACAGACTGGTGAGCCTGACGTCAGTACCGGGAAAAATGGTAGAAACCATCATAAAGAACAAGATTACACAGCATGTAGATAGTCATGGCCTAATGGGAGACAGCCAACATGGCTTTAGACAAGGAAGATCTTGTCTTACTAATCTGTTATGTTTTTTTGAAGGTGTGAATAAACAGGTGGACAAAGGTGAGTCGGTTGATATAGTGTATCTGGACTTTCAGAAAGCCTTTGACAAGGTCCCTCAGAGACCTTTGGCAAAACTAAAGAGTCATGGGATAGGAGGCAGTGTACTATTGTGGATCAGGAACTGGTTAAAAGACAGAAAGCAGAGGGCAGGGCTAAATGGCCAATTTTCCCAATGGAGAAAGGTGAATAGTGGTGTACCCCAGGGATCTGTGCTAGGTCCGCTGCTTTTTGACATATTCATAAATGAACAGGAAAAGGGAACAACAAGTGAGGTTATCAAATTTGCAGATGACACAAAACTATTTAAAGTTGTTAAAACGCAAGAGGATTGTGGAAAATTGCAAGAGGATCTTGATAAATTGGAAGACTGGGCATCCAGATGGCAGATGAAATTTAATGTGGACAAGTGCAAAGTTATGCACCTAGGGAAGAACAACCCAAACTATGGTTACAAGATGCAAGGTTCCACATTAGGAACCACCACCCAGGAAAAGGATTTAGGAATCATTGTGGATAACATGTTAAAACCCTCGGCCCAGTGTGCAGCGGCAGCCAAGAGAGCAAACAGAATGCTAGGTATCATAAGGAAAGGAATGGAAAGCATAGTTACTCACCTATAACAGGTGATCTCCGGGAACAGCAGGAATTTAGTCTTAACATATGGGTATCGTCGGTACTGATGGAGCCTGCGTGGGAACGCTCCCCAGCGTCCAATTAGAAAGTTTTTGGGAGCATCCCACAGCGCCTGCGTGCTGCCTTCCCAACTTTCCCAACTGCCTCTCTCCAGTTGAGTTTAAAGCTGAGACAAAGAGAGAGAGAGAGAGAGAAAAAGAGAAAGAGATAGAGAGATACAACTCCTAGGGGAGGTGGGTGGGTTGTGAAGACTAAATTCCTGCTGTTCCCGGAGATCACCTGTTACAGGTGAGTAACTATGCTATCTCCAGGAACAAGC
This sequence comes from Ichthyophis bannanicus, assembly GCA_033557465.1. Taxonomy (NCBI): domain Eukaryota; kingdom Metazoa; phylum Chordata; class Amphibia; order Gymnophiona; family Ichthyophiidae; genus Ichthyophis; species Ichthyophis bannanicus. The sequence goes on from CM066033.1 coordinate 738,566,416, forward strand.
AGGAATGTAGTCTTCACATATGGGGACTCCCTAGCTTTAGATGCCAGGGAGAGACCCCAGAAGTTGTGTGTCCCTGAGAAAGGGCTCCACTTCCCCCAATGGATCTCTGGCATCCAACCAGGGATGGTGGGTAAGAGTTGATTAGGTATGGAACAGGTGTTGGAGAACAGCCTGACCAAACAAGGCACCCCGGCGGGAGTCCTTGTCCAAGCAGTAATGGGCTGTGAAGGTATGAACCGAGGCCCAGGTGGCTGCTCGACAGATGTCATCGATAGAGACAGAGCGCAGATGAGCCATTGAAGCTGCCATGGCTCTCACATTGTGAGCTGTGACATGGCCCTCCAGAGGAAGATTCTTACTCTGATAGGCAAAAGAAATACATTGAGCAATCCAGTTAGACAGTGTTCTCTTGGAGACTGGAAGGGAAATACATTGAGCAATCCAGTTAGTGTTCTCTTGGAGACTGGAAGTCCCAAATGAAAAGGATCAAAAGCAACAAAAAGTTGAGAGGACTTTCTATGTTGCTGTGTTCTTTGTAAGTAAAAGGTTAAAGCTCTTTTACAGTCCAAAGTATGAAGATTCCTTTCTGCATTTGATGCATGAGGCCTTGGAAAAAACACAGGTAGGTAGACCGCTTGGTTTAGATGAAAAGGCGAGACCACCTTTGGCATAAAGTGTGGATGAGTCCTAAGGACTACCTTGTCATGATGGAACCTTGTATAAGATGGATCAGCCACTAGTGCCTGCAACTCACTGATGAGACGTGCTGATGTGATTGCAATGAGAAAGATAACCTTCCAAGAAAGGAATTTCAATGAGGTAGTAGCTAAGGTTTCGAAAGGTGGCTTCATGAGCTGACCAAGAACCAAGTTCAAGTCCCATGCCACAGGTGGTAGCCTAATGGGAGGCTTAGTTAGAAGAAGGCCTCTCATGAATCTTGCTATAAGAGGATGGGAGGAAATAGGTTGTCCATTCAGAGGTTTGAGAGAAGCTGCAATAGCACTCAAATGGACTCTTACTGAATTAGTCTTAAGTACTGCACTGGATAAATGAAGGAGATACTCCAGTAATGATTCCAGAGGTATCGCCAGAGGGCTAAGACCCTTCTGCGAGCACCATATGGTTAACCTTTTCCACTTGAAAGCATAAGAGCGTCTTGTGGAAGGCTTCCTGGAAGCATAAAGGATATCCTTTACTTGTTGAGAAAGGTTAAGATCAAGAAGATCTAGGCCTTCAGCAACCAAGCCCTGAGATGTAGAGTCTGGGGATTGGGATGCCATAACATTCCATTCTCCTGAGACAGGCGATCTGGAGCAGACCGTAACTCCAGAGAGGGAGCTTGAGAAAGATGTAGAAGCAGAGGGTACCACACTTGCCGTGGCCAATGTGGAGCTATGAGAATCATATGGCCTCTGTCTCTCTGAAGCTTGAACAGGTTTTGGAAATTAGGGGAATGGGTGGAAAGGCATAAAGGATGTCTTGACCCCAATGAAGGAGGAAAGCATCCCTGGCCTGAGAGCCTTGAGCCGGAATTCTGGAACAGAATCGGGGAAGTTTGGCATTCAACTGACTTGCAAAGAGGTCTATGTCTGGGGTTCCCCAAATTTGAAAAATCTTGGCCACCTGGTCTGCATGCAGAGACCATTCGTGTGGAAGCAGAACTCGACAGTCTGTCTGCCCAAGAGTTTTGTATGCCTGGAAGATACACTGCCAGGAGATGAATCTGATGCTCTCTGGCGAGGGCCCATAGTCGCAAAGCTTCGTTGCAAAGCGCCTCAGAGCCTGTTTCCCCCTGCTTGTTCACGTAGAACATGGCTACTTGATTGTCCGTATGAATGAGGACTGTCTTGTAGCCGAGTAGGGTGTGGAACACTCGAAGAGCAAGGAAGATTGCTCTGAGCTTTAAGAGATTGATATATAGATGAGTCTCCTGTGGAGTCCAGGTGCCTTGGGTGGAAAGGTTTTGCAGATGAGCTCCCCAACCCATTGGTGAAGCATCTGTTGTGAGAGTTGCCTGGGGTAAAGATTGTTGAAATGGGGACCCCATCAACAGGTTTCAAGTGGACTGCCACATTGGAGGAACAAAATAAGGCGATTTGTGTTTGCTATTTTGTCTGACAGGCACCCTGATGCCTGGATCCATTGAGTGGATAAAGTCCACTGGGCTGCTCTCATATGGAGGCGATCATAAGGAACCACATGCACGGTAGATGCCATGTGGCCAAGCAGTTGTAACATTTCTCGAGCAGTGAGATGGGGCTTTAGCACTGCTTGAGAAGCTAACTGCACGATGTGAAGGCAACGATTCTGAGGAAGATAGGCCCTTGCCTTTCTGGTATCCAACAAAACTCCTATGAACTCTAGAGACTGAGTGGGAGTTAGGCTGGATTTTGGGATGTTGATGACCAGACCCAAATACTGAAGGATACGCATTGAGCAAGATAGATAAATCCTGGCCTCTGACTGATGCGGCTCGAATGAGCCAGTCATCTAAGTAGGGGAAGACGAATATTCCCAGAGTGTGGAGAAATGCTGCTACCACAGCCATGCATTTCGTGAACACCCTTGGTGCTGAGGCTAGGCCAAAAGGAATCACCCTGTATTGGTAGTGCTTTCCTTGAAAAAGGAACCGAAGGAACTTTGTGAGTTGGATGGATGAGAACATGAGTGTACGCATCCTTGAGATCTAGAGAACAAAGCCAATCCTGACTCTGGAGATATGGCAGCAGAGTTCCTAGAGAAATCATCTTGAATTTCTCTTTGAACAGGAATTTGTTCAATTCTCTGAGGTCTAAAATAGGTCTGTGTCCCCCTGTTTTCTTTGGGATAAGTTAATAGGGGGAATAAAACCCTGTACCCTGTTGAGGTATGGGTACCTCTTCTATTGCCCCTTGGGCAAGAAGCATAGTGACCTCCTGATCTAACAGGTTGATGAGAGAGGTCTGAGAATTGAACTGTCTTACCATTGTGGGAGGGGGCATGCAAAGAAAGTGAAGCTTGTACCCCTCTTTTATAATGGAGAGAGTCCACTGTTCTGCTATCATCTGCCCCCATTTGGGGGCAAAGTGACACAACCTTCCTGGAATGGTGGAAGGCTCTGGTCCATTGAGAGCCAGGAAGGCTAAGTTCTCTAGATGGAAGTCAAAGGCTTTGTGGCGGCTGAGACTGCCGAGACGGTTGAGGCTTAGCAGTCTTTGCTTTCCTTTGTTTAGGTGGTTGCTGACTCTTCCGGACAGGTTGACCTGCAGAACGTCCCTGCTGGGAATAAGAAGGATAAAACCTCTTCTTTTTGGAGAAGAAAGAAATCTTTCAAGAAACCATTCTTGCAGGATCAGCTGTGGCCTTGGATAATCTATCCAAGCTGGAGTTGTCAGCATCCAACTCATTGGCTTTCTCTTGCCAATCTTTGCCAAACAGATTCTCACCTGTACAAGGAATATTGCCCAGTTTGTCCTGTACCCGGAGCTCCAAATCGGATGCCTGGAGCCAGGCAATTCTATGTGCACCTATGGCAATGGCAGAGGTTCTGTTTATGCACTCAAAACAGTCAAAAGCTGCACGGTTGACAAACTTAGAAACATCCTGGGCATGTTTAACCAGTGTGAGAAAGTCTAGCCTCTTATCCTCAGGAAGAAGAGGGCTGAAAACCTCTAAATCACCTGTGACTTCCTTAAGGAACATTCCCATATATAAAATATAGGAACTGATCCTAGCAGAAAGCATGGAAGCCTGGAAGGTATGACATCCAAAAGCATCCAAACGTTCAACACTCACGTCCTGGAGGATTAGAGGCATGCCTCTTTGCACTTCTGATCCTTCTCATATTCCACTACAATAGAGTGGTGTGGAAGCTGAGTTTTCTGTAAACCAGGACACAGAGGCACTCGATACACAGTATCCAGTCTACGGGAGTGAGGAGAGGTAGTAAGAGGTTTCTCCCACATTCTCAACATGAGATCATGTAAGATCTCATGGATAGGCAAAGTAGCTGCCTCCTTAGGAGCTTTGGGATATTGTAAAATTTCCAACTCCTTTGCTCTGGGCTCTGTTTCAGGAGCCACAGTAATGGACAGACCTCAAGCCACCTCCCTGATGAAGTCCTGAAAGGAGATATCCTGCATTTAAGGGAGGAAGGCTCCTCTGGGAGAAGTATTCCGGTACCGACAGAACTGTCAGAATCCTCAGATTCTTCCGAGGACTCAAAGTACCCTCTGTCCAGATGCTCTTGTAGAGCCCGATACCGAAGTCGGTACCGGGGGGGAATCGGTACCAGTGTATCGGTACCGGAAGGCATAGGATGACTGGGTGCCGGCAATGCGGACACTGATGTCGATGCTGTCGGTACCAGTACCGATACCAGAGTCTGTGCCGGTACCGGTTGAACTGTCTGATGTGGTTCCGAGGATGTCGATGCCGCAAGGAGAGCCGCCAGACTGGTTCAATAGCCAGGAAACTCTGGCCTATCGATGTAGTTCAAGCCCAGTATCCTGTTTCCAACAGTGGCCAATCTAGCTCATAAGTACCTAGCAGTCTCCCCAAAAGACACTGGTTCCTCTATGCTTGTATTGGGTCAAGTAGTGATATCCTGGGTCCCTTTTAATAATGGTTTATGGACCTTTCCTCCAGGAACTTGTCCGAACCTTTTTTAAATCCAGCTACACTAACAGCTTTTACTACATCCTCCGGTAACAAATTCCAGAGTTTGATTACACGTTGAGTGAAAAAATATTTTCTCTTATTAGTCTTAAATAGATTAGTCTGTAGTTTCATTGCATGTCCCCTAGTCTTTTTACATTCTGATGATGTAAACAATCGATCTACATTTACCCGTTCCACTCCATTCATTAATTTATAGACTTCTATCATATCTCCCCTCAGCGGTCTGTTTTGCAGGTTAAAGAGCCCTAACCTTTTTAGCCTCTCTCCATAGGAGTATCCTTCCATCCCCTCTCAAGTATCACCTGCACAATTCTTTGAAACAAAGGAGCAGCATTACTGGTGAACAGTAATGCTACATGCTGTAGCTGGCTAATAAAGAGGTTTACAAGTGAAACCTCTTTATTAGCCAGCTACAGCATGAGCAACACCCATCTATCCTGATCATCAGAGATTTTGAGAACAAATAGAGCCGTTTATCTTCTGTGAATTAGGATCACCACACCACGTTTTTTTTTTTTTTTTTTATTACCTCTGGCTTAAAAGAGCGCTGCTACATTATACCATTTGTGAGCTAATTTAACTGACTCTTTATAATCAAGATGCATATCTTATAATATCACTATACAACAGTATCTGCACACTGTTGCCTGATATAATTGAGAACTTTCTGCTTTTTAATGACATTGAGACCTTTAATACTGTCTGCATCTCATCTCTCCCTTTATTTTTAAAATGGTAGATAGCGTACTTCAAGCTTTCAACTTCTTAGCTAATAATCTATTAGACACTGCCATATTCAAAGTACTGCTGCTGGATTTTACACATCTGAAATTCTGTACTTGAGTTTACAGATTATTATATTGGGCCTGTACTTTATCTAACTCTCGTAAAAATCTATGGGAGCACATTTCCTTATGTCTCTTCTTTCAATGTTTTATTTCCTTATGTAGCTCCTTGTCTATTTTTTTTATGACTTTCATTCACGGGGCCCATATAATAAATCATTCATGCACCACTGCTTTTAAACCTTCCCATAAGATATCAGGCTGTACCTCATCATTATCATTATGCTGTAAATACTCCATAATGCGCTCATTAATATCATTCTGCACATGCTTATCTTTCAGAAGGCTCTCATTCAGCCTCCAAAAGCTGATTCTCGAAGCTTCAGTTGTCAGACTGAAATCTCACCATACCAGGGCATAATCACATCAAGTAATATCCTTCATCCATGTGGCCTGCAGGCAGACACATCCCCCCCCCCCCCCCAGCTGCATCCAACTGTGATTAACTAATATAAGATCAGTTCTCATGCAAGAATTGTGAGGGCACTAATAAAAGGTATATCCTCTCTCTCCTGGGTGCAATGCTCTCCACAAATCCATTAAGCCAAATTCCTTCATCAAGCTTTTCAATATTGTTTACGCAGCTCCACAGGAGTCTACATGGCCAGTGTCCTTAACCCATTTAGGTTTAAAAGCTAAATTAAAATCTCTCCTAATAAATGTCCCAATTGTTTTATCCTATAACAACTTAATTACTGAATTCCAACATGGAGCTTGATCAGCATTTAGGGTATACAAATAAGAGTAACATCCTCTCCCCTCAACTTTCCCTGAAGTAAAAATATCCTTTACCTGAAATAGTAAGCACCCCCTCAAAACAATTGCTATCTCTGCTTTTTTTATCCCCCCATGTAACATTAATAAATAGGAGTACAGCTTTTATCCCATAATAAATGTTTATGTTTAGGCAGTATATAGGTTTCTTGCACAAAAATTACTATTGTTCGATTTCTTAAAGACAGTTGTCTTTTTGAGGCAAGTTTAAAGTCTTTTAACATTTAAATGTTGCTACTCTGATCACCATACTCATACCCAATAATCCCCCTGTAATGCATAATTACCCCAGGAGCAGAACTGGCCCATCTAGGCATTGTGTGCCAAGGCGCCGAGATCCACCGCGGGAGTGCCCCACTCCTCAAAGATCCGATTCACCACCACCCTATTGAGAGTCCATTCATGCTGTTGAAAGACTCGGCTGAGCAGGTCCACTAGGCCATTGAGCAGCCAGGCAGATAAGTCACTCTCAGGTCCATGCTGTGGAGCAGGGCAAACTTCCACAACCAAACTGCCTCCCAGCAGAGGAGGTATGAGCCTGTACCCCCTGCTTGTTCACGTAGAATATCGCCACTTTGTTGTCCATTTGAATCAGGACCACCTTATTGGTCAGTTGTGCTCGGAAGACGCAGAGTGCATTACCTATAGCCCAAAACTCAAGAAAGTTGATCTGTAGCAGGCTCCCCTGCTCGGACCACAGGCCCTGCATGCACAGGGCATCCAGGTGAGCTCTCCAAACTAGCTTGGCTGCATCTGTCATGAATATCTTGCAGGGGACAGCCATCTGGGATGGGAGGACTTTTGAGCAGATTCTCCGGCTCAAGCCACCAGTCGAGGGACCACACTCTGTCCCGGAGGAGCCCATCACCTGCTTCCACTGCATGCTTAAAGTGCATTGGGCCTGCCACATGAAGAGATGGGCCTGAGGAGTGGCATGCACTGTGGAAGCCATATGATTAAGGATCCTTAACATCCTTTGTGCCGTTGTGCAGCACTGGTGCTACACATCACCCATCACCACTATCAGCCACTGCATGCAGTCTTCCGTCGGAAAGGCCCATGCCCGAGCGGTATCAAGGAGGGCCCCGATGAATTCCAGTTGCTGCAGGGGCTGGAGATGGGACTTTGGGTAGTTGATCACAAAGCCCAGCCATTCAAGTTCCTGAATAGTGAAGTCGGCAGACTGCCAGACGCCATCCAGCGTGAGACCTTTGATAAGCCAATGGTCCAGGTATGGGGCAGGCAGCCATGACTGCCAGGCACTTTGTGAAGACACATAGAACTGAGGTCAGCCTGAAGGTAAGCATGTGGTATTGATAGCGCTGGCCTCCCAGCACGAACCGTAGAAACTGTCTGTGATTCGGGTGGATCAAGATGTGTGTACACACATCCTATAGATCCAAGGAGCACAGCCAATCATCCTGTAGAAGGTATGGGAGCAGTATCCTCAGCAAAACCATTTTGAACTTCTCACGCACCAGGAACCAGCTTAGGTTTCGCAGGTCCAGGATGGGCCTAAACCCTCTGGTCTTCTTGGGAACCAGGAAGTATATGGAATAGAAGCCCTTGTCCGATCTGAGCTTGGGGGACCGGCTAGATAAGCTAACAGAGTGGGGACTTCTTCCTGTAGCAGGCTCCGGTGCGACAGGTCTATGGAGTACTTTCTTGGGGCATACAGAGGTGGCAAGGTGCAGCCAATATCCACTTTGGATGATCTGCAACACCCAGGTATCTAAGATGAGGGGCCACCTGTGGGTGAAGTGAACAAGCCGCCCCCTACCTGAGAGGGTACCTCTGCGGACAGCGGCCGGCTGGCTATGCTCCTGAGGAACCCATCAAAAGCACACCCCCGGCTTCGTCAGTGGAGATTGCTGAGCCTTTGGGGCCTTCTCCCTCCTCCCTCACTGCTGGTGGGGGGCCTGCAACTTCAACTAAGCTTGATAATACCAGCACAGGCATAGGTAGAAGACCTTTTTACCCTGATGTTTCTTCCATGAAGGATCTGCGGTCTGTTTTGAGAGCCTAGAGAAGGTCATATGCTCCTTCTCAAGCTCCTCTGCCTTCTCCTCCACTGGCCTCCCGATGAGGTTCTCACCTCAGCAGAGAACATTGGCCATCTTGTCCTAGACCCACTGTTCCAGTTCAGAGGACTGAAGCCACACTAGCTAGTGGACTTAAAAGCATTGTAGGTGCCATGCACCATGAATTTGGATCAGTCCTTGCCATGGCCCACCAAAGTCCGAAAGGCTTCGAGGCGGTCATTGGGGATGTGGGCAGCAAATTCCACCAGGTCCAGCACGTCGTCTTTCAGGAACATACTCATATAGGTCTGGTAGGCCAGAACCCCGATAGCACTTTCTCCCAAAAGAGGCCAGGGTTCAAACCTCCCAGCCTGGGGCACCGAAGAATGGGTCCTGGTGCTCTTAACCCACTTCAAGGATGTCTCAACCATAATAGAGTCATGTAGCAGCTGAGGCTTCTCGAAGCCTGGGGCCTTCTGGACCCACTACAGGAAACTGACTTTCCGGCTGATGACTGGAACCATGAAAGGTGTTTCCCACAGTTGTAATAGCAGCCATTGTAGAACATGGTGCACGTGAACAGTCGCTGCCTCTCTGGGGACTGAGGGGTACTGGAGAAGGTCCAGCTTCTCAGCCATCTGTTCCTCCTCTGATTCCAATGAGAATGGGACGGTCTTGGCCATGTCCCTAACAAAGTCCTGAAAGGACATGACCTCTGGAGGAAACTTACGCCGTTTGAGGAGAGGCAATGGATCAGATGGGAGGTCCAGGGATCAGAGGTCCGATGCCATGGATTCCTCCTTGACTTCCCACTCTGATTTGGCTTCTGAGAGGAAGTCAAAGTAGTGCCGGGTCTGCTTCCTCCAGTGGCTCCGCAACTGGGGAGAGGATGGATGCTGGTAGGCCCTGTGCCACCCCGCATGCGGGTATCAGTGCCCCTGGGCATCAGACTCTGATATGCTGGACAGGAAGATGACCATCAGAACTGGTATCTATTCCGACCTCCCATCCAATGCACCTGCCTCTGCAGGCAGGGCATGGGTCTCTAAATAGGGCTGGTTGGAATGGCGTGACAATGACAATTGCACTGGAAAACCTATGTTCCCCAAGGACAGAACCACCACCCAAGGGAGCTTTGAGCACTCAAAAGCATTCCTCCAGCAGCACCTCCTGCATAGATACCCAGGAGGGCAGCCAGTTGTCTCCTGAAGTACCAATCATTGTGGAGTCCCTGCCTGAGGTAATGGGGGTAGGCTCCTCCTTTCTGAGGATCGATTCCTGCTGCCGTGGAAGCTTGGCCAGCCATTCCCACCATCGCTCTCCATGTCCCGTCAAAAGTGACTACGATGATGATGCACCCAGACCTTATCCCGGTGCTCCCCCTTCGACGTTGACAGGTTCTCGCTAGAGAGAGTTTCCTCTTGCTGCTCAGGCTCCCTGGTTCCAATTGAGCATGGACTTCCCTCTCCATGGATGCCTCAGCAGAAGCCTTGGAAGGTGTCAACCTCGGGGTTGGGGTCAAGGATACAGAATCTGATGAGTCGAAGAGGGAGTCCTGTTTGTCCTGAAACCTTCAGTCCCCGTCGTATCATCTGCAGGCACAGATTGCTGGCATGGGCTGATGATCTGGTCCAAGACACTGCAAGCATCAGTTGTGATGGTCTGTGACTGAGATGATCCTGCCACACTTGGTGCATTTCTTGAAGCCATTAGCTGGCTTAGACATGTCAAATACTACTACTGCGGCTAAGATAAAATCAATAATTGCCGCGGGTGGGAAAAAAGCCCCAGAAGGGTCAAACATGCCTAAAGGCAAGAAAAACAGATGAGAAAGAAGAAAAAAATAACCTAAGTTGGTTGGGACTGACTAAGTCTACGACAGGCAGCAAGAAAAGCATTAAAAAATAAACAAATACAGCCCATGATGGCCAAAATAGAAAAAAAATCGTTTTTCTGGTATGCAAGCCATTCCAAGACGTCACTTTTTTCTCTGTAACTTTGGCAAAATTTGTCCCTTCCTTTCTACACACAGTACTAAAACACTTATCACCTCCTGTCTAGACTATTGCAACCTCCTCCTTGTTGGTCTCCCTCTGAATCATCTTTCTCCCCTTCAATCTGTTGAAAACTCAGCTGCACGGCTAATCTTATGCTCATATAACCTCTCTTTTTAAGTCGCTTCATTGGCTCCCTATCCATTTCCATATCCAGTTCAAACGTCTCCTACTGACCTTTAAGTGCATTCATTCTGCTGTTCCTCACTACCTTTCCTCTCTTATTTTTCCCTACACCCCTCCTCGGCAGCTCTGTTCTTCTGGCAGATCCTTTCTATCTGTGTTCTTCTTTTCTGCTGCCAACACCAGACACCGATCCTTCCATCTTGCACTACTCCTTATGCCTGAAACAAACTATGAGTCTGTGCATCAGGTTTCATCTCTGGCCTTTTTCAAATCCAGGCTGAAAACTCACCTTTTCAAGGCCGCTTTTGGATTCTGATCCGCTCGGTCTACTGTGTGTTTCCTTAACATTAATCTACAGATATCCTTGATGTCACCTGTTGTGTTGTCTGTCTTGACTAGAATGTAAGCTCCGATGAGCAGGGACCATCTTTTACATGTGTCTGTACAGCGCTGTGTATGCCTTGCAGTGCTATACAAATGATCAGTGTTAGTAGGAACACGTCCTAAGGGCTCCACGGAAAAAAGACTTAAGAAGATGGCGCTGCGGCAGCAGGAAAGGCAGGCACGCATGCGCAGTGTGCCTCCAAAAAGCTTCCTTTGGAAGCTGGGGAGCATTCCCATGTGGGCTCCATCGGTGACAATCACCCATACATGAGGACCTACTTCCTGCTTATTCACAGAGATAAAAAATTATTTTCAATTCAGTGATTTGAATATGTCGGTTTTTAGAATTTACATCCATTGTCTTTATATTTTGCACTGTATGGGGGAAATGCATCACCATTTCTATTTCTCAATCGATTTGTCTGCTGCCATGGGATGGATGGAGTGAGGAAGCTGGATAATGACTCCTCGTCCCTCCTCCATGCCTTGTTGCTCAAACCTTCCCCTTCCCCCAAACAGTTCAGATAAGTGCCCCAGAATTGCCTGAAAAAATTGGTAACCCTATACACTCCTCTTCCTTTAGATAATTGCTGCAGCCTCTCTCATTTGGCAAGCACTCTCTTCCACTTAAGGCTCTCAGATATTATTTTATGCTGGCCAGAGAGTTTAAGATTTTTAACTTACAAGTCTTTGAATCCAGCTTTCTGTAACACTGACCAGGCTTCTTCCACAGTTTTCACTCGTCCGACATCCCTTTCACAAAGAACATTAATCCAAAGGAGTGCAGCCACTTTTCTTTAATATTCTTCTTGTGCAGAAATGAAGTAACCTCCTGCACATCCCAGTTGCACTGCAGAGTTTTGGCAGAGAGGTCATTAGACATTTGTACTTTGCAGTTCTCCCCTTTAATGTCCTTCTCTTTGGTCATCACTCTCAATCTCTTCTTTAACTGAATAGGAATGCCAGCATGCTATTATGTCCCAAGGGAGAGACCCTCCCTGCAACCTGAGACTTTGGTGGGCCCGCTCAATTTTCACCTCCAAAATTAATGCCAACTTATTGCTAACCTCTAGCAGATGCTTGCAGATATTTTGCACTACCTCTGTGCAGCTTTTTTAAATTTACCAATTTCAGGCATATCTCATATTCTCATTTTGCTCCTTTGTGACCTGTTCTCCAGATCCTCTCTTACTTTATTTAACAATTTTTCTATACCGCTTTTCTTGTATTCAAAGCGGTTTACATTGAACATTAAACAGTAACAATGAACATTACATAGAAGGTCATTAAACTTGTCTCTCAACTGTTGCTGATCCTTCCATGCTCTCTCACACTCCTCATGTGCTACTTTCTATATGCTTCTCAACTTCCTTGAGCCGTGATCCCAAATCTAATAAGGTGTGCCATAATGTGGCAACCACCACCTTTATATCAGCTTTATATTCTGCAACCTCTTTTTTAATTTTAGAGAACCAGCCATGCAGCTCTTTACGTGAGCTAGCCGCCCCCATGTTTGCAGACTCTGAATCTTTCTCTGAGGTGATTCATCTATTTTGAAAAAAGACTCAATACTGATAACAACTGTGCTAGCTATAGACCAATAGCAAATATGCCTTTAATGGGAAAGCTAATTGAACAAGTGGTACATCTTCAGTTAGATGAATTTCTTCAGTCCCATGGGATCCTTGACCACTGCTAACACTGTTTCAGGTCTGCTCACAGTCCTTAGATCTTAAATGTATTTATTTGCCATATTTTTATACCACTATAGGTATCCAAACATCATAGCAGTTTACAGTAGAGAAGGGGAACCAGATTAACATGCACTGAGCCAATACAGTAAAAGGACAAATGGACAGGACAGGTACAGTAGGACAGGTGAAGTAGGACAACAATTATTACCAAAACTAATGATACACAAAGCCAGATGAAAACAAGGAGGAGGAGGGCAGAGCAGAAATGTAGAGGAAGTTCAGGGGACTTGGTCTGCTGGGGAACATTACCTGAAGGCATGTTCAAAAAGCCAGGTTTTCGGACCCGACTTAAAAAGCTTGTAGGAGGACTCGAGAGAGGTGCATTGGGAGGGCATTTCAGAGAGCAGGGGTTGAAGAGCAAAAGGCAATGGACCTATAGGCATCCAGATGTAAGTTGGGGATGGAAGGAATGATCATCAGATTTTGGCTTGCTAACTCAAGGTCCAGGTAGGGCAGTAGGGAATGAGATGAGAATGGAGATAGTGGGGAAGAATGGTGTAGAATGTGCAATGGGTTAGAAGGAGAATATTGAATTGGATTCAGAAAGAAACTGGGAGCCAGTGTTGCTCATACAGCAGTGATGTAACATGGTCTGATTTTTTTGATTTATAGAGGAGTTTTAATACTGCATTCCTGATTAATTGGATTCCTGCCAAAATGGAGTTGCAATAATTTAGTTTGTTTGTAATGAGCAAATTGATAACTGTCTTTAGGACTCTATTGTCCAGAAAAGGTCTAGTGGATTTGATCCTACAGAGAGAGAAACAGCAGCTTCTTACTACAGTGGAGATATGGGGCCTAAAGGAAAGTTTGCCTATGATTATACCCAGGGAGCAAATGATCTTCTGGGTAAAAATAGGATGAGATGTGTAGGTGAAAAGGGAGAGGATTTGGACTGTGCAAGAGCCATAAGGTTTTGGTTTTTGGGGGTTTTACACCATCTTGTATTTAAGGAGCCTGTCAGTAATGGAGTTTAATTTTGATTGAAGTTCTGATTGAAAAGGAGTGTCCCAGCTATAGTGGGCAATAACGAGCTGGATATTACTGGCGTAAAAATATGCGCTGATACTGAATCAGAAGGGTAATTGGGCGATGAAAAGATTGAACAGGATGGGGGATAGGAGGGAACCTTGAGGGACACCTGATAACTATGTATGGAGGTTCAGACGGAACTGTCAATATATGCTTGAAATGAGCGGAGTGACAGATTAGAGCAGAACTAGTTTAAGGCTGAATTTTCAATACCAGAAGAATCAAGATGGTCGAGAAGAAGGGAGTAGTCAATTACATCAAAGGCTGAGCTAAGATCCAATTGAATGATTAAAGACATCGCTGATGCTGTCTAGCTGTAGGGCAACCTCGTTTAAGGGTAGTTTCTGTGCTACGACAGGGCCAGAAGCCCAGCTGGCAAGAACGGAAAGAGTTGTTTGCTTCCCAGAAGTGAGAGATTTGCTCTAGGACTGCAGGTTAGAGATGGGGCGATAACTTTCTGGCTGGGCTGAATCTAAGCTATTTTTCTTTAAGAGGGAGCAAACCATGGAGTGTTTCCAGGAGGGAGGGCACTTCCCCCTAAACCAGGCTACTGTTAATTAGCTCAAGAAGCAGGGTGACAAAGGAGTTCCAGCTGTTCGTCAGAAGAAAGGATGGAACTGCATCGGGATCACTCTCCACCTCAATCATACACTTTCACCTCCTAACTTTTTAGAAATCTTCATGCTATCAATCCATTGGCTCTCTCCACTATTGTCTCATCACCTCTTTCCTCCACCTTGTCTTCTAAGTCTGTTGAGGCTATAGTTTCCTATAATATTGCTCTCCCCTCTGCTCTGGGTGCTCTTGCTCCACCCATGCCATGTCCTGTGAGACGCACTATACCTCAGACATGGGAGTTTTCAACTTCCTGCTACCTACGCTCCTATGCCCACCCAGCTGAGCGCATTTGGCTCAAATGCAGCTCCCTTTCTGATTTTCTTTACTTCAAAATTCATGCTTGCTTCCTTCCAATCAGCCATAGCACTTGCCAAGCAAAATTACTATGTCCATATGACTAACTCTCTTGCCTCTGACCTCCTCTGTCTTTTCTCAACTCTCTCAAGGCGCCTCCATCTCCGACCCCTTTCTGCCCAAACCCTAGCTGACTATTTCCATGACAAAGTCCACAAGATTACACTCCAATTCCCAACAGGATCAGCTTCTTCCCCTCTTCCCTCTCTTCAATACCAACTTTTCCCACTCAATCTCTATTACCCTTTCATCCTTTTCTAAGATCTCCAAAGAGGAAACCTCATCTTCTTTTTTCCTCTAAAAACTTACTACCTGTCCCTCTGATCCCATCCCCACCCATCTCCTTAACTCCATCTCCTCCTCTGTCATCCCTTCCATCTCACATATTCTCAACCTATCGCTCTTCATTGCAACTTTCCCTGCAACCTTCAAAGCATGCTATGGTCACACCAGAGACCTTCACTTGACCCTACTTGTCCTAACTATCAACCCATCTCCCTTCATTTCCAAACTTCTTGAATGTGCAGTTGTCTGCAGTTGCCTTGAATTTGTCCTCTCTCAAGGCCTCCTAGATCCACTTCAATCTGGCTTTCGTCCCTTTCATTCTACTGAAACGGCTCTTGCAGAGTCTCCAGCAACTTGTTCCTGGCCAAATCCAAGGGCCTTTACTCAGTCCTCATTCTTCTTGACCTTTCCGCTGCTTTTGACACTGTTGACCACCACCTTCTCTTCAATACATTGTCCTCACTTGGTTTTAGGGGCTCTGTGCTGTCCTGGTTCTTTTCTTATCTCTCACATCACTCCTTCAATGTTTGTTCTGGTGGTTTCTCCTCTACTGCAATCCCACTCTCAGTTGATGTACCCTAAGAATTTGTTCTAGGCCCTCTCCTTTTCTCCCTTTATACCTTGATGCTCTCATCTCTTCCCATGGTTTTCAGTATCATTTTTATGTTGATGACTCAAATCTAACTACACCTGATATTTCTCTGGCACTCCAGGCTCATATCTGTGTCTGCCTATCTGACATCACTGTCTGGATGTCTCACCGCCATTTGAAATTGAACATGGTCAAAACCGAACTTATTATTTTTCCCCCTAAACCCACCCCCCTTCCTCCTTTCTCTATCTCTGTTGATAACATTCTTATACTTATTGTTTCTTCAGCCCGCAACCTTGGGGTCATTTCAGACTCCTCCCTCTCCTTCTCTACACATATCCAGCAGATAGCTAAAACCTGTCATTTCTTTCTCTATAACACTAACAAAATTCACCCTTTCCTTTCTGAACACACTACTAAAACACTTATCCAGTCTTTAGTCACCTCCTTTCTCAACTATTCTAACCTCCTCCTTGCTGGTTTCCCTCTGTGTCATCTCTCTCCCCTTCAATCTGTTCAGAACTCTGCTGAGCGGCTTATCTTCCGCTAGCCCCAAAATACTCATATCACCTCTCTTCTCAAATCACTTCATTGGTTCCCTTTCCGTTTCCGTATCCAATTCAAACTTCTCCTTCCGACTCATAAATGTATTCATTCTACTGCTTCTAACTACCTTTTCTCTCTTCTTTCTCCCTACACCCCTCCTCATGAATGCTGCTCTTCCTCCAGCTTATTTCTCTCTTTGCCCTTTTCTTCCACTGCCAACTCCAGACTTCGATGCTTTGACCTTGCTGATCCTTGTGCCTGGAACAAACTACCTGAATCTATACGCCAGGTTTCATCTCTCCCCCTTTTCAAATCCATGCTAAAGGCTCAACTGTGAAGTTGCCTTTGGATCCTGATCCCTTGTTCTCCTTACCTTTCCCTATTTGTACCCTTGTTCTCAACGTTTGTACTGTCTGATTAGATGGTCACTGCTCATTAGAGCTTACAATCTTATATGTATCTGAACAGCACTGTGTATGCCTTGTAGCGCTATATAAAATGATTAATAGTATTAGTAGTTAGCTGGGTTTTAGAGAGTTTCATAGGTTGGAAAGGTGAGCGAGGGATAAGGGTCTGAATTGGGTGAAGGACCTGACATGTATGCCAGGGGCACATCAAGGGAATGAACAAGGTGGGGGGGGAGGAATAGGAGGAGGGGAGAAATTGGTTGATCTTGGTTGACGGGTTATCATGCAGGGCCAGTTGTTTAGAAAGGAAGAAAATAGGTTTGGGGAAAGGGGAGAGGTCAGGTCCTGAGGGGTTTTTGGAGAAAGGGAATTAAAGATTGAAAAGACATGGTTTTGGAAAATTTTCTTTGTCATTGATGAGAGAAGAGAAAAAGGTGACTTTTGTATGGTGGATGAGCTGTTTGCAGCCTCATTGGAGGGACTCGCAAGTTGATTTATTGTCAGCTGAGGGATGTTTCTTCCATCTTCATTCTGCACATCTGACTTTGGCTCAAAACTTTCTCAATTCTGGGGTGAACCAGGAGTTATGTGAGCAACAACCAGTAGTTATCTGAGAGGCATGGGAGTAAGGCTTTGGATAGTAAGGCGTTCCAGGTGAGAATTTGTGGTTCAAGAGACAGTGTGAGGAAGTTAGAAGGAATACTAAGCACATCAGAGGCAAAAATAACTGTAGCAAAAATAACTCCCGTCCCGTGGTCCGACCATTACCAAATTGAGATCAAGATGTACCTACCCACGCTACCTAGAAACCCAAAATCTGAACAACCAACACACACACGCAGAAGCTTTAATAAATACAACAGTGAAGCTCTCATTAGCTCCATAACATCACACATAGATCTGGAAAGCACTGACCTCGACAGTCTAGTAACCAGCTAGAACTCAGGAATTCAAGAGACGTCAGAACCAAAATGGAAAGCAACAAATAACAAACCAAAGTCCAAAACCGAACCATGGTACACAAACTCTGACTAGACTAAAGAGAGAACTACAACGAATAGAGAGAAAATGGCGACAAAGCAAAACCGACAAACACAAAACAGAATACCTAACCCTACTCTCGAAATACAAAAACGAAGTCAACCTGTCAAAGCGAACGCATCACACAAACTTACTAAACAAAGCATTAAACAAGCCCAGAGAACTGTTCGCCCTGGTGAAATCCCTCACCAAAACAGTGCAAGAGGATCAATACAACGACAAAATCAAGGTCCAAGCCCTAGCAGATCACTACGCCAGCAAACTAAACCCACAGATGGGCTCTAAACCCATACAACCCCTGGACGAAACCCCCCCCCAGCGCCACAACCTAGCACGATGACGAATCAAACCTACATCACCCACTGGAACAATTTTTACAGCATTGGAGACAAGCACGTCATGAATATAATTGCCAGCATTAACACCACAACCTCTCCACTAGACCCCTGCCCAGCTGCATGGGTTAAAGCAACAAAAGCAGAAACTGCCCACCAAATCGCTCATATATAAACCAATCACTCCAACAGGGAACCATGCCAGCACAACTTAAGAAATCCATCATAAGACCAATACTAAAAAATAAAACACTCAATAAGGAAGACCCAGCATCCTATCGCCCAATATCCAGCATAGCACTGCTAGCAAAAATTATTGAAAAGGCGGTCCTACAGCAATTACAAGACCACCTGGACAACAACGGAACACTAGACGAGCACCAATACGGCTTCAGGCCACACCATGGGGTCGAAACTCTGCTTATTGCACTACTGGACAACCTACTCAAAGGGATTGAAAACAAAAAGAAAATGTTCATTCTCATATTCATTGACATCTCATCGGCTTTCGATACGGTTCACCATCAAACACCCCTAAACAGAATAGAAGCAATAGGAATATCGGGAACCCCCCTAAAATGGTTCTCATCGTATATCTCCAACAGAATGCAACAGGTACAGTTTAACAACGAAAAAACCAAAGGCTTTCCCCCAAACTCAGGGCATACCACAAGGCTCAGCCCTATCCTCGCTTCTTTTCAACGTGTACATGAAACCAATCTGCGAAATATTCAAAAAGCATAAAATCTACTACCACATATACGCTGACGATATTATGCTGTATACTCAACTTGACACTAACAACCCAAACTACTCCCAGCTAGAAGAATGCATAAGAGAGTTGCAAACATGGCTTCAACAAAACAACATGGTCATAAACCATAAAAAAAACGAAGTCATGTACATCTCAAGAAAACCGGAGTTCAACCCGCCTGCTACAATCTCCCTATGCAAGAATACCTATCACACAAAGAATGAAATAAAGTACCTTGGAGTAACACTTGATAGTGAACTAAATAAAGATGGTAAAACACCTCCGTTTAGTAAACAGGGCCATTTTTCACAAGCTCAGAGTTATACAGCCGCTAAGGAACATCATTGAAGCTACCGATTTTAGGACAGTAGCTCAAGCCCTCATCATACCTCATTTCGATTACTGTAACGCAATTCTACAGGGCCTTCCAAAGAAAACCCTAAGCATACTCCAGATGGCACAGAACGTCGCGGCCAGAATCATCATGAAAACAGGCTTTGCTGAACACATCACACCAGTGCTAGTCGAACTACACTGGCTCCCCATCGTAGCTCACATAAAATACAAAACCCTAGTAACCACTTTTAAGCTCATCCATAACCTGGCACCAACTTTCCTCACTAACCTAATCGACATGCAACCTGCTAACAGAAACAGGAGAACCACCAACCTAAACAACTTACACGTACCAATAAGTATAAGATCAGTTAAAACAGCCACAAGCAACAGAGCATACTCCTATACTGCACCCACACTCTGGAACCAACTCCCACCTGAGCTGCGCTCAATCAACGACCTGATGGACTTCAGAAAAAAACTAAAGACGTACTTATTTCAACAGGCCTACAACATGTCCTGAACAGTAATGAATTCAACCATTATCTGCAGAACCAAAATGTAGTCAAATGTAAAATGTATATATGTAAATCTTCCTCTCTCCCCCTCCTAACTGTGTGTTGTGCATATCCCGTGAATCACGTTGTACATATTGTGAAAATGTTTTGCCTTTGATCTGACAACCTTGTCATATAATCCTGTAAATCACGCTGTAATTTTTGAAATTTGTCTTTGATCTGACAATCTCCGTTACATAATCAAACCGCTCCTGATCGCTGGAAGTAGCGGTATACAAATATATGCTAAATAAATAAATAAATAAATAAAATTTATCACAGTCAAATGTCCTTAATTCTCTGGGAGCAATGTGGTTTGGGATAGGCCATCTGCAGGGGAAAGGAAGTGCACCAGGGAGTGGTCTGACCAGGACTGTGGGTCAAGGAAGGATGGCAGAATGGTGCAGCCTCTGAAAACGAATGATAAAATCCCCGATTTCCCTTTCCTGCTTTCATTCTCTCCCCCCTTCTCATCCTACCCTCTCTTCCTTCCCCACGATTTCTATTGATGAAACTGCTCTTCTTCTCTCTTCCTCCAAGCTCACCACTTGCTCCTCTGATCTTATCTCCTCCCATCTCCTCTCCTCTATTTCCTATACCGTTGTCCCCTCCATTTCTCATATTCTCAACCTTTTTCTCTCCACTGCTACTGTCCCGGCTGACTTTAAACATGCTGTGGTCACGCCTCTCCTTAAGAAACTCTCACTTGATCCCTCTTGTCCTTCTAATTATCGCCCCATCTCTCTCCTTCCTATCATTTCTAAACTACTCGAACGTGCTGTTTACCGCCATTGTCTTGACTTCCTCTCGTCCCATGCTCTTCTCGATCCCTTACAATCCGGTTTTCGTCCTTTGCACTTTACTGAAACTGCTCTTGTCCAAGTCTCCAGTGACTTGTTCCTGGTTAAATCTAAAGGCCTTTACTCTGTCCTTATCCTCCTTGACCTTTCTGCTGCCTTTGACACTGTTGACCATGATCTTCTCCTTGACACTTTGTCCTCGCTTGGCTTTAGGGACTCTGTTCTCTCCTGGTTCTCCTCATATCTCTCCCATCGCTGCTTTAGTGTATGTTCTGGTGGCTCCTCCTCCGTTACCTCGCTCTCGGTTGGTGTCCCCCAGGGTTCTGTATTGGATCCCCTTCTCTCTATACCCAATCCCTTGGTGCGCTTATTTCCTTCTCATGGTTTTCAGTACCATCTCTACGCTGACGACTCCCAAATCTCTCTCTCTACTCCTGATCTTTCTTCTGCTTTCCAGTCCCGGATCTCTTGCTGCCTCTGCCATTGCTGCCTGGATGTTCCATCGTCGCCTGAAATTGAACATGGCCAAGACTGAACTTCTCGTTTTTTTCTCCTAAAATTTCCCTTTCTCCTTCTTTTTCAGTCTGTTGATGGCTCTGTTCTCCAACCTGTTTCATCTGCTCACAATTTGGGTGTTATTTTTGACTTTTCGCTCTCTTTCTCCTCTCATATCCAACTCATCGCTAAGACCTGTCGCTTCTTTCTCTTCAACATTGGCAAAATCCGCCCCTTTCTCTCTGAGCTCACTACTAAAACCCTCATCCATTCCCTAATCACCTCCTGCCTTGATTATTGTAACCTCCTTCTTGCTGGTCTCCCTCAGTCTCATCTCTTCCCTTTTCAGTCTATTCAGCACGCCACTGCCCGTTTGACTTTCCATCAGCCTCGTTTTGCCCACATCACTCCTCTCCTCAGATCTCTTCACTGGCTCCCTATCAGTTTCCGTATTCACTTTAAGCTTCTCATTCTGACCTATAAGTGCATTCATTCTGTGGCTCCTCAGTACCTTTCTTCTCTCATTTCTCCCTATTTCCCCCCTCGTGTACTCCGTTCTTCTTCCCAGTTGCTTTTTGCTATGCCCTTCTCCTCTATTGCCAACTCCAGATTCCGCTCTTTTCACCTTGCTGTTCCTTACGCTTGGAATAAACTTCCTTTATCTATACATCAGGCATCTTCTTTGCCCCTCTTCAAAATCAAGTTAAAAACTCATCTTTTCACCTTTGCCTTTGGCTCTTGATTTTTCTGTTCTCCTTCCTTCCCCTCTTTTATTTCACCTTTCTTTCTTCCTCTTATACTTGTTCTTACCTCTTTCCTTTGTCCTGTCTCTTCTGCTCTTGTCTCTTTGCCCTTGTTCTTATCTTTTTTTCTACTCCTTTTCTTGCTTTGTCTTTTTAGATTGTAAGCTCTTTTGAGCAGGGACTCTCTTTTTGTGTTTTCATTGTACAGCGCTGTGTGTGCCTGGTAGCGCTTTATAAATGCTTAGTAGTAGTAGTATCAAGGCAGTGGCTTGTGGAGTGAGTGAGACTGAAAGAAAGAAGGGCAAAGCCCAAATCTGAGAGATAGGAAACCAGGTCAATGCCCAAGGGGGAGACAGAATGACATCATTATTTGATGCCACCCTGAAGAAATTAGAATCTCATAGAACAGCATTTCTGTTTTTGTTCACTGACATTAAGTCAGCATTTGACCGAGTAATTCATTAAATCTGAATTGCCCAGTTAATTTAATCACCTATCACTTGATCTCTAATAACTATTATTCCTACAGGAACCAGATAAACCCTAACAGATCCTAAATGTGTAAATGTGTGTAATATTTTGTTGGATAACTCACCATGAGAAGAAACTTTTCCTCTCTCGAAGTGAGCCCTCCATTTTAATCATTTATAAAGCACCCAAACGGATCCTGCAAACACAGAATTACACCAATCAGTGTTTCAAGCCGCACAGCTTTCCAGCTCTTCTTCAGGCAAATGAAACTCACCAACCTCTGGTTCCGGTTTAATAATAAACCGAGAGCGACGTCAAAGAACTAATTATCTCCCAATAACACCTGACGACCACTTCCAAGATCACAATCGTAATCCCCACCAATCGATCTCTGCGTTCATGCCATTAGGGATAATCGATTGTAGACGGAAAATCCACTGCTGTTCTTTGTACTGTAAATTGGCCTTGCAATCCCCTCCTCTCATAGAAAGGGGGACCCAATCCAAAATCCGCCACCTCAGATCTCCAAACCGATGACCCTTTTGCTGGCAATGTGGGATCATAGGTGCTGACATTTGCCTTAAATTGATACGTGATCTGTGCTCCAACAGGCGCTTCCTTATCGGGCGAATTGTTCTTCCTACTGTCAGACGGCTGCCTGGGTGAGAATTTTCACAGTCTTGGCAAGTGTATTTATCTATATGATTTGCAAGGTATTGTGGGCAATGTAGTTCATTCACACCAGACACAGCTGCTGACAATAATTTAGTTGTGCTCTTGGGTAAAGCCAATAAGATATTTATTTATGGGGTTATTTCTCCCAACACAGATATGCTTGGTAGCACATAAATCAGGTAACTTGCTTTCAGTGTTAACTTGGAAAAACAAAGACAAAATCAGGAAAACAACAAATGAAAAGCCACAAAGCAAGAAACAAACTGTTCTTTTCAGGTTAACTTCTGATTACTTCCCACATAGATTCAGAAGTGATTCTCTCCTAGCTCACAAGCAATTAGGTACAGCTTAATTGCTAGCAGTCACCAGCTGAAACCTCTTAGCTGGCTTGCCTTCCACTGTGTGGGTCAAATCCTGCTTCAGGAGCTTTTCTGAGTATATTAAAGAACAAATTTGTATTTCTTTGTGATGGTTGCTGTACTTTATAACAGAAAGTTACCAACGGAGTTTAGACAGAGAACAGTCCATATAAATAGGATCCTCATCTGCTATTATTCCCCCTTGTTCAACAAGCATGGGTTCAATATCATGGATTGGCACAGATGAATCTCTCAATGGAGCACTTTCAGGAGAATACTTGTTTCCCTGCTGTCTTTCAAGGTTATAGCTAGGGCATAGATCAGTGTTCATACCTGAGCTTCCATTGCTGCTAGAGTTCCCCTCTATATAGCCTGGCCAGTATGTAGTCCAGTTCTTATGTCCAGCCTTCCAATCCAGATCCCTGGATACTGGATCTCTCTTCACATACCTTCTGGCACAGGTCTTAGGGTCCCTTCCACGTGCAGCCGTCTCCCTCACAGGTAGCGTCTGGTGATTCCTAGCTCTGCAGCACCATTCCTCTGGCTTTCCCCAGTCCAATGGTGTATGCTGGCCCTTGAAATGCCTCCCAGTATACGTACTGCTTTGGACTCTTCTAGACCTCTCAAAGGCTTTTCTCTTCCTTCTTCCAAAGGGTCTCTTTCCCTCTCTGTCCGTCCGGTTTGGCGTCTGCTTCTGATGATCCTTCAGATGAAACTGATGATCCTTCTCTGTATATCCAAGGTGATCATGAAGATCAGGATCCCGTGGATGATCAAGATACCAATGATCATGACATCCCAGCTCTGGATGATTCTCTGTAGAATAGACTCTATCTTTATTTTGCCTTGATGAGTGCTCCACCTTAGCACAGCGCAGTTGTGCTGAATCAAGCCCTGCCCTTTGCAATGAGTGCTTGGGGATTACCTCATAGCCCTTTTGATTGAACACACGTTTTCTCACTTCAGCTCCTCTCATGGCTGTTGGAAACCTGGTGCATTCTGGGACTGGTAGTCTTTTATGGCAAAATTCTGTTTTCTCATTTCTACCAGCACTGATAGGTTGCTTGTTCAGAGACACTTCACCTTTTCTATAGCCCCTTCCTGAGCTATGATAAGCTTCCTTATCACACTACATATTTAAGGTTACACGGGCATACCAATAAATATACCACAAAAGCTGTCTGGCAATTAGATGAACACCGTAATGTATATTGTTGACCCGTGGTTGGATCCTCCCATTTTTCTGCTTGTATAGTATTGTCACAAAAATCACAATGGCCACAAGCAAAGTGACCCCTCCGCTGAGTCAAGGACCCTAATTGATCTTGCTCACTGGTATGTACTGCCAAATCCCCTATGGTATGAGACCGTTGGTATGCGATCATTAAAGGCTTCTGAAAGTACTGGTGTAAAGATAGCATCGACCAATGTTGTTTAAGAATAGCTACCACCTTCGTGGCATTAGGCAAAAACGGTATGACTCCAATTATCTTATCAACTCCAACCGAAGGTTGAAATAGTTGTCCCTGCCACCACCCTGGATGGTTGTAGAGTACTCCTTTAAAAGCTCGATGAATTATAGAAGTAGGGTAACCCCTCTCTCTAAGACGATGGCTCAATACCCCAGCGTGCCGTCGATATTCAGAAACCGAAGAGCATAATCTCCTGATACAGAGAAACTGTCCAAATGGTAGTCCCTTTCTCAATGCAGGAGGATGGTAACTCGAATAGCGAAGGAGTACATTTCTTTGTACCGATTTTCTGTATAAAAGGTAGTCTGCAATGAAGAACCCCGTATGAATAATAAGAGGTCCAAATACTCAATCTCATGATGATGATATTTAAGGGTAAATTGCAGATTCCTGGTAATCTTCCTAAATATCAGCTTCAACGGTTACAATCTATCCAAAACACCGCAGCTCGCCTTATCACTTTTCCCAGCGTTTCGATCATGTGACTCCCCTCTTTCTTCGCCTGCACTGGTTGCCTCTTCGTTTTCGCTATCAATATAAGTTCCTGATTTTGATTCACCGTACTATCCATACTGGCAATCCTTTGTATCTTGCAGGTCTGATTTCCCTTCACACACCCTTTCGTCAACTCCGGTCTATTCATGCCAATCGTTTATCCTTACCTTCCCCGTCACAGGCCCGTCTGGAGCAAACCCGACATTCCGCCTTTTTCTTTCTTGGTCCGTTTCTTTGGAATTCATTACCACCTTCCCTCAGGTTAGAACCTTCTTATCCTCAATTCAAGACACTACTCAAAACCCATCTGTTCGAGCAGGCTTTTGACCTTCCCGCCAGTAACCCCCCTTGAATTTGTAGTTGGATTTTTGTTTTGTGCTGTTTGTCTGTTAGTGTCCTGTCTTTCCCTGTTTTGTTTTTAGTTTTATTTATTCTTATTTTAGTTACTTGGTTTTACTGCTGTGTGCTTTGCTTTCCTATTATTTTATGGCATTCTTTTCTATAATTTGCAGTGTGGACCTTTTATTGTACACCGCTCTATGCTTTGGCCGCAGCGGTTTATCAAATGTTTTAATAAAAGATAAAGAGAATTTATCCATACAAAAAAATCTTTTAAAGGGAGTTCAGAACCAGTCCAAATAAAAAAAAAGATGTCATCCAAAAATCATTTCCATATCAAAAGCTGCTGAAACCTTTCAGAGCCATAAATGAAACTCTCTTCAAAGTGTGCCATGTACAACGTTGCTACCAAAGGTGCAACTGTGGCACCCATCGCTATTCCGAACTTCTGCTGGTAAAACTGGGAATCAAACAAAATAATTATGATCCAAGACTAGTTTTAATAAATTCAATGCAAAATCTTTAGGCAAACGAGTGGGAAGATCTATCTGCAACCCTGCCATGATCTCATAAACCTCATTCTGAGGGATATTTGTATACATATCATCACATCTAACGTTACCAGAAAAGAATTCTTAACGTGGATATTTGAGATAGAAAATGAAAAGATTCTTTTATAAAAGATCTGATTGATATCGTTAATGGCTGAAAAAAAAAAGAAAAAAAAAAAAACAATCACAGAATTTTGATAGGGGTTCAAGTACCAATTGTCTGCATGACACTATTGGTCAACCTGGGGGATCTATTAAGGACTTATGTACCTTAGGTACCATGTACATCACTGGAACACACGGATAGCTAGAACTAAAAAAAAATCACATTCTTTCTTCGTTACCCATCGTTGATCTAAGGCTTGTGAAGTTAAATCTTTAATACGCTGTTGCAACTTCAAGGTAGGGTCACCCGGCAGGATTTGATAGTATTTCGGGTCTGATAAATGATTCATCATCTTCTGATGGTATGCCGACACATCTAAAATCACAGTTGCTCCCCCTTTATACGGTCTTCGGATAACCAGCTCCTTGTCAGTTTGCAAAGATCTTAAGGCTTGGAAATGTTGACGGGAGACATTCAAACATTGTTTACTCCCTAAAGACTCGAGCCGTTGTAGATCCCACAAGACTAAATTCTGAAATGTTACTAATGTGGCATCAGAGCTAATGGGAGGTCTCCAATGTGAAAGATTCTTACACACGGAATCATCTTCCCCAATAAACTGCTCCACCATTGAAAAATGTAACATGATATGTACTTTCCTAAAAAACTGGTGTAGTGCAATCTGCATTTTGAATGGATCGTATTTTGGAGCAGGAACAAAACCTAACCCTAATTCTAAAATTTCATGCTGTTCTTCTGTTAATGCTCTTCCAGATAGGTTGATGATTGTTGCCGTGTCTGTGATTGTGTGGACGGGCCCCTCCAACCCTCCTGTTGATACTGTTGGGTGGGCCGTCGATACTGAGGGCGGCCTCTGTGAAAACCCCTCTGTTTAAATCCTTCTCCACTCTTAGCAGGACCTAAAGCCCCATCAGAGAAATCCAAGTTCCTATTTTCTGAAGAGTTATCAAATGTCACTCTTTTATTCTCACTTATAGTGCCTTGCTTATGTTGTCTCCAAGTGTATACCTGGTCCTTTAAATAATCCTCTGTGTCTCGAGAAAATGTATGTATTTTTAATGCTTTAAGATGTTCCCGAAACTGTTGATTATAGTCTAAAAGATCTTTCTTACTGCTTTTAAAGTGTTCCTCAACCATGTCCTCCTTCAATTTCTGTTCTTGTTGATGTAATTGATCTTGTAATAAAGCTTCCTCTCTCAATAATTGATCAATTAATAAGGCAATGAGATCCAACCCGCATTTATTAAGTATGCTATTCCAAGTAGCCAGAAACATTTTATCCTCCACAAACATGTGAGGGGGTTTTAAAACTATCAATCCCCTTGGGATCATCTGCTGCTTGAGAAACTGTCATCGTGGCTGCATGGACGCCGTTGCCGTGGAAGTTATATTAACAATCCCTGCATCATCCAACAGAGATGGACGTTTTAATAATTTAGATATTGCCACTTCTGAAAACACAAATTTGGCAGTATTTGATGGAATAACTATGTCTTCTGACGCCTCATCTCGGGTCAAACAACACTCAAATAGTAACTAATATTATATACACCCTTAGAAATCAACCAATATATCCACCTATCACTTGATCTCTAATAACTATTATTCCTACAGGAACCAGATAAACCTTAACACATCCTAAATGTGTAAATGTGTGCAATTTTTTGTTGGATAACTCACCATGAGAAGAAACATTTCCTCTCTCGAAGTGAGCCCTCCATTTTAATCATTTATAAAGGACCCAAACGGATCCTACAAACACAGAATTACACCAATCAGCGTTTCAAGCCGCACAGCTTTCCAGCTCTTCTTCAGGCAAATGAACCTCACCAACTTCTGGTTCCGGTTTAATAATAAACTGAGAGTGACGTCAAAGAACTAATTATCTCCCAATAACACCTGATGACCACTTCCACGATCACAATCGTAATCCCCACCAATCGATCTCTGCATTCATGCCATTAGGGATAATCGATTGTAGACAGAAAATCCACTGCTGTTCTTTGTACTGTACCATAGGGGATTTGGTAGTACATACCAGTGAGCAAGATCAATTAGGGTACTTGACTCAGCGGAGGGGTCACTTTGCTTGTGGCCATTGTGATTTTTGTGACAATACTATACAAAGCAGAAAAATGGGAGGATCCAACCACGGGTCAACAACATACACTACGGTGTTCATCTAATTGCCAGACAGCTTTTGTGGTATATTTATTGATATGCCTGTGTAACCTTAAATATGTAGGCAGAACAATTCGCCCGATAAGGAAGCGCCTGTTGGAGCACAGATCGCGTATCAATTTTTTTTTTTTTTTTTTTTTTTTTTAGTGCTTTTCAAACATATCACAAGTAAACACACTGGCTTAGTAATGGGGGAAACTTCAGAAAATACCTAGCATAACAAGGAAATAAATTAACAGCGATAAACACAAAGTAAAACCCTCCAATAGCCCACTATACAGGGAATCCAGGAAGAAGGAAAAATTTACTCAAAATATACAAAGTAAATTTCACTGACAAACAACCTATAAATAAATTAAGCATCTAAAGAGCTCACTCATTCACCCCCAGCTGGTACCCTCAAGTTTATAAAGGAAAGTAACTGAGAGGAATAAAGAAAAATATAAGAATTACTCTGACATTTTACCAAGCATTTACACGGGTACTTCAGAAAAAATAAACCCCCAAGCTGGAGAACCCGGGGACGCAGTATTAAAAACTCGCTCTTGCGCCGCCTGGTTTCCCTAGCTAGATACGGAAAAATACAGACAAGACACCCCTTAAATAAAATGTTCCTTTTCCTAAAAAACAACCTTAACAGCCACTCACGGTCAGAAACCAATGCAAAGGTGACTAAACAGGTAGCCGGTTTCACTAAAGTTGTATCTGAACTTTCCAATAACTCAGAAATATTAAGCTCATCTAATTGTACAGACCCGGATGCCCCAGTAGAAACTGAGGCCTTCCAAGCTGTAGGAAGGTAGTATGCCTTTACAATGGGAGGACAGGAGTCCACAGGGAGCCCCAAACTCTCAACCAAATATTTTTTAAACATTTATTTTGCAGGAATAGTAGGTACACAAGGAAAATTGACCAACCGAAATCTATCTAACTTAGAAAAATTCTCTAAATGGGAGGAGTGGCCTAGTGGTTATGACAAGGTACTTCGGGCCAGAGGGCCGGGGGTTCAAGTCCCACCTGGGGACAGCAATCTCATGCCAGAGGGACTGGGATTTCTAGTCCTATAGGCACTCCTTGTGGTCTTGGGCAAGCCACTTAACCCTCCATTGCCCATGTTCCCTGTAAGTATTAGCATATGTGTGTCATATCCCCTCGTGTTAAATGTATCTCCCAATTGACCGCTTTGACCCGGTGAAAAGCGGGATATAAATACAGATAAATAAATAAATAAATTGCTCCAATCTGATTTTCATCTGATTGGAGTCCTTAATAAATGTCTCCGATAAAGTCTCCAGCTGAATATTCTTTTCAGAAACCTCATCCAACTTTACTTTCATTAAATTCAAATCCTGCTCCATTTTAACAATACTAGTAGAATTTAATACAACCTGCTCCTGTATCCCATTAATCTGGTATACAAAGGTTTCCCCTAGATGGTTAATGGCAGTCCACATCGACTCCAGGGTAAAGTGATCTGGTTGTGGCAGAGAAAAGGAAAAAGCAGAGCTACGTTGAACACCAGGCAAGACTCCACAGGGTCGAAGGCTTCCGGGAGGGGGAGTTCCGGCGCCACTTCCAGACGCCACAGCAATGCTCCCGGTCTCTAGCGCTGCTCCAACATCCTGCCCTGTCAAGGGAAGAACTCCCTCCGACATGCTAGGCACACGTGGCCCCAATGAAGATTCAAGGGCTCCCAACATAGGAGAGGCCAACATCTCCACGCTGCACCGAGCAGACTCTGGGCAGGGCTGCTTCGGGACCCGATAAACCTCCAGGGGCATAAGGTCGCTGCTTGAGGGAGACGCCGAGCTACCCAGCCCCAAGCACTCTCCAGCCGAGCTACCGATTCCCCGCTACTGGCTGCGGCTCAAGACGACGATATACAAAGGAAACCAATGGTCCTGTAACCAGAGTCAAGGTCTGCGCAGAGGCCTGGGGCTGCAAATCGCTCTTCACCTTCCTCTTTCATCCCATCAGGAAACGTCAGTCAGGAGCCTAAACGCTGCATGTCGCCATCTTGGATCCCTGATCACGTATCAATTTAAGGCAGATGTCAGCACCTATGGTCCCACATTGCCAGCAAAAGAGTCATCAGTTTGGAGATCTGAGATGGCGGATTTTGGATTTTGTCCCCCTTTCTATGAGAGGAGGGGATCGCAAGGCCAAGTTACAGTACAAAGAACAGCAGTGGATTTTCCGTCTACAATCGATTATCCCTAATGGCATGAATGCAGAGATCGATTGGTGGGGATTGTGATTGTGGAAGTGGTCGTCAGGTGTTATTGGGAGATAATTAGTTCTTTGACGTCACTCTCAGTTTATTATTAAACCGGAACCAGAAGTTGGTGAGGTTCATTCGCCTGGAAAGCTGTGCGGCTTGAAACACTAATTGGTGTAATTCTGTGTTTGTAGGATCCGTTTGGGTCCTTTATAAATGATTCAAATGGAGGGTTCACTTCGAGAGAGGAAAGTTTCTTCTCATGGTGAGTTATCCAACAAACAATTACACACATATTTACACATTTAGGATGTGTTAGGGTTTATCTGGTTCCTGTAGGAATAATAGTTATTAGAGATGAAGTGATAGGTGGATATATTGGGGTTGATTTCTAAGGGTGTATATAATATCAGTTAATTTAATCGGCATAGGTGGCTCGGTCCTGTCTTAGTTTTGCTCCTTTCTAAACAAGCAGGCGACAAGTTCCATTATGTGATTGTGTATCCAACTGGTTTGATACTCCTTCTGGTGCCCCTCAAGGTTTCACCCTCTCAGTGGCATTAATATATATTTGGCACAATCATGCAAACTCTTTGGGTAATACAGTAAAAGTTTTAGAATTTATGCAGATACTATTCTGATATGTTCTGAAATTAATGCCTGGTGGCTTTCCAATAGATAGGTCATTAATTTTTTTTAAAAAATAGAGGACATGGTTGTATAATATGTAACAAAATATTCATGGCCATGCTCTATTAATTTAGAAGGTAACAAGGGCAGTTGTAGAAGGATGTTAGATATTTAGGTGTTCTGATTGACAGTAATTTAGCCATGAAAAGTTAGGTGCAGGTGGTTATTCATTCTACATTTTTTTAGTCTGAGACTTGTTTCACAGCTGAACTTTATTTCAGAACCTTCAAATTTTAGTATTGTTATTCAGTCTTATTTTACCACTCTTTGATTTTTGCAACACTGGGACACTTTTACTAAAATTCAGGAAGTTTCTACACTTATCACGTGTTATGAGCAAAACAACCTACACAAAGTGCAAAAGGCATGCAGTAATGGACTTGGGTTGTGACTAGCATGTTCCCTGCAGTTACCACATTGAAAAGTCCCTTATCGCATGTGACCACCAACTACTGAGGTGGCGGTAAGTGTATTTGACTTTAAGATCAAGCAGTATATAAACAAACCTAAATAAATAATAAAACCCACGCTAATAGCAACATTGACAGCATGCAGTAAGTAGCCTACATTAATGGCAATGTGCAGTCCATACCCACTCTCCGCCCATAACCTGCTCATTTGCCGCCTCATCACGGGATGGGCAATTAACACAGGCATCAGCACATGGTAACTGTTATGCCTGTGCGGTAACAATTACCGTGATCCCATGCTAAAACGCATTTACTGAAGTGTGCTAAGCAGGTAAAGGGCATCTATGTGTATCTGGGTCTCCCTGGAAAATCTAATATACTCTTTGCAAGTTGTGCAGAATGGAACTGCACAAATTATCTTTGGCTTACGAAAATATGATTCTGTTTCTCTATTTCTCCAGAAATTACACCAATTACATTTTGCATATATTTTAAAATGTTTATGTTTACTTTTTCAAGCAAAGAATCCACAAATAATTAGGATTTTGCCTCATAATTGTTATGAATCATCATATATTCTTTGGTTGAGTCAAAAAGGATTGATAGTTATCTATTCAGTAGGTACTGCCTGTAAACACATATATGAACTTGTACTGTTGCAGGACCTTATTTATGGAATGCTCTACCAGAGGAATTATGCTTAAAGATTATTGCACTTTTCATAAGAAATTAATGATTTTAATGATTTTTCATATTCATGATGTTTTATTCATTTAAGTTTGTATGTTTAATTTATGTAAGTACATGAAAACTTGCCTAGAAATGTATGATAGGTGAGACACAAATACATTTGGATTTTAATTTGAAACAGGTAGCCATGAGGATACCTAAAATGTAATTATCCCTCAGGTTTCAAACAGTTTGGTCTCAACAAGTGATAACTGTACCCTTGTGACACAGGCAGACTCGCCAAAAGTACTTACTAAGGCCCGACCCAGAAAGTCATAATGCAAAACCCCACCAACCAATGCTGTTATTTATCTAACTCCTCTTTTATACCATCATATCTACTAGTCACGGCAGTTTACATAGAACTAATAGGAACGTTACATAGAACAATTCTTAGCAAACTAAACGGAGTCAATTCAACTATGGCACATTTAACAAGGCAACAGAGTAACAGTAGAACACAAACCTTGGAACCTTTGGTAACACCACACAAAGTAATATACAACCTTTGGAAACAAAGCTAACTGTACAAAGTAATATACAAATAAAGACATCAGGGAAAGAGTTGTGGGAACGCTCTGTGGACTATATGGGCGATGTGTTTGGTGAAGAGTCTAGAGGCAGGTATTAAGAGTTATGGTCACTGTCCTATGTGAGAGGGGCAATTAAGTGTGGCTAAGTGTCAGAGCCAAAGAACTCCAGGAAGAGGAGTGTCTCTAACTTTCAGCAAAAGTCTTCAATGTCTTTAAGGGAGTGAAGGTCCGGGAGTAGTTAGTTCCAGATGGTTGGAACGTAGAAACTGAAAGCTCTGTTGTAGCTGGAGGTTGAGGTAGGTACTGTGAGGAGAGAGTGGTTTGCGCTTCTGCACAATCTCTGGCATTGAGTTTTCTCCAGCAGAGCCTGTAGGGAATCTGCAGAAAGCTAGAGGATTGTCCTGAAGATTGTTAGCACCACCCTGTACCTCACTCTGCTGTGGATGGGGAGCCAGTGTAGCTGTTTCAATATGGGTGATATGTGGTCATGATGGCTGCAGCCAGACTTCTCAAAGTATGCTACATTCTGCATGAGCTGCAGAGGCGGCAATGAGGATTTCAGGAGGCCCTAATAGATAATATTAGAGTAGTCAAAGATGGGGGTGACGAGTGCCTGGCAGATGTTTCTGAAGTCCGTATGGTCAAGGAGTGGTCTAAGGTTCCTCAGGGTTGTGATACGGTAATATACAGCTCCGGTGACGTTCTTGATATGGGTGCTGAAGTTCAGATTCTGATCCAGAATTATGCCCAGGTATTTTACTTGCTGTTTTACTTGTAAAGTTAGATTTGCAAGGTTTATTGTAGTTGGAGGGGAGAAGGAGGGATGACTGGTTATAAACAGAACATCGGTCTCGTTGGGGTTGATGCATAGGTTGTGGAGGCCAAGCCAATTTATGACTGCCTCTAGCCATCGGCTGATTGTGGAGTAATCTGGGTGATGATGGAGAATGGGGCATAGATGAGGATAATGTCAGTGTAAAGGTGATAAAGGATCTTGTATTTTATTTATTTAACCAGTTTTATATATCACCTTATCCTTCAATCAAAGTAGTTTACAGTGTAACTTGTCTGGGTACATTTAAAATAGGTCTAGGTAGGAATGGGAATGGAGGTGAGAGGGGGTGAAATTATATACATATATACAAACTATTTACAGGTATTTCATGAGAGTAGATGGTAGGCGATTATGTCTGTAGCAGCTTATATTACGTGTCCAAAGTACTCTATGAATAGCAGGATCTTGTGCATCTTTTGGAAATCCTTGATGACACTCAGGGCTCTCATTCCTTCAGGAAGGGAGCATTCCTTCATGACCTGTATGATTATTTTGTTTCTCTCTCTGTCTCATTGGACTCCTCAAAGCACTGAAGTGACACTGGATTGTCAAATGTCCATATCACATTGCTACATTTGAGCTTCACGAGCACTGGGTATTGAAGGCCATGTCTTGCCTCCACCTTCCTAAGAGGTTCCTTCAGCAGGAGCAATTGTTTACATCGCTGCAGTATGGCTTTACTCAAATCGGGAAGGATATTAGTGGATTTAATGTCCATCCTGAGGGGTGTCTTGCCTCACTGCCTGCAATATCGCTAATGCATGAGGATAGAGCAACAGCTTCAGGATGATTGGATGGGGATATTTGGAATGCAGTACTTGATAAGACAGCAATCTATGCACTTGTTCATCCTTGAATGGGTACCAGAGGATAAAGCCTAGCAGATTCGGTACCAGCTTTTGCACATATTTCATAATATCAAGGCTTTGGCACCCTTGGGTATACCCAAATATCTGAGATTGCTCCTCTGGCTGCAACTGCTAAATCTTCAAGGTTCCCCTCAAGGACTTGCATTGCTTTACCCAACTGCTTCACCTGCTAAAGTTGCTCTGCTTGCGCTGTCAGGGTCCATTTGAGCCCTGCAACATCCTCAAATATTTCTGCCATTATCCTTGATCAAATCTTGAAGCTGCAGGAAACTCCTGCATTATAGATTTCAAAGTAATCTCAATCATTGCTCTTTGAACAGCCTTTTGAGGCAATGACAGTTCTTACTTGGAGCACTTGATTCCTTGTGATGTGGCCCCTGCAAAGTCAAGTCTGGCAGGTTTGATTGCCGACAATCTTTCAAATGGTAAATGGATTCAGAAAAACTGCAGTTTTCCGACAGAAAAAAAAGGTTCTTAATCTGAAGGCTTTCAGCCCTCTTGTCCCTCCGGAACCTGGAAGCAGCCGCCCAGCAGCGTGCTCCGCCCAATCAGAGCAGCCCAGCAGCATTTAAAAGAAGCGCCATCAGACGCACCTGCGCCTGGCAGGCCCACGCTTGAGGGCCTCGCCAGAGGGCCCTCTGGCGTGGCCCTTAGGCAGGGCACTGTGTCCAGCTATTACAACTTCACTGAGCGCAATAAGAAGCAACCAAACAACCAGATGATTAGCAGCAGAACTAAGGAACCAAGCATCACCGTATTGAACACTAAACGTATGTAAGAGTGCACAAAACTGCATAGCTTAAATAACTGGCATACTGTAAGAACTGAAAGACCCAGCAACCACCATTGTTGAGGCGAACCATTCCCCCACAATTATCATAGTCTTTAAGGCTCAGTTAAGCACAGAATATTCATTGCATATTCTCCACTAGATAGTCTCAGATGTGCAGCTAACTACCCCTATTTGAGTAGCCATTGTTGTTTCGAACAAAACTATTGTTATTTTAAAGGTCACCATTGTGTAGCTAGCCACTCCCATACAAGTAGCCTTGCTGCCTTGTGGTTTCTAAAAGTGAACATTGCTGTACAAGTTAGCCTCATTGAAGGCAAGCATTTATTGTTGTACAAACTGTCTCCTATACCAGTACCCTGTGCTGACCCACAATTCAACATGGCCATAACCATCCTAACCCTAACCAGCTTGTACCCCCTTAGCAGCGCATTCATCAGCCCTCCCAATCCGACCTCCAACTATAACCTCATTCCAACCCTTCAAGGCTGAGGAAAAAGATAGCAAGACAGCCCACATTTTAAACCACCAGAATTTCATCAAAACCCACACCCACGCTTAATCCACATACCAATCCAACACTCCGCAAAACCAAAAGCGGCACAGCCCCTAGGTCAGTGAAACCTGAAATGCTCCCTCATAAAGGCACACTCAGTCCGCAGGAAATGGCCAGCCATCACCGACCTTATAACCCACCTTGAACTAGACATCTAACTAGTCACTGAATCATGGCTCACGGACCAGATGCAATCTTCATTAACCAACTCATCACCCCCAACCTCTCAAGCCACACCTGCCACAGACCTAACCGCAGAGGTGATGGCACATTCATCCTATCAAAAACAGAGCTCATGTATCAGCTGATTAAATCCAGCAGCACAACACACCTCAACACACTCACTATATCCAACAGCCACACCACCATCAACCTAATTTACAGATCACCGTCCTCCTCCCCTGAAGACCTTGCAACCATAATTGACCTTGCCTGTAACCCTAAGAACACTCACAGGCCAAACTGGATATTGGGAGACTTTAACCTCCCAGCTCTCCAAGATACTCACTCCAAAGCCTTCCTTGAAGCACTCAACAAACTTGGCTATGATCAGATAGCTGAAACACCTACCCACCAGAAAGGAAATATACTAGACCTCATATTCAGCCCACGACCTGACATAAGCCCAAACTACAACTTCAAGCTAGATATCACCCCAGTCCCATGGGCCGACCACAACCTAATTAAATTCCAGATACCCATGCTTCAAGACAGCAACATGCCTAAGAGAACAGCCAAAAGCCCGCCCTCACCCATAAGACGATTCAGACCATTTGACAAAGAGGCGATCCTAAATGAAGTCCTTCCAAACCTCCAGCTAGACTCGCCCGATCTGGATGATCTGATGGCCACATGGAACAACAGCCTGAACTCCTATGCATGCCTACCTACCCCAACCAAGCCAACCACCCCATGCAAGTCACCTAGAGGTAAGAAATCAGCACAATGGTACTCCACAGAGCTACGGTCTTCACTACTTCTCCTTAGGAAACTGGAAAGAAGATGGCGGCGATCCCGGTCCCCAACCGACCAAGCAGCCTACATCACCCAGCTTAACTCACACAGACACTCCATCTCAGTGAAAATGAAAGAATACCACTCCGAACTCCTACTCCGCTCACTAAACAAACCTCACGACCTCTGCAACTTAGTGAAGTCCATGACGAAAGAACCTTTGCCCACACAGACTACAATGATACACCCACAGGAATATGCAGACTACATACTAGCCAAAGCCAGCAACATCAGCATAGCCAAGAAACCCACTCCCGGACACAACACAAATCAACCACTTCCGCTCAACTCACTTACAACACCATCAGCCAGAGGCATCGAGGACATCTTCGCAACTATCAATGCCACCACTGCCCCAAATGACCCATGTCCAGCTCACTGGATAAGATCTCTGCACAAAGAACTCAGTCCAACGCTAGCCAGGATCATGGAGCGATCCTTCTCCACAGGAATGTTCCCAGCATGTCTCAAGCAGACGTCAATCCGACCTCTTCTGAAGAACTGGACCCCCAGAAGGTGGAGTCCTATCGACCAATCTCAAGCATTCCACTTCTAGCCAAGATTATTGAGAAGGTAGTTCAAGGGCAAATCCAAGAACACATCGACTCCACCGCCGCCCTTGATCCATGCCAACATGGCTTCAGGGAATCACATGGAATCGAAATGCTTCTTGCCACTCTTTTTAACACATTAATCACAAGGATTAACAACAGACAAGGATATGCCCTGATTTTCTTGGACATCTCCGCAGCCTTCGACTCTGTCAACCATGAGCAACTCCTGACACATCTCCAGGAAAAAGGAATCCAGGGCTCAGCCTGGAGCTGGTGCAAATCGTACCTAACAGATAGATGGCAGCAGGTACACACAGGCTCTATGACCTCGAAGTCTTTCCAACAAAAACATGGAGTTCCCCAGGGTTCTTCACTATCTGCCCTATTATTCAATATATATATGCAGCCCATATGTGCCACCATCCGCTCCTTCAACATCTCCTTCAGCCCCTTCACCGTTGATGAACCAGACTTCTACTTCTTCTCACTAGTAAAATGCTTTGATGCCGTCACTGACTGGCCTAACTCACAGAGTCTCAAAATAAATTTCAGCAAGACAGAAGTGCTGTTCGTCACAAGAAATCAAACCTTCATCCCTCCAGCAACATTAAAGACAAGAGATGCCGAGCTCCCGAGCCGCCCCACCATCCGCTACCTAGGAGTCACACTTGACCAGCACCTCATCCTCAAAGCCCACATAAGCAACACTGTCAAGAAAGTCTACCATAAGATGAGGACAATTTGACATCTCCGACCCTTACTGCAACCAGAAGACTTCCGGACAGTCTTCCAGGCGCTAGTAACACCCCACTTTGACTACGCCAATGTGATCCTTCATGGGCTCCCTAAGAACACACTTAACCCCCTACAGTTAGCTATGAACGCTGCTGCCCGATTCCTACACGGGGCCTCTAGAAGAGAGCACATCACTCCAATCCTAAAGGACCTCCACTGGCTACCAATCTACTGCCGACTCATCTACAAAGTTGCTCTCTTAACTTTCAAAGCCATTAACAAAACAAACTCCGGCTCCTTCACAAACCTTATCCACCCCACACCCTCATCCAGAGCAAGAAGGTCCTTCGCCACCAACACACTAATAACCCCCAGTGAAGTAACAAAATGCACTCAGGCAACAAAAAACAGAGCGTTCAAGTTCTATGCACCTACCTGCTGGAACGAGCTCCCAGTGTCCATCCGCATGATCACTGACCTCGCACAATTTAGAAAAAAGAACTAAAGCACCACCTTTTTCTCCTGCACTATGCCCAGGCTAACACCACATCCCTACCCGACACAACCTTATGACCCAATTTACACCCCTGTACATAGCTCGCAAGGAAAACCATGTAACCATAGCCGCGCAGCGACTTCCTGCCCACACTGTATATAGCCTGTATTTACCTCCCCATGGTTATTAACCCAAGTTGTATTTCCTGTTCAATGTAAGTGCGAAGCAGGCTCTTCCTGCTCTGCACAAAATGTTATCTGTAAACCGCACTGATTTTAAGAAGCGCGGTATATAAAAGCATTAAATAAATAAATAAATCACTTTAGGCATCCATCTTGGATTGGGCTTCTAGCGCCCCCTCCCCTTACTTTCTTATTTTCATTTCAAAACAATAGAATTGAATACATTCAAAATAAGCAATCTGCAAATCATGATACTTGCATCAATTGGTAAGGCAAATACATAACAAGAACATAAAACATCCAGTCTATTAATTTAAATGCAATTTAATTTACTTAATTTTCCACATTTATATCCCATGCCATACCCACTGGGATCTACTGTAGGCAGGTTACAAAATATGGTTTGCAACCAGGCCACATTGAGAAGGAATAAAATTAAAGACTTAGAAAAGAAAAAAAGAAAATATATTAGGGAAAGTTAATCTATCTGCTGCAAGCAATCTACATTCAGGTGTTATGATTGCACCTGGCTATGACAATTGCATTGAGACATTCTACAAAGCTTTCAAGAGCACTCTTCCTAAATATAACTGTTAAGACACTGCCATAGCGATACACCTACTGCTAACTCAGAATAAACTCCATGGATACTTGGAGGGCCCTGCCACGGATTGTTAGGGCCCCACCTTCACCTGCATGCAGAGATGACAAAAGGTGGCCCATCCCAAAGAGTGATATTTACCATCCCAATGAGTGAGCTTGAAGGCTAACAAGTGAGATTTTTCTTACTGTGCATTCACAGTATAAAATTTGGAAAAATCTTCATATTGTACTGCTTTGCAAATACAAGGAGCACCACAACATGATATTTAGCTTTCTTTGGCTTAATTTTAACTTGCAATTTTTCAATAACTCCCTCCAGAGAAGAACTAGGACATTTCCCTGTAGAACTCGCCATACAAAAAATGCCTGATTCTGGTTAATCTCAGTAAGAGCACCATAAACTGTCTTCAGTACCAGGCACATCATGAAGTAATGCAAAGCCCTACAAAGGTCGCTCACGATAGAACAAATTTATCATTCTGCAACAGCACCAAGAACCTATCTAGGAAAAGGCAGCACAATGAATCCATAATCCCATAGTTGGCTTCCCAGAAAATGACTGAACATTCAACATCAAGCTCTTTGTCATTAGAACTCTCCAGAACTTTTAAACTCTCAAAAGATAAGTGACAAACAGATGCCACCATGAGTATAGTCCCAGCACTAGATGTCATCTGATATGGATTAAGAAGAAATTGCAGGGTCTTTTCACTAGTAATGAGAAAGAAGGTGGTCTTCCGCAGGAGGAATAGCTAAGCAGAGTGGAAGCTAAGGACCACGGCCAAACACAGAGGAGTGGTAAAAAAATTTCTTTATTAGCAGACCCAACTCAACGGTTTCGGCCGGAGGCCTTCTTCAGGGGTCTAAAACGGACAGACACAAACATCGATATTAAAAACAAATAGAAGTACAGAAATAAAATTACAGCAATAAAAACATCCTCAATTTATGTCATAAAAAGTGAAATACATTACCATGGATGGACAAACAAACACCCTGAAAATGGTGGACCGAACCACTCTTCCCTATCTACAGGGGAATAAGTAAAAACATGCAAATATCATTAAATAAACAGTACGGCCAAGGGTTAAGTAGGGTAGAAATAGAGCTCATAAAAAACAAATATAAAGGATGAGAAACAAAACAATAAACTGCATATAAGAAACACATGACAGAATATATATACATATAAAACACCAAACCTTAAAATAATTATACAGCATAAAAAACTTAATGATAAAAATAGCTATCACATGAGTAACAAAGGAAAGAAAAAATGCCTACAGGCAAA
The DNA here is from genome assembly GCA_033557465.1 of Ichthyophis bannanicus. Lineage (NCBI taxonomy): Eukaryota > Metazoa > Chordata > Amphibia > Gymnophiona > Ichthyophiidae > Ichthyophis > Ichthyophis bannanicus. The sequence continues at coordinate 738,607,103 of CM066033.1, forward strand.
CAGTATAATAGGCAAAAACCATTAAAGAGATACAGTCCATTCAAAGGATAGGCAGTGTGTAAGCTAACGATAACATAACGAACCAAGTAAACAAGGTTTGTACAAAAAACTTGTTAACAGCACTGGCTATGGAGGGGAGACATTAAAAAGACCAAAAAAGGCATAAAAACTACAAAATAATGCATACAGTAGAAATCACAAATAGTAAGAGTATTGAAATGAGAGTCAGAAGCTGTAAAGATGTCTTACACATTGGAACATGGAATGTAAGAAGCATGAACCAAGGGAAGTTGGAGGTGGTCAAGAATGAAATGGAACGTGTACAACTTGATCTATTGGGTGTCAACGAACTGAAATGGACTGGCATGGGGCACTTTGCATCCGATGATCACATGGTCTACTATGCTGGAAATGAAAGACAAAGAAGAAATGGTGTTGCATTTATAATAAAGAAGAAACTTGCAAGAACTGTAATGAAATACAATGCAGTCAGCGAACGCTTAATCTCTATTCGTCTACGAGGAATGCCTATCAACACAACTATAATTCAAGTATATGCCCCAACAACAGCTGCAGAAGAGAATGAAATTGAAGAGTTCTATGAACAAGTACAAGCTGAAATTGACAGAACATGCAAACAGGATATCCTGATAGTCATGGGTGACTGCAACACAAAAGTTGGCAACAAAGAAGAAGGCAAAGTAGTTGGAAAATATGGACTTGGCAACAGAAATGAAGCTGGAGAAAGACTGATAGAATTCTGCAAGACCAATGATCTATTCATCTCAAACACCTTCTTCCAGCAACACAAGCGGCGACTGTACACCTGGACTTCACCCAATGGATTGTATAAAAATCAAATTGACTACATCTGTGGAAGTCAACGATGGAAAAGCTCTGTAATGTCAACAAAGACAAAACCTGGAGCTGATTGTGGTACAGATCATCAACTACTAGTATGCAAACTCAAGCTAAAGTTGAAAGAGAGCAAACCACTCATGAATGCAGCAAAATATGACCTTGAGAATATACCACTGGAATTTAAAGACTGCCTGCAAAATCGATTTGCTGCTTTAGATACAAATGACAGAGCTCCTGAAGAGTTATGGAATGACATCAAGAAGGTTGTGTTGGAAGAAAGCGAGAAGTCTCTACAAAAGGTGAAAAAGCAAAAACGGCCAAAATGGATGACGGAAGAAACTCTGAAAATTGCCCAGAAACACAGAGAAGCTAAAGCCAGAGGAGAAAGAAAGACAATCACAGAACTCAACAGAGATTTCCAACATGCAGCAAGACAGGACAAGGAAAAGTACTACAATGACACTTGCAAGGAAATAGAAGCAGAAACTATTAGAGGAAGAACAAGATCGGCTTTCCTAAAGCTACGAGAGTTAAAGAAAAAGTTCCAGCCTCGAATTGGAATGTTACAAGATGCTCAAGGTTCTATGTTGAATGATGCTGAGAAGATCAAGAAAAGGTGGAAGGAATATACAGAGTTTTTATATGATAAAGATCAAGTGGACCAACAGCCGTTTCAACCTGTACCTTATGATCGGGAACCATTGGTGATGAAAGAAGAAGTTGAAGCAGCATTGAAAGCCTTATCAAAGAACAAAGCACCAGGCATTGATAGCATTCCCATAGAAGTATTGCAGCAATATGATGCAGCTGTTACCATACTCACAAGGCTCTGCCAAGAAATATGGAAGACAACATCATGGCCAACTGACTGGAAAAGATCTGTGTTTATACCAATACTAAAGAAAGGTGATCCAACTGACTGTGGAAATTATCGCACAATCGCTCTGATCCCACATGCCAGCAAGATTCTACTAAAGATTATTCAAAAGAGGCTACAACCATACCTGGAGCAAGAACTACCTGAAGTACAAGCAGGGTTCAGGAAAGGGCGATGAACGAGAGACATCATTGCAGATGTGAGATGGATCCTTGAAAAGACTAAAGAATACCAAAAGGATATCTATTTGTGCTTTATCGACTATAGCAAGGCTTTTGACTGTGTAAACCATGAGAAACTCTGGACCACATTAAGAAGCATGGGTATACCAGAACACCTGATCGTTCTCTTGCGCAATCTGTACATTGATCAAGAAGCAACAGTTCGAACGGAACAAGGAGAAACAGAATGGTTTAAAATAAGCAAAAGGTGTAAGACAAGGCTGCATACTTTCCCCCTACCTGTTTAATTTATATGCAGAACAAATCATCAGAGAAGCAGGATTGTATGAAGACAACAGAGGTGTGAAGATTGGTGGAAGACTCATCAACAACCTTCGCTATGCTGATGATACCACATTACTGGCTGAAAGTGAAGATGATCTGAAACATTTGCTTCTCACAATCAAAGAACATAGTCTGAAAATGGGCCTGCACTTTAATGTAAAGAAGACAAAGATCATGACAACTGGCATAATCAACAGGTTCATCGTTGAAGGGGAAGAAATTGAAATTGTGAACAACTTTATCCTACTTGGATCAACTATCAATAAAGAAGCAACAAGCAGTCAAGGAATCAGACGACGCATTGCTCTTGGCAGAATGGCTATGAAAGACCTAGATAAGATTCTCAAGAGCAGAGATGTCTCTCTCCATACAAAGATTCGACTTGTTCAAGCCATGGTATTTTCAATAACATCATATGGATGTGAAAGCTGGACAGTGAAAAAGACAGATAGGAAGAAAATTGATGCCTTTGAATTATGGTGTTGGCGGCGAATACTGTGTATACCATGGACTGCCCGAAGAACAAACCAGTCGATACTAGAGGAAATCAAACCTAAGCTTTCTTTAGAAGCTCAGATGACAAGACTTCGACTTTCATACTTTGGACACATCATGCGAAGAGAGAAATCATTAGAGAAAGACATTATGCTTGGCAAGATAGAAGGTCAACGCAAAAGAGGAAGGCCAGCAATGAGATGGATCGATACAATAACAGAAGCTACGGGTACCAGTCTGTCAACAATGAGCCGCCTGACTGAAGACCGAACACAATTTAGGATAGCTATCCAGAGGGTCGCCATGAGTCGACTCCGACTCGACGGCACTTAACAACAACAACAACAAGAGTATTAAAAAAAGGGGGGGTTCCAAGAAACAAAAGCGTACATGCATGAGTATGATAAAGACATTATGTTATCGTTAGCTTACACACTGCCTATCCTTTGAATGGACTGTATCTCTTTAATGGTTTTTGCCTATTATACTGTTTGCCTGTAGGCATTTTTTCTTTCCTTTGTTACTCATGTGATAGCTATTTTTATCATTAAGTTTTTTATGCTGTATAATTATTTTAAGGTTTGGTGATTTATATGTATATATATTCTGTCATGTGTTTTTTATATGCAGTTTATTGTTTTTTATATGGAGTTTATTGTTTCTCATCCTTTATATTTGTTTTTTATGAGCTCTATTTCTACCCTACTTAATATGTTTATATGTTTATGTTTATTAAATTTGATATACTGCTCAGGCCGAAGCATCAGAGCGGTTTACAATAATATATCATTTGAGGAAATATGAAAGGAACGCCATTTGTAAAATAGGACAGAGTAGAGGACAGAGACAGTCAAAAAGATAAGGCAAAGAGAAGAAAGGGAACAGCAGGTTACCATAATATATGCGTATGACAATCCAGACCACATCGTCAATGTTAACTTCAGGACAAACGCAATGGTCCAATGCCTAAGGGCCACGCCAAAGGGCCCTCTGGCGAGGCCCTCAGGCGCGGGCCCGCAAGGCGCGGGCGCGCCCCTGAAGCGGCGGTTTAAGCCGTTCTTGCTGGCTTCTCATTGGCAGGCTATAGGAGGGAGGAGGGGCTCCTGCTCATAGCTCCGGTGGTCAAACACTGCTCTCCTGCGCGCCCCTGAAGTGGCAGTTTAAGCTGTTCTTGCTGGCTTCTCATTGGCAGGCTATAGGAGGGAGGAGGGGCTCCTGCTCACAGCTCCGGTGGTCAAACACTGCTCTCCTGCGCACCCCTGAAGCGGCGGTTTAAGCCGTTCTTGCTGGCTTCTCATTGGCAGGCTATAGGAGGGAGGAGGGGCTCCTGCTCACAGCTCCGGTGGTCAAACACTGCTCTCCTGCACGCCCCTTAACCCTTGGCCGTACTGTTTATTTAATGATATTTGCATGTTTTTACTTATTCCCCTGTAGATTGGGAAGAGTGGTTCGGTCCACCATTTTCAGGTTGTTTGTTTGTCCATCCATGGTAATGTATTTCACTTTTTATGACATAAATTGAGGATGTTTTTATTGCTGTAATTTTATTTCTGTACTTCTATTTGTTTTTAATATTGATGTTTGTGTCTGTCCGTTTTACACCCCTGAAGAAGGCCTCCGGCCGAAACCGTTGAGTTGGGTCTGCTAATAAGGGTCTTTTCACTGACCTAATGAAGAAAGCATAGCTCTGGAAAGCTAGATACAAAGTTAGTATAACATCATATTTATTTATATGCCACTTCTGTTGATAAAATTCTAATCAAAAGCAGCTTATACCCTAGCAGAGTGGAGTGGTTAAAGCAGTAAGTTGAGAGCCAGGGAAGCCAGGGTTCAAATGCCACCAATGTGCCTTGTGACTCTGGGGCAAGTCATTTTATCCTCTACTGCCTTATTGACAAATTTACACTGCAAGCCCACCAGGGACAGGGAAATACCTACTCTACCTGAATGTAACTCACCCTGAACTCCGACTGAAATGGTCTGAGCTAAACCCATAAATAAACAAAGCATAAGATATATAAAAGGTATCTCATTCTAACATACACCAAGGTAACGCATACAGATTGTTAACCTTTATATCTACATATTCAAAATCTACTACTTGCATCTAATCTATCTATTAACATTATTTGTATCAAATACTCCAACAATTAGTTCAGTTTTAGGCACAAACAGTGGAAGAGAATTATTTTACTCAATCCCACAATGAGAAAGGGGTCATTTTAAAACTTAGTCGTGATTTAGGACATCCAGAAACATCCACATCAAAAATCATGGAAACTTCTCCGGAGCCATTTTGCAAATGACGTTTAGAGGCGCCTCCAGTGAAGGGATGTCCAATTAGGCAAGGGGCATGTTGGAGGCATGTTTGGAAGATGCAATGAACTTAGACGTCCCCATTTGAATTCAGGAACGTTAGGGATGTCTGCAGGGACATCCACATTTAGACCTGCTCCAGGCATGAACAAGAATCAAGAAAGTGCTTGCTTCTTATGGCCTTAAAACATCCAAAGGGTGTAGAGAAGATGAAGAATTAAGTGACTAGCCTAAGATCACAAAGGTCCACACTAGCATTTGAACCCTTACCACCCTGCTCTTAACCCACTACTTTAACCATTATGCTATTAGACATCTATGTTCCGAGATGCTAATAACATCTCTATAGACTTCCTTATCAGGCCCCTTGACGTTTCTGAAATTGTGCCTGAACTTGCATGTGCCTGCCTTTTTTTTTCCCCAGACATTCTCTCTTTGACATCCCAGATTGCACTTGGACGTCCCACTGTAAAATGTGCCTTAAAATGTGCATCTCCCCACATGTCACAGCTAGGGGCACCTCATAGAGGAGAAGATCAGATCCCAGTCAATTCCTGCTAAATTTCCGATATTTCTTTTATCGGAAACTCAGGAGCATAGAAGTGAGTGCAGACCTGCCTTCAGACCGCTGGAGCAAAGCCAGCAAGTTCCAGCATAGTGATTGGAACGGAGCTTCACTGTTCTACCCATGTGTCAATGCTAGCTGCAATGTTTCCAGAAGGAGGCTTGCCTAGGAACAAGGACTGGGATGTCCCTGTCTGTGCCATTTCAGAGAGTTGCCCTGTAATGATCAGGGTCAGCGTGACCATTAGGTGAACTATGCAGCCACCTTGCGTGCCAATGGTCAGTTGGCGCCCTGTTGCCATCGTTGCTGCCCCTCTCTGGGACCTGCAGCGGTGGCAATGATCACAAACATCCCTGCAGCATTTACCTTCAACCCCCAGTGCTGCAAGGCCGTTTCCATTCCACCGCCACTGAGGCTCACTGCCAACTTCCTGTTTGTATAAGTATTACAAGAAAAAATAAATTTTACTGGGGAAGTAAAGAGATCTCAGTGCACATAAAAAAAAAAAAAAACAGTTTACCACAGAAACCACTGTCGGTTGCTGCCAGTTTCTTTCGCACTTTAATTATGCCCCCAGTAGATGGCAAGAGCACAGTAATGCTCGGAATAATTCCAGATCTGTATTACCAGCATACAGCGAATGAAGCCCAAGTTTCACCTGTCTCAGAGCAAATTTATCCCATTTTGTACCTCTAAAGGGGAAAAAAACCTCTTCATAATTCAGGTTCTGTCACTACAAGACTAACGTACAAAAAATATGACCTTTTTCCTTAAAAGGAGCTTTGTGCGTTAACCACCACAAATCACTGCCGTTTTTGCGCTGCTATACACACAAAGTCACCTTTGCCTAAAAAATTTCAAAAGAGGGGCCAGATATGCTGTAAACATTCAGACATAGTCCAGTAAGCGTGAAAGTTTATTTAAATTAAACATTGATGAGCTGATGAGATTCAAATTCATGCATAGTAGCTCACTAAAGATCTGGTTTAAAAAAGACACAAAAAAGCCAATTTTCACAAAAATGAATTACACCTCTTGAGGTATGTCCCCAAGATGCCTTCCCACAATAGAAGCAAGTTTTTAAAGGGGTCTCAAATCCCTGGTGGTCAGTGGCCCAGAAAGTTCTCCTGCCCCACCCTCAGGCCTTCTCTGGGGCTCAGTGTCAGAGAAACGGCAAGCCTCCCCCCCCCCCCCCCAGGCACCTCCACCCCCTTGTTCCCCCTTCTGCTCCAAGGCTGGTATCAATCCCAGTAGGGAGAAGGCATGTTCCTCATTCACTCCTATCTAGAGCCTCCATTTTGAAGAATGTCGTTGCCTGATCTCCTAGAAGTACATTGAAACAACTACTCTCTTGTATCACCTTCAGTCAATGCAAAACACAGCCATTAAACTGTTATGCTCAACAGCAGAGTCCAATCAAGTAAAATACAGTAGAATATACTCTTTATTCCACTAAAGGTTCTCCAGGGCAACCAACCTACACCCCAATCAGATTTTGAGATCTTCCAAAGCTATTGAATTCTTTCCCCCTCCATACTCCATTTTGAAGGCACTCAATGCCTGGCATTCTCTGATATATAATTCCATAGTTTTAGTTCTTTATCTGTTTATTTAAGGCAGGAAAGAAATCATCACATTTAGAAAGGTTCTGAAGTCTTGCTTTTTTTGCTACTAATCCCCTATGACAAATACGTATGCACCTAGGAGGGCAAGTCAACAGAGGCACATTTATTGCTACCCAACTTTTCCAAGTTTGTAAAACACATGATTGTAACCATAACTATTATGCCTTATGTAAGTGATGTGTGCATTTTCAGTGTTCTGGTTTGATACTCTTGTCTGTAACTCCATTTGATTTTATTGTAAACTGCTCTTTGAGAAAGGTGATATAAGCAGCCAAATACCACAAGCATACTGCTGGGATCCAAGGCTGCCATTTTTGAAGATAGTGACAATGGAGCAGGAGTGAGTAGGGCTCGCTCCTGCTCACTGCTTGAACTAATACCATCAGAGTAAACCTTGTGGTAGGAAAGAACATGCCAACTGTGATCTATTAAAGGGTGAGGCTTCCAGAGAGGCCACACTCTTTTTGTTTTTAACACTTAACTCTGAAGCAAAGTTGGAAGGTGGCTCACCAGGGATTTGACAGTGCCCCTACAACACAAAGCCAGTGGGAGCTAGTTTCTTTGAAATTTTTCACACATTGCTACAGTTGTCTATGCCCAAAAGATGTTTTAGGATATTTAGCTAGGGGATCCACATGAATCAGGAACTTATTTGCATCCCCTAGCTAAATACCACAAAAACAATGGGTAACCCACAAAACATTTTACAAATTAGTAGTAAGGCCTGATCCTTCCAGTTACCTCCATCATATTAAACTGGAAAGATCACCATGAGAGGGATACAGCTGTGTACTCCAAACTGTATATGTTTAATTACAACATTTTTAAATTATAACAATGACCAAATGATATGCTAAAAAAGATGCTGATAAATTGGAATTGGTGATTAGCCATTTCCAGGAACATACAAGTTCTTATAATGAATTCTGCATGTTAAGAAAGAAAACAAAAAACTACAGAAACAGAAAATTGAAGATAAGTGGTCTCTAATCCAGGGGTCCTTAACCCGTTCTTGGGACATACCTAGCTAGTCAGGTTTTCAGGGTAACCATTATGATTATGCATGAGAGATATTTACATGCACTGCCTCCATTGTATACAAATCTCTCTCATACATATTCATTGTGGTTATTTTGAAAACTTCAATAGTTAGGTGTGTCCCAAAGACTGGGTTGAGAACCCCTGCTCAAATCTAATGTCATTAGGCAGTGAATTCCATATACACCAACCAGCAACAGAAAATGTAGTGAACCACTTGCAGGAACTATTTCAGGAAAAGGTATCCCAGTTTAAACAGATTCCAATAACCTTTAAAATGCAACAGCCGAGCCTATTGGACTATCCTGGTGTCTGAACAATCTAACCTCAGACAAACAATGTAGTAATCCAAGCAATGATTCTTTTTTCTTTTTTTTGACCCAGAAGTTTCCTTCTGCTCTTTTGTATTTACGGTTCAACCAGAATCAGGGCTGGGATCTAGAGCATAAATCTTCATTTGCAACTACCTGAAAGATTTTTCTCCTATTTTATAAACAAAAACTTTCCTGGCCCTACACCCAAGAGGTCTTTTACTATAGGGCACTAGATGGCTGCGCGTATTCTGGTGTGAACTGAAGGTGCACAGTAACATGCATAGCTAGATAGCATGGGGCTAGGACAGTTATTGAGGGACAATTCCCAGACTAACTGTACAACCCATGTTAAGGTTGCAAGTGGGCAGCTTAGAGGTGGAGAGTGAGTGTAGCGAGCTCAGCAAACTTAGCACTGGGTTCACTCCATGCGCTAACTGCATTAGTGCAGGTTCACCTAGTGCCACCTCGATAAGTGGAGCCAAGTGCACCTGCACTAATGCAGCCTGCATTAGGGGAAAGTGCTCTACGTTAACTGCCAGGCAAATACTTTCCAAACCCTCGACAGTTAATGTGATGGTGTTGCAACACCTTACCACCTTTTAGTAAAAGATCCCACCAGTCTCATCATTGCAGTGATGGCCCTAAACCAGGATCCACTGCAATCACAGGCCATTATCATAACTCTCTCTGCAGTATCCCAAAGCTGGCCAACCCAGGGGATAACAGATCTAGTAAGGACCTTCTGCATGGCAGCACAAAGAACTTGCCACCTTGCACTGTCGAGCCGGCTCAAGCAATGGTTCGTACTCGTAAACTGCCATCCGCCAGTGCCATAAGAAAAATTGTCTGTCAAGTGGTTTGTGCACAGAGTTATACAGTCACAAATTATTATTAATAAAGCATCAATGTCAGCTCAGGGAGTAAAATAAAACAATATTTAAACCGGAGAGTCACAGGGATTCACAGTTTGTCTGCTACACTGCTTTCCTCTAAGAACATAATTGATAGATATTGCTCTCTGCTTTTCCAAAATTATCTAGGTCATCTGATGTAATGATACAGAGAAAATTATTAAGCAATTTACAGAAAAATAGAAAAGCTGAATTTGACAGGGCTTGCCCTAAAATTTAAAGAATTGGTTATTCTGGAAATCTGAAGCTCTCAGGTTGCCTGTATCCAACTGCTCTGACTTCCATTTTAATTTGTTTTAACATCTGAAGCAGTGGCCTGTGATTTCTTGGAAGCTCATGTACTAGCGCTATACAAATGATGTGTAGTAATAGTAGTACATTTTTCTTGATCCTTTAAGAAAAGGTCTCATGACAGACAGAACTTCCTGTTTTAAAAGGGTACGCAACAGCTTTCAGCTGAAATGGCTCCTTGAGCAAGACAGATCAAGCACTAGTGCCTATCCCATCCAATTTCCCCCTAGGAATAAAGTATTATCGTCAAGGTGTCCTGGCAATCTACCTCCGGTGACACTGCCAAGAAAACCCAGGAGCTTCTGGGTCGCCAGGAGTCAGGACTGACTCGAAGGCACACATTGCATTTTTGTCATGCCAGACCGGACAGCTTCTGGGCATAAAACTCTTGTCCTCTCGGCAACTTTAATATGCACAGAAAGGTTCTAGCTATATGCATTCATACCACATCTCTGAAGATATTCTGCTCAAGAAATATCTTGGCTTCCATAACATTCCCATATTAAGTTTATTTGATGGCTTGCAATCACCCACTGTACCAAAATAAAACACACAACCCCAGACCCTGCAGAATTTATACAGATCCAGGGATTTGCTCTTATCAAGACCCTTTACTGCATGGTAGTTCAGGACTGTAAAATGACAAACCAATATTATTTTGGCTTCTCGCTATGGTAAAGAAATACATAATGAAGCACGTGGGGATACAACAATGTTCTCTCGTGAACATACAAAGAGACTAAATTCTTCTGGGCTTTAATACTCTAAGCAATGAGAATTATATCAAGACTGAGCAATGAATTTCACAGGCAGACGGGACCATTAGCAATCCATATTCATCCTTTTAATGAACACTTCTCTGGCACAGATATTGCTAGGAATGAAATGTGTGTAACTTCAGAACTGCTTATTAAAATCTAACTCCATAGGCGGTATTTCGTGTTACCAATTTGTTTTATTGATTTACTTATTAAAATTAGTTTAATAGTGAAACCATATTTTAAAACACACACCCCATAGTCAACATTTGCTGACAAACTAAAAAACTGTGTAGCAAGACCCAACCAATAGCAAACCACAAACACCAAAATGTGCAAGAACAATCCACTGTATTAAAAAAAAAATACTAAAAATTTATGAAGAGAATGGTGGAGGCATCAACAGGCATCAAAGAAGGCCTATAATCTTAGGTCTTCAATAGCCAACCTCCCAACCAATAACGAAATGTTCAATTTTTTATTTATATATGAAAACACTTTTTTCTTCTTTTTATCTTGTTAAATCTTAAGCCAAAAAGAGTCCACAAAGAAACCAGACACTTATCTTATGAAGACGTCCATGTAAAAAGCGTCAAAATAACAGTCTTCAATAATCTTATAGTAGCACAGCACTTATCCTTATGTTCTTAATCCATTTCATCAGCAGGGAAATACAAAGCAACTTTTCTAGTTGCTGTATGCTGTGCTCTATTTCTTTTTACACAGAGTATTGTTCTGACCCATTTTGGTGTTTGTGCTTCAACATTTGCTGGTCCCAACTCTTCCTCTTCATCCATAAAACATGCATTTATATCAACACAGCCTGGCTACCATTTCAGCTGAAGTGCAAGAAAAGTTTAATTAATGCATAATAATGTCATGGAGTGGAAACAGAGTTATTTATTCATTTCTCTTATATACCGCGCTCTTCAATATCAGTGCGGTTTACATGGAACATCGAGGTATTTTAATTACAAACAGGTAGCTCAACTTGGATAACCATATTAACTATTTACACATATATGGATAACAGATAAGTATTTACACATATATACATCACTTTGAGGGATAGTTACAGGTAGTCAAGGAGCTTTGTTGTGAGTGGGGCGAGTTGGTGTACCTTCCTCCGGGTAGCATTTGAGGAAAAGGTGGTGCTTCAATGCCCTCCTGAATTTGAAAAACTTAAGAAACATAAAGGGGATTCTGAAAGCACACACATTTTTGACAGCACACACTCAACCATGTTATTTTGGTTACAAAAAGCTGGTCCTAAGTATAGAACAGAACTCTGTTGGCATAGAAGGACTACTTGTCTGGATCAGTTTTTCTTCACTGATGCATCACAGAAACAGAAAATGATTGCTCATACATACCAACTACAAAGCTCTACAATCCCTTCCTCTCCCTATGGGGTATGTTTACTAAGCAGCAGTAGTGGCTACCATGCAGTATCAGACACGCGGCCCCACTGAATTCAATGGGGCCACAGCTCCAATACCGCATGGCAGCCAACTACCGCTGCTTAGTAAACATACCCCTTAAAGGTCCTCTGTGTTTGTCCCATGCTTTCTCGAATTTGGATACAGTCCTCGTCTCCACCTCCTCCACTGGGAGGCTGTTCCACACATTCATCACCCTTTCTGTAAAGAAAAATTTCCTTAGATTACTCCTGAATCTATCCCATTTCACCTTCATCCTATGACCCCCTTGTTCCAGAGCTTCTTTTCAATTGAAAGAGGACCACCTCCTGTGCATTTACACCACACAGATATTTAAAAATTTCTATCATATCCCCCCTCCCAATTTCTTTCAAAGTATACATATTAAGTTCTTTAAGTCTGCTTTATGATGAAAATGACTGATCGTTTTAGTTCCCCTCTTATGGACTGACTCAATCTTATTTATATCTTTCTGAAGATGCAGTCTCCAGAACTGCACACAGTTCTCCAAATGAGGTCTCACCAGAGACTTATACAGAGACACTATCATCTCATTTTTCCTGCTGGCCATTCGTCTCTCTATGCATCCATTATCCTGGCTACTTTAAGATCCACAGATATGATCACCCCTAGGTTCAGCTCTTTTTTTGTGCCCCGAGTATGTCACCCCTTCTACTGTACCACTTGCTAAGGATTTTGCAGTCCAAGTGTATGACTCTGCATTTTTTTTAGCATTTAATCTTCACTGCCAATTACTGACCATTCTTCAAGCTTCGCTAGAGCCCTCTTCATGCTATCCACATCTTCCAGGGTGTCTACTTTATCGCAGATTTTCATGTCATCCACAAAAAGACTTCCCTCATCTGCAGACTTTCCTCAGTTTTCAGGCTTCTTTGTCCATTGCCCTTCACAAGAGGTTTAACTCCTTTTGTCAGAGTTTATTTATTTTTTAGAGCGCTGTGATGTCTAAGAGCAGATTTGGTCATTCTAGTTAGGGCCAGCCCAAGGGTTTCTGCCACCCCAGGCAGAGATCCCGGCAGAGCTGACCCCCCCCCCCCCACCTCCCTTGCCAAACCACCCCATAGTGTCTCCGATTCTATCTTGGGAGGGAGAGGCGGCAACAACGGCAGTATTTTAAAAGCGGCAGCTTTATGCCACCAGTGTGTTGCCCATAGCAGGCCATGTGCTTCAGCACACATGACCTGCCGTTTGTGACACCCCCACCCCCCCCGACAGTAAGTTGCATCAAAGGGGGATCAGAAGTGCATGGCATGCCGCAGGCAACAAAGCGGCGGCACAAAGCTGCTCACCCACCCTAAGCGGCCACCTAGCGAGATGGGCCAGCCCCGATTCTGGTGACCATATAAAAGCCCTAAGTCAGAGGTTCCCAAATCTATCCTGGGAGACCTCCAGTCAGTCAGTTTTTCTGGATATCCACAGTGAACACGCATAATAGAATTTTATCTTCAATGAAGGTAGAGCATGCAAATCTCTCTCATAAATATACATTGTGGATATCCTAAAAGTCTGACTGGTTGCAGGTCCCCCAGAACAGATTTGGGAACCTCTGACCTAGGTGTTTCATGCACACTTCAGAATCTCTGAGCTAATAAAGTCATTCAGGACTGTCAGTGTGTTAAATATTACAGGTAAAAGCATGAGAATTTCAGTACGTAGCATTTTTTTTTTTAGTGCCATCAAGTCAGTATTGACTCATTGCCAAGAAAACCCAGAGGTAGCTGGGTCGCTATGTATCGCCTCAGAAGAAAAGGCTGGCAAAGTGACTTGCCCAAAGTCACAAGGAGTGCCAGTGGGAATAAAACCCTTGACCTTCTGGGTACTAGGCAGTTTCTCTAACCACTAGGCTACTCCTCCACTAGCATTACTTCTTTGAATTATTTACCAATTGTTAGAAAAGTATAATGAGAAAAGGGGGTTACAGACTATTTCAAAAGAATACAAAAGCTAGAGGTACTTATTACAGCTAATTTTTCAGAAGTGTGCCTCTTTCCCCAGATACTGCAACATTTGTACAGTTCACATTCTAGCTAAAAAGTGGTCCTTTTAGTCACTTGGAGGGTAATTTTTATAAGGGTTGGCTAGATTTACATGTGTTTTAACATGCATATTTCATGTCTATACTCTAAAAGTACAGTATGCATTGCATACAGTAGGTGTATCTTATAAAAATTGCCCTCCTGATGTTCATACATTTCCTGATTTTCCAGGTCTACATAGATAAGAAAGAACAATTTACTTCAGTGACCTGAAATGCAAAACTTTAGGATGGTTTTCTCCCTTCAGTATCCAGCCCAGTAAATTTTATTAATCTGCCAAACTTGAGGAGTTTATTAAACTTCATAGCACAAATGCTCTTTAGGAGACTTCAGTTAAATTAGATAATTTAGTTTATGTCTTCCATGCAGTTTTCCTTTTTGTATAATTCTTGATTAATATTTTACTCATGCAGGAAAATAATCTTTGATTGTTTTTTATTTTTCCCCTTCTTTGAAATGGCTTATCCCTTGGATCTTATTTCAGAGATTTAAATTATCGACTTGCAGTTTGTGAAATGTTTTAATAATTATATTTCTGCTCAGCTGCTCTATTTTTTTCTACAAAAAGATTACATGAATCTTGTTTAAATGTTCAAAAAGTAATAAATATAAAATTTAAAAACGACTTTGAACTCATGAAATGACATAATTTAATTCTTTGGGTTAAGCCCACTGTAAATACTGTAGAGTTCTTATATCTGTGCTAGTCCTGGAAAAAAAATGAACCCTTTGCAAGCTGTGAGGCCTTCAGCTAGGGGGGCATTAAAAATTGCCCAAAGAGAATATTTTATATATACAGATCCCTCTCTCCAAATAAAATTTCAAAAGCTCATTAAGCATTCTCTTTAACCGGGTAAGGCGGACCGAGCGATCCCAACCTTGTTCCCCCCCCTCCCCCTTTGCCTATCCCATGCACATATCTGACATTCAAATAAAACCATTACACAATCTATGGAATTGAACTGGTCGCAGCTTTATTACTTATAACAATCACAATTTACAATTAACAAGTTAACATACCCTCCCCCCCCACCAGCAGAACGCGCCACCACCCGCCATGTTATTAGCAAGGTGCCGCCGCTTCCGCTTCCGCCAGGTACAGGCCCCAACAAAATCGCCTCGCCCTCCCTCATCCGGCTTCGCCATATTATTAGCAAAAACCTGAGGGATTGTCCGGGCGGGGGTACCCCACCCCCGCCGTAATGCTTGCATCCGGCTCCGGACCCCGGAAACCTCCGGGATCCCGCCAACCCCCCTCCAGCTGCAACACCCCACAACCCCTCTGCCCATCGCAACACAAGGGAGGGTGGGAGGGCGTCCGTCGGCTCCGGCATCCGAAGGCAAGAGGCCGGAGCCACGCTACGTCCCCGCACCATCTCCTCGCGAATCCTTCGTCCCATTGGCTGCCGCGCTATGCCATCATGCGCTGCAACCAATGGCACAGGATATTCCCCGGCCCGCTCCTCCCCTAGGGCTTGCCTCACCGCGCTAACCGTTGGGGGTGCGCGCGGCCGCCCCCCCGGTTAACGGTGGCCGCGTGCACATGGCTCCGCGGCCTTGCCATAACCGGGTAAGGCGGACCGAGCGATCCCAACCTTGTTCCCCCCCCGCCCCCCTTTGCCTATCCCATGCACATATCTGACATTCAAATAAAACCATTACACAATCTATGGAATTGAACTGGTCGCAGCTTTATTACTTATAACAATCACAATTTACAATTAACAAGTTAACATACCCCCCCCCCCCACCAGCAGAACGCGCCACCACCCGCCATGTTATTAGCAAGGTGCCGCCGCTTCCGCTTCCGCCAGGTACAGGCCCCAACAAAATCGCCTCGCCCTCCCTCATCCGGCTTCGCCATATTATTAGCAAAAACCTGAGGGATTGTCCGGGCGGGGGTACCCCACCCCCGCCGTAATGCTTGCATCCGGCTCCGGACCCCGGAAACCTCCGGGATCCCGCCACCGGCTCCGGACACTGACGTCCTGAGCCGCCCCCCATTAAGAAAGCTGCTGCGACCAGCCCGTCTCCCATGCATGACCACCTCCAAGGCCTCCTGCCAATCGTTAAGCAGCAAATCCAAGCCGATCGGGGATAAATGTACCCCGTCTGGCCTGTACAAGCCAGCGCAGTTTACATCAGCCCAGGAGTGCAAAATTTGGCGCCCCCCATTCCTTATGACCCATCTGCCTATTTGGCGATTGATTTTTGCCAGCCCTCTGGACCAGCGCCGCTGAACGCTGCAAGCAGGCCTTGGAAGTATATCTGACCACAAAATGACCACGCCCGATAACATTACTAATACAGCCCCCAAGTCTTTGTGCACTGCACGAATCAACTGTCGACAAGTCCAGGACGTCAAGTCGTTGCCTCCCAAGTGTATCAACAGAACATCAGGCTTCACTCCCCGACTCCCTTGGTGCCGCAGCAACGGCAGGAGCTGGATCCACCGCATTCCGCGCTCTCCCAGCCATGCGACGGACACTTCAGAGACTTCCAGTCCAAGATTCATGCCAATGGGTCGTGTTGCTGCCCGCCGACCAGCCCAGTAAACGAATGAATGGCCAGTCACCCAACAGCGACACACCGACCATCTCCTATATCTGTAATATAAAATAAGATAGATTAGAGACCCCCCCCCCCTACAAACGCACATAGGTTTGGAAAGCCTGCGACCTCCAACGCCCGATACGCTGGATCTCCCGCTCCGACAATCCCTCCGCCGCCGCGCTGGTAGCCGCCCCGATCCTGAACGAGTGTGGAGCAAAACGACCAGCATCCTCCCCTATCATCCGCAGCGACATCCGCATGACAGCCGTAAATTGAAAACGCGTAAGGACCCGCGCATCGCTATGCACGAATAAATTTCCTGAGCCCGGGGGGCGCGCATCCAAGTATGCCCGCAACAACCCAACCGGACAAGTCAATGCCCCGGCCACCTGTCGCAACACCACCCAGGAGCCTTTCCCCAACTGATCGGTTTTTGAGCGCGCAACATGTATGTGCACCCCCCCGGCAACCAACTTGACGTGGTGTAGTTGCAAGCCACCGCCCCCCGTGCGTTTTCCCGACTCAGCCACCAATTCACCCACTCGGAAGGCCCCAAAAAAGGCAACTGCAAAAACCGCCCGAAATAGGGAACATTCGTAACGCGATGAGACCACCCGAGGCAAAACCGCACACAATCGCTCCAACAAGGCATGCGTTATTGGTTGCCTGGAATCCCCGGTCGATGGATGCGAGCGCCTCCCAGCCTTGCAACAACCGAGATGTCAGAAAACCACCCCGCGCCGGACCCCACCCCACGGCTCTCATAAAAAAGGAAAAACCGGCCAAATTCTTACGTACTGTAGAACGCGACAAGCCCGCCGCCTTCGCAGTGAAAACATACTGACCCAATAGCCACTCAGATGCAGGGCCCCGTCTCCATCCCCGCTCCAACAAGAAAGACTCCACGCTGCGGTAGCCTTTTCGATAGGCTTCCCACGTCGCAGCCGACACAGAGTGTTTTTAGCAAGTCAATCATGCCGACAGGCCAATCTGCCATAAGTTGTCCGGGACCGATGCTCCTCGCTCTTCCGCGTCCGGTGCCAAGGTCCGAAACAGCTCCCACTTGAAACGGGAAAGAGCATCAGCAATAGTGTTAATACATCCCGGAATGTGCCGAGCCTTCAGTACCACATTCAGCCGCAAACAGGATAAGATCACTTGCCGCATTAAATCCGCGACCGGTCTGCATCGCGGGGTATAATTATTTACTACGCTGACAACGGCCTCGTTGTCGCAGTTCCACACTACCTGGCGATTCCGCAGCTTCTCTGGCCAGATGGACAGAACCACCAAGATCGGGAACAACTCTAGGAAGGTGATATTACGAGTAAGTCCAGCTTCCCGCCAGGCCAATGGCCATCCTGCCGCACACCAAGAGCCGCCAAAGTAAATCCCCAAGCCCGCTCCTCCGGCAGCATCGGTATATAACTGCAAATCCGCACTGGACACTACCTTCTCCCGCAATACCGAGACCCCGTTAAATTCACGCAGAAAATCGTCCCAAACCCCTAAGTCCGCTCGCATTTTACGGGAAATCCTGATCCGATGATGAGGTTTACCCACCCCCGCTGTAGCCAACGAGAGCCGTCGGAGGAATACGCGGCCCATGGGAATAACACGACATGCAAAATTAAGTGAACCGATAAGGGCCTGCATCTCCCGCAGCGACATCTTAGCTGCTGTCATCGCATTCGCTATCAATACACGCAACCTCGCTACCTTGTCTACGGGTAACCTCGCTACCATTACGTCAGTGTCTAACTCCACCCCTAGAAAAGTAAGACTCGTAGTCGGCCCTTCCGTCTTTGCCACTGCCAACGGTACTCCCCATTCCTGAGCTAACTGGTGGAAATTGTTCAATAAGTCCCGACATTGCCCGGACTGAGCCGTCCCTACAAAGAGGAAATCATCCAAGTAATGCACAACTTGCGCACAACCCGAACGCTGTACCACCACCCAGTGCATAAATGTACTAAATCGTTCAAAATATGAACAGGATATCGCGCAACCCATTGGCATGCATTTGTCGAAATAAAATTGTTCCTCGAAAAGAAAGCCCAACAAATGAAACGCCGAGGGGTGCACCGGCAACAATCGGAAAGCTGACTCAATATCGGTCTTAGCCATCAAGCACCTCGGGCCACACTCTCTCACTAAATCAACCGCCTCATCAAAAGATGCATACCGCACTGCACACAATTCCTTTGGGATGTGATCATTAACAGATGCACCCTCCGGGAAGGATAGATTGTGAATCAGTCTATATTTACCTTGTTCTTTTTTTGGTATTATGCCCAATGGGGAAACTACGAAATCCTCGAAGGGTTGTTCAAGAAAAGGGCCAGCTACCCTCCCCAGTAAAATTTCCCCTAACAATTTGTCTTTCACAATATTACAGAAACGTCTCACCGATGGTGAATTCGCCGATCTGGCCGAGGCGACCCGACCCACAACAGGAATCTGAAACCCCCACTCGAATCCATTATCTAAGATACTGCCGTCCGCCCTCCTGGGATACCTATTCAGCCATGGACGCAAAGCCATTAACCTAATGGGAGTAGGGGCTAAGCTCGACGTAATCCTATTGTTTTGTAGGGGGGGGGATGGATCCAGTAGGACCTCTTTTAACACATTTAAGGGCGGAATGCCCTCCTCCGCAAACAGAGCATGCGTGCCGGAATTTGCAGTCCGGAAAGGGGCAGGAAGACTTATTGAAACGCCAACAGACGTCGCCAGCGCCCCCTCCCCCCGCAGGTCTCTGAACTGCCGGGGGCACGCCTCCGCGAAAGGGCTTCCCCACCCCAGCTGCACTGACTAGCCCCCCCTTGCCCACACCCCCCGCTCCTCCACCTGATTTGACCGCCATCTGCGTTAACCATAAATTGATATCTTGTGTACCCCAAGATAACAACTGGTTCTCTTCCATCTTGTCGCGAAACTTTTCATCATAGTTGAGCCAGGCCCAACTGTCATGGTTTTGTGACGCTTCTAAGATGGAGTCCATGTATGCCAAAAGCATACCATACTGTTCCGGATGCTCGTATCCCCAAACACTGGCTAGCCGTAGAAAGGCCCTCGTCCAGTTCACTACATTCCTCGCAACTCTCCGCACCCTACCAGCTTTCTCGTCTTCCTTCCTCTTTCGCCTACTGTCCCCTGAACGTTTTCTACCCTCCAGCAAACGAAAAACATCAATATAACGACGTTTTTGAATTTTTCGCCGCAAATATTTTGGAACGCTTTCCCATAACTCAGAAAACGCAGCTACCGTAGGCACTGGACCGCTGGGTTCCCTCCCCCCGACCGGCCTCCCTAATACCCGGCCCCGACTTCCTTCCCGCGATGTCGAACTAGACGACGAATCAGTGGACGATGAGTACGACGAATCCGATCGCCTGCGCCTATGACAAGAACGCCGCCGCTTCCGGCTTCTCTTCTTTCGATCGCTGACCACATTCCCCGTTACCAACCCAGACTCCGCACCTATTTCCAATGCCAACTCACCCGCAGTCTCTTCATTCGCTGGCACACTGAGCTCGGGTCGCTCCGAAGTAGTTCGAACCGCTGCCTCCGTCTCAACAGCCGCACCGCCCTCCGCTCGAGAACTTGAGCTGCCTCCTGGCCGCGATACACTCCACCAAGGATTTCCCATACATTGCCACGTCGGAGGTACCTGCGGAGAAAAAACAGGGAGAGGCGACGAGACACCCGCCCTAATCCAAGGAGACTGCCAAGCCCCGAGCCACTCCGCCCGCGAGGAGCCCTGACCCCCGCCCTGCCAGTGCTCCCACGAGGGTGAAGGGGGTCCCCCCACATCCTGTGGCCACCCCCACATGCCCGCAAACCCCCATCTATCAGCATTTTCCATGGGGGACGGACCACCACCTGGCCGGCCCTCAGCTGCCCAGGCTGACCTATATCCCAACCCCCCCCGCAAGTGCTCCCCATCCCCACCTCCCGGACAGCCCAGGGGGATACCCTGCTCCAACTCTAACCCCTGAACCCCTGTGTCACCTTCCAACTCCACCCGTGTCCGCGAGGTCCCACCTGCTCCCCCTCTGCCCCTCTGTCCTTTGTTACCCCTGACAGACTCCCCTGCTGGCTGACCCCTCCCCTGATCAGTCCCTGAAGTATGCGCTGTTCTGCCCCTGGCCCTTCCCCGCGCTGACTTACCTCGGACCACAGTACCGCCCTCCCTGCTGGAACCAGCCGCCATCCGCTTCCCCCCCCGAGCCATCTGCCCCTCCCTACTTCCCCCCCTGGGGGCTTTACTTTTCACCGCCCGCTTGCCTCCGGGTTTATTTTGCGGCATATTTAAGGAGGGAAATAAGCCCACAGCAATATCTATAAGCCCTGGCCAAGCCGCACCGGAGATCCCCGACTTTAAATTCCCTGCCTCAACCCAGCACACCGGACGGTAGCGGAACTACCGCTGCACGGAGCCCCCCCTTCCTCCCCTTAAAATTGGCCCGGCAGGAAAATAATTCAAAATAACGAACGGGCACGCTGCTGCAAACTAGAACAGGGAGAAAATCACTACCCACCCGAGAGAAAGACACCGCGCAAGTATATAAAATAATTGCATCCACAGCAAACCTCTGCACACGTCCGTCGGCTCCGGCATCCGAAGGCAAGAGGCCGGAGCCACGCTACGTCCCCGCACCATCTCCTCGCGAATCCTTCGTCCCATTGGCTGCCGCGCTATGCCATCATGCGCTGCAACCAATGGCACAGGATATTCCCCGGCCGCTCCTCCCCTAGGGCTTGCCTCACCGCGCTAACCGTTGGGGGTGCGCGCGGCCGCCCCCCCGGTTAACGGTGGCCGCGTGCACATGGCTCCGCGGCCTTGCCATTCTATACAACAGATTTTATGTTAGGTCAACTGAGGTATCAGAACTACTACTACTACTATTATTACTATTATTATTATACATTTATATAGCTCTACAAGGCATACGCAGCACTGTTCAGATACATATAAAAGATAGTCCCTGCTCATCAACCTGCAAAGAGCACACTTAAAACCTACTAACGAAAACAGAACTCAAATGAACTGTCAACTTAAAAAAAGAGCAGAGGCAAATCATAGTTAGGACTGTCAGAAGCAGGAGAGGTGGTTAGCCAGCTGGGGCAAAACCTAGTACAGAACAGCAGCATGTTATGCTTCGAGCCCACAGCCACTAGTGGTGACCTGAACCTCACCATAGCTGCTCGTCTGTGGCCACATCACAGAGCATCAGAACCACTGGCCATGTCAATGGGGAAGGATCCCCTAGCTTCAGAAAGCCACCTTACCCCTACAGATCATCCAGATCACCCTTTAATACCACAATAATCCTGACCACAGTGCCTCGTGGGTGGTGAATCATCATAATAGCTTGTCATCCCATCCCTCACAAGTTACACAACTTGTCAAGGTGACCTTTAAGCACCGAAAACATCACGTTTAAGCACACTTTAATCACATTTAAGCTAACATCAAATGCAGACAAGAGACGGACGCATGCATAAATGGTGACAGAAAAACTAGTGCCCAATTAATGCCACAAATATTTACATGTATTTAAATTGCAGGCAAATGAGCTCCATATAATAATCTGGTATGCAAATGAGTACTACGTTCAATGCAGAGGCAGGCATAGAGGAGTTTGGAACTAGCTTCAGCACCATTTTCTCTACGCCTGTCTCTGAGTTGGCTTAAATGAACTAGCTTAAACCTCTAGTGTGTGCCCCCAACAGGATTTGGATGGCATCAGGGACAATTGCAGCATCGGGAAACCCCACACCCCTCCAATGCCAACAAAATACTGTCAGGAGCCAGTGCCCCAACAGAAAGTCATTCCCTGGTGGTCTAGCAGCCCCAGAACCTCTTCCCGGTATCTTTCAAAGTGGGAGCGCTGCCTACATGCCCGCTCTCAGTTCGCCATCTTGGAAAATGGCAGCACCTGACCCCCAAAGTGGTGCATCCTGGCAATCTGACCTCATCCAGTGCATCCCAGGATGCACCAAATGGGGCCAAGTGCTGCCATTCTCCAAGATGGCGGAACGAGAGCAGCACCACGTAGGGCCAGGCGCTGCCATTCTCCAAGATGGTGGACTGAGAGCGACAGCACGTGGGTGGCGCCCCCGATTTGAAAGATACCAGGAGGGGTTCTGGGGCCACTAGACCACCAGGTTAGTTTTGTTTTAAGTGGAATGGGGGTGGGCGGTTCTGGGGCCGCTAGACCACCAGGGAGTGACTTTCTGTCGGGGCACCAGCTCCCAACAGTATTTTGATAGCATCAGGGGCTTTTCCTAATGCCGTAATCACCCCCCAATGCCATCAAAATCCTGTTGGGGCTGATATGCAAATTAGCCATGCAGTGCCCATTTCTCTGGGAGAGAATGCCAAACCAGCACCGATTTCTTGTGCGCATGTGTTTGGCTTGCTCTCCAGGTTTAATTCTGCCATTTTACATACAATTTAACTTGTGGCTCATTTGTATATGAACCCCTTTCTGCATAGCTGTGCTGAAGTCATGCGTTAGCGGTGCACTGCAAACAGGCGCAAAAGGTTGATGGTGCATAATATGGAAAAGTATGCACTATCTTTGTTGGCACGCCCCTGTCCCTGCTGGGTTAACATTTAGTGCATCAAATGTGTATTTTATTTTCTTTGTTGTAAATTCTGCTGTGAAAACTAGAACTGAACCGCATAGCTTTCTTAACGGTTGCTATGTACAGTGAATTCTAATCACAAAACCATGTAGTTTACTACTGACTGCAATGTGTACTGCCTTTTAGAAGAGCATGGTAATACCTGTTGCCTTAGGACAGTTACACCCTGTGTAATGTTCTCTCCAGAAAGTTTTGCCAGGTGACTGGCATGAAGGCACAGTTGGGTGGGCCACATTATAAGCCAGCCAGCATTAGACAACCTCCTAGTCACCTTTCAAGAAGTTCCATATATGATGTGTTTGTCACCGTTTCAAATTCATTTAAATAGCCAATTCATTCATATTATATTTATATATACTGTTCCGTTTAAGTATTAATTACAAAATCAATTAAAATATAGTAATGTGGAGGCATATTCCATTCTGCGTATCCTGGCCTCTGTTGGAACTGGATGCACAGAGATAGACTCGATTCTGATCCCGCGGGGCACGTCTAGCCCCTGCAGGATAAGAATTGCATCTAGGCCTGTATGTGCACGCCGGGACCTGATTCCCATCAGCCTGCATGTACAGGTTCCTGCCAGGCTAACACAGTCATGATCCCTGGCCGCTGACCACTTTTGTTTTTCCCCACAGTCCTACCCCCAATCTGGCCTCCCAGGGCCAGGGTCGGGCTGCGCAGAATCTTCTACACCCCCTCAACTGTTTGCTCCCGGCCGAGCTTCCCATCCCCCCCCCCCCCCGACATCTAGGGGGGACTTATTCCAACTCAGAGGTGGAATAAGTCCCCCGTCCAGTCTGCCGGCCCTGGACATACAGGGCAGACTTCAGAATCGGCTGGGGCCACAGACCGCCCACTGCAACTCCACCTCTGCATCATCCCCTCCTGTCCACATCTAAGCCTCTCCATACAAACTCCTTGTTCGTATGGGAAGGCTTAGTTGGGGATGGCAAGGGGGACGAATAGCAGGGATGGACGTCCCAGCGGGACATCCAACCTCGCTATTCGCGACACAGAATAGACCCCATAGTATATGGCAGATAAAGACCATCATGGTCTATCTAGTCTGCCCAGCAAGGTGGCAAGAGTAGGTGCACCTGCCGCTCTGTGCAGGTCACCCCTCCCCATGCCTTTGTTTAGGGGTGCACTCACCACTCTGTGTAAGTTACCCCTATTTGTTGAGATAGCAGAGGCAGTTAAGGTTATTTTGATTTTATCCTGTTGCTATAAAGGGATAAGAACATAAATGCCATACTGATCAGACCAAGGTCCATTAAGCCCTGTCTCCTGTTTCCAACAGTGGCCAATCTAGGTTACAAGTACCTAGCAGTCTCCCCAAAGGACACAGGTTCCATAATGTTTGTATTGCGGCAAGCAGTGGATTTCCCGGGACCCCTTTAATAATGGTTTATGGGCCTTTCCTCCAGGAAATTATCCAAACCTTTTTTAAACCCAGCTACACTTAACAGCTTTTACTACATCCTCCGGTAACGAATTCCAGAGTTTGATTACATGTTGAGTGAAAAAATATTTTCTCTTATTATCCTTAAATAAGTTACACTGTAGCTTCATTGCACGTCCCCTAGTCTTTCTATATTTTAATGGCATAAACAATTGATATACTTTTACCCGTTCCACTCCATTCATTAAATTTATAGACCTCTATCATATCTCCCCTCAACCGTCTGTTTTCCAGAATGAAGAGACCTAACCTTTTTAGCGTCTCCTCATAGGGGTAATCCTTCCATCCCCTTTACCAATTTGGTGTCTCTTCTCTGTACCTTTTCTAATAACGCTATATCTTTAAGAAACGGCAACCAGAATTGCACACAGTATTCAAGGTGCAGTCGCACCATGGAACAATACAGAGGCATTATAATATCCTTTGTTTTATTCTCCGTTCCTTTCCTTATGATTCCTAGCATTCTATTTGCTTTCTTGGCCGCCGCTGCACACTGGGTGGAGGGTTTCAACGTGCTATCCACGATGACAACTAAATCTTTTTCCTGGGTTGTGGATCCCAATATGGAACTTTGAATCGTGAAACCATAGTTTGGGTTGTTCTTTCCTAGGTGCAGAACTTTGCATTTGTCCACATTAAATTTCATCTGCCATTTGAACATCCAGTCTTCCAATTTATCAAGGTCTTCTTGCAGTTTTTCATAACTTTGAATAATTTTGTCTCATCTGCAAATTTGATCGCCTCACTCATTATTCCCAAGTCCAGGTCATTTACGACTATGTTAAAAAGCAACGGACCCAGCCCAGATCCCTAGGGCACTCCACTATTCACCTTTCTCCATTGGAAAAATTGGCCATTTAGCCCTACTCTCTGCTTTCTATCTTTTAAACAGTTCCTGATCCACAATAAGACACTCCCTCCCATCGCATGACTTTTTAATTTCACCAAGAATCTCTCATGAGGAACCTTGTCAAAGGCTTTCTGAAAATCCAGAAACAATCAACCGACTCACCTTTGTCTACCTGTTTATTCACACCTTCAAAAAAACAGATTAGTAAGACAAGACCTTCCTTGGCTAAAGCCATATTGGTTGTGTCCCATTAAGCCATGACCATCTACATGTTCAGTAATTTTGTTTTTTATAATGGTTCCACTGTGTCTGTCCCATTCCATTTTGAATTCTGTCATGTTTCCATTCTGCTCATTAAGAAACACAGAAACATGACAGCAGAAAACAACCACCACCTATCTAGTCATCCCTTCCATATCAACTACAATAGTCCCCTTTTCTCTTTTAGAGATCCTCTGTGTTTGTCCCATGCTTTCTTGAATTCACATATTGTCTCATCTCTACCACCTCCACTGGGAAACTATTACATGCATCTAGCACTCTTTCCATAAAGAGATATTGCCACTCTCACTCTACCTGCTGCTGCTGCTGTATCTTTGCTGTGATTGTTCTCTGCCTGCTGATGCTCTCCCCCTCTGTTATTCTCCACGTAAAATTCTCCTGCATTAAAGGCTTTGCCGGTCACTGTTCCCATCCCTGGAGGTGATGCAACTGCATTCCCTCGGGCAGTATGGACTACCTACAAGCAGATCATGGTGTTCTCCTTGGTCAAGCTCCTTGGGGAGAGTTTGAGGGTGCACAGGGCACACTACCTTGAACATTCTGGGCACAAACCTCTCCCTGACCTAATATGACTGATCTGTTATACATGCTACTCACCGGGGCCTGCGTCTTGGTAAGTCTGTTACACATCTCTCTTTCGCACTCAACATTTTCATCTGTGCTATTCTTCCGTCAGCTATAAAGACTCCTCCCCTCTTTATACACACTTTATCTACTATCCCAGTTCACTGGACCTGGCATCCAGTCCCTGCCCTTGTTTTCCCTCCCAATCTTGGCAATTCT
This sequence comes from Ichthyophis bannanicus, assembly GCA_033557465.1. Taxonomy (NCBI): domain Eukaryota; kingdom Metazoa; phylum Chordata; class Amphibia; order Gymnophiona; family Ichthyophiidae; genus Ichthyophis; species Ichthyophis bannanicus. The sequence goes on from CM066033.1 coordinate 738,633,743, forward strand.
CGGGTTCTCACAAATCTCACACACTATCCCCATATCTATCAAACCAACTGATGCATCTCAGTGTCCTGCCCTGCCTTTCTTACCCCAAGTCTTGCCTTAATAAACTGCCGTTCCCTATGCTCAAAACTGGAAGACATCCAGGATGCTCTGGTGCAGCACTCTCTTGACGGCTTGTTTATCATCAAAACTTGGCTGTGCACTGATGAGGACCCGCCCTTCTGAATCGCTGCTTCCCCAAGGATTCTCAGCCCTCTCTGTCCCTCGCTCAGGACACTCTGGCAGCGAGTTGCTATTCTTCTTTGCTCCTCATTTCCATTCCAGGAAATTTCTTCTCCAGCACTCCATTATCCTGAAGCTTTGTTATTATAACTGGACCTTACCCCGCCCCCCCCATCTCCCCCTATATGTCCCCCCCCATCTGTGTACCCTGATCTCTAGGACTCCCTTCTCACAATTTCTGAAGCTTCTCTGGCCCATCCCCACTTAACTATCATGAGCTACTTTACTATTCATATTGACTCCTCCTCTAGGCCCAAGAATAAAGCCTCTCTCACTTTGCTCACCTCTCCCTCGCCAACATGTCTGTTCCCCTACACACTCTGTGGGCCACACTCTGGATCTCATTATCACTCCCCCCCCCCCTCATCTATAGTTCCCATTGTGACTTCCACTCTTCCCCCTCCCCTGGGCATTTCATTATTGCGTATTTTTCTCCCTATCACTTCCAGTGGCTTCCTACCATCATCATCATCATCATCATCTGCTCCAGTGCCTCCTTTGCTCAAAACACTACATTTCCACAAATACCCTTTTTGTAATTTTCCTCTGCTGACACCATGCTCCCTTCAGATTTTGACTTTCTTCCCACTGACACCCAGATCCAGATATGGCATACTACTCTCCACACTCATCTTGATCAACTGGCTCCCCTTGAACCTCGAAACGTGTCTGTCATCCATCACGTCACCATCGCTGGTTCACTCTTGACCTTTCTCTGCTTTAGACCCAGTTTCACAGAGCCGAACATCTTTGACATTACCATTCTACCACTGCTAGCCTGTCCTACTTTCATCATTGCTACCACCAGTACAAGCAAACAATCCAAGCCACTAAGAAATCCTACTATTCCATTCTAATTCAATCCACATCAAACTCCTCTAAATAGTTTTATTCTGTGCTCTGTTCAATATTCGCTCCCCACACCCTTTCAGCCCCACCCACCTGTCCAGCTCTTCCAAACCCCAGCCAGCTGGCTACTTACTTTTCCGAAAAGACCACCACACTACACGCCACCATTCTCAACTGCTCCCAGTCTTTATTTATCTATTTAAATAGGTTTTTTATACCACTTTAATCTTTCAGTCAAAGCGGTTTACATTGTAACTTAATCTTGGTAATGTACAACAAACAGGGACATTGATAGCTTGGATTTTTTTCTGAGGCAATGAGGATAAAGTGACTTGCCCAAGGCCATTAGGAGTGCTAGTGGGAACTGAACCTGGTCTCAACTCCCCTTCCTCCCCTGCAATGGATTTCGCTTCCTTCTCACACATCTGGAGCTCCTTTCACTGCATCCACTTTGACTAAGGCTATTCAATCTCTTCATAAAACTACATGTCCCTCTGACCCCAAGTCCCTTAAAAAGGATTATGGCACCCTCGTTGGCCCTCTTCCCCTCTGTACTCACCCTCTTCAACTCCAGCCTTGCTTCTGGTACCCTTCCCTCTTTTTGGAAGCACGCCATCATATGCCCCATTCTCAAGAAACCTACTCTGGCTCCCAGTGTCCTGGCTAATTGGCATCCCATCTCTTATCTCTCATTCCTCTCCAAAATTCTTGAAAAGTTGGTTTCCGCACAATTATTCTCTCACTTCTACTCCACTCGCACTTTGCACCCCCATCAATCAGGATTTTGTTCTGGCCACAGGACAGAAACTATTCTTCTCTCTCTGTTTAATGAAGTTCACATCGCTTATGATAAGAGTAACATCTCAATTGCAGTTTCTTTAGACCTATCCTCAGCCTTCAATCTGGTCAACCATGCTCTCCTCTCTCGCCTTTCTGGTTGTGAGCTCTGGGATACTGTCCTCCTTTGGTTTAAATTTTTTCTATCTGACCGTTCCTTCTCCATAGTCTGTGGGATGGCCTCCTCTCCTTCCAACCCTCTCATATGCAGTGTCTCCCAGGGTTCTGTGGTGACACCCCTTCTCTTCAATATTTTCCTGGCCCCTCTTGCTTTGGTGATACAACAGTCCGGCATCTCTGCTTACCTATATGCAGACACAAATTCACACTCCCCCGATCTCACTCCCCTCAACTCCTGTTTATCTGATGTCTCTAGCTGGCTATCCGCAGATCATCTACACCTTAATACCTCCAAATGTACTGCTTTATGGCTTAGTTTTGACAGCCCCTGCTCCACCATAGCACCCACAATGGCCCATGCCCTGGTTCCTCTAGTACAATCCCTTCGATATCTTGGTGATATCCTAGACTCCTCGCTATCTTTCCATGATCACGTATCTTCCCTGGTTCAACATTCTTTCTCCTCCATGTGCCATATCCATGCCCTGCATCCTTTCCTCAAACTCTCACTCTTTCACCACCCTTTTTCTATCACTGGTGATTTCTAGGCTTGACTATTGCAATGGTGCACTTCCCGGTCTCCTTCATTACTAACTGCATCGTCTTCAGCTTCTCCAAAATACAGCTGCATGAAATCCACCTGTTTCATCTTGCTCACAACTTGCCCTCCCCAGCTCCTGACTGTCTTCTAATCCCCCTCCTGAATCTCCTCGTCCTCTCACTCTCTACCCTGACTGTCCTAAGAATCAGCGTTCCTTTCCCTTTCCTACACAGCCTGCATGAACCGTGAACCGCTCCGTTGCCCTGACACCTAGGGTGGTATATCAAATGACTAAGATAGATAAAATTATTACTCGAGTCTATCCCCTTTCACCCTCATCCCATGTCTCCTCGTAGCAGAGATTGCTTTCAATCGAAAGAGGCTCTCCTCTCTTGCATTTATGCCATGGAGGTACTTAAATGTCTCTTATCGTTTCTCCTCGATCCTGCCTTTCCTTTAACATATACCTATTAAGATCTTTAAGTCTGTCCCCATATGTTTTATAATGAAGGCCATTAACCATTTTAGTAGCCACCCTCTACACCAACTCCATCCTGTTTATATCCTTTTGAAGGTGTGGACTCCAGAATTGAACACAATACTCCAAAAGAGGTCACACCAGAGACTTACAGGAGGCACTATCACCTCCTTTTTTCTGCTGACCATTCCTCTCCCTATGCACTGAAGCATCTTTTGGGCTATCATTGCCTTTTCTACCTGTTTTTTTACCATATCAATTCATCAGATTAAGTTAGTCGGGCAGTCAGTAACATCAGCCAGGTGGCGCACCCATTCAAAAGGTCCAGAGAACACTGCTAGGGTTAAGCTGTAAAATCCATTATTTGAAAGCTGCCGACAGTGACATTTTAATGATTTGATGTATTATCTTATTTGGTTTCATTGTATTATTTTTGCCAAACCAATAAAATATTTAGATACCACACCATTCAAATTGCCTTTCCCCTCCAAGTCAGAGACACACACAGAGAAAGCATGACTACACAAGCAAATACATATGCACATACAGAAAGGATGAAAAGAGTTCCATGAACCTTGTTATACATACTTTCACCATTTGTTGTTCTTTCCAATCCAACAAGATATGGGGACAAAATTATATACAAGGGGTCAAAAGCATCTGTGCATCTAGGAGCAAAACATCTTCAAAGATTTAGTGGAGAAGGATAACCGATATATTGAAACTAGTAGTTAGGGAACTGCTCTTTCCCTTTTCCCTCCTCTTTAGGCCACAGGCACAGATTAAGGGGCACGTCTACTAAAGGGATTTAATGCACATTAATAAAGTTAATGTGCGTTAAGTGCCAGAACCATTTTATTTGTATGGATGCAGTGGCACTTAACACACATTAACTTTATTAACGTGCATTAACCTTTAGTAGACATGCCTCTAAGGCGACAGTCATATACATACACAGAGAAGGAAAATGACTGGCCCAGAGATTGATTCTATTAAGTCATTTATATACCACCTGTTGGCAAACGCATTCTAGGCGGTTTAAAAGTAGGTACTGTATATATTCCCTCATCTCCGAAGGGCGCACAGTCTACATGCGAACCTGGTGCTGCCCCCGGAATGCCCCAGAACGCTCACAAATGCCCCAATGCTGTGTGTTTCATTGTAACCTGCCTTGGGCTTTTTCTAAGAGCAGGTAAAATATCTAATAAATGAAATGAAAATAGAAAATGACCTATTGCATTTCTACAGGAAGGGCAGTTCTAACTGCCACAACATATGGAGTGGAGTAGCTGCCTAGCACTAGCTTGGGAACCAAGAGACCAGGGTTCGATTCCCACTAACACTCCTTGTGGCCTTGGGCAAGTCACTTTACCTTCCATTGCCTCAGACGAATCCAAATTACCTATGTCCTTGTTTAATGCACATTTCCAAGTTTAAGTTACAATGTAAACCGCTTTGACTAAAAATGATAAAGTAGTGCTAAATAAACACACAGCAATGCTGCTATGTTGGAGATTTTCGAAAATTGTTTCTTGCAAACCGCTCCTCCTCTCCCCTCCCAGTCACAAACACTCAGCCAAAACAGATACACACACTCACTTTCCCCACTTGCTTTTACTACAGAATAGACCAGTTCAATTAATCTCAGGGACATTAGGGCATAATGGGATGTCAAACATTTTTAAAGCTGCTCTGCGAGTGGTTAATATCTGGTCACAAGATAACTCCATTACTTGTCTAGTTCCCTATAGGTAAAATTCATCTCTAATGTTTAATGATGTGCTTTACTTTATTGGGGCTCTTCATATACTGCCTTTAGAAAAACAGCAAAGTGGTTTACAGTAAAAATCCAATAGTTAGCAAGAATGAAAGAGAGAGGATTAATTTTAAGCGGTGTATAAAAGAGGACAGAACTTCACATATCATAACCATGTACAAACATTTATACCAAAAGAAGAAAAACGAGGCATATACAGAAAATGGCGGCAGGTAAAGACCAGAGGCCCGATAGTCAAAGACATTTACACAGTTTACAGACCTATAAACTCTGTAAATGCCACCGAGGGAGTTATTCAGCAGCACCAATATAGTTAGTGCTGCTGAATATCCCCAATTAATGCCGCTACATGCCCCCAAGCATTTGTGAGCGTTCCAGGGCATTCTGGAGGCAGGACACTATTGCACAGCTGCCCGGTTAGTGACCCACGAGTAAAGAGAGGTGCAGCAAAAGCGGACCTCTCTTTACCCGTGGGTCACTAACCAGGCAGCGGTGCATTATTGCTGCTGCTGCCCAGTTAACTTCTGCAGAATGTTTGACTGTGCGGCGACTCCAGATATTCAATGCTGGGGCCACATATGACCTCGGCACTGAATATCCAGGGTTAAAGTTTGGCAGCGACAGTTATGCACCGTAGAAGTGCATAGCCGTCGCAAATGAATATTGGGCACCATATGGCCATCTTGCAATGTTTACATATCTTGTTTTCTTATTTCCATTTTGTTTTGAAGTTACTGTATGACAACTCCTGAAAGGCAGCAGGATGAAGTCAGCCACTCTCAGGATTCCAGAAAGCAGCACATAGAAAAAGAGTGGAAATTCTTGTTTCTGGCATGTCACATCCTGTCTGAAAAGCCCATGTCTCTCTATGTCATGTCAGTATTTAGCCTGTCCTTTAAAATCACTCAGGGCACGTCACAGCAAAACAGAAATAAACAGTCAACATGTAATAGCAGTAGTAACAGAAGCAGACATAAAATCACATATAAGCAATGAAAATTAAACAGAAAATAAGAAGGCTTTGAGAGAAAATAAAAGGCTTGGAGCTAGTTGATAAGTACCTAGTTTGCAGCAACATACCAATTTGCATCCACATAAGAAAAGCGGCGATTTTGGGACACAGCAGTGTTAAATGCTTTTGGTGGGAGACTCATCAGATAATTATCTTTTCGTTGACAGAAGCGAGGTGGAAAGTAAGGAATCAACCACTCATGGCAGGTGAAGCCCATGTCATGCTGGCTCTTAAAATGCTGAAGTGCAATCAGAATGGGCAATCCTATCTCCATTCTCTTAATCTATGCCCTTATTCTATTGCTGGTCTCAACCCTATCTCATTAGGTTCTCTTCTTCTGTGTGTCCAACCCAGGGTCGGTGTTAGACATGCAGTGGCCAGGGCAGAAACTGATAAGGGGGCCCCCAAGGCCTACCTGCAGGCTATTCCTCCTTCAGCTTGAAGCAGACTTGGGGCCCCCTGTGGCATGGAGGCCCAGCACAATTTCCCTGTTTGCCACACCCTAATGCTGCTCCTGGCCCAACCTGCCATATGATGCCTCAGCGTCGGAGTCAGCTTGTCTGCATCAATACTTTCCTACAATGTAACAAGATCCCAGAAATCAAATTCCCTAATTTTTTCTTCACCACTGGGATTGTATTTCCTACTGTTCAAGTCCATTCAGAGTGCACTGAATCTCTGTTCACAACTTTTATAACTGATATAAAGGCACATTTCAGGTCAGGACATGGGGAATTTCCATAGTATTTTACAACAGCGTCTGTCAAATGTAAAGTCTCTTGCAAAATAGGTGCACTGCACTGATATGGCTCTCCACGTCCAGAGGGTACAACAATTTTAAGAAGCTACACATAGGAAAAAAAACAAGTTTAAAAAACAAATTAAAAAAAACAAACCACAAAACATATTCATCATCAGGAGCAGCTTATTAAAAATTGCTGCTCCCAATATGCACTTAGTTCAGTACCATCAGACTGTACACCTGGCTTTGACTATCACAACTGCCACTCTGCCTGCACCTTGATCCCCCTCACTGCTCCCAACACAACCCTTGACTCCTAACCGCCTTGGGGCAGGGGAAGTGGATGGCTTATCACCCCCAGCCTTTTCTCTCTGTAATTATGGCAAACTTAAAGGCGATAACTCTACCCTCCTCGAGGTCATGGAAATTATCTGTCCCTACCCCTCCATCCCCTGATCCCTTCCGCAGGCTTACTGGGGGTTCCTGGTATTAGTATGAGCAGGAACAATGCCCACTCGCTCCAGCTCTGCTTGCCACTGGGATCCAAAATGGTGTCGATGACCCCTAGTAATTACCTAGTGACCACAGGAGGAGACTTGGTTGGGGAGGGGGGGGAGAGAGGAGAAGGGTTGGCGAATTGGATAGTTTGTAGGGCAATTAGGGGCCAGCAGCTATATTGTGAGGTATAGGGTGTGGTGAGACCTTGACATTTTATCGTTATACCTATTAGCAGGCACTTATTTGTGGCATAGGGCAAGTGTAAATGCAGACGTCTATATGGTTTTTGGCAAAGATGTGGACTGCCCATATGAAATGGGAAATCCATGTCTGTACTGCAGACTCGCCCTCACCATGCCTCTGGGATTTTTAGACGTGGTTAGCATCCCCACATTTAAAAAGCACCTGTTCTGAAATGGCTTTTACACGTATGAGAGGGGAGTTTCTCCGCAGGAAATCCAAGACCAACTGTAGAGCAGAGAAAAACCACAGTCACACCAAAGGTTTGTTTTTTTTTCAGAAGAGTTGTTTTATTGGACCCGCATGTATGTCAGTCAATCTACACACATAAATGCTGCTTTTTTGATGTGGGGCTACTTGTAAAATAAACCCTTTAGTATGCAATTTGCTAACTATGCACACACTTAAAAAAATACACAAATACTTTCTCCCATGTGAGCTTCAGCAAATTTTCAAAACAAAAGCAAGTTTACTTTTGCTTTGAAAATTATCACAAGGAATGCACGTAATTACATTTATACCTATTCTTCAGCATGCACACATTTTCTCTGTTATTTGAAAACTTCAAAAATATGTGTAGAAATTACGAGCATAAATGAATATCCCTCCCAATCCCAACATCAGGAATCCATCATTCTGGGTAAAGCCATGCGTATATATAGCCTGTGCACACAATTTTACATGCATATTAGTTGCACAAATTTTATAAAAAAACCTATTTCTGCACAGAAAGCAATACCAATTACCATATGGGTATCTCTACGCTCTGCATCAGTCAAAAAGATTCTTTACAAAGCCCACAGGCATCCAGATCCATTGATTACCTTCTGTGAAGCCACTTTAAAATGTTTGTTAGTTAGTGTTATTTATTTGGTTAATTTTCTAGACCGCCTTTCGATAGTCAAAGCAGTTTACATAGAATGTTACAACAGTAAACATTATCACATATAACTGGTAATAGGTTAATAGAATAGAAATGGATTAGATATATAAATGTAATGACTCCTCTACACAACAAGTGGGCAATCAACAAAATTCTTGGAAGATCACTAACATAAGATTTGCTTGCTAAAATACACTAAAAATCTACATTAGGAATCTAGATTTCTGGTTTCTAATAGGAAGGCTTTAGTATAAAACATCATGCTATGCAAACCAAAACAACCTTTTTAAAAAATAAGCATTTCCAATAAGTTAATATGTACCTAGATCTAATGTATGTCTCAGATCTGTGTATATTGTATATTTTAGTTCACCAGGATTTCATTATTTCAGTTTTATTTGTAATCTGCTTAGAATTTTAGATAATGGAATCAATTTTTTAGAAATAAATGGGCTAAATGAAATGGTTATGATGTTCTTTGGCACGGTGACTGCAATAACCGAACCGATCAATGTCAATTTCTTTTTAGCTGAATACAACATGCCACACAACACTGCACTGTATTATGTCAAACTGGAATTAAACTAGCATTACTGCTGTAACCTTACTCCATGTAATAGAGCAGAATTCCTTCAGCCATTGGGTATCACATCAAACAATTTGGACAAGCAAATCTCAACAATCGATAGCCACATGACCATCAACTTCCAGAACGTTTCTAGCAGAAACTCAGCCATCAATCGAGGCTGTAAAATCTGATAAAGCTTGACTGGCATATTCTGTGGCCTTGGCTGCATAAAGCTCAGAATCTTCAGATTTCACAACTAGCCAAAAAAGGCGGCAGCCTGACCAACTTCCCCCACAACAGCAACCAGGAAGTACAGGAGGCAGGGGCTAAGGTTGGTTTCTGTGCCTCTCCCAGCGCATGCTGCTGCACAGTACATGTTCGAACCATTCCTTTTCAAACTTGAGAGAGGCTGCCGGTTGCTGCCCTCTCTCAAATTAAAGAGAGAAGGTGAAGAAGATGCAGAGACAAAATATGGAGGATCACCCATCAGAGGGATTTCCATAAACTCCACATTTTGTACTTGTGTTAATCAACTGCTTTTAGGTTTTACTAGCAGTTGCCACCTGTCATTCTTTTATTTTTTTTCTAGACAATTCAATTTGAACTCTGCTTTCCAAGGAATTTAGCATTAGGTCATGCAAATGAAGCCAAGACACACTGCTCTTGTTTCTCTCTTCAGTGTTCTGGTTTTCCTCTCCCTCAGCTAGCAGTTAAATTTATTCCCAGTATTGGGAGGTTGAATTTCTCCCAGCAGCTCAGCAAGGTTCTATTGAGGGCAGTAATTCAACCTTTACCAAGTAAAATTTTTGTTCCCCATGCACAGCTCATTAAGTGCAGTGTGCCCGCTTACAATTTGTCTGTAAACTCAAGGGCTCAGAAGGGGGGAAATAGTATCTGCATGTGGCAAGCTCCCTTGTACAAGCACCCGCGGAACGGCAATGAGCAGGCACTGCAGGCTTGCAGGAGCTGTGTAATTATTGTCATGGTTTAGCATAACTACTTCCACAAGTGTTTGCATTGCTAAAAAGAGCAGTTTTACGGTTCCTTACTCAGCATCACCACCACATCACAGCATCACCCCCAGGTAAATCATACACTTCAGATATAGCCAAGACATCATTTTCCCCAGCAAGTTGCCCCACTGATGGAGAACAGCACTGCAAATTAGTTTTGCCATTACATTTTTTTTTAAATCACTAACTTGGTGAAGAATGGATTTTGCTACCAGGTCAGACTGTTGCAATATCTCATTTGATGTTTACGGTCTGTAAATGTTCATATGTGGGTGTACACTTGATTAACAGTTTCCAACATAAAAAACATTCATCCTTCCTAAAAGCCTGGGGAGAGTCCAGCAATACTAAGAAATAAACACTATGTTCAAATATCTCCTTTGAAAATCAATGCACACTATGGACCCCTTTTACTAACACTTAACTCGAGCAATCCACTGCTTGTCCTTTTTTATTCCCATTGGATGTGCTGCAGATAGTTTGAGTTATGTGTTAATAAAATATTGTTCTTTCTATAAAAGAAAACTGCTTAAATTAACATGGAAATTTTGTGACATAGTAAAATGGTTGTTGGGGAGGGGATTGCTTCTTAAATATATCATTTCAGTAACCCTACATGGTTAAAAAATCCAATTGTCATTCTGAAAGCAATAATAAATCCCATTTTCATTTTAAAAGCAATAAAGCTGTATCACTGAAAGCACAAACTCAAAAGAGAAGGAACAGAGTTGCTTGTCTATTAGCATCTATTTGAATATATGGGGGGGGGGAAACAAAGAAAAAACTAAGCACTATATTTTGGTTAAGTCCTGGACTCCTACACCCTCTCTTCCCCAAGCTTAATGCATTATATTTTTTGATCTAGCTAGTTTTTATTTGTTGAAACCCAAACGAAGTACACCAACATTACAGAAGAGGTGTGATCTAGTTGTTAGAGCAACAGGCTGGGAATTAGGGTTCAAACCCCACTTCTTCCACTAGAGCTCCTTGTAATTTTGAGCAAGTCATTTTCTCTCATTCCCCGGATAGCTACTTAGCAAAGTACCTAGGACAGAGACTTAATGTACCTGCTGTAGCACTATTGAAAAAAAAAAAAAGGTAAGAGTTATTGCTGTAGTGCAGAGAAGCACACATGCAATACAGCCTTCACTCAAGTGTCAGGAAGCAGAGCACATCACCACCAATGTGCTCCAAGTTCCTACCCTGGACAGTCAACAGCATCTCCCTGATTTCCCTGACTAAAAGCTTGCTTGGCTTTCCATATTTTTGCACTGGGACATTAAGCTCTGTTTTTCGCTCTGACACTCATTTGTGTAGCTTACTGTGGATTTTCTTTTCACAGGACAAGCCATGCACAATTCTGATGGGAGAAATAACTTTGCATTTACAAAGAACCGAGCCTTCCATACCTTCCTACAATGAACCCTAAATGTACAGATATGGCCTTCACGGCACTCTTTATCACCCATTACAGACTGGGTGGACAAAGCAGTCCTGATCAGCGCACATCTGATGTTATTAGGGGCCAAGGTTTCATGGCACAGCTTTATTGTTACTTTCAGGATAAAAATGCAGGATTTTGTTTGCAGGTGGAATCAAACTAACAAAAAGAAAAGCAGAACCTAAATTAATATAAATACTGCAAAATTATTCAATTAAATACATTTTTGGAGGAAAGAGCACAGTATAGCATGAGAAAGACCATTTAAAGCAAGTAATACCAGCAGTACTATGAGTACATAACAATATCCACAGGATGCATGGCTCAACCCCAAAGATCAACTGTCCATTTCTGACCATAACATGGCAATCTAAAGTACTTAGGGCTACACGAGGACATGGGTATGCAGTCATCTTAAATGTAGAGCCTAAGAAAATCTGAAACCAAGAGAGAAACAAGACTGTGCCATCTTTGCCAGCTGTTACATTTTTTTGTCAAAAATAAGCTTTGATGTAGCTGATCAAAGCTATTGTATCTATCCCACAACATACATCCAAAGCAAGCAGCTCAAGTTGGCACAAGAGAACATGACAAACTTACATTTGACTGGGAAGTGGGCAAGACTGACCAGGATAACAGGAGCAAAGGCATATAACCTACAATTCTCAAAGTGACAGCAAATTATAACCATAGCCACAACCCAAATCTGCCTCATCAACCGATTCATTTCCTTGGCACAGTCGAGTGCATCTTCTAGATGAAAAGAATGCGTTACTTGGCCGACCTCACTTCTAGGCAGAATAGGTGCTTGCCTAGGGTGGAAAAATTTGGGATGGGGAGGGAGGCAGCATGGTTCTGGCATGCAGGACAACAGCACTTTCCTGCTGCTGTCAGCACAGCACGGCCCTTTCAGTACAAGCTCATGCTGAAGCGCTGCTGCCCCCTCTAACAGAAAGATTGCGCTGGAGGGGGCAGAGCACCACACTGAATTTGTATATTCTTTCCAGGCAGCAACAGGAAGGCTATGGTGGCAACAGGGGGAAAGGAAGTGGAGGGCAATGCTGGCCAACTTGAAGAGCATAAGGAAGGAGAGATAGCTGATGGACGAGGTACGGAAAGGAAAGAGATGAGATGCTGGACACCTTTGAAGGTAGGGGACTATGAAGGCAGTGTGCATAAGGCATTCTCATGCATATTCATTGTCATGAAAACCAGACTGGCTAAGGGATATACCAGGACCCATTTGAGAAATACTGACTTAGGGTGTCAGCTACACTAGGGTCTGCCCCAATATGCCTAAATCCCACTGGAAACTTAACCTGATTAAATGTTGCCTGAAGTTCCCCACCAGTACCTGGGATTTTTCAGAGAGCATCTCTTTCAGATGTATAGAAATCTACAGCCCATCTATGATCCAAGATGTCATAAAAAAGCAGCAGCATTTCTCAGAGGGGTTTTTTGTCTCAAATACTCATGACCAAAATATGAAAACAAACATTTATTTATTTCCGCATACAGCTTTCCCTGCCACCTCCCAGTTTTGATTTTGGCTTGTTTAGAAAGCCGAGATGTTTTGGCCACATCCTCCATGGTAGTGAAGTAGGGTGACAGCTAAAATTGAGAGGTACAGAACAGAGATGTCTGCTGCCACTGTTTCTGCAAGTGTTACTGACATAGAATGTAAAAAATCCATTGGACCTATGTCTATGGGAAAATGCTTAGTAAACCTATTCTTTACTGGAATTACATGCACTTTTGCAGAAAACTGGCAAACTGTTAGCTAGAGAGATAGAGATCAGATGGCAGATCAGAAATGCATCAAACCAAATGAACCCTTTGGAAAGTCAAAGAAAAAATAGCAAGCACGAGAAAGAGACCTTGTCAACACACACACACACAAGTGCCTGCAGTGGCTTTAATTTAAAGACAAATGGCCTGTCTCATGTGTAACAAAGAGTTGACACCTTGCCTCCTTTCACAAAAGTCCTTCAAGCTTTTAAATCCTACAGAGATAATAGTGTGCCTCCTAAAACGCCTTTCACCTGGAAAAGGTTTTCAACTCGGTTAAAAAGCAGTCAAGACCCTAGCTTCACAAAATCTATCTCCAACACTTGAATCATCTTCATTTACATCATATTACTCCATGGCAAAATCATTCTGGTGAATAAATCAACAATATGAGAATGAGCAGGTAAGGCAAAGTAGGAAACAGGGACGATTGCCATTTTCCTATCACAATATTTAATATGCAGCAAAGTGCAAGTGCTAACAGGGCAAGATGGAATAGAATGAAGAGGGATGAAGCAGAATGTGATAGGACTGCTGACTGCCTATACCGGGTCAACGCTTCTTTCTTAAGGTAAACTCGGTAATTTACAGCAGTACCCGCAGCCATGGACAGCGCTTCTAATGGAGCCATCAACTAAACAGGTGGCCGCTTCCATTCCTGTGGAGCAGTCATAGGCATTCAAGCAACTCACACACAGACTCCGGAGAAACCTTTCTCCCCCCTTGGGTCAGAGTCAGAGACTCCAGCAACATGCAGAATACAAGGGCTGGAAATGCCAGAGGAGGCTCCAAGGAAATGCAGAGAAAATAAGGATTGAAAATGGAAGGAGCAGAGCGACGAAGTGACGGTGACAGGTCGAGAAGGGGAACGGGTGGTCGCGGGTGTAGGAGAGTTAGGACGATAGGGGCTTATCAGAGGATGTAATGGCAGGAATAGGCAGGTGTTGATGGTGGGGAGCGATGGACACTTGCCCTTTTGGTACAGATCTCGTTACTCACAGCGCTCGCAGCTTGATCCACATCTTCTTGCTGGGTGCCGACTTGAGCTCCAGTGGCGACTGGCAGCACTCAAGCAGCTCCTTCTCCGAGCTAGGGGAGTCCATGGCTGCCTGCGGAGGGAACCGGAGAAACAGGAGATGAAAGGGGGGGGGGGAGGTTAAGAGAAGAAAAACACCCTGTCAAGCTCTCTGTCTCAAAAACGGGCGAAACGCGAACACCAATAACACAAGCAAAGGTCGCCTACCCGCGCCGCCGCCACAACAACCTGCGGATAAAACCACCACGACTTCGTCGCCAGCCACCGGGCACGAGCCGAAAGGCAGCAAGCAACAAGCCAACGTGCGCCGCTGCTCCTCCGCAGCGCTCTGGCCGCTCCTCCCCAGAGAGGCCCCGCCCAACACCACGCCCCCTCCCGCACCACAGACCCCGCCTCCCGCCACCCTGCTTCTCTCCGCGGGGAACGGTTGGAGAGGGGGAGGGGCGCAGAGCTTTGAATCCGCCCGGCTATGAGCAGGTGGGAAGAGTTATGCGGGCTTCTTCTCCCTCAGGTAATTTTAATGCTCATTCTGTGCTAGGCTTGTTCTCCCATGTCCAAAACAACATAGGGTGGGAAATTTGCCAACAAAACCACTGCACTGAAGTATAGCGCAGTGGGCATGCTAATCACATACAAAATCATGAGATTTTAATTGCTCCCAATATAAAAAAAAACTACATAGAAACTTAGAGCAGTTTTTTAATCTTCTTTTAATGCTGGGACTTTAGGCCAGCTTAAGGCAGGTGTAAAGATTCAGCAGAAGTAAAAAGATCATCTGAGGTGAAGTTTAACACTTCACCTCAGATGACCAACACCCTGATTGTGGTTCTGTTGCCCCCGCCCCACCCCTCTCCCATTTCTTCCTGATAGTTCAGTGGCCCCTACCCTCCACCCCTCCCGAACCAAGAAAATACCCTGGTGGCCCAGTGGTCCCTAGCCCCCTCTGATACTTTAAAAGTCAGGAGGCAGGAATGATACCCACATTTTCCTTTCCCTACACTACCATCTTGAAAAATGGCTGCAACTGGCCCCATGTGGTACATCCTGGGATGCTCCAAGCCAGGTCAATCTGCCATATGAGGCAAAAATTCCTTATATGACAGTGAGTGACACCCCCCCCCCCCCCCAGGGTGCATCTTGGGATGCACAACGTAGGGTCAGCTGTCCCAAGATGCACCATGGGCAGGGACAGTCTGCCATATAAGGCAATTTTGAATAACTCTGCCTAGTGCATCCCAGCGGCCCCTACCCCCTATAGGATGTGCTGTACAGGCCCACCTATTGTTCAACATTTACAGCCAGCTAGTCTGCGACCTCATACGCTCTCATGATGTCTTCTTTCACCTTTATGCGGATGACATCATGATTTACGCTTCCTTCTCCACTATGAGTACAAACCTTGCACCAATTATATGTTGCTCAACACCATCTCACCATAAATTGCAATAAAATAGAGGTACTATTCAGAACCAGAGATCAGTCCTTCTCCCCACCAGTATCACTGAAGGTTGACAATGCAAACCTGTTAGTTAAACCTGAAGTCTGATACCTTGATGTAACATTGATCAACACCTCACTCTACAATCACACATAAGCAAAGCAACAAAAAACATTTACAATAAAATTGAGACACTCCAGCACCTACGGGCACTCCTTGAGACTCATAATTTTCGATCCATCTTCCAGGCAATAGTACACCCCCACTTTGACTTCTGCAATGCTGTCTTCCATGGATTACCGAAAAGCGCGTTAGACCTTCAACTTGCCCAGCATGCTGCTACAAAAATCCTCATTGGCGCACCCAGAACCAGCCACATCACCCCAGTTCTGAAAGAGCTTCACTGGCTCCCCTTGCTGAGCCGTATAAAATACAAAAACATTATGACCATATTTAAAATTTATCATTACCTTCAGTCTGTACTAACGAAAACACCTAATAGGCATAGTAGAAGCCCTGCACAACATCTTCTCACTCTTTTCCCAGACCTCACCAAGTTCAACTAGACGACATGTTCACGTGCATTTTCTCTATATGCTTCCAACCTATGGAATGCCCTGCCAAGATGCATTAGAAGTACCACTGTTCTTATAACCTTCCAAAAGTTCTGGAAAACCCAACTTTTTAAGGAAAACTTTGAAGGTATTACCTAACCTCCCTTCCCACAATCATGAACTCTGTACATTGCTCTCTGCATCTACGAGGTGCGCTTGTTTCCAAGTTCATCAGATGACACTCTTGTCTTTATCCCCTTTCCCTGGCCCTGCTAAATGTATCCCAGTTGCAAAGCTTTAATGTTATGTTGGTTTAATGCCCTAGGTTATTATCTTCACTGGAAAGTTTTGTTGTGTTAAATGTAAACCGCCGTGATCTTTGGAAATGCAGTATAAAAGTTAGTGGTGCAGGGGCGGGAGCATTTGGGCATCACTTCTGCTTCCCAACCTTTAAGGTACCGGGTGGTCCTGATGCTTCCAAGAGTGTTGAGGGGCCACAAGGTTATTTTCGTGGTTCGGGGGTAGGGGCCGCTGGGCCACCAGGCTATTTTCATGGTTTTGGTGAGGGGGGTCGCATTTGCAGGGGGGGGGGGGTCGTGATCAAAGAGGATAGCGATCAGTGAGATGGAGACCTTGATCTACCGCTCTGGTCATCTGAGAGGAAGTGTCAAACTTCACCTTGGATGATTTTTTTTTAAAGCAATCCAGCATGCACAGAGGTGCCAGACTTGCTTCAGACCCCTGTGCACAGGTATCTGACTTGCTACCCTTGTCTAGCGCCGACGTTTTTGCACACAGCTGATTTGCATGCTGTTTGCTTACAGCATCACTGCACAGAATGTCAACCTTAACCCAAGTTGGGCTCTAATGCAGGGTTTCTGCATCAGCCTGCTAGTATGTAAAACTGAATTCCAAAGAATGAGACTTTTTTCTGGTGGTGTGTTTGTGGGATAAATATCCTATTCCCAGTGGCTCTCCCTCTGAGCTCAATTTGATCTGGCCCCTGCCCCCCCCCCCTCATATTTGATTAAATGCACAAACACATTTTAAATACACATATTTTGGTCTGAGATTAAGTGCATCTGAGAATTTGAAACTGGCGATAGAGATTCTCAAGAACAAGCTAAGAACCTTATATGTAACAAAGAAGCCACTAGGCAAATATAATTACAACTAAAATGATTTGATAGCATAATTCAACCAAACAATCATGTTTTATGAGAGTGATACTATGGTCTGGTTGGTATTAACCCAAAACTACACAGAATGACAGAGCCCTAAAGGAAATCCAATAGCAGATGAAGAACAGAACTAGGATGTTTCCCCATACTATTCCCAGTACAAAAGAGAATGCACAAATGTTTGTGCAATCTAAGCAACAGTGCCAAAAGCTATCTCCATTACCAGGCAATTGATGAAGTAACACAAAACCCTGGAAATAAAACAAGCACTCAATACATATATAGAAAACCTGCCCTAAAAATAGACATTAACATCCAGAATCCAAACCTGCTTGACAAAACCAGCATTAATAACAAGAATGTAAATACTGCAACACACCTTATACTGTATGTCTTTATAAACTAGCATCACAAAATGCAGCATCACTAGCATCACAAAATACAGCCATGCAGGGGCGGCCCAAGGGGGGTGCGGGGCCATGTGCGGAGACTCGGTGCGGGGCCTCATTTGCATAAATATTTGCATAATGTTACCATACACTAACTTTTAGTAAACATGCCTCTTCATGAGTGTATGGATAAAGAAAGACTAAAAGATTTCTACATTACTATAATCCAGTGCCAACCGCCAGACACATTAGGAACTACTACAAACACTGCCCATTTAGAACCCATAGCAAACCCACCGTATCCTAACAGCACTACCAAGACTCACAAAGCACCAGACCCTACCTATCAAAAGGCAACACTGCAAATATTAAACCAATACATTTCAGAGAATAACAATACATGACCTACTGAGGAAAGAGAACAAGTGGCAATGTCAAATAGGAATTACATAAACAGAATACCTCAGCTCAGTTACACATGCAGAACACAGACCATCACCAAACAAGGAATCACAATTTAAAAACAGGAAGACAATAATTAAACTGGGAACCCTAAAAGCCAAACTTGGAATTTACAACAACAATGTAGAAATAAAACTATAAATTAATTTCCTCTTGTACTAAACAAAGCACAGACGTTAATGATGCACATTTCCCAGAGCTGACATATTCCAGTAAATAAATTCAAAATAAAGATATCTTTGTACCTTTTGTGCATTTTTTTTCAGTTGCAATTGTTCCAGCTACTTTTTCTGGTTTATTTGTGTCTTCTGCTAACTCTCCTTCGTCTGCTGTCCATTTGTCCTTTCTTCTCTCTTCTAGTTTTTTTCCATTCTCTCTCTACATCTGCTTTAACATACTAATCTTTCTCCTTTTGCTCTTTCCTCATTCCTATTTCATCCACTCAAATTTTACCCGTCAATCCCTACTTAGTCTCCCAATACCCGGCCAATTGTAGATTTTTCTTCACTCCCACACAAAATATTTTTCCCCTCTCCATTTCACTCTCCCAGCCCCATCCCCTTCTAATCTCCTCAACATCAGCTCCCTTCTAGTTCCAGCCCCACCCAGTATCCGCTCCCTTCTAGTCCCTGCATCAGCCCATTCCAGTCCTGGCCCCCCATCAGCCCATTTCCAGTCCTAGCTCCCCCATCCATTTCCAGTCCTATCCGAGTCCCCTCATCAGCCCATTTCTAGTCCTTTCCTAGCCCCACCATCAGCCCATGTCAAATCCTAGCTCCCCTCCACTCAGCCCATTTCCAATCCAAGCCCCCACTAGCCGTCCAGTTGTAGGCCCTCCATGAGTCCATTTGAATCCTAGCCCCCACCTCAGCCCATTTCAAATCTTAGCTCCCCCAACACCCAATTCCCAGTCCTATCCTAGCCCATCAGCCCATTTCCTGTCCTAGCTCCCTCCCCTAAGAGCCCATTCCAAGCCCCCTTCCACTCAGCCCATTTCCATTTCAAGCCCCCTTCCACTCAGCCCATTTCCATTCCAAGCCCCCCTCCCCATCAGCTATTTGCAGTTCAAGCCTTCCCTTCCACTCAGCCCATTACCAGTCCTAGCAACCCCTCCCACCCACCATTACCAGTCCTAGCCCCCCATAGCCTATTACCAGTTGTAAGCCCCCATCAGCCCACTCCCAGTCCTAATCCCACCAGCCCATTTCCAGTCCTAAACCCCATCACCAAATTTTTAGTTTAAGCCCCCCCCTAGCACATTACCAGTCATAACCTCCCCCTCAGCCCACTCCCAGTCCTAATCGCAACAGCCGATTTGCCTTCCTAACCCCGCTTCTCCCATTTTCATTTTTAGGCCCCCCATAGCCCATTACCAGTCCTAACCCCCCATCAGCCACTTCCAGTCCTAATCCCATCAGCCCATATCCAGGCTTAGCTCCCCCATAGCCCATCACCACTCCTAACCCCCAGCCCAGCCCAGCCCAGGGAAAATTTAAAATAAAAAAAAGAAAAGCTGTCAGCTGTCTGCTGCCGCTGCCGGGACCGCCGCGGCAGAATCGAGTGTGCCGCGGGCCCCCCCTGCTCGGCAGAGCCTGCCCTCCCCTGTATCAGCTCCCTCTTTCAGCTGCAGTCACACGCGCCGGCTTTCAGAGCGCGAAGGGACTAGTTTCCCTTTCGCGGCTCTGTTAAGCCCGTGGGGGCTGATGGGAACTTTCCATCAGCCCCCACGGGCTTAACAGAGCAGCGAGGGAGAAACTCTCCCCTCGCGCTCTGAAAGCCGGCGCGTGTGACTGCAGCTGAAAGAGGGGAGCTGATACAGGGGAGGGCAGGCTCTGCCATGCAGGGGGGGGCCCCGCGGCACACTCGATTCTGCCGCGGCGGTCCCAGCAGCAGCAGCAGACAGCTGACAGCTTTTCTTTTTTTTCTTTTAAATTTTACTTTTAAATCAGAATGTTTTTTGCGCGGGGCCCCCTGAAACACGGGGCCCTGTGCAAAAAACATTCTCGCTCAATGGACGGGCCGGCCCTGCAGCCATGTACGTTTATACAAGCTCAGTGGATGAGAGATGCAGGTAGGTGAATATTTTATGATTACATGCTGTGGTCTGGAGGGACCACAGGAGGCACTTGGAAGACCTGAGTCTAGTAGAAGGGGCTTCCCTTCCCCAGAGAATGCCCCTGTTTGACCCCTGCATGCTGGTAGTAAGGGAAATGGCCTAGAAGGGGAGGGGGAGCTTCTCTGGGCTAAAATGTCCGAGTTCACTTCTTCTGGGGTGGCTGGGGGAGAGCTACCGGTGAGTGGGCTACAGCTAACAAATGAAGAACAAATTGATTCCACTGGATTCTTCTCTTGACGTTAATGAGCCCATGGACTGTTCCTTGGGTACCAAGTAAGCAGTTATCTCATTACCTTGTCGTAAGGAATGGAAACCCTAAAGACTGTTTAAGAATATATCTTTCTCTATGGACAAGCAGGATGAGTCAGCCACACCTGGTGACATCATCCGATGGTGCCATGGGCAGAAGTGCTCTCCCAGAGCTCAGAAAGACAGGCCTTTCTGAGCATGTGCCATAGTGACCCTACCTCTGAGCCCAGCTCTACCTAACACAGTTTCACTTTTTACGCTTTGCCAACAAGAACGGTGTATAACTTTGCACTTGTCCACATTAAATTGCATTTGCCAATTGAACATCCAGTCTTCCAGTTTATCAAGGTCCTCTTGTAATTATTCATAATCCTCTAGCGTTTTAACAATTTTGATTAATTTTGTGTCACCTGCAAATCTGATTACCTCACTTGTTATTCCCATTTCCAGGACATTTATGAATATGTTAAAAAGCAGTGGGCCCAGCACAAATCCCTGGGGTACTTCACTATTCACCTTTCTCCATTGAGAAAATTGACCATTTAGCTCTACTTTCTGCTTTCTATCTTTTAACCAGTTTCTGATTCACAATAGTACACTTCCTCGAATCCCATGACTTTTTAATTTCACCAAGAAGCTCTCATGAGTCAATGTCAAAGACTTTCTGAAAATCCAGGTACACTATATCAACCGGCTCACCTTAGTCTATTTGTTTATTCACAACTTCAAAAAAATATAGCAGATTAGTAAGAAAAGACTTTTCTTGGCTAAATCCATGTTAGCTTTCTCCCATTAAATCATGACTATCTATATGTTCAGTAACTTTAGTCTTTATAATGTTTTCTCCTAGAGGTCACGTGAGTGCAGGTGAGGACGGTCCTCAGTTCACTCTGGGGCAGCCCTGCAAATAAAGCCGGATAATAGAGATTCTACGGACCCCCAGTGCTTCAAGTCTGGCCCTAGTGAAGACTGAAATATTGGGGCTCAACTGGGAATCGGAGTAACTTCCTTAACATGCGCGCGGCAGCAAAAAGAGACCAAGAGAAGCCAGCACGTGAAAGTAAAATGGCTGCCGTGGCATTGCCTCCAGCCTTACCCGGAGCAGAAAGCACAGACTCGGCCCCAGAGGAACTAGCAAAATAAGTGGTAAAGCTTCTGGAACCAAAGTTTGCTCGAGTCATGCAGAAACTGGATTCTATGGGAGAAGCCCTCACCAAGGTGGGAAGGAGAATGGAGGAGACTGAGCATAGATTACACAGGTACACTAAAAAAATTTTTTTTAAACTGCCTCTAATGTTTCGATTGATTTTTACGTTTTTTGGTGCGCTGAATCCAAATCTGGTAACCAATTTGCTCCATCACGTACAGATTTTTTGCTACATTGGGTTAGCAGTTTGAGGTGAACGTTTCAGATTGAGTGCGATCGAGATAAAAGTTTCTTGGATGAATTCTTTATACTAATTGTTTAGTAGTTATTCAAATAAGAATAAAGAAAATTGTAACAAGGCAGCACATAAGAATAGAGTAATGTCAACAAAACACACTGTGATGGTAGCAAAATTGTCTGCACTTAAAACAGCCACATACATGTGCACAAACATTGAGCATATAAGAGAGAGGTTAGACACAAAGCAAAGCAAAGAAATGTGCAAAAAATGTTGTACAGGTATGTATGTAAGAATAGAAAACGCAAACCGCACCATTGCAATACATGAAGACAAACACCCGATGGTGTGAAAAATAAAATTCTAATAAATGAGATCCGACACTGTGGTAATAACTAGCAAATTTTTATTTCAAAGTTTAGTAAAAACACGATATTTGTCAACACAGTTTAGATTTTAAAGTCATTCTTGGGTCAATCAATCTCCTGGTGGGCCCGTTTCTTCTTCCCCCGAATGCTTCTCTTGGTGCGCTGCTTGGCGTATTTTTCATCTGGGGTTTCCCGCAGCAGCAACCAGCAGAAATCAGCCATCATAGTGGTGTTCCATCTTCCTTGGTACCCTCTCTCTGCGTCCTTGATGTCCTGGTGAAACCTTTCACCTTGTTCTTCACTGTACGCCCCCAGGTTTTCGGGAAAGTAGTTCACATGGGAGTGCAAGAAATGGACTTTCAGGCTCATGTTACAGCCTTGTTCTTTGAAGGCATTGAGCATCCTGGCAACAATATCCTTATAGTTCTCATCCCGCCTGTTCCCCAAGAATTTGAGAACAACATCCTTGAAGGAATCCCAGGCTTCTTTTTCCTTCTCAGACATCGTTTCAGCGAATGCTCCATCTGAAATGAGTTTCCTTATATCAGGGCCAACAAACACTCCTTCCTTTACTTTGCTTCAGAAAGTCGGGGGAACTTTGAGCAAAGGTACCGAAAGCACTCACCATCTTTTGGAAGGGACTTGATGAATTGCTTAATGAGACCCAACTTAATGTGGAGAGGTGGTAATAGAATTTTATCACGAGGTACCAAGCTCTCATGAAGAACATTTTTCTCACCGGGTCTCAAATACTCCCGAATTGGCCAGTCTTTTTTCCCCCAGTGTAGGTCGCGGGCCCGGCTATCCCACAAGCAAAGGAAGCAGGGATATTTGGTGAAACCGGATTGCTGCCCTAATAGCATGGATAGAATTTTAAAGTCTCCACAAATCATCCACTTATGCTCATCATAACGAATCTTCTGAAGAATCAGGGCCAAATTCTCGTATTTTTCTTGGAGAATAACAGAGTGAGCAATAGGAACTGAAGCGAATGTGTTGCCATTATGAAGAAGAACACCTTTTATGCTGTCTTTTGACGAATCAATGAAACAGCCGCCATTCAGCAGGATCATACTTGAGTTTAAACTTTTCCATCACTCCGTATATATCGTTGCAAAATACCAAATCTTCCTCTTTGCTGAAATACTTCAAAAATTGTGTCTCGCGGTTGCGGTACCAATAAAAAGTTGTTCCTGGTGAGAATAGATTTTCTGTTTAAGCCGAGAACCTAGCAGTTGGGCAGCATCTTTTGGGAGTCCTAAATCCCGGACTAAATCATTCAATTCAGCTTGAGAGAAAAGTTCAGGTTTCGGATCTGGTTCAGTTTCAAACTCGGAAGTACTGGACTCATCGGGAAAAGCCATCTGATGAGTCTCATCATGATCAGAACCGTCCACACAAATATGATCCAAAGATTTTGGTGGTTCAGGCACAGGTACTTCGTTGCTATGAGGCATAGGCCTAATTGCTGAGGGAAGGTTGGGGTAACTTATTACGTTCTTATTTTTTAAGTTGTATCCCTTCACAATGCAAGAGCAAAAATAGCAGTCACTGCTGTGGTCTCTTTGTTCACGCCACATCATAGGTATTCCGAAACGAAATGCTTGTTTTTTACCTTTCATCCATAAGCGTAGATCTTCCTAACATGTCTTGCACAATTTGTGAGGAGCCCACGGTTTGTCTTGATCGCCTAACTTCAAACCGAAATAGGCTAAATATACTATTATAATAAATGCAGAAATGTTCCTCTGCCGCTTTTTCCCGGTATATTCCCCACAAATAAAACAAAAACTGTCTGGAGAGTTGACGCAACCTCTGGCTCTGTGAGCCATCACAAATACACAGCACTGCAAACTACAACTGTAGTGAACCACTTCGGAATAAAGATGGATTACGACTGAGCAAACAAAAGGTAATAATGAACTTGCAAGAAACTGAAATTTGACAGGAACGTTCATGTCGCAACCACCGTGTTTGAGCGAGCGAACGAGGCGAGGCGAACAGGAAAGAACATGCGCCAGCGAGAGTACTGGATTTAGCCCCCCGCCTCCCAATTGTCCTGTTAATGTATAAAATGAATACAAAACACTCTGAAATATCATGAGGGAGTGTTTCTAGTTAGTTAACCATTACAACCTCTATTTTGGGCCAAGAAAATAAACTGCAGTCGGCTAAAAAGAAATTATGTGAACATTCCTTATATGGGTAAGAAATCTAATTTTGCAAGAAAACGTGACGTGATGGAACATTTTGGCTATTTTTCCTGGATTCAGCACCCCAAAATCTATAGGAATCAGTTGCAAAACTGGAGGCAGTTTTTTGGTAGTGTACCTGTGTTATCAGCCTTAGAGAATGCAGAAGTGCAGCAGGAGCAGGAGGGGGAAAAACAACACTCGCAAATCGAGGCCCTGCTTGCAAAGGTCGACGACTTTGAAAACCGCTCCAGAAGGAACAGCTTAAGGCTGATTGGCGTGCCAGAGTCATGGGTGGATGGACAACTGAATTTTATGCGCCCACCATGTCTAACCAACTCCCAACCACCTTACGCTGCATACAATCTCACACCATCTTCAAAAAACACCTTAAAACATTCCTCTTTGAAGAACATTATGATATTTCCACTGCAACAAACCCCCAGCAAGAGCATCCTACACTCTCACAAACCATTCTTCTCTCCCCTCCCCCATAACTTTTTCTTTCCCCTCTCTTATTTAACATCATCCATGATAAAATCTCTATCAGGATAATTCTACTTAACATACTCCAAGCACTCCAAGCACTCCCATCACCCCCTCCTTAACTCCTCCCACTCCCTCCCAAACCTCTCGTAGTATTCTGTAATATACTTACCAGCTCAATTCTCCCCCTTTTACTTCCTTTCCCCCTTGCCAATCACTGTACTCAGTTAGTTGTCATTGTTTCTAGCTGCCTGTACATTGTTGCCTCCACTTGTTCTTGTATACGAGTTGCCTGCATTTGATATTAACCTGTTCACTGCAAACCATTCAATGTAAACTGTCCTGTTCTGTTCCATGTAAATCTTTTTGCATTGTAGAAAAACAGTATATCAAAACCAATTAAATAAATAAATAAAACTACCTGATTTATTCGAAACCTGGCTCCCTAAGGAGTTGGGCCTCGAGGCGATGGTTGGCGACATAAAAGTGGAGTGGGCACACCGTCTAGGCTCCAGGGCGGAAGGCCGTGCAGGCCCAAGACCGGTGCTCGCAAAAATCCTGAACTTCACTGACAAAGCCCAACCTTTGCAAGCCTACCGGAAAAAGCTAAATCTCTGGCTTGAAAATCATAATATCTTGGTCTTTCAGGACTATTCTGCCTTATTAGCAGCAAAGAGAAAGGAGTGTGTGCAGAACTTTTCAAAAGGGACTTTTGCTTCACCTTTGCCTATCCCGCCACCCTGAGGATTTATCACGGGGGAGCCACGCAAGTCTTTCAACAAGTAGCAGCAGCGAAAAAGTACGTGGCAGCACTGCCCTCCTACAGCCCAGAGAAAGCGCCTGAATGACTTGAGGGACAGGGGGACTTAATAGTGCAGTTTGACATCCATAAAACTATGCACAAAGGACAATGAAGAATGACGCTTAAAAAGCACTTTGTAAGTGGGTACTTGTCCTGCAGAGCATGAGCCACTAAAGGAAGCTTCGGGAAGCCCTAGCTGGGTCTATTTGGAGGGAAGGTCAGCAAAGGGAGGGTCACCCCTGGCAATCGGTGAGTGGTCCAATTCGCAAGCGGAATATGAAGGTTTGTTATTTGTATATAAGATGGTGGAGTGATTGGTTGTTAATATGGTTGTGGAGTGGGAGTGGGTGAAATACGGGTTATGGGTTAGGAGGGGTTAGTGGGGGGTGGGAGGGGCATAACAGAGCAAATGGAGCAGTCCATGAGTAGGAGTGTGAGAGGGGAAGAACAAACTAAAGATCTTCAAAGCACAAGGAAGACTAATTGAGGTTGGGAGGTGGGGGGCTTTGGGGAAGGGATTCCTGCAGTCCACAGCGTGGGTGACCACCACAAATGTTTGAGGTGTGAATGCTTAGGGTTCGAGGCTGGGTGGCCCCTGGATGAATGGTTGCACAGATAGAAGGGAAGTGGTGGGGACATGTCACAAGCTGTGCCTGGCCTCTTGGAATGTTGGTGGCATCACCTCACCGGCTAAGCGCACAAAACCTCTGCAGGCCCTGAAACACAAGGGCGTACAGATAGCCATGTTGTAAGAGACCCACTTGAGTGCTGTGCAGCATTTGAAACTTCAGCGTAATTGGGTAGGAGCTGTCTATGGGGCCTCCCCGGGAACACGCAAAGGCAGTGTGGCCATTCTCATAAAATGGGGCATACCCTTAGAAATAATGGATCAGGAGACTGACCCACAGAGGCATTTTGTCATCTTGCGTGCCACCCTTTATAATGAGAATATATTGCTGGCAAATGTATATGCACTCAATAAATATGATCACTCCTTTTTTAAAAAGGTGCAGTGCTCAGTGGATTGCTTCAGACTCCCACAAAGAGGTATTCATGGTGGGAGATTTCCACTGCCCCCACAACTCAGCATTGGATCGCTCAGGGAATACTCATGTGCAGGGCTGAACAAATAAAGGGATAGGATATCTATGTAGAATGTTAGGCTTTGTTGATGCATGGCATGTCCTTCACCCGGGCAGACGGGATTACACACATCTGTCCAGGGTGCATGGCACATGGTCCCGCTTGGACTACATTTTGGTGGCGTTGGGTAGTTGTTGAGGTTCGAGATAGAGCCCATCTATATCTTAGACCATGCCATGGTATGGGTGGATTGGGACAGTCGGCGAGAATCACACTATAGCTGGCGCTTCCCGGCCTTACTATGGGATGATGAAGAGTTTTGGCTCTTCTTGAAAACCCAGTGGGATGAGTATGAAGGGCACAACAACCTGTACCGGAGCACACCGATACCCTTCTGGGAAACAAGTAAAGCGCTGATGAGAGGCGCGGTTATAACTTATGAGTCAACGTAGGAAGCATTTAGATCACTTACGAGGTGTGACAAAAAAGAAACAAGACTATGGCAGCCACGCCCATGACTCAATGCCATTTGGCTAACCACTTATGTCACTGTTGTGCAACATCTTGCCACTATTCTGCTATAATATTTTTCATCTCTCTCACTCTGTTTTTCTTCTTCAGGTTGTTTTGTAGCACAATGCTCCATCGCTTTGTCACGCAACTGGAGGTGGCAGAAATATGGAGCAAAGAATCAACTTGAAATTTCTGGTTAAGTTGGAAAGGGCCCAACTGAGTGTCTCCAACTTCTCCAAAAGGCTTATGGAGAAGATGCAATGTCAAGGCCGCGAGTCTTTGAGCGGCACAAACTCTTCAAGACTGGCAGCGAGGAGGTGGAGGATGACCCCAAGTCAGGACGGCCTTCCACGACAAAGACAGCTGAGAACATTGACAGAGTGAACCAGCTGGTGCGGAGTGATCGCAGATTGACAGTGCGTATGATAGCTGAGGAGCTCAGCCTGAACAGGGAGTCAGTGCGGACCATCTTGGTGCAGGAGCTGGGGATGCGGAAGGTGTGTGCCAAGATGGTGCCCAAGCTTTTATCGGACAACCAGAAGGAGCACCGGGTCAATATTTGTTGAGACTTGCTAGAGAAGATCGGAGAAGAATGGAGTGGTCCATCATGAGTTTGTGCCTGAGGGTCAGAAAGTCAACCAGCACTTCTACCAGCAGGTCCATCCCTAGGGTGCTCAGTTTGTTTATAAGTCGCCTGTGAGGAACAGTGTCAAAGGCTTTACTGAAATCTAAATACACCACATCTAGAGCTCTCCCTCGGTCCAACTCCCTGGTCACCCAGTCAAAGAAATCGATCAGATTTGTCTGACAAGACCTGCCTCTGGTGAATCCATGCTGCCTCGGATCCTGTAATCCGCCGGACTCCAGAAACCTCACTATTTTCTCTTTCAGCAGCGTTTCCAATAATTTACTCACCACTGAAGTTAAACTAACCGGCCTGTAGTTTTCAACCACATCCTTACTTCCGCTTTTGTGTAAAGGCACCACATGAGCCTCTCTCCAGTCGTTTGGCACCACTCCCGACTCCAACGAGGCATTGAAAAGGTCAGTCAGTGGAGTTGCTAGAACGTCCCCAAGTTCCCTCAGTATTCTAGGGTGTATCCCATCCAGTCCCATCGCTTTGTCTACTTTAAGTTGAGCTAGTTTCTCACGAACACAGTCTTCTGAAAATTGTTCAAGATGTCCCTCGCTTCTGTTCTTATTTGTGGGTGTTTTCTGAGGTCCTGCTCCTGGTTCTTCATCTGTGAACACAGAACAAAAATATTTGTTAAGCTTCGGGTAAGCCCGGACTCCCCCCCCCCCCCCCAGCCTGTCTATGCCTGCCGCGCAGAGGTGGACTGCCAAGTTTTTAAGTACATAGTGGGCCTACGAATGGAGCAGGAGGAAGAAATGGAGTCCTTTAATAAATTGCGATGCAAATTTCTCCTACCAGCGACAGATTTTTTTTATTACCTGCAAGTGAGGCACTACTTGAATGTGCTATGCCAAAAAGAGCCGTGGGTGCTCCAGCAGAGGGGACTGTGTGACTCCCTCTGGGCCTTGGAGGCCGGGGAGGGCACATCTGGCTTGAAGAAACTCCTGGGCTTACCACATGAGCTTCACCATCTAGAAAACCTAGCTCAGCGGTGGTGTCAGGAAGGGCTAGCAGACTTAACGGCTCAGTGCCTAGTGAGACACTTACCCCCAGGCTGCTAAAGCCATGGAAAATGCCTACTTTCAAGAAATGCAGTATAAGCTGCTCTGGTGTGCCTCCACCTATAATTTGTGGGCAGACAAAGCAGGTCTGAGAGAGTCGAATGTATGTGGGATCTCTGGGAGAGATATAGGCACCCTGCTCCACTGCTTTTGGTTGTGCCCAGAACTGCAAAAGTTTTGCGTGCAAGTTTGTGGCAAAATGGGTGCATGGGTGGCACGCAGAGTTGAACCATCCCCGGTTCAACTCCTTTTCGAGTGATTGGGCAGCACAGGCAGTATCATGGGGTTTCCTAATACGGGGTTCATGATAGCCAAGAAGGCAATCCTAAAGCGTTGGATGGTCGAGGAGGCTCCAGAGATACAGCACTGGGAGAACGCCCTTTTCGACTTGATGGCAATAGAGCGAAGAACAGGCCATGGGCCATGGACCGATTTCTAGCTATGTAGGAGCTCCTCTTGGCAAGTGCTACTGTAACCTTAAGAAGTGCCATGATGAATGTATAATATGTAGTGTGAGGTGCAGGGAGAACTGAATATAAGACTGAATGGTTGGTAGTGACTGAAGTAGGAATGCAGTACTGTGTTAGACTGTAGGGAGGGGGAGAGGGAGGGTTGGGTAAGGGTAAGACTTAAAGTTAAAAGTTCAAGTTCTGCTAAGACACGAAGATAATATTAGTAAAACATTAACAGCATACACCATGCAAAGTGATATGTCAAGAGTTGCAATTACATGGTCAGAGGAGGGGGGGCTGCTGGAAGTACTTGGCTCGCCCCCGGCCACGGGGGTCACCTAGTGGCATCCAGCTCCTCCCTATAGCATTGTGCCTTCTTAGCCTATCGTTGGTATGAAAACACGAAAGAAGGAAGGAACATATGGACACGAGAGCCAGGGAGTTGGGCCCCTCTTAGCAAATATTGCATTGCAATGCCTTATGAATGAACCTAAGCCTAATAGCAGCTGTATTAGCCTTAACTTGGGTATAGGACAACTCATATTCAGACAGGTATAGAAGTGTAAAATGTTTGTTAAAGTTGTAAATGTCTACATTTTATTTAAATGCCTTGATAAAAACAATTTGCAAATAATGTTTTCTGCCATTTTGCCCAGTACTGATGTACTCACTGGTCTGTTTTTTTATGACCATTGATGTAATTTTCAGTCTGTGTTGGTGCATTAGACGTTTGGGCGTCTACCGACAGACTTGATTCCTGTCATTTGTTTATACAGGGAGATACTGAGGTCTTTTTTCCTCCGTTACTGGCAGACGGGCAGTTTTTTCATTTTTTTCAATTTTTTGATTGGGGTTGTACCTATATTTTTTCTATTATTTTTTGCCCCTCGAGAAGATTTTGGTTATTTTGTTCATATCATGGAAGCTGCTTCTCCTATTTGGCGGGAAACCCTCACTTTCTCTACCGATCAGGTTCAAGAACTATTTAGACAACCCACTTGTTTTGGTCCTGTTGACATTGCTGAGACTCCAACTGCATGGTCAGCTCTAACCAAGTTATGGAAACGGCAAATTCGAGCAGAACTACATCGTGCCACTCTAATTGAATATATTCGGCGTCAGCATATTCCACGAGGCTTTCGGGTCAAAAAAGCACCTCAACTATTTGTTGAAAATGAGGAATTTGTGGACAATTGGAATAGAATCCTTAATAAGTGTGCTTTAGACTTGATGGTTCTGACTGTCAATGCTACTAAGTCTTTTAATGATGTCACTAGTATTGAAATTGACCAAAAGCTTGCTGCTTTGAAGGCAGAAGAATCTGAAGAGACATTTGCGTCTCAACTACGGCAGTTACAATCCCAATTGGATGCCTTTCGAGAGGAAACTAAGACATTTAAGCTTTCGAAGTTACATCGCGATGCCACTGACTACTCCACTGGATTTGTATACGCCTGGATGCAACCTGACCGCCGTCGACCCGACCATGTGTCCTTTGAATACTCTGACGACTCTGCATTATCTGATCAGCGAGCGTCAGGTTCCGAGGATTTTTTAGAACGAGGCAAGACCACCCGCAAGCGCAGAGGTCGAGGTCGAGGTCGGGTTCGAGGGAAGCAGAACGACCCGCCGGTGCCATTTCAACGCCCCTGGACCAGGTCTCAAGCGACAGCGGATCCCGACGGCTTGTGATCAATTTGTCCGCTCGAGTTTTGTCATCTGCTCAAATTGAAGTGCTTGAGAAGGGGTTATCTTTTGTCCCCTGCATTTCGTATGATGCATTTTCTTTACGCCTTGAATTTGAGGCTTTGATGCGGAAACTGCACCTGCAGGCGTTTTTTTCTGACGTGTCCACATATGTTCCTGTTTCGGTTCCCCTAAGAGTGCCTGCTCCTGACGCGGATCTCTCTTTGTCATTGGGACCACTTCCGCTCCCTACACGTTCTTCTTGGAGTCCCCCCAATCCGTTACCCCCTACATTACAAGTGTTTCGGGAGCTTGTCCTGCGTGATATTAATCAGCTGGAGTTATTGTCTCGTAAGAAGATTGATCATAGTTTATCTTATTCACTACGTCAGGCCTTACGTGAGCTTAAGACCTATAAGGATATTATCATTCGGCGAGCCGACAAGGGAGGTGCTGTGGTTGTGTTGGATACGTCTCAGTATGTGGCTGAAATTCATTCCCAACTGTCAGATGCTGCTACTTATCAACAGTTACAGTGTGATCCTACTCCAGTATTACAACGGGAGATCAATCAACTAATTTCTCAGGCTCTGCAAGACGGGTTGATTACCACTAAAGAAGCTAGATTTTTAGGCATTCCTCATCCCCGGATTCCACATTTTTATGTGTTGCCTAAAATACATAAGAATTTTCATCATCCACCGGGACGGCCTATTGTGTCGTTACGTGGTTCTCTCCTGGAACCCTTATCTATTTTTGTAGATTCTTATCTTCGGCCTCTAGTGTCTCGAATTCCGTCGTATTTACGTGACACCATGCATTTTTTGCAGATACTGGCAGATGGACACGATCGGGATCTACCTACCGGGTTGCTAATGGTCACTTTAGATGTCTTTTCCCTTTATACCAGTATCCCTCAGCATGATGCTATGGTCATAGGTCGATCTTCTTTGATAGCACGTCAGGATCTAAGTTTTGCTAAAGTAGATTTCATCATGCAATTACTAAAGATGGCAATGACAAATAATTATTTCTGCTTTGATGGCGTGTTTTATCAACAAATACGAGGGGTTGCAATGGGGGCTACGATAGCTCCCTCCATTGCTAATTTATACATGGCCGAATTTGAACGACGATGGCTGACAGGAAGCATATATCAGTCTCATATCCATCTTTGGGTGCGCTACATTGACGACGTGTTTATGCTCTGGACTGGGGGTCATGAGTTGTTGCAAACATTTTTCACCTGGTTGAATGGCTGTGATCCTCATATTACTTTTTCTATGGATCATAGCACCACAATGATTCCTTTTTTGGATGTCCTCCTGACACGTCAAGATGATCATTTGGTTACCACAGTATACACCAAGCCAACGCATAGGATGTCTTTTTTGCACTTCGACAGTTTACATCCTCATCGGTTGAAGGAGAGCTTACCTTTTGCTCAATTCCTTCGGTACCGTCGGAATTGTTCTGCAGTGTCTGACTACAAATCACAATCTCGGATTCTTCAAGCTGCTTTTGAATCCCGTGGATATCCTGCTCCTCTGGTTCATCGAGCTAGACTTCGTGCCCGATTCAATGATCGTGACTGGCTGTTGACCCCGCGCACTCGATCTTTGGGGGATTCCCCTCTGGTTCATTTCATCACTAAATATAACCCTTTGAGTTACCAAGTGTCTAAGATTCTTCAGCGACATTCTCATATCTTGCGTTTAACCCATGGGCTTCATCGTCATGTTATTCGTTCAGTGTACACCAAGGGTTCCAATTTGAAGGATATTCTTTGTCCGTCCGCCTTCTCCAGCTCTCCATCGATACCGGCTGACACTGGGCGACACCGTAGCTGTGGTCATTGCTCGGTGTGTTCCATTATGGATTCCTGTACCAGCTTTTCTTATCAAGATCAAGACATCAAGCTACGATTTTCCACGTCTTGTGACAGTGTCAATGTTATCTATTTTCTTCGTTGCCCGTGTGGTTTGGGCTACGTTGGTAAGACCAGCCGGGTTTTGCGTACCCGTCTGATTGAACACCGTAGTCGTCTCCGGTGTTTGGTTGAGGGCGCTCCCTTGGTCCAACATTTTAAGAGTATGGGGCATGTTTTTGAAGATCTGACATGTGTGGTTATTACCCAGTGTGTTCCCTCTGTATATGGTGGGGACCTGTCACGACAATTATCTCGTTTAGAACAGCGTTGGATTTTTTCTCTTCGTACTGTAGTTCCTGGTGGATTGAATGACTCCATCGAATGGAAAAGCTGTTTGTGATTTTTCATCAACGTTTGTATTTATACGTTTTTCCTCTCAGCTTTTTCATTTTTTCATTTAAGGATTTTTGATCAACAGGGTGGGTGGGTTTTTGTGGGTGGTTTTTTGACATTTCCCTGCTAGGTTTTGTCCATTGGTATGGACGCTTAGGTTTAACGAAGTTTTTTGATTGGCTTTTTGTTTTTTATCCCGCCTTTATATTTTTGCCATGACGCATGCGTCGGCGTTTAGAATGGTGAGCTGTGAGCCGGCAATCATCATAGCGTCTTTTGGCGGTGCTCATTACTCTTCCTAAACCCAGCCTACAGGGTTTGTACTTGTTGTATTTGTGAGTCTGGGTCTGGCATTTTGAGGGTTGTTCCCAGCCTTATTTTCATTGCTGCAGTAGTCACTCTTTTTTTCTTTTTCTTTTGTTTTTCAGCTTTTTTGTTCCGGCGCTCCGTTCATGTGAGTCATGAGGTTTGCCCGGTGATAAGTGAATTTTTGCTCCCTGAAGAAGCCATAACGGCGAAACATCAGATGTCGGAGCCTTTTATCATCTGGGATCCTTCAAGCATCTTTATTTTCACCATCTACCTCAGATCGTGACTGTTAAAATCAGTTTGTCATCACCATGCAAAATAAGATAAGTGTCTGGAGCTTTTTCTTCATTGTTTAATGTTAGTGTTTGTGACGGCAGCACTTTAACTGCCTGAAAGCCTGCTGGTTGCCACCTGCTTAGGGTTGGTTGGAGGTTTTTTTATGACCATTGATGTAATTTTCAGTCTGTGTTGGTGCATTAGACGTTTGGGCGTCTACCGACAGACTTGATTCCTGTCATTTGTTTATACAGGGAGATACTGAGGTCTTTTTTCCTCCGTTACTGGCAGACGGGCAGTTTTTTCATTTTTTTCAATTTTTTGATTGGGGTTGTACCTATATTTTTTCTCCTGACCCTCATTAAGCATAGTCAGAGCACTTCTAAGTTTCTTACCAGGGTTGCTTTCGATGCCTTTGAATCTACCAGCAGAGCTTCAGCAATCTGCATTGGCGCTCACAGAATGGCCTGGTTACAGGCCTCAGACCTTGAGCAATGGGTCCAGGATAAACTGGCCAACATCCCATGTACTGATGAAAACCTTTTTGGCAAGGATTGGAGGGAAAAAGCAGGGGAGATTGAAACATGATTTCACCCTAAAACACCTTTCCAGGAAGACAGCTTACCCATCTGAGGGAAAGACCCTTCCCAAGAAATCTTATTTATTCTAAAAAGAAGAAATATTAGCCTTTTTATCCGCATTATGCTGCCTATCAACTTCAGCAGAGGCAGCAGGGTCCTCGCCAACCTAAAAAACCCAAAGCTCCTAAACCTCAACCAGCTGCACAGGCACAACCTGCACCTGGATTTTGACTCCATCCCAGAGAGCATTGACGATCTTTCCCTGGAGGGCCCCCAGCCCCACCACATTGCAGGCAGACTTCTTCACTATGCCCACAGGTGGCACCTCCTAACATCAGAGCAGTGGACACTCCAGATTGTCAAATGGGGTTATCGGCTTCACTTCGAAACCTTGTCCCCCCACCTGCTTCACAGGGAGTATCCCATGCAACCTCTTACAACAAGAGGTGGCCACCCTGTTGTCCCAAGGTGCCATAGAAAGAGTTCTTCCTCCTCGAGAAAAAGTTGGGCTTCTACTCCCCATACTTTCTCATTCCAAAGAAAATAGGAGGCTTCAGGCCCATTCTAGATCTCAGAGAACTAAACAAGTTCTTGTTCCGAGAAAAATTCAAAATGATCTCTCTAGGAACTCTATTGCCATACCTCCAGAGACACGATTGGCTCTGTTCTCTAGACTTAAAAGAAGCATACACGCACGTACTGATATTTCCCTTGTACAGACAGTATCTGCGCTTCATGTTTCAAGGAAATCTATACCATTACAGGGTTTCCCCCTTGGTCTAGCCTCTCCCCCAAGGGTTTTCACAAAACGCATGGCAGTCGTCACTGCCTACCTATGCACCCTAGAGGTATTTGTCTGTCCTTACTTGGATGACTGGCTGATCAGGGGAGAGTCCCCCAAGGAGGTAACTCTCTCCCTTCATTGAACCATCACAGTGCTCCAACACCTGGGATTCGTCATCAACTTCCCAAAGTCCCACCTCGCTCTGACCCAAAGACTGGAGTTAATCGGAATGCTCTTAGACACTCAACAGGCTCAAACTTTCCTTCCAGAGGATCGCTGTGCCCACCTCATCGAGCTGGCAAGAAAAGTACAACATCAGAACCATGTAACAGCTCTAGAGATGCTATGGCTCTTGGGACACATGGCCTCCACGGTGCATGTTGTCCCCTACACTCGATTGCACATGCATCAGGCGCAGTGGACTTTGTCTTCCCAATGGATGCATTTGAAGGGTCATCTCAGGGACAAGATCCACATCACACCTCAACTTATCACTTCCCTTCAGTGGAGGTGTCTCTCACAAAACCTACTTGTCAGGTCACCATTTCAGAAGCCTCCACCTCGATGCACCTTCACGACGGATGCTTTCAAATTAGGTTGGGGCGCTCATTTGAATGACCTGACCACACAGGGACTGTGGACACAACAAGAATCTGCCCTGCAGATCAGTCTGCTAGAAGTACAGGCACTGACAAATGCTCTTCGAGTTTTTCAACCCCAGCTATTGGGGCAACCCGTTCTAGTCAGAATGGACAAGTGGATTGCCTTGTTCTACATAAACAAACAGGGAGTAATGAGATTATGTCCCCTCTGCAAAGAGGCGATTCGCCTATGATCCCTTTGCCATCTCTCACCGCATCCACCTGAGAGTGGTGTACCTCCTGGGTGAACTCAATGTCCTAATGGACAAATTAAGCCGTATCCTTCGTCCACACAAATGGACCTTGCATTGAGAGGTGGTAATTTGGATCTTTCAATCATGGGGAACCCCACTCATAGATCTCTTCCCCCTTCAGAAAACAGGCAGCTTCCTTGCTTCTGCTCTAGGGTTCTGTCTCTACACTGGCAGGCCCCGGACACCTTCCTTCTCCACTGGGGACAGGGACTGCTCTATGCATACCCAGCCACTCCTTGATACCCATGATATTCATGAAACAGGCTGACAAGGCTCGATGATTCTCATAACTCCCTTTTGACCCTATCAAGCTTGGTTTCCTCTGCACAGACTTAGCCTTTCAACCTGGGATGTGAGCCCAACCTCCTCTCCCAGGACTACGGGACATTCCTCCATACCAATCTTTATTTGCTACGCCCGACAGAATGACTCCTGAAAGACTAGTGCTCGCCGACCTTGACCTACCACAGGTGGTCAAAGATGTCCTTCTTGCATCACGTAAAGATTCCACCAGGAGATCTTATGCATTCAAATGGCATAGGTTTGCCCTTTGGTGCTCCCCAAGGGACCTTGACTCTTTTTCTTGCCCGGTGGAGTCGCTTCTACAATATCTTCTCCATTTATCCTTGACATGTCTTAAGACTAACTCAGTGAGAGTTGAACTTAGTGCCATTGTGGCCTCTCACAGACCAGTGGATGGACAGCCTATCTCCTCACATCCTTTAGTAGCATGCTTCATGCAGGTTCTCCTGCTGTCTAAGCCACCTCCAGTGGCCTGGGATCTGGATATGGTGCTTGCTTAACTTCCAAAGCCACCTTTTGAATATTTAGGCACCACTTCACTGAAGTTTCTATCTTGGAAGGTCATTTATTTATTTATTTGGTACATTTTTCTATACCACCCCTTCCAGAGATCGGGGCGGTTTACAAGAAACTCAATAGCAGTTTACATATAACAAAACCAATTCCAATCTTGGTCCTTTTTGTAACAGAGATAACGTGACTAATATGGTGTGATACTCTGTAATAGAACTCGAAAGTCCAATGTATCTTCTTTTTGACTAAGATTCAATTAACAACTCTATATTAAATTCTAAAAAGCCATAGGCCTCAGAATCACGGGCTGCCACCGACTTAATGAATAACATCAGGCGGACTAATGCCACTACTACATCAACGACCCTCTCTTAGGCTTTTGAATTGTTAATAGAATTGTTATTATGTGTTGATATTCTTAACTTATTCTTAAACTGATTCTCAAAAAAGTCACTGATATAAAATTAAAGAGAATATGGTGCTTGACTTTAGACAATAAACTTTTCAACTTCTTTCAATCCACTTCTCAAAGATAACATATATATAAGAATCAGTAAATGCAGTAAATGTCAGAAACGTAGTGCTTAGCTTAAAATGATGAGCTTGCAGCTTCTAATTCGTTCCCTTGCAATGCTTTGGATGACTAGTTCATAACTTCTACTTCATTCCCACTTTAGATAGTGAGCTTATAGCTTCTAATTCATTTCTGACGCTGTCAGGCGCGCTACTCATGGCGTTTCACCCTTGCAGGTTTCTTCAGGGGAAGCGGTAAAGCAGCATGGTAATCTGTCTCGAACACTTCCGCGTGCGACTAACACACTCTCCTTTCACTGGGTCGCTGGTGAAAGGAGAGTGTGTTAGTCACACGCGGAAGTGTTCGAGACAGATTACCATGCTGCTTTACCGCTTCCCCTGAAGAAACCTGCAAGGGTGAAACGCTATGAGTAGCGCGCCTGACAGCGTCGGGAATGAATTAGAAGCTATAAGCTCACCATCTAAAGCGGGAATGAAGTAGAAGTTATGAACTAGTCATCCAAAGCATTGCACGGGAACGAATTAGAAGCTGCAAACTCATCATTTTAAGCTAAACACTACGTTTCTGACATTTATTGCATTTACTGATTCTTATATATATGTTATCTTTGAGAAGTGGATTGAAAGAAGTTGAAGTTTATTGTCTAAAGTCAAGCACCATATTCTCTTTAATTTTATATCAGTGACTTTTTTGAGAATCAGTTTAAGAATAAGTTAAGAATATCAACACATAATAACAATTCTATTAACAATTCAAAAGCCTAAGAGAGGGTCGTTGATGTAGTAGTGGCATTAGTCCGCCTGATGTTATTCATTAAGTCGGTGGCAGCTCGTGATTCTGAGGCCTATGGCTTTTTAGAATTTAATATAAAGTTGTTAATTGAATCTTAGTCAAAAAGAAGATACATTGGACTTTCGAGTTCTATTACAGAGTATCACACCATATTAGTTACATATAACAAGAGATATCTTCCTTATTGCCCTCGCTTCAGCTTGCAGCATCAGTGTGCTGCAAGCTCTAGTGGTGGATCCCCCCTATACTCTGTTCCACTATGACAAGGTGTTTGTGCATACCCATCCGCCTTTCCTCCCAAAGGTGGCTTCCTCCTTTCATCTAAACCAGTTGGTAATCCTCCTGACTTTCTTCCCTAGAACACATGTGTCTTGGGCTGAAACAGCGCTACACACCTAAGACTGTAAGCGAGCGCTGGCCTACTACTTGGATAGAACTAAAGAGCACAGAAGATCCTCTCAATAATTCATCTGCTTTGATCCTAGTTGCCTAGGTCTACCGGTGACAAAGCGACCTCTATCTAAATGGACAGCAAATTGCATCTCTTTTGCTTATACACAAGCAGGACTCTCATTGAAGGGTCATGTCACTGCTCATAATGTGCAGGCTATGGCAACATCTGTAGCTAATCTCTGTTCAGTAGCCATTGAGGAGATCTGCTGGGCAGCTACCTGGTCCTCCATTCATACTTTTGCTGTACACTATTGTCTGGACAGAGACTACCATCGGGATGCTGTCTTTGACCAGGCTGTACTCCAGCATCTCTTTGCTGGGACTTAAATTCAACTCCTACCTTCCATCCCTGACTTCTACAAAATACCAGACTATCATTGGGGGAGTATCGCTTTCTGTAATCGAGTCCAATGGCCCACAACTCTTCCAGACTCCTCGGCTACATGTTGTTGCCTCAGGGATCGCACCACTCCCCCCCCCCCCCCCACCCATCTGGCATCTGGGAGCTAGTGAGTCCCAAATGTGAAGAATGCATTCCTGCTTGTTCCTGGAGATAGCATACTCACCTGTATCAGGTGATCTCTGTGAACAGCAGGAATCAGTCTTCAGAATCCTCCCTCCTCCCTTAGGAGTTGTACGGTTCTTTTTGACTTTCATCTTCTCAACTACAAACTCAACTGAGGAGAGAAGTTGGGAAGGCGGGAAGGCAGGCACACAAGCGCAGAGGAATGCTCCAAAAGGCTTTCCTATTGGATGCTGGGGAACGTTCCTGCGCAGGCTCCGTCAGGGACTTCCATATGGATCAAGGCGGTTAAACAACACATAACATCACACATCTCACACATAGTCAATCAATCTCTACAACAAGGAATCATGCCCTCAGAACTAAAAAAATCAGTTATAAGACCAATTCTAAAAAACAATACACTCAACAGGGAAGACCCAGCCTCCTACCGCCCCATATCAAGTATTTCATTTCTAGCGAAGATCATTGAAAAGGCGGTCCTTCTACAACTCCAAGACCACCTGATCGACAGTGCTCCTCTAGATGACCAGCAATATGGTTTCAGACAGCATCATGGAGTAGAAACACTTTTATTAGTTCTACTTAACAACCTACTTAAAGGCCTAGAAAACAAAAAGAAATTGTATATACTTGTATTCATTGACATCTCAGCTGCCTTTGATACAGTTAACCATGGAACCCTAATAGACAGGCTAAAATCAATAGGAATATCAGGTACTCCACTAAAATGGTTTTCATCATACATCTCAAACCGAACGCAACAGGTTCAATTCAACGGCGAAATAGCAGAACCATTCTCCCAAACACAAGGAATCCCACAAGGATCTGCACTCTCAGTACTCCTATTCAACATATACATGCAACCACTCTGCAAAATTTTTACACGGCACAAAATCAATTACCACATCTATGCCGATGACATTATGTTATACACTCAACTCGACTCTCAAAACCCAGACTACAACCCACTTGAGACTTGCATAGAGGAGATGCAAGACTGGTTAAAACAAAGCAGCATGTCAATTAACCACAAGAAAACTGAAGTAATGTATATCTCCAAAGCACCGAATTTTGTCCCACCCTCTTCAATAACACTATGCAACAACACATACCAAACAAAAAACGAAATAAAGTATCTGGGAGTCACATTCGACTGCGACCTAAAAAATGGAGAAACACCTCCGAAAGACCAACAGAGCAGTTTTCCACAAACTGCGAGTTCTTCATCCCATTCAAAACATCATTGACCCCCAGGACTTCAGAACCGTGGCTCAAGCACTCATCATGCCACATTTTGACTACTGCAACGCCATCCTTCAAGGTCTACCCAAGAAAACTCTGAACATACTGCAAATGGCACAAAATGTAACTGCCAGGGTCATTATGAAGAAAAACATAAGTGACTACATCACACCAGTACTAATTCAACTACACTGGCTACCCATAGCAGCTCGTACAAAATACAAAATTTTGACAACTACTTTCAAACTCATCCACAACTTAGCACCATCCTTCCTAAATACCTTTGTCAGTTCACAACCTCCTACCAGAAACAGACGAACCACCTACGCCAACATCCTCCACACACCACCTGACTTTAAATCTACCAAAGCCAGCACCAGCAACAGGGCTTTTTCATATGTAGCACCAACACTATGGAACCAACTCCCACCAGAGCTACGAGCTAGCAGTGACCTGACAGACTTTAGAAAAAAGCTCAAAACACACATTTTCCAAAACCATTTCAATCTGATCTAATCACACATATGCAACACAGGAAGCCTATCTTGTATGAATGTAATATGTAAAGGCTTATATGTACATATGTAAATGACTTCCCCTATAACTAAGAAAAGTTAAGTCTGTGTGATCTGTAAATGATGTACATATGTAAATGATTTCCCCTATAACTAAGAAACGTTAATTCTGTGCGTTCTGTAAATAACTTCCCCATAGCTAAGAATTGTTAACTCTGTGTGATCTGCTTCTAAAACCAATCTGTATGCATACAAAAATTGTACCTGCCTTGATTCGGCAGTTTCTCAATGTAATCCTACTCGCTTCTGATCGCTGGAAGGAGCGGGATACAAATGCTTGCTAAATAAATAAATAAATAAATGTAAAGGCTTATTCCTGCTGTTCCCGGAGATCACCTGTTACAGGTGAGTAACTATGCTTTATGCATTTTTGCTTCCACTGCAAGCTTTTTTTCAAATTCTCTCTTGGCCTGCCTTATCAATGCCTTGCATCTAACTTGCTACTGCTTATACTTTTTCCCATTTTCTTCATTTGGCTCCTTTATCCATTTCATGAAAGATGCTTTTTGGCTACGAC
Organism: Ichthyophis bannanicus; assembly: GCA_033557465.1. NCBI lineage: Eukaryota > Metazoa > Chordata > Amphibia > Gymnophiona > Ichthyophiidae > Ichthyophis > Ichthyophis bannanicus. Next base: position 738,675,460 of record CM066033.1, read on the forward strand.
AGCCTCTCTGACCTCATCTGTAAACCATGCTGGCAGTTGTTTGGCCTTCCTTCCACTTTTCTTAAAGTGTGGAATACAGCTGTTTTGGGCTTCCAAGATGGTATTTTTAAATAATGCCCATGCTTGATGTAAATCTTTAACCTTTGCAGTTGCTCCTCTTAGTTCCTTCTTAACTATTTCCTCACTGTATCATAATCTCCCTTTTGAAAGTTAAATGGTAGTACTGTGGATTTCCTTGCCATTCTTCTTCCATTTAACACTCAATGTATAGAAGAATGTATTATAGCACATGCTGTATCATAGCGCACAATGTACATAGTTCAACTTAATCAAACACACTATAACATCTTACGCACAAATCGTGATATATCCCTCACTGAATGAAAAACACGTTCACTACTTTTGATTGTTTTGCTGTGATACCGCCTTGATTGTAGGATAAGGCGGTATAGAAATACTGTTAAATAAATAAATAAATTTATTAAATTTAACGCAATCATGCTATGATCACTATTGCCAAGTGGCCCCAACACCCTTATCTTTATTTATCTTTATTTTTATTTCTACATTTTATATACCGCTCTTGTCAAGACATTAGAGTGGTTTACAATAAATAGGTCTACGCCATTAAACTAAGGAAAAGGAATGCCATAAAAAAATAGGAAAGAGGAAGAAACAGCAGCAAAATCAAAATAAATAAATAAACAAAACACAAACAGAAAATACTTAGGGGGGATGTAATAGGGGAGGTCAAAGGCTCGTTGAAACAGGTAGGTTTTTAGCAATTCTTTAAACTTAGGGTATGAAGGTTCCAGACGGAGGGAAGATGGTAGAGTGTTCCAGAGTGAAAGACTGAGAAAAAAGGCAGCCAAGTGACGAGTCTGTTCTAAATGCGCCTGAGAAGGGGAGGGTAAGGACAAACGGTTAGCATGCAATGAGCGGAGTTGGCGGTATGGTGTATGAAGAGAGATAAGATTAGCTAAATAGAGAGGATTTGATGTATAAATGGCCCTATGTGTCAGAATAAGAAATTTGTATTGAAATCTGAAACGAAGAGGCAACCAATGGAGGCGGAAGAGGAGGGGAGTGACATGATCAAACCATCAGGCGAATGTGATAAGGCAAGCTGCAGTGTTTTGTATAAGCTGTAAGCGCTGAAGCTGATAAGCTGGTAGGTTGGCTAAGAATACATTACAGTAGTCGAGTCTACTAGTGACCAGGGCCAGAACTAGAGTGATCAGTGAACTGTAGGGGAGAAGGGAGCAAACAGCCCTGATTTGCCGCAGAGCTGCAAAGGAATGACGAGTAATGGTGGATATGTGGTTATGAAAGGAGAGAGAAGAATCCAAGATTACCCCCAAGTAACGAAAGGAAGAGGCGAGGGGAATGGGAATGAGGTCAATCTGAGGTGCAATGGTTGGGCAAGGATCGCTCAAGGAGACCCACATAGCTGTGAATTTGGAGGGATTCAAATGAAGATAATTCAGAGAGAGCCAGGAGGCAACATGAGAGAGGCAACAGTTAAGCTGTGAGATATTCAAGTTTGCTGGCGAGGTGTGAAAAAGGAGGACAATATCATCTGCATAGATGTAAGAGGAGACTGGATACTGTTGAATCAGGAGAGGCAGGGGAGAGAGAAAGATGTTAAATAGCAAAGGGGAGAGGACAGAGCCCTGGGGCACTCCACATGCAAGAGGGAGAGGGGAGGAGGACTAATTATTGGAATGGACAGTAAAAGAGCAAGCTGTGAGAAAAGAGTGGAACCACTGCCATACTGTACCACGCAACCCAATATCATAGAAGCGAGAAAGAAGAGTATGATGCATCAGGCATCAGATCCTGTATTCCACTAAGGACTAGGTCCAGACTAGCTTCCCCTCTAGTCAGTTCATGAACCAACTGCTCCAAGAAGCAGTCATTTATTTAATCTAGAAACCTTATCTCCCTAGCATGTCCTGCAGTGACATTGACTCAGTCGATACCAGGGTAATTGAAATCACCCATTATTATGGCCATTTCTTATGTAAGCTGTGCCCTCCGTGACTTTGGTACATCACTTACTGCTGGAGTCTCCCCGGATCAGCTGCCACTGGGCACAGCCTCCCAAATCATCAAAAAGAAGCAACATCAGGAAACAAACTACACTGCAGAGAAGCACGCTGCCGTGGCACATGATGCACCCAACAAGGGCTCTTTCCCTGGCTGGGCATGTTGGGAAACCTCCATGATGGTGCAAACATCAGCGTTCCAGCCTGCTCCGACCCGACCTGCTTTCTAAATCCAGCCACGGCCAATGTCCCACCATGTGACCTGCCTCAGTCCGATCCCCATGGTGCCAGAGATTCTACCTCCTCTGTGGCCATTGGTCAGCGCCATGACTGACATGGGAATCCCTCCACACTGTGAATCTCCTCTAGAGTCCTACTGCGCTGGGAATGCCGCGATGCTGGACACGGGGAGTGTGCATTGGCACATCATCACGCCAGTGCAGACACCTTTTCTTTGCACCAGGAAGGGTCCCTCCCATCTCACAATTCTGCAATCCAACCCACATCAGCTTGGTTTTTAGTGGCAAGAAGAAACACTGCTAGAATAGCAGAAACAGGAGCAGTATACACAGGCACAGAAGACTTCACAGCAGCAGCAGCAGCAGCAGCAGCAGCAGGTCCAGCAATTTCCATAGAAGGCACAAGGACCATCGAAGACACCGGTCGCCCCTCAGCACAGGCAGCTGTAGCAGCCCAGCCACCCTATTGCGTAAAGTACACAGATTCTACAGCTCCTGAGAACGTGAGCGTAGTGGTGGCATAAGGATGGAAGGGAAAGAAAAGCCGCAGCGAATGCCTACATCAGTCCTGGATCTCCTTGCCCGCTTCCTAGAACAACATGCCCCGCCTTGGACACAGGACCCTGCAGGACCTGGCACTCCAGATAACGTGCTGCCGCCTCTCAGATCGGTGCCATTGAGGGGCATGGTTATACCCCAGCCCTCGCCATCACCTCTACATTTCTCGCCAGATCCCTTGACAATGGACAGTGAAGAAGAAGCAGCCACCTGGATTCTATGGTAGGGAATCGCGACGCCCCCGACTCGCCAGACACCATGTCAGATGTCTTCCTGCCACCCCCACTGCTACTATCATTGCTGGAGGCCCTCACATTTCCCAAATTCCTGTAGATGTTGGTGTCCCAGCTCTCCCTCTTTCCAGCTAACACACCAGACCCAAGGAACAAAGTCTTTGGAGTACTCAAGTACCTTGACACCCTGAGAACGCTGGTCACCCTATCAGTCCACAGGCTTCTCCTGGACAACCTGCTGAAGATCTGGCAAACCTCATTGTCTGGTCCCACCTGTTCCAGGAAGCTTGAAAACAAAGTACAAGATGCAGTCCGCACCAGGATTCGATAAGCCACAACTTCCGCACCAGTCCATTGTTATTGAATGCGCTATGAAGCGCACCAAAAAAAATCTCACACCTACTCTCATGCGCCTTCGAGGAAGGACCACAGGCTCCTCTATGACTTGGGAAAAAGGACCTCCCACATCACCATGCTAAATGCAAAGACTTCAGCCCACCAATTTCAACAGATCCTATTTCAAGATTCTCTGATGAACAGGCTAAAGAGTGATGTCAATGCACTGCCTCCAGAGTCCTCAGCGACCACCGAGCCCATCCTCACTGATTTCACAGAATGTGGCAAGCATCTCATCTGCTCGGTTTTCAACACTTTTGATATCATTGCCCACATGTCGGGTACAGCCATCACTGCCAGGCGCATGGCCTGGCTCCGGGCATCCAGCCTGAGGGAGGGCACACACACAGAGCCGATGCCTACTGCGTGATGGACAACCTCTTCGGGAACAAGTTCAAGGATACTGTCAGTAATATGAAGGAACGCTGCATCACTCTTCAGACTCTCGCTGAGGAAGGCATGGAGCATAGCTCCAGTCACAGATAATTCCAGGGAACCCAGCCATTGAAATCATACTCCTCATCAAAATGCTACAGTTGCTAATATTGGTGGCAGCCGCTACGTTTCAAGCCACAGGCAGCTTATCAATTCTCCTACCAGTGGAAGCCTCGCCAGAGAGACTGCAGGCAGCAAAAGCAAACCGCCTCCTTCTCCAACAAAAGCATGCCTTCCTTTTGACAATGCACACCCAACCCATCCCTCTGTGGTGGGACAGCTCTCGGCATTCTTGGATGCCTGGGGAGGAGATAACGACAGACAAATGGGTCCTAGAAATGATTGTCAGTGGGTACCACATCAATTTCTCTGCTACCTCACAACAGCACATCAGCCCTTCCAGCAAAATACCACAGAAGCTGATCCTGGTCATGACCGCAGAGATACACTCGTTCCTTTCATCCAGAACCATCGAACTTGTTCCACTAGAGGAAGTCAATCGTGGCTTCTACTCCAGATAATTTTTGATCCCCAAGAAGTGCAGTGGTGTTTGCCCCATTCTGGATCTCCACAACTTGAACAAATACATCCACACAGAGAAGTTCTGGATGTACTCATTGGACTCCATCTTTCCACTCATATAACCCAACGACTGGATGGCATCACTAGATCTGAAGGATGTATACATCCACATTCTTCTCCAATAGGACCACAAGAAGTATCTATGCTTCTGTGTACTGGACAAACACTACCAGGATAGGATGCTTCCCTTGGCCTCTCCCCTTCCTCGAGCGTCTTCACGAAATGGATTGCCATAACCGCTGCACACCGCAAGCTCAGCAAATGCGTCTTTCCCTACCTGGACGACCAGCTCCTTACAATGCCCTCATAACTGGAGGTCCAGACATCTGTCAAACAAATGATCTCACTATTTTAATCATTCAGCTTCCTAGTGAACTTTGAAAAATCATGCCTTCAAACCACACAGAGCTTGGAGTTCATTGGAGTGGACAACAGAACCACCCAGTCCAAGGCATTTCTGCCCGCACAATGGGTGGATGCTATCACCTCGCTGGTCCTGGAAGTCTTGTCAGCCAACTCTGCCACTACCAGAACACTACTGTGTCTCCTGGGCCACATGGGAGCAACCACCCAAGTTCTACCTCTTGCAGATTCCACATGTGCCACCTGCAATGGCACCTGCACAAACTCTGGTGACAACACTCTCAGCCTCTATCATATTGCATTCCCATGGATGTGAAGTTGAAGGAGTCATTCACATGGTGGTATGGTGGGACAACCTCTTGGAGGGCAGACACCACATCACCATCATTACAGATGCCTCCAAGACAGGCTGAGGCATTCACCTGCTGCACCACCACACCAAGGGTGCCTGGACCGCAGGGGAATGCGGCTACCACATCAGCTTCCTGGAACTGTGGGAAATTAGATATGCATTGAGGGCCTTCCACCACTGGATCTAGGCCAAAACCATCTTGATTCAGACAGACAACCAGGTTGCTATGTTCTACATCAACAAGCAAGGGGGGGGAGGGGATCCCTCACGCTCTACAGGGAGGCGATCAAGGTCAGGTTCTTTGCCTTCTCCAGGGCCTGCCTGCTGCAAGCATCATAGCTACTGGGCAAGCACATTCACCTTGCTGACAGCCTCAGCCATCAGCTGGACCCCTACGAATGGTCCCTAAAGCCCCACATGGCGAATTCCCTCTTCTACAAGTGGGGACATCCACACATGGCCCTCTTTGACAGCAGGGCGAATATGAAGTGTGCCCACTTCTGTTCCAAATGCCTGTTCTCCCACAGCTTCACCTCGGATGCATGCTCAATACATTGGGGAGAACTGCTACTCCTGTATGCCTTCCCGACCCCCACTCTGCTCATCTCCAAGACCATTCAGAAAATCATCAAGGACCGGGTAAAAGTCATCCTCATCACACCCCTACCCATGCCATCTGACCCGTGACCCTCCTGTGCTACTGCCGCAGACACCAGATCTCTTCTCACATGATGAGGGCACAACCCTGCACCCCAATCTACCAATGCTCGCGCTAAGTACTTGGAGGTTGAAAAGCTGGTCCTCTCATTCCTCCGCTTCACTACAGAAGTACAACAAGTCATCCTGGCAGCCAGACGCCCCTCCATGAGGAAATCCTATAGCTTCAAGTGGAGACGCTTTAAGAACATAAGAACATAAGATATGCCATACTGGGTCAGACCAAGGTCCATCAAGCCTAGTATCCTGTTTCTAACAGTGGCCAATCTGGGTCACAAGTACCTAGCAGTTTCCCCAAAAGACACAGGTTCCACAATGCTTGTATTGGGTCAAGCATTTGATATTCTGGGTACCCTTTGACACCTGGTGTGCCTCCGAAGAACTCTGCCATCACCTGCCCGATCCCGTAGGTCCTTCAATACCTCACCACTCTTATCAGTGCAGGACTCGACCGTGTCAATTAGGGCTCACCTGTCAGCCATCGCAGCCTTCCATGATCGGTCAAATAACGCCTCCATCTACACATATCTGCTGGTCTTGCAGTTCATGAACAGTCTGTCCAACCTGCAGCCCATGGTACAACAACCAGTCCTGTCCTGGGACCTCAACGTTGTGTTGCACAGACTCACACAGGGCCCAATCAAGCCCCTGCTATTTGCACCTCAGATATGTCACCTGGAAAGCTCTCTTCCTTGTCGCCATAAGCTCTGCCACATATGTCAGTGAGCTGCCTTATACCCAGCTCTACAAGGACCACGCCATCCTCAGAATGCACCCTATATTTGTTCCAAAAATGGCCTCCCCATTCCATATTAACCAGACCATCGAATTGCTCACCTTCTCTCCCGAGCGCCTGTCTTCCATGGAGGAACAGTAGGTCCACACTCTCTATTATGTATGCGCCCTGCATACATACCTCCACAGGAACACCAAAATCAAGGAGCCCAGCTCTTCATCTCCTTCAACTCCCCAACAGGCCAGGACACCCCATCATGAAGAGTGTCACTGTGGCTATCAGACTGCATATCATTCTGCTACACCCTAGCTGGCGTCCAGCCTGCAGGCAACATCTGCGCCCACCAGCTCTGAACCATGGCCAGCACACTTGCAAATCTACGCTTGGCTCCATTGAGGGATATAAGCAGAGCAGCCACCTGGTCATCTGTACAAACATTCCAGAGACATTACTGCCTGAACCACAGAGCACTGGCAGACAGCTCCTTTGACCAGGCAATACTTACCATGGCTGCACAGCAATGAAAAGAGCCTTGGACTAGATCACCTCTCACTATAGCTCGCTGCCACAAGGACCTGTCAATCTTGTCATTCTTACTAGATGCTAGCAGCATGCCTGTTCTATTGTTCTGTCATTTCTACTGTTGATACTAGGTGCTACTGTTCTACTGTTGTTACTGGATGCTTACCGTATCCCTATTTTACTTTTATACTTTTGTACCATGCTTAATGTGATACCATGCTTATCATTGTTGTTCAATGTGGACAGCAATCCCCTTGTTTACTGTTATTGCAATGGCCCTACCTACTCACAGCTTTTGTTAATAAAATCATTTCACTTCTGTTGGTTGTCCACCTTTTTCCTCCACTGCAGCCAACATGCGGTCTACAGAGTCATCGGGTGTGGCTAACAAATCCTGCTTGTCCATGGAGAAAGTGAAGTTACTTACCTGTACACAGCAGGATAAGATAGCCACACATACCAATCCACCTCATCTGGGATGAGAATGACCTGCCAACCTAGCCTTTGGGATGTACTGGGCTAGGTAGGGGTGGGCTCGGAGGTAGGGTCACTATCGCACATGCTCAAAAATACTGAGCACTTCAGTCCATGTCGCCGTCGGATGACATCACCAGGTGTGGCTGACTTATCAAATAACCTCACTTTCCTTTTACTCTGCTCCTGGAAAGAGGGGCCAGAAACTATGGAGGTATTTATGTTTGGCTTACTGCACTACTGTGCAGGAGTTAAACTTTATGGGCCCGATATTCAAAGGCATTTACATGGTTTACAGACCTGTAAACCATTTTAAATGCCGCTAAGTGGGATATTCAGCGGTACTAGCATGGTTAGTGCCACTGAGTATCCCTGATTATCTCTGCTACACGCCCTGATTCTAACTGCTTAGCATCGGGTTGTGTCGTGGGCGTTCTGGGGGTGGCACCAGTCACTAACCAGACAGTGGCGATATTGCACCACTGCTCAGTTAACACCCGCGGGTAAAAGATAGGCCAGCTTTTACTCAGCCTATCTTTACTCATGGGAGCTAATCAGGCAGTGCCTCAATATCTCCGCTGCCCAGTTAGCTTCTGTGGGCTTATGGACTGTGCGGTGACCCCAGATATTCAATGTTGGTGCTGTACATGACTCTGGCATTGAATATCTGGGGTTAAAGGTCGGTGACAGCTATGCGCTGTAACAGCACATAGCCATCACAGAAGAATATCGGGCCCTATGTGTTTGTGAACTTACCTTGTTTGCTGTCCTGCTGTTTGAGATAAGAACCTCAGCGAAAGGGGGGGGGGGGGAGCTTTCTCTCCCGTGCAGAATAACAATGGCTGGAGATTACTGAAGTTGCCTAGAAGCAGTGGACTGGACTGAAGAAAGCCAATTCATTACCAGCCTGGAAGAGGAAGGTATGAGCAGTATAGGTATAGCAGTAGTATCTCCTGCTGAGTGGGAACTGAGACTACAGCTGGCTGTTGGCAGGAAAAGTAAAGACTTTCTGGCTTTAAAGTGCTACCTTGGGAATGTGAATGCATGAACTGTGCCATTTGAAACTGCTATAAGGAGGATATATGAAGCATGGGAAATTGCTGTTGTCCATGTTATTAAGCACTGAAGGCCTATGTGAGAGGTTGACACAACAGTGGTTAGTGTGCTTTATTGCACTAATCATTGAACTGAACTGCTATGGGACTTATAATACTGGAATGACTGTTTGAGATAGTGGCCAGTTTGCCGGTATTACTCCGAGTGGAGTTTCCGGTGCACCTGGACCAGAGAGCACCCCTAGTGGTTAGGACACAGGACTTCAGGCCGGAGGACCAGGGGTTCAAATCTCACCAGGGGACAGAAATCTCAGGCTGTAGGGACTGGGGTTTCTAGTCCTATTGGCACTCCTTGTGACCTTGGGCAAGCCATTTAACCCTCCGTTGCCTAAGGTACACATAGACTGTGAACCCTTTGGGGACAAGGGTATATATCCAGTACCTGTTTGTAGTAATTACATAATGTAAACCGCTTTGATTGAAGGATAAGGCAGTATAGAAAACTGGTTAAATAAATAAAATGCATACTTCGTGGCTCTACCTGTGCTCCACTCAAACTCCTCCCTCGAACATGCTTACTGTCAGGTGACATTAAAGTATGCACCTTGTCCCCACACATACTTGTATGTGTGGGGTAATTTTATAAAAGGCCTTTTACACATGTAAAATTAGGTTTACACATTAAAAATCCTTTATAAAATTACCCCTTAAAGCTCATAGATGCATCAAAGGCCACAGTGCCTATTCCAGTCCATGGCCTCTTGCAGGTACAACAGCTTCATATGTCGCAATCCCTGCTAACAATTCAGCTTGTATCTAGAAAGATAGACTTAAAGTATAAAGTTCAACCAGCACTTGGTTTCAATAAAGTCCAATTTTCTAATTCCTCAGTACTAGTGAGAAGGTGAGCAAATGCAGAGAATTTTCCAATATGCCACCTGGGAAAAATCCCAGATTGTTGGATCATTCAGTCAAGAAAGTATTCCAAAGTGCAATATTATCTGCCTGGATCATGACACGATTTCCAAGGGCTACTGAGCAGAGATGGCATCAACCTTTGAAGAAGAGAGATGTCCAAAATCTGGATAGGCTAGATTTGCACCCGATTCTGCATCCCGAGTGCTAGATGCTCCCGCAGGAGTAGAATCAGGTGCAACAGGCCTGAACAAGTAGCATGTGCCCTGATCCTGGTTAGCTGTATGTCCGGCCTGATCCCTGTACAAATCAGCTGGGGCTCCTGCATGGAGCCCGGTGCCGTGGTGTCCTGTCGTCATGGCACCAGCACACCATGCAGGAGCTCCGATTGCTTGCATGCTAACAGGTCCCGTTTCCCTGCTGCCCAGCTCCCAGAGTGGCCTGTCATGATCGGGCAGTGGGGAACCCCTACTGCATCTCACCTGCTTTTGGCGGCCCATGGGTGGCGATCCCCTCTTCCGGGGGGATTCATTCCACTTCCGAGGTAGAATAAGTCCCCCATCTAAGCCCCTGGATTTACAGAGCCGTGACCAGAATCGGCCCTGTATGTCTGGGGTCAGGGTCATGCCTCCAGCCCACCCTCACTCTTCTTCCAGTCCTCTATATGTGCGGGGAGCTCAAGATCGACAATCGGCCCCTGGTGTTTAGCAGGGATGTGCGTCCAAATCGGATGTTCTTCCCTGCTAAACGTGGCATGGAATGACCCCCCAAAGTGTCTTCCATATTAGACTGGCTAACATACTGAAGAGGATCATAAGGGATAGGTGAACAAAGCCCCCAGGTAAGTTAATCAGTAAAGAATAGTATAGAAAAAGGACAACATCTGAAGAGCTACATATACTAATGCCTATAGCATGGAAATAACATTACAGATTTAGAGGCTGTAAAGGAAGAGGCTGACTTGGATACAATGGAAGTCCCAGACACATGCTACACAGAGAACAATGATTGGAAGGTAGTTATATCAGATTATAATCTATTTGGGAAAGGGAGGAGGATTGCTGCTATATGCAGAAAATAATATTGTTATTATTTATTTAACAAATTTTGATATACTGTTTTTCTACAAGTCAAAACAGTTTACATGGAACTGAGATGATGCAATGAACAAATGTAACAAGTCAAATGCGCCCAAAAGAGATCACAGCAGTTCCTCATCACACAGGGAATATCACAAGGTTCAGCCCTGTCATCAATGCTTTTTAATATTTACATACAACCCATATGCAACATCATCAAACGCCACAAACTCCACTATCACATCTATGCTGACGACATCATGGTGTATGCTCCAATCAATCTACTAGCACTTAACACCACAACAATAACCAGATGCCTTGAAGACATGAATGCCTGGCTCATAGCCAATAACCTGACGGTCAACTACGATAAAACTGAGGCAATGTTCGTCACTAGGAACCCCACCTTCATTCCACCACAAACTATCAGTATTCTAGACAAACTCATAGTAGTTAAAGATGAAGTTAAGTACCTAGGCATAACAATGGACAGAGCTCTGAACCTGAAATCCCACATCACCAAAACCGCAAACAAGGCCTATCAACGTTTGAGGACCATCAGAAAGATCAAGCCAATACTCCGCCAGGACCACTTCCGCACAGTGTGCCAAGCACTCATCACACCTCTGCTTGATTACGGAAACTCGTTATATCAATGCCTCCCTCAGCAGACCTTACACCCACTCCAAATGGTGCAAAACACTGCAGCACGCATCATTACAGACACTCCAAGAATTGAGCACATCACCCCCGTCTTACAGCAACTGCACTGGCTCCCAATGATGGCCAGAGCAAAATTTAAAACAATCCTGATCATCTTTAAAATCATTCACCATCTCTCGGCAGATGCACTCCAAGATATCATAACAAGGGATATCAACAATAGACCAAGAAGGACCAATAATGACAACATGATCGGCACACTTGCAGGATATCACAAGACTAAACAAACAACTTCAAGAAGAGCTCCTTCACTACTGGCATCCACACTTTGGAACTCCCTCCCATCGAGCCTGAGGGCATTAAATGACATCATAGACTTCCACAAGGCCCTTAAAATCCTGCTCTTTACAGAACCCTATGAGCAGCCAGACAACAGTCTCCACCCGAACGGTAATGCAACTACCTCCGCCAACTCGATACCCACTCATCCCAACTAGACATACGTGTTCATTGTATAATGTTGTTAAGTACCCTCATGTTAAATGTAACCCTCCAATTGTGATGTGACCACCCCTCCAATTGTAATGTGACCACTTTGATTGTAGGATAAGGTGGTATACAAATCTGTCTAAATAAATAAATAAATAATAAAAATCAATAACCATTTACAATAAATGTGAAAAATATTTTAAATCTGAACAAAGAACCTTTTGTATGTATCAATACATTCGTATCAATACAGATTTAAATATCTATGTACAGTGGGGAGAAGGCTAGGAGGGTGTGAGGGGTTGTAGGGGCTTCTTGGGGGTGGGGTGGGTGGTGATATGATTGTTTGTATGAGGTTGTCCTGTTCTGTGATTGTTGAGTGTCTTTTGGAAAAATGTTCCAGGAAGAGGTGAGTCTTGAGTTGTTTGCAAAAGTCTGCAGTTGATTTGATATTTTGAATTGAGGGGATAGTGAATTCCAGAGGGTGGGAGCATACAGTGAGAATGCTTTTATTCTTGTTGTTTGCTTGCATTTTCGAGTTTGTAGTGGGAGACTGAGGAGGTTTTGGGTGGTATTTCTTCTTCATCTGTTGGTGCTTTGAGGATTGCTTGTTCAGGGTTTTGTGAATAAGGATTAGAACTTTGAAATGTATTCTGGAGCTGATGGGCAGCCAGTGGAGGTGCTTGAGGATGGGAGTGATGTGGGTTTGCCTTGAGACTTGGAAGATAAATCGAGCAACAGTATTTTGGGTGAGTTGTAGTGGGAGGAGTGTATATTTAGTTAAACCTTGATAAATGGAATTTCAGTAGTCAAATAGGGGTGTGATGGTGGCTTGGCAGACTGAGCGGAATGTGTTGGTGAATAGGAGGAGGTGTAGGTTTCAGAGAGTTTTGAGTTTATAGTATACCACCTTGGTGATACTCTGAATATGGGCCTTGAATGTCAGCTGTTGGTCCAGTATGATACCAAGGTATTTTATCTGGGTGCTGACTCAGATATCATTGTTGCCGAGTCTGATGGCGGCAGGGGTGATGAAGTTGGGGTCCTTTGTGACATGGAGGAGCTATGTTTTATTGAGGCTGATGGAGAGATTATGAAGATGGAACCAGTTGGTTACTTCTGTGAGGCAACATGAGAGCGTGGAGTAATCAGGAGCATAAGTGGAGAATGGTGCAGAGATCATTATGTCATCAGCATATATCATGAACTCTGCTTGGGATTGTTGGAGGATGGCGCACAGTGGTTGAATGTATATGTATTATTATAAAAACATTTCTATACTGCTGCAATCCCAATTAAAATTACTTCAGCGCAATTTGCAATAAGATTTTTTTCTGCTGCCCCTGCACCTCCCATCGGCATCAGATGAGAGAAGCGGGTTAGGGAAGCCCCTCCCCGCCCCTCGCAGCCAAGCCAATCGGGCCGAAGAAGGAGGACCACCGCAGATTTAAAAAGATGCTGGAGCCGGTGAGATCCCTTTTCTGCTTCCCCTGCACCCCCGATCGGCATCAGATGAGAGAAATGGGTTAGGAAAGCCCCTCCCCGCCTCTCGCAGCTAAGCCAATCGGGCCGAAGAAGGGGGACCACTGCAGCTTTAAAAAGACGCCGGAGCCAGTGAGAGCCCTTTTCTGCTTCCCATGCACCCCCGATCGGCATCAGAGGAGCAGGTTAGAGAAGCCCCTCCCTGCCCCTCGCAGCTAAGGCAAATCGGGCAAAGAAGGAGGACACCACCACATCTTTAAAAAGACCGCCAGAGCCGGTGAGAGCCCTTTTCTGCTGCTCCTGCATCTCCAAAGAAAGCATTTGGGAGTTGCCTCAATGCATGTGTGGTCCGCTTCCCACCTAAAGGGGCCATCTTGTCCAGTCTTCTTTTTTCAACTGAGCTCTTCAGACGTAGTCTGTTCTCTGTCCCGTAAAAAGTGTTTTTCTTCTTGCCTTTTGGCTGTTGTTTTTTCTTCCAGTTAGCACCGGTACCCTTCCCGCCCACCCCCAGTACCCCGGTATCAGGTCGGCTCTCTTTTCTTTTCTTTTTCTTTTGGGAGTTCCTGCCCTTGTTTTTCCCTCACTGGCAGCCTAAAGGTCTTCGACCTTGCAGAGGGCCTTTTTCCCTCCATGGCTACCAGCAGGTTTAAAAAGTGCGACAGGTGTGGTAAAATTATGTCCCTCACTGATATGCACGACTGCTGCCTCCAGAGCCTCGGCCTGGACCACGACCCAGCTGTTTGTGGCCTTTCAAAACTTATGTTTTTGAAGACCCTGAAGAGCCGCCAGCAGCAGCATGAAAAATTTTCCCTTATTCCCCTATGCCTCCAAAAGCCAGGTCCTCGTCCAAAGCCTCCATGCCCCGGGAGGAGCGCTCTGAACCCAAGCAGCATCAGGGGACCTCATAGAGGGGATCCCCCTTGAGGGAAACCAAAAGAAGGAGAAAATCCTTGACGGCTGCATCTCTAGATGGTTCAGAACGACCAGGACCCTTGCGGGGCCGGTCACAGAGCCCCGAGCGTCAACCTGAGGCATCGGGGAAGGAGCATCCGAACAAGCTCTCTCGGAAGGAGCCGGCCACGGACCGGCCCTGGCCAGTGTGTCCTATCCTAGTCGAGGACTCCCCTCTGGGGGAACCGGCGTCAGCCCCAATTCCATCGGCGCCTGAGCCGGATGCTGTGGAACCTCCTGAGCTCAGGTCCAGGATGGATTCCTTGGAACGCAGGATCACTGCCTTCCTGAAGCAGCAAAAGGCACTAGTATCTGGTATGTCCGGTTCCTCTGCCCTGACCACCGGGGATTCGACGACGAAGTCGACCCTGGAGGCCATGCTGATCCTTGAAGCCCTACAGGCCCAAGTAGATCCTCGGCCTAGGTCCCGTTCGATCTCCTGGAGATCATCACTGGCAAGCCAACGAGCGCCAGAGCGGCCCGACCCCTCAGGGCCCGAGGACTGCCACCTGTCCTCCTCGAATGCCTCCGTCTGGGAGTCGGAAGATGAGGTGTCTCCGGACACTTGCCTTCACCAGGATGTCCTTTCCGATTTCCCAGTGTCGGAGCCTCAGAGATCTCCCCCAGAGGACATTGCCTTTCGAGACTTCGTTCGAAATATGTCCAAAGCTTTGGCTTTTCCAATGGAGTCCAAAGAGGATCCTCGAGCAGATGAACTCGAGATCCTCCAATATGAGGCCCGTCCTCAAGAAACCCTCACAGTGCCCATTCCTCCCATCCTGGAGTGCCTTATGCTCCGCATGTGGGAAACATCGGCGTCGACACCGGTGATTAGCAAGCGGATTGACTCGATGTACCGAGTCCACTGGAGTCTCGGGTTTCAAAAGTCTCAATTGCCACATAAATCCATGGTCTTTGAATCGGCCATGCATCCACTAAACAGTCAAAAGACGCACTCCTCGGTACCACCAGGCAGGGAGGCCCACACCTTGGATGCCCTCGGCAGAAAATGTTACCAGGGTGCGATGCTGAATGGCTGAATCCAGGCCTATCAGCTGTACATGGGCATGTACCTAAGAAACCTAACAAAGGAGATTGCCAGGTTCTCGACCGGTCTCTCCGAGGAGCCCTTGCAGCGCTTCAAAGCCCTATCCAGAGCCATCGGTGAATGCTCCAAATTTATGTCTTGAGCGGCCTACAACGGGTTCAAGTTGGTGGCCAGAGTAGCCGCGGCAGGCATCGGTGCATGCCACCAAGCCTGGCTTCAGTTGTCCGACCTCGAGCAATGGGTACAAGAGAAGTTGATCGATGTCCCATGCCGGGGGGAGAACCTATTCGGCAAGCCCATGACAGAAAAGGCTGCTGAACTGGAGACCGATTTCATGACGAGGACTAGACTCTCTAAAAAGACCTCAGCCCATACCCGAAAGAAGGGCTCGGGGAAAAAGTCCTTCTACCCAAGGAAACCCGCTGCTTACCGGGGTTACCCTCCTTATCAGGCCTCCACAGCGCCCCAACAGGGGCAGCAGGCCAAAGGGCGGGGGCATGGTCCGCGTAAGCCAAAGGCCCCTAAGTCCCCAGGCTTCAACCCCGGCTCAACCAGGGGGAAGCTTTTGACTCTTACAGCATGGCCCTTCTCTCCAGCAAGGCCAGGCAGCCTACAGGAGGTCGGCTCTCCCTGTTTGCCCACAGGTGGGGAACCATCACCACCAACGCCTGGGCATTACAGGTGGCCAAAGAGACTTCTCTTTCGCCTAGCCGAAGTGCCTCCGCACTACTTTTCCAGAGAGCCCTACCGGCATCCCCTTCACCGGGACCTTCTCTTGAAAGAGTTGGCAGTCTTCTTGAGGACAGAGCGGTGGAACCAGTACCCCATCATCTCAGGGGCAAGGGGTTCTACTCCACATACTTTTTCGTGCCAAAAAGGTCGGGGGGCCTGAGGCCCATCCTCAACCTCCGCAACCTCAACAGATTCCTGGTGCAGGAGAAGTTCAGGATACTCTCCCTTGGAACATTGCTGCTTTACCTCCGCCAGGGAGACTGGCTATGCTCTTTAGACCTAAAGGATGCTTACACGTACATCCTAATCCACCCAAACCACAGGCAATACCTATGCTTTGTGGTGGGGGGCTTTTACTTCCAATATCGGGTGCTGCCCGTCAGTCTTGCCTCAGCCCCCAGAGTATTTACGAAGTGCCTAGTGGTAGTCGCCGCCTTTCTCAGGATTCAGGGAATTTTCATCTTTCCCTACCTCGATGACTGGCTCATCAGGGGCATCACGGCCCCTGAGGTGCAGCAGGCCATGGCAAGCACTGTCCAGGTCCTTCAGCACTTGGGCTTCATAATCAACTACCCAAATTTCAGCCTGAAACCGGCTCAAGAGCTGGAGTTTATCGATACTCTCCTAGCCAAGGCCTTCCTGCCTATGGACAGAGCCAACAGGCTAATGGCACTGACCGAAAAGGTACAGCGCCACCCTTCGGTGCCGGCATGGCTCCTGTTGCACCTCCTCAGGCACATGGCCTCCACAGTCCATGTCACTCCAGATGCCCACCTCCACATGCGGATTACGGAGTGGTGCCTCAGGGACCAGTGGTCCCAGGCAACGGGGCGCCTCCAGGACAGGGTCAGAGTCACCGAGAACCTGGCATGGTCCCTAAACTGGTGGCAGTCCCCCCGACCACTTGCAAGTGGGAATGCCTTTTCAGGTCCCGCAGCACTTGAGGGTTCTCACCACAGATGCCTCCCTGCTGGGCTGGGGAGCCCACTGCCAGGGGTTCCGCACCCAGGGCATCTGGTCTCCAGACGAGAGTGCACAACAGATCAACCTGTTGGAGCTGCGTGCAATCCGCTTTGCCCTAAGGGCATTCCGGAAATCCCTGAGCCACAGCTCCATCCTAGTCCAGATCAACAACCAAGTTGCCATCTTCTACGTGAACAAACAGGGGGGCACAGGATCCTGAGCCCTCTGTCGGGAAGCTATGGACCTGTGCTCATTCGCAGTCCAACAGGACATTCTCCTCAAAGCAGTGTACCTGCCGGGCCACAGCAATTGGCTAGCCGACAGGCTCAGCAGACTGCTCTAGCCCCACAAATGGCGGCTGAACCCAAAAGTGGCCCACAGACTCTTTCGGATCTGGGGGTACCCAAGGCTGGACCTGTTTGCCAGCCCGGACAACCACCAGTTGCCCCGTTTCTGTTCCCAGTAACCACACCCGACAGGGTGGCCTCCGACACCTTTCTGATCTCGTGGTTGGGGAGTCTCCTGTATGCGTTTCCCCCTGACACCTCTGATCGCCAAGACCCTGTTCAAGATCCTTCACGACAGAGCCTCGGTCATTCTGATAGCCCCACGGTGGCCTCGGCAACCGTGGTTCCCGCTCCTTCTACAGTTAGCGGTGGAGACTCCTATCCCTCTGGGGACAGGCTCACGGCTCCTCTCCTAGGAGGCGGACACTCTCCTGCACCCCAACCCCAGCTCCCTGTTGCTGACGGCGTGGCTGCTGAGAGGGTCTCTCTAGCTCCACTCCTGCTTCCGAAGGACGTGGAGGATATCCTGCTGGCCTGCCGCAGAACATCTACCACATGGGCTTACACCTTTAAGTGGTGCAGGTTTGCGCTCTGGTGTACGGCTCAGGGAACCGACCCTTTCTCCTGCCCAGTGGCCATGGTACTACAATACCTTCTCTACCTCTCTGACTCGGGACTCAAATCCAACTCCGTCAGAGTACATCTCAGTGCCCTTGTGGCCAACCACCATCAGATAAACGGGAAGCCACTTTCGGTGCACCCGACAGTATCCCGCTTCCTCAAGGGCCTTCTCCTGTCTAAGCCCCCGGTCTGTCCTCCAGCGCTCGAATGGGATCTCAGAGTGGTGTTGGGGCAGCTCACCCTGCCGCCTTTTGAACTGATGGCTACGTGCCATCTCCGTTATCTCTCATGGAAGGTGGTGTTCCTTATCACCCTCACCTCTGCCTGAATAGTAGGCAAGCTCCAGGCCCTCATGGCAGAGAGGCCTTATACCAGGTTCTCTACAAGAATAGGGTAGTGTTTCACACACACCCCAAGTTTCTTCTGTCGGTAGTGTCCTCTTTCCACCTCAGTCAGGAGGTGATCCTCCCTACCTTCTTTCCCAGACCGCACACCGGTTGCGCTGAGGCCATCCTCCATACTCTAAACTGTAGGAGGGCTTTATCTTTCTACAATCAGCGTACTCAAGACCACCTGAAAGCATCACAGCTTTTTGTTTCCTATGACCCCAGCATACTGGGGCAAGTGGTGACCCAAGTACACGCTGTCCACGTGGGTGGTGGACTGTATCACCCAGGCTTACGAAGAAGCGAAACTTCCATTGGAAGGCCATGTCACGGCTCACAAGGTCAGGGCCATGGCAACCTCCGTGGCTCATCTGCGCTCCATCCCTCTGGCAGACATCTGCCGGGCTGCCACCTGGTCTTCGATTCATACCTTCGCAGCTCATTACTGCCTGGATAGGGAGTCCCGACAGGACAGTGCCTTTGCCAGGCTGTACTCTGTAACCTTTTTGAGGTTTAGGCACCTCCTGCCCTCCGACCCTTCTGTGTTCAGGCTACCGGAGTGCTAATTTCTTGTCAGTTGAGAGTTCTTTCCACTGCAGCTGCTCACGGCTCTCGACGAGGGAGCCTTTTTTGGCAATAGGTTCCTAGTAGCCTGTAGCTGGGGAGTTCCATATGTGAGGACTGACTTCCTGCTTGTTCCCGGAGAAAGCATAGTTACTCATCTGTAACAGGTGCTCACCGGGAACAGCAGGAATCAGTCCTCACAAAACTCCCTTCTCCCCTTGGAGTTGTAGTCCTCCTATATTTACTTTTTTTTTGTTCTTTGCTGTCTTTAGCTATGTCATTTAACTGGACAAGATGGCCCCTTTAGGCAGGAAGCGGACCACGCATGCATGGAGGCAGCTCCCAAACACTTTCTTTAAAAGCTGGGGATTTGCTCGCACGGGCTCCATCGGTGCCGACGTAACTCATATGTGAGGACTGATTCCTGCTGTCCCTGGAGAACACCTGTTACAGGTGATTAACTATGCTTCGCTAGGTGACTTCAACCTGGCCTCACTGTCCCACAATCTCACTACTTCATTTCTAAACACCATATCCGACATTGACTTCCATCAACTAATTAATATTTGCACACACATCAAAGATAACATCCTTGACTTAGAATTCATACCCGATGATATCAATAACTCCCCCTCACCTACAATGCTAGAGATACAACCGGTCCTCTGGTCAGACCATTATGTCATCAAATTTCAACTCCCAGTTTACACCCCTACCACGCCAAACCCACTAATGCCTCTCCTCTTGGAAGATATAAAAAATTTTGATAAAGACAGTTTTTTATAACAAACCTTACAGCACCTAAACCCAACTCCAAATAATGTTGCAGAAGCCATAACAAATTGGAATGACACCATATCCAATGCTGCCACCATTAAAGCACCACTTCCAACCAACATTAGAAAGAGAACCACAACATGGTATAACATGATCTAAAGGAGCTAAAAATCTCTCTACACAAAATTGAGTGCAAATGGAGACACATAAAATCCACTGCACATCTATCACAATACATAGCCACACTCCAACATTACAAAGATGCCATTAATAAAAAGAAAAAAGAATAGCACTCTAACATCCTCTCAAAATCCCTCAACTGTCCTAGGAAACTATTCCAAATTGTAAAGTCCCTTACTAATAATGCTTTAAATAAACACATAACAGACTCTACAATTGATCCTCAAATACTGGCTGATTATTATAAAGTAAAATTAAAACATGTTCTAGCCCTAAACCCCCCACCCATTACATTTCCCGAACCTAACCTCACCAGATCATCATTCACACTAACCAGTAAAGATACCCTCGTTAATACGATAACTAAAATAAATACAACCACATCCAAGCTTGATCCATGTCCAATCAGCTGGAAAAAGCCACAAAAGCAGAGCTTTCCCCCTTTATCCTCCCCATTATTAATTCTTCTCTTCAACAAGATTTCATGCCTTCCTCCCTTAAACATGCCATAATATGCCCCATCCTGAAAAACACTTCCCTGGATTAAAAACAGCCCTACTTCATAAAGACCTATATTTAGCCTCCTCTTCATGGCAAAGCTAATAGAAAAAATAGTACAAATTCAGCTCCAAGATCATATCGATACACATGCTCCTCTAGATGAACACCAATACGGTTTCTGCCCACATCATGATATTGAAACTCTCCTTTCTGCACTATTTGACAATCTTATCCAAGGCATAGATAACTCCAGGCAAATGTTTATCCTGATATCACAGCAGCTTTCGACAGTATAAACCACAACAAATAGGTATTAAAGGAGCGGTACTCCAATGGTTTCAATCATATCTATCCAATAGAACACAACAGGTCAACTCCAGGCAATATACATCTAAATCATATAACCTAGAACAAGGTCTACCTCAAGGATCAGCCCTATCCACCCTCCTGTTTAGCATCTATCTTCAACCCATTTGCATGATCTTCAAAAAATTTAAGGTGAACTATCATATTTACACGGATGATATTATGTTATATCTCCCATTCAGCTGCTGCCTACTTCTCATAAGCTCACAGAATGATTGCTCCTCCAACCATCGCTGCCCATCGTCATGTAAAGTTCTTGTAGTTGCTGTCAGTTCTTTTTCTCAGCTTGCAGTAGTCTTCTCACATGCCCCATTCCTATCCCTTCTTAGCATCCAAACCCCTCATTGGTTCTCTCTATGATCAGTCAATGGCCCTTGCATGGCTCAGTCCCCCCATTTTATGCAAAAACGTCTCTTGAATAGCACAGGAACATCCCTCTAGCTCACCCCATTCTTTCCTGTGACTACAGCTGTCTTCCAGTGGTCCCACCATTAGTATATTCACATTGACTGGATCCTACCCACATTGTCTGCTGCTGGTGGTATAGGACATCATAAGGCAGACTCACACAATGAGGTAGATTGGAGACCTTCAGATAGAGGTCTAAACTCTGAAAACTGTCTAGGTGTTTTTAGTCATCTTTCTGGCTTCCAGATCTTAATGCAAACATTTGTATGTTCCTGAAAAAAGTCAGACTGTTAGCAATCCTAGCATCCTGAGTCCTGAGCACTCTAGACATGCCCCACCCACTTAATTGTTTGGGCCCTAGGCATGTTCCTAGTTTTCCTATGATTTAATCTGACCCTGTTCATTATATCTTCTAGACTCTCAGGGCCCAATATTCAAAGGCATTTACACAGTTTATAGACCTGTAAATGCCGCTTAGAGGGATATTCAGCAGCACTATCATGGTTAGTGCAGTTGAATATCCCCGATTTATGCTGCTACACACCCTGATGCTAACTGCTTAGCTTCGGAGTGTGTTGGGGGCATTCCGGGGTGGAGTGGAAGTGACACCAGTCACTAACTGGGCAGAGGCGATATTGCACCGCTGTCTGGTTAGAGACTCCCCAGTGTCCTTCCAGAATACTCATCCTGATCTACTTTTAGGGAATGAATACACTTCTTCCTTCGACTGAAGATTACAACTGATTCCTGGATTCTTAATACCGTCAAAGCAGGCTACCATTTCAGATTTCTTTCTTTGTCACCAGATTGACCACTGACTTGGTTTCAGATTTCTCAAATCCATATCAACTGCTTCAGGAAGAAGTCACACTCCTCATCCATTCAAATAATAGAATCTGTTCCAGCTCAAGAGAGGAATCAGGGTTTTTATTTCAAGTACTTGATTCCCAAGAAGACAGGAGCCATATTTCCTATTTTAGATCTCAGGTACCTCAACATGTTCCTATGCAAAAACATTCAAAATGAGCACTTGCCTTTCCATCCTCCCCTACTTAACAAAAGGAGATTGACTGCTTGCTGGATCTCAGGGATGCTTATACATACATCCTGATTCCTCCCAAATGTAGAAAATACATTTGATTCCTTCTGCACACTGAGCATTTCCATCAGAAAATCCTTTCCCCTGACCTCTCATCAGCCTTCAGTATCTCATTGTGGAGGTCTCTTATAATTACTGGCTTTTGGCAGCTTCCTTAAAAGATCTGGCCCACCGTCTCAGAGACAAAACTATATTGTAAATAGTTTGTAATGATTTATTGTTACTAGTACTCGTTTATTCTATGTATTGAATATGCTTTTACTGCATTTCAAACTCTGTTATTTGTAAACCGCGCTTGATCTTGGGAAAGCATGGTATAAAAATGTTTATTAAATTAAATAAATAAATATGTCTCCTTCAAGACCTAGGGTTTATTGTCAACGTCAAACAAAATCTTTTCTGCCACAGGATAGATTACTAAAACTAATGCATCATGTTCAGAAGATTCAGTGCTTCTTGACATTCACAGCCAGGGCCTACTTAAAAATGTTAGGTCATATGGCTGCTGCAGTCATCCTTTACCACCTGAAAATGAGAAAGCACCAAAACTGAAATTCATCTGTCACCTTCACTTAGGACTATGCTACAATGGTGGATATCCAAATTCAGCCTGAATATAGGGGTCTCTTTTGTAACTTTGTCCTCACAATTATTGAGGGACCCACCTTGGCTCTCAGCTTACTCAAGGAACCTGGTCACAAGCCAAATACCTGCTCCATATCAATCATGTGGAGTGCCAGTCAACATTTTACTCCCTCAGATGGATAATCAAGTTATTTATTTAACAAATTTTTTATACCTTCATCATTTCAGTCAAAGTGGTTTACATTGTAACTTAAACTTGGTAATTAATGTATGTTGTCACCAGCAGGAGCTGGACTGTGGCCTAAGCTGGGCCTGACCTTTCTTATAGAAAGTTGTAGTTGTGAGTCAAGTGGTCAGGTTTTTCAAAAGGATTTTTATTCTCCTCCCGGGGGCTGGATCTTCAAAAAGGTTATAATACAAAAAAACTCAGGATACAACCATACTTCTGGTAAACTGAAGAAAACTTAAACATAGCATCTTGCTTCAACAGAACTCATAAATCACAGTATAGAGCTTATCCGATATGCTAGCTGTCTCTTCTTAGCTTTCTCAGCACTCACGAGGCACTCTTATCCTGGCTTCAGCATAAGGAGGAAACCATATCGGATAACAGCAGCATACAATCCATGGCTTCATCACATGGGCTTTCAAAACCAGCCTCTGTAATCATAGGCTCACACTTTGCTTTATCATTTACAGTATTTTCATTAGAACAGAAAGTTTGCACCTTTCTTAGTCCCGTATCTCTATCAGTGCTCTCTGAGCAGCCTTCTTCACAGCAGGGCAAATAGCTGTCATATAGCTTGTAATAGCAGGAAGGAGAGACACCTTTCTCTGAGTAAGCTTTATCTTTAAAACTTTTAAACTTCCTGCCTTTTACATTTGGCTGTAACCCATAACACTGTTCTCTTCTATTATATGAAGATTTCTCCCTTGGAAATCTTTTGCAGGGTTTCACTGGCACACACTCTTCAGGGTCAGACATACACACATCTTCAATAGCATTTCTTTCCCTCTCTAGGGCTTGTAACTGCTTTAAGCTGCCATGCTTTTCAGATACATACGGTTTGCCTTTCACCACCTCCCATTCATTCAGCACAGCCCGGTGCTTAGGAAATTCAAGCTGCGTCAGAGGTAAGTGCTTCTTACAGCTGACCTCTCTGTGTGAAACTCTCCGTGTTTCTTTCGGTGAATTTCTTTGTGGCTTCCTGCTAGAAGTTTCAGGCAGTTCTGACTCTGTCTGTATTTCCTGAATATTCTGAGCTTTCTTCTGAGTCCTGCAAGTCTCTCGTGTCTTGCCAGTCTTGCAAGTTCCTCGTGTCCTGCCAGTCTAACTCTGACTGCACGGAGCATTTTTTATACAGCTTCTTGGGCGTTCCCTTGCCCAGGTGAAAGCCGTTTTCATCAGCAGCTGGGGAATGCTTACTAGCTAGGCGTGACTGCAGACCTCGTGTCTGAGTTTGTTTACGTTGCCTATGGTAACTGGGAACCTTGTGACTTGCCTGCCTGTCAGAATCTAAACTGCAAACAGCAGATTTCTGTGCTTCTGAGGCAGAGGGCAGATCTTCCGTGTTACAATGTTAACCAGGAACACTGATAACTTGGATTATTCTGAGGCAATGGAGGGTTAAGTGATGACTGGCCCAAGGGCACAAGGAGTGCTAGTAGGAATCAAACGCTGGTATTGTAGTTTGCAAGCCAGTGCTCTAACCATTAGGCTACTCTTCCACTCAAACAAGAAGGAGAGGGTTCCTTTCACTTATGCTAGGAAGTGGCACAGATAGGAACTTTGATTTCCAATCATATACAAATTCAGGCTATTTTACATCCTCAACAATCAGAGTCACATACAGTAGCTAATGGGCTCAGCATTCTTCGGGCTTGGGGAACTCCTCAAATAGACCTTGCCAGCAGTAACAGTTCATAACTACCCATCTATTATTCAGTACACCCATCTCTGCATTGTCTAGGAAGAAATTCACTAATCATAAACTGGGTTTGGCCACTCTTCTACACTTATCATCCCATTCCTGTAATAGCAAAAGTTCTAATAAGTTTAAAAACAGACCTAACACAATGATTCTCATAGCACTGTACTGGCCTTGTGAGAACTGCTTCCCTCTTCTCAAAAGACTTGCAATTCTTCCTCCATGCAGGTTTCAAATATTTCCATCATTAATAATGCAAAATAAGGGCTCCCTTCTACATCCAATCCTAGAATCATTAGACCTAACAGCACGGAAATTAAACAACATTTAGTTTCTTCTTTGAGTCTATCAATTCAAGATATCTTGGTTGGCTTGCAGCAAGGAAAGCTTCTACCAGACATACTGAAGTCTTTAAATGGAAGAGATTCTCCACCTAGTGTTTCACAAATTGTCATGACCCCACTTGATATCCTCCAAATATTATACTTCATCTCTGTCACCTAGGGATGCAAACATCTTCCATCAGAGTACATCTCGGCACACTCTCAGCCTATTATGTTCCCACTGACAGACTTTAAGCTTAACAGTGTCCCTTTGTTTTCAGATTCATGAAAGGGCTGCTAGGCAGAGATGATGACAACCTATTGAAGAAGAAGTGAAGTGTCCTCTTCAACAGATTGGCTAACTTACTGAGGAGGGCTTTAAACTAAGATCACTGGAATGGGTGAACGAAGCCCCTAAGTAAGTGAAAGTCCTCAGGTAAATAATGCTTGTATAAAAAAGGACAATATATCAAATGCTGTGTATACTAATGCCTATAGCATAGGAAATAAAGTTCCAAATCGAGAGGTTGCAATGAAAAAGGTTGACTTGGATTTAGTGGTTATCATGGAGAATTATGACTGCCATATACAGTAGTCATACCAGGCTAAAATCTATTCAAGAAAGACAAAGTAGGAAGAAAGGGAGGAGAAATGGTGCTATATGTAAAAAATAATATTAAAGGAATGGAAATGTTGTGTTTACGAGGCAAGGAGGAGGCAGTGTGAATTAATCTGGAAAGAGAGAATGGAACATCTATTTACATTGTTGTGATCAGGAGCATAGCTACAATTGAGTGAACCCGCAAAAGAACCAGAAACCACTGGTAGGGATCACTTGCTGCTGGATCAGCAGAAGTTTAATTTAAAAAAAAATAAAAGATCCAAGGCAGCGGTGATGGTGCTGGAAAGTGAATGTGGCATGTACTGCACTTACCTCTAGCAGTGCTGCAATGCCACCTCCCATTCTATTCTTCAAACTCCCCCCCATACAGTCGAGCAGCCAATAAAATGCTTAAGTGCTTCATCTCAGACTGCCATGGGGCAGAGGTCTTGCAATAGGAGCTGTCAGACTAAAGCTCCATGGCAGCCTAAGATGAAGTGCATAAGCATTTTATTATCCTGCAACAACCCAAAGCACTTAGGCTGCCTGACTGCATAGGGATGTTTGAAGAACAGATTGGAAGGCAGCACAGCAGCACTGCTAGAGGTCAGTTCAGTATGTGCTGTGCTTACCTCCTCCCTGCACCCCTCTTTGAAAATGTATTATATACCCTGAGGGAAAGGAGAAGAGGCAGGAAGTATTTCCTGAACTCTCCACTGTACCCCCTCGATGCTCTGCCTGCAGACACACCTCAGAACCTCCCCTCCACTGCATCCCTAGCATTTTCTCTGCAGACTCACTTCGGACACCCCCCTTGCACCACCAGCTCAGAAGCCCTTTTCAGACCAGGCTACCCCATGCCTTCATTTGCACCCAACACCTCTCACCTTTGTCCATTACTCGCATACACATATGCCTTGCCTTATACCTCCAGACTGCACCACTGCCCAGACACCCCATACTGCCGTGTTACATACACAAACTTCTTCACAAACCCCCCCTGTTCTTTTAATATACACAAGCCCTACTCCCACACTTTTGACATCTCACCCACAGTAAACTTCCTCCATACATCATCGTCTTAGGTACCTCCCCAATTTTATGTTTGTTTATGGTTATTTATTAATCAATAAAAAACATAAAAAACTACTGATAGTTTAGCTCTCAGCATCGCTGATGCACACAAGCCCTCACTTGGTTTGCAGCTTGTCGTGCTGTGAGGGCTTGTGTGCATCAGTGATGCTGCGAGCTAAACTATCAGTAGTTTAACTACTGGCAGGGTCTCCCAAGATGGACAGGTCTCAGCTGAGATGCCAGACCAAGACAAACCACCCATCTGGGCAGCAGCAGAATGGGATAGTGTTGACGGCGGAGGATCACATTTCTGTGACAACGGCAACAACACCAAACTTAAACTGCGCGGAAGAAAGGCCTGGCAATCTACTTCTGTATCTTGCCATGAAAACCCAATGGATAGTTACAACAAAACAAATTGTGCTGTAGTGCTGGAAAATGAAACCCCCAGGTTGGAAGGCACTCAACTAGCTACTGGGGAAGAGCTGAAGACTTTTCAGAGTAAAGCCAGCATTTATGATGTGGTTGGATCAAAGCCCTTGGGACGTCTGACTGCTGATGTGCGCATGAAATGAGAGTCAGAAGCTGTAAAGATGTCTTACACATTGGAACATGGAACGTACGAAGCATGAACCAAGGGAAGTTGGAGGTGGTCAAGAATGAAATGGAACGTGTACAACTTGATCTGTTGGGTGTCAGCGAACTGAAATGGACTGGCATCGGGCACTTTGCATCAGAAGATCACATGGTCTACTATGCTGGAAATGAAAGACAAAGAAGAAATGGTGTTGCATTTATAATAAAGAAGAAACTTGCAAGAACTGTAATGAAATACAATGCAGTCAGCGAACGCTTAATCTCTATTCGTCTACGAGGAATGCCTATCAACACAACTATAATTCAAGTATATGCCCCAACAACAGCTGCAGAAGAGAATGAAATTGAAGAGTTCTATGAACAAGTACAAGCTGAAATTGACAGAACATGCAAACAGGTTATCCTGATAGTCATGGGTGATTGGAACGCAAAGGTTGGCAACAAAGAAGAAGACAAAGTAGTTGGAAAATATGGACTTGGCAACAGAAATGAAGCTGGAGAAAGACTGATAGAATTCTGCAAGACCAACAATCTATTCATCTCGAACACCTTCTTCCAGCAACACAAGCGGCGACTGTACACATGGACTTCACCCAATGGATTGTATAAAAATCAAATTGACTACATTTGTGGAAGTCAATGATGGAAAAGCTCTATAACATCAACAAAGACAAAACCTGGAGCTGACTGTGGTACAGATCATCAACTACTAGTATGCAAACTCAAGCTAAAGCTGAAAAAGAGCAAACCACTCATGAATGCAGCAAAATATGACCTTGAGAATATACCACTGGAATTTAAAGACTGCCTGCAAAATCGATTTGCTGCTTTAGATACAAATGGTAGAGTTCCAGAAGAGTTATGGAATGACATCAAGAAGGTTGTGTTGGAAGAAAGCGAGAAGTCTCTACAAAAGGTAGAAAAGAAAAAAACGGCCAAAATGGATGACCGAAGAAACTCTGAAAATTGCCCAGAAACGCAGAGAAGCTAAAGCCAGAGGAGAAAGAAAGACAATCACAGAAGTCAACAGAGATTTCCAACGTGCAGCAAGACAGGACAAGGAAAAGTACTACAATGACGCATGCAAGGAAATAGAAGCAGCAACTATTAGAGGAAGAATAAGATCAGCTTTCCTAAAGCTACGAGAGTTAAAGAAAAAGTTCCAGCCTCGAATTGGAATGTTACAAGATGCTCAAGATTCTATGTTGAATGATGCTGAGAAGATCAAGAAAAGATGGAAGGAATATACAGTTTTTATATGATAAAGATCAAGTGGACCAACGGCCGTTTCAACCTGTACCTTATGATCTGGAACCATTGGTGATGAAAGAAGAAGTTGAAGCAGCATTGAAAGCCTTATCAAAGAACAAATTATCAACCTAACTGAAAATCTCTACAAAATGAAATCCCAAAAACAAAAATAGAGAAAGGTGAAAATTATTTAAAAAGCTGACGTGAGTGGTAATGAACAAATGTCGGAAGTATAGCCATGAAGTGAAAACTCACCTCTTGAAGCTAACCTTCCATTTTACTCAAATTTTCATTGAGCTCACTGCAGAGCTAACGATAAATAAGGTGAAACACCACAGCAAAGTGTTACCAATAAAACTATGTGCAAAAACCTTTTAATAACTTGCCACAGTAAAAAAGTTGTTATAAAAATTAAGAATGTGAGAAGCCCAAGCTGAAAATATTCTTGCAAAAAAAAAGGAAACAGAATTGGAACTTATCTGAGTCCAGCAAGACCACTGTCGGTTTTCAGCACAAACTCCGTAGGTTTCTCCAAAGAATAATGTTGCCAGCCAGTACATGAAATCGCGAAAATAGCAGACACAGCACTGCGTTTCGGGCGGCCAACTCTTACACGCCCTGCTTCAACGCTCAGCCAACTGTACCAACAAACTTCTATCTTCACTGATCAAAAACGCCAGGATCGAGCATGCGCTGGCGTTTTTGATCAGTGAAGATAGAAGTTTTTTGGTACAGTTGGCTGAGCGTTGAAGCAGGGCGTGTAAGAGTTGGCCGCCCAAAACGCAGTGCTGTGTCTGCTATTTTCGCGATTTCATGTACTGGCTGGCAACATTATTCTTTGGAGAAACCTACGGAGTTTGTGCTGAAAACCGACAGTGGTCTTGCTGGACTCAGATAAGTTCCAATTCTGTTTCCTTTTTTTTTGCAAGAATATTTTCAGCTTGGGCTTCTCACATTCTTAATTTTTATAACAACTTTTTTACTGTGGCAAGTTATTAAAAGATTTTTGCAAATAGTTTTATTGGTAACACTTTGCTGTGGTGTTTCACCTTATTTATCGTTAGCTCTGCAGTGAGCTCAATGAAAATTTGAGTAAAATGGAAGGTTAGCTTCAAGAGGTGAGTTTTCGCTTCATGGCTATACTTCCGACATTTGTTCATTACCACTCACGTCAGCTTTTTAAATAATTTTCACCTTTCTCTATTTTTGTTTTTGGAGAGGCCGCGGGGCAGGGTCCCCGACGGCCGAAGGTAACCAGGCGCGTGGCCCGATGCGAGGACCCTGCCCACGGGCATGGAGGGGCGGGCACATGCTGGCATAATTTAAATTCATTGGCTCGCCCTGATGAAGAGTTGGGGGGGCGAGCCAGTGAGCAGTGCCGGGCAAAAAGGGTATTTAAAGGGGGCGCGCAGCGGCGACGGTCTCTCGGCGAGACCAGCAGCGGGGTGAGAGGTCCGTCGTCCTTTGTCGGTCTGCGGGTGTGCTCCGGCTTTTGTTCCTTCGGCCGTCGAGTGCTGCTGTGCCGAGAGGCATTCTTCGTCGGCGTGTGGGCTTGCGGTCAGCTTCCGGGTAAGGGATTGCGCGCCGTCAAACCGAAACACAGAGGACAAAGCAAATATTACCTCAGCGTTCACTCCTTGCAGATTACCAGGCAGATCTTTAGTGGGGACGGGGGGCGGAGGCAGCCGGGCTCCTGACTTGCGGCCGTCGTGGTGACAAAGGTTCCTCGGCCTTCGGGCTCCAGTGAACATGCCGCCGCGGAGAGGAAGACAGGCCCGCAGTGTGTCACGCGGGCGGGGTGCGCAGGGCGAAGGGAGGCGAAGCGGGCGGCCTTTGCCGTCTCAGTTGGAAGGGCCGGGGGGGGGGGCGTCCGGAGGAGCGTCGAGACGGGGGTTAGGGCAGAAAGCGTCTGAGGGGGCCAGGGGCAGGGGAGGTAAGGGTGCTGGAGGGGCTCGGGCCCAGAGGGGCCAGAATGCAGCCTCAGCGAGGGGGCAAAGAGGGAGGGCTATTCTCAGGGGTGGCAGAGTTGAAGGAGAGCTGGGTTTGGGGCTGGTAGGGGGGGAAACTGGGTCACAAGGGTCTGGAAGGGATATGGATAGGGCTGCGGGGGGAGCAGTGGGGGTGGGGTTGGGGGGTGGGGGGGATGCGAGCTCGGGTGGGCAAGGAGGTGCTGGGTGGGGGATGGTGGAGGTTGGGGGTAACGGTTGGGAGGGGCAAGGGAGGGGGGGTTGGACTGGGGGGGGACCTTCTTCCCTGGGTGGGCTTCTCCCTGGTTTGGGGCGCAGTCTTACGGGCAGGGCCCCTTTGGCCATAGGGTTGTCACCGGGACCGTGGGGTCTCCCATGGGCTACGTGCCATGGGACCATTGGCAGGGGGGGGGCCAAGGATCTTCCCGGGCAGAGTGGTTGTCTGCTTGACAGCCGGGTGGTTCCCCTGTCGTCCCCTCTCCCCCCTTTTCTTCTCCTTTGTCTTCACAGATCGACTCTGCGGTTCCGGAGACGGTGCAGCGTTCCGGTGGGCAGCGAGCGGCGATGACAGAGGGCTCGGGAGCTGGCTCACGGGCGACTCGGAGGAGTGAGGCCCGCCCGGCGAGCGTGTCGGGGGCGCAGACAGCGGGTCGGGGGATGCGTGAACCAGAAGAGTTGCTGCAGGATACGCCGACGAGCGTCGGTGGTGCTGGGGGTGAGTTGTCTGGGGGCAATGGGGGGGCGAGATGGAACAATCTGAAGGGCAGGGCAAAGGCGGGCGAAAGGCTAAGCGTAAGCGCCGGTATGTACGGCGTCATCAGCACAGTTCGGATTCTTCTTCGTCGTCCACTGCGTCCACTTCGTCCTCCTCGGATGCGCCTTCCCGTACAGGCCAGGGTGTGGTGTCCCTTTCGGGCGGCAAGGGAGTCCCTACGACGGTGGCATTCACGGAGCTATGGGAAGGGGTTCCGCGGCACCTGCGTCGCAAGATATGGAAGAGGAAGTATATAGATATATTTCGTTTGCTGGAGGGCCGGCGGCGTTCAGGGGAGAGTAGGAAAAAGCGGAAGGAAGACGAGAAGGCGGGTCGCGTCAAAAAAGTGTCCCGGAATGTTCTCAATTGGGTTAGAGCCTTTTTAAGGTTGGCGAGTGTCTGGGGGCGGCAGGCGCCAGAGGATTATGGAATGCTTTTGGCGTACGCGGACTCTATTGTGGAAGCGGCGCAGACGCACGGCGGTTTTGCGTGGCTGAATTATGATGAGAAGTTCCGGGATAAGATGGAGGAGGGTAAGGGGTTGTCCTGGGGAACCCAGGATATCAACTTGTGGTTAACCCAGATGTCGGTAGGGACGGGTGGGGGTGGGGGGGCAGGGGTGCGGGGGGGGTGGGCGGCCTGGGGGGAGCGGGGCGGCCCTTTCGTGCAATCAGTGGCTCAGGGCAGCAGAAAGCCGGGGGAGGGGGGCAAGGGGACCTCTGTTGGCGTTTCAACAGGTCTTCGTGCCCCTTCCCCGACTGCAAGTTCCGGCACGCATGCTCGGCCTGCGGGGGTGGGCATTCTGCGCTCAAATGTTTCAAGAAGGGCGGTGCCCCCCCTCCGGCTCCGGCCAACAAGTAATCCCGATGTGACGGGGTTGGCCCCCTCTCCCCTTTCCCGGGAAGTGATTTGCGCATGGTTGTGCTCTTATCCGCGGAGGCGGGAGAGGGAAGTATTGGAGCGGGGGTTTTGGAGTGTGTTGTTTATATGTCTGCTGGTGTTTTGGCTCTCTATTGGTTACCTGCTGTCTTCTGTCTCCTCAGCCATTGCCCTACCAAATCGGGCCGACAGTTTCCTGCTCTCCTAAGGGGTCCTCCCCTTCCGGTCTCCTCGCGGCCGCGTGAACGCGGTCGCGTCCTGCTAGCCATTGCCCTACCAAATCGGGCCGACAGTTTCCTGCTCTCCTAAGGGGTCCTCCCCTTCCGGTCTCCTCGCGGCCGCGTGAACGCGGTCGCGTCCTGCTAGCCATTGCCCTACCAAATCGGGCCGACAGTTTCCTGCTCTCCTAAGGGGTCCTCCCCTTCCGGTCTCCTCGCGGCCGCGTGAACGCGGTCGCGTCCTGCTAGCCATTGCCCTACCAAATCGGGCCGACAGTTTCCTGCTCTCCTAAGGGGTCCTCCCCTTCCGGTCTCCTCGCGGCCGCGTGAACGCGGTCGCGTCCTGCTAGCCATTGCCCTACCAAATCGGGCCGACAGTTTCCTGCTCTCCTAAGGGGTCCTCCCCTTCCGGTCTCCTCGCGGCCGCGTGAACGCGGTCGCGTCCTGCTAGCCATTGCCCTACCAAATCGGGCCGACAGTTTCCTGCTCTCCTAAGGGGTCCTCCCCTTCCGGTCTCCTCGCGGCCGCGTGAACGCGGTCGCGTCCTGCTAGGTACCCTGCCTTGCACTATAAATTCGCGGCGCCTGCGGCGTGAGCTATCAGTGTGTTGTTTATATGTCTGCTGGTGTTTTGGCTCTCTATTGGTTACCTGCTGTCTTCTGTCTCCTCAGCCATTGCCCTACCAAATCGGGCCGACAGTTTCCTGCTCTCCTAAGGGATCCTCCCCTTCCGGTCTCCTCGCGGCCGCGTGAACGCGGTCGCGTCCTGCTAGGTACCCTGCCTTGCACTATAAATTTGCGGCGCCTGCGGCGCTCGTCGCCGCGGCGCGCGACAGGGGCGCGCACCGAAGGAGCGCACCTAAGGAGCACGACGTGCTCCTTAGGGGCGCTCCTTGGGGCCGCTCCGGCAGCGAGGGCCCCCTCCGTATTCTTTAGTTGGATTAGTCTACTTCTCGTTCTTCTCAATATTCCTCGACTTGGTGAGTTACACTCCCTGCCTTTCTGCTCCTTCCCATCATTCAGGTCAGTTCCTGGACTACTTTCTCCAGCAGTACCCTCCTTCTACAGTCCTCCGTTCTGTTTTTCCTCTTGTCCTATGGCCCCTATCCCTGTACTTTGGGGCAGGCGGCCTGTCAAACGTCCCACCTACCGTTCCCGTTGTGCTGCTAATTTATGTCCCTGCCCTCTTTCTTCGTCTTCATCTTCTCCTCTCTCTGTACCCCATGATCCCTCCCAGACTTCCTTTTCTATTGGCCTCCTTAATTGTAGGTCTCTTAGGAACAAATCCCTTCTTCTTCAAGATCTTGTCTCTCGCTCTTCCCCTGGAATCACTCTCCTCACGGAGACTTGGCTCCGTGACGGAGAGGACGCCCTCCTCGCACGTTGTCTCCCTCCTGGCTTCTCTGCAGCTTTTGTCCCTCGTTTATGACGATCTGGTGGTGGTGTAGCAGCTATCCTTCATCCTTCCTTATCCTACACCTCCCTCTCCCCCCCTTCTTTGCACTACACTGAAGCGCTTCTTCTTCGCCTCCATACTTCTCCCTTTATTCACCTTCTTCTTATCTATGCCCCTCCTGCTCTTCGTCTCCCATTATGGGATGCTCTCCTGCTAACAATCACGGATGTTTCTTTAGCTTATCCTCACTTAATCATAGCAGGCGACTTTAATCTTCACATGGATTCTCCCTCTTCATCAAGAGAGCTTTCTTTTCTCTCATTTCTCCAGGATCTTTCCCTAACTCAGCATGTCACCATTCCCACTCACCAAGCTGGTCACACCCTTGACTTGTTTCTATCCCCCGTTTCTTCTTCTTTCACTTTATCAGCTTTAACTGCCACACCTCTTCCATGGACGGATCATTTCTATCTTACCTTGTCCTGCTCTTTCCTAGCAGTTTCTCCTTCCCCGGTTCCAGTCTCTTCCTCTTCATCTTCCCCTAAGCGTCCTTCCCGAGCCCTCACCCCTCTCACTTTACAAAGGTTTCCTCCTGCTTCCGAGCTTCTGCCAAACGATTTTTCACTCCTTTCACCTAACTCTCAAGCTGCACTCTGGTTCTCTTCTCTTAATGCTACACTTGACCTCTTAGCCCCCATTCGTCCTTGTCACTCCCGTCGACGTCCCTCTCACCCCTGGTTCCATGGTGGTCTGCGGCTCTTACGCAGACATCTTCGAAGGGCCGAGCGACTTTGGCGCAAGAATCCTTCCCCCGCTAATCTATCCATATTCAAAACCCACCACTCTTTCTACCGCACTCATCTTCACACTGCCAAACGGGAGTTCTTTTCTAATGCCATTTTACACGCCCCCAACCAAACCCGTCATTTATATTCCACCTTTCGCTCCCTTATCTCTCTACACACTCCTGCATCAACTCCTTCTGTCCAGTCCTCTCCT
This sequence comes from Ichthyophis bannanicus, assembly GCA_033557465.1. Lineage (NCBI taxonomy): Eukaryota > Metazoa > Chordata > Amphibia > Gymnophiona > Ichthyophiidae > Ichthyophis > Ichthyophis bannanicus. Next base: position 738,710,252 of record CM066033.1, read on the forward strand.
TCGCCCACTCAACTGGCCTCTTTTTTCACTTCAAAGGTTGCTGCCTTGAGAGACTCCTTGCCTTCCTGTCCTTCTCCTATCACCTCTCCTCCTCCTCTTCCTTCTCCTCCGCCGGTTTCTCAACTTTCTCACTTCTGGGCCACTTTCTCCCTCATCACTGCACCTGAACTTCATCATCTGATCTCCTCTTCTCGAAAGACCACTTGCCCGCTTGATCCTATTCCTTCTTCTTGGCTCCTCACTCCCTCCCTGGGTGTCCTTCCTTTTATCCTCACTATGTTTAATTCTAGTCTTTCTACTGGGACTTTTCCTAAATCATGGAAGCACGCTTTGGTTCGCCCTCTCTTGAAAAATCCTTCTCTTGACCCTTCCCTTCCATCTAACTATCGTCCTGTCTCTAATCTCCCTTTTCTATCTAAGCTCTTAGAGAAGTTTGTTTTCGCACAACTTTCACACCATCTTGACTCTATTAATTTTCTTCACCCTCGTCAATCAGGTTTTCGCTCAGGGCACAGTGTCGATACCGTTCTCTTGGCTTTCACCAATGCACTTCACGTAGCTCACGATCGAGGTGATATTTCGGTGGCGGTTGCCTTGGATCTTTCAGCGGCGTTTGATTTAGTCGATCACTCTCTTCTTCTTCACCGGCTCCGGGAAGCTGGTCTTTGCGGCACTGTTCACCATTGGTTTCACTCTTTTCTCTCCTCTCGCTCCTGCACAGTCCTCTCTTCTTCGTCTACGGCCTCCTCCTCCGATCCACAGCCCCTTCCTTGTGGGGTCCCCCAGGGTTCCGTTCTTGCCCCTCTTCTCTTTAATCTCTTTCTTGCCCCTCTAGCTCTTCTTATTCAACAGTCAGGTCTTTCAGCTTTTTTCTACGCCGATGATATCCTCCTGCTCCATCACACCTCCCCTTCCTGTCCTGACCTCACCCCTCTGAATTCCTGTCTTTCCTCTGTTGCAAACTGGCTTACCACTAATTGTCTCCATCTTAATCTTACTAAGACTCTTGCCATCTGGTTTACTTATGGTGACCCCCCCCCCCCCCCACTTTGGCCCCTTCTTTTTCCAATTCCCCTGTCCCATTGGTCTCCACATTTAAATATCTAGGTGTTCACTTTGACTCAGATCTTTCCTTTCGTTCTCATATCTCCCATATCACCAAAACTTTTTTTTTTTTCTTCGACAAATTCGGTCAATTCGTCCTTTTCTCTCTTCCTCCGCTCTGTCGACACTGGTATTATCCTTAGTCATGTCACGGGTGGATTTTTCTAATGCTCTCTTCCTTGGTCTTCCTAAGAATCAGGTGGTGCGGCTTCAAAGGATACAGAACACTGCTGCACGTCTTGTCACATACTCCACCCTTCGAGATCACGTTACTCCCTTGCTTTTCAATCTTCACTGGCTGCCTGTTTCTTTTCGTTCACAGTTTAAGCTACTGACCCTCCTTCACAAGGTTTATCACACTGGTACTCCATCCTACCTGTCCGACCTTCTATCCTTCCACTCCCCTCGGTACACACCCCGTTCTTTTCACCTTAATCGTCTTGTTCTTCCCTCCCCCTCCCATGCCCATCTCCAATTCACACGCTCATCTGCATTCTACTTCGCTGGCCCCGCACACTGGAACTCCCTCCCTTCCTCCCTCCGTCTGGAACCACAATTCTCTATCTTTAAGCAAAATCTCAAAACCCATCTGTTCTCCATAGCCTTTAATGTTCCCTCCCCATTTGTGTGAGTTCTTTTCCACTGTATCTATCTGCCTTTTGTTTCCTGTCCTGTGCTCCCCTACTTTCACTCTTCTGTCCTTTATAAATTATGTACATTTCTTTTTTCCTTTTCTGGCTTTGGCCATCGTTTTTATGTACTATGTATTGTTTATATGTATTTTGTGATTTATACATTTTATAACCTTTTTATCTGTTTCACCATTGGTCACAGTTTTTATGTACTATGTACTGTCTATACGTATTATGTGATTTATGTATTTTATGACTTTTTATGTATTTTATTATTGTACACCGCCTTGATTGCTTTGAAAGGCGGTTTTTATCAAATTATTAAACCTTAAACCTTAACCCAGGATATCAACTTGTGGTTAACCCAGATGTCGGTAGGGACGGGTGGGGGTGGGGGGGCAGGGGTGCGGGGGGGGTGGGCGGCCTGGGGGGAGCGGGGCGGCCCTTTCGTGAAATCAGTGGCTCAGGGCAGCAGAAAGCCGGGGGAGGGGGGCAAGGGGACCTCTGTTGGCGTTTCAACAGGTCTTCGTGCCCCTTCCCCGACTGCAAGTTCCGGCACGCATGCTCGGCCTGCGGGAGTGGGCATTCTGCGCTCAAATGTTTCAAGAAGGGCGGTGCCCCCCCTCCGGCTCCGGCCAACAAGTAATCCCGATGTGACGGGGTTGGCCCCCTCTCCCCTTTCCCGGGAAGTGATTGGCGCATGGTTGTGCTCTTATCCGCGGAGGCGGGAGAGGGAAGTATTGGAGCGGGGGTTTTTTGAAGGGTTTATTATTCCGGTGCAAGGTCCTCTAGCGGGTAGGGTGGCGCGCAACTCTCCCTCAGTGAGGCGCTTGGCGACGGTTGTACGGGAGAAATTGGCGGGCGAGTTGCGTTTGGGTAGAATAGCAGGTCCTTTTGCGGAGCTGCCCATGGAGAATTTGGTGGTTTCCCCATTGGGAGTAATCCCTAAGAAGGAGTCAGGGAAGTTTCGTTTGATTCATAACCTCTCCTTTCCGGTGGGGGACTCGGTGAATGACCATATTCCTAAGGAGATGTGCGCAGTCCGGTACGCGTCCTTCGACGAGGCGGTGGGTATGGTGAAAAGTTGTGGATCGGGGGCGCTGTTGGCAAAAGTGGACGTCGAATCGGCTTTTTGTTTGCTGCCGGTCCATCCGTCTTCGTTTTATTTGTTGGGTTTTTCTTTTGAAAATGAATTTTATGTGGACAAGTGCATGCCGATGGGCTGTTCAGTGTCTTGTGCCTACTTCGAAATGTTTAGCTCCTTTTTGCACTGGAATTTGGTACGGCGGGTAGGAGTTCGGAATGTTGTACACTATCTGGATGACTTTTTGTTTGTGGGGGCGGCGGGTTCAGAGGAGTGTCAACGGTTGATGGACGGATTTCTCGGCATGGCCAGGGCCTGTGGGCTCCCGCTGGCGGAGGACAAGACGGTGGGTCCCACCACTTGTCTTACGTTCTTGGGAGTGGAGATCGACTCGGTCAACATGGTGGCGCGCCTACCGATGGACAAAGTGTTGAAGTTACGGGTCCTGGTGGCGAATGGGTTAGCAGCTACTAAGCTATCTTTGAAGGAATTGCAAATATTGATTGGCTCGTTGAACTTCGCTTGCAGGGTCATTCCGATGGGCCGAGTATTTATGCGTCGCTTGGCGGCGGCCACGGCAGGTGTCCGCAAGCCGCATCATCGTATTCGAATGTCGCAGGTCATGAAAGCTGATTTGAGAGTTTGGGATGTCTTTCTGGAGGACTTTAACGGGGTAACTGTCTTGAGGGAGGCAAATGTCTCCAGCGTGGATTTGCAGCTTTATACGGACGCGGCAGGCAGTCGGGGGCTGGGGATTTACTTTGGGGGTGACTGGTGTGCAGCGCAGTGGCCCCAATCCTGGCACGATGAGGGCCTGACCAGCAACATTACGTTCTTGGAGCTGTTCCCGTGGTTGGTCGTCCTGCACTTGTGGCCGGAACGCTTGAGGAACCGCCAAGTGACATGGTGGTGTGACAATGAGGCGGTGGTGGCGGTAGTCAATCGGTACACGCCGCGCTGCTCGCTGGTGGCGGGTTTAATGCGGGACATAGTTTTCGAGTGTTTGCGTTTAAATTTTGCGGTGACAGCGAGGCACATTCCAGGTTGCACTAATAGAATTGCCGATGCTCTTTCTCGTTTCAAGTGGGAACTGTTCCGGACGTTGGCGCCAGAGGCGAGCGAGGAAGGCATGGAAGTTCCAGATCATTTATGGAAGATTGGCCAGCAGAGATGGTACGGCTGTTGAAGAGTTCACTGTCACTGTCGACTTGGACTGCATACCAGAAAGGATTTGATACTGTATTTGGTTACTTAGATTCGCACGGTTGGCAGCCCGGAGCTGAGGTTGACGGTTTACTGGGACGCTATGTAGTTGAGGCGAAGTGTGCGGGCACATCTCGGGCATCCCTGCGGAGGCGTTTGGCAGGCTTTACTTTCTTTGCCAGAGCTGCCGGCTGGGTGTCGGGGAGGGCGGGGTTTTTGGTGCAGAAGCTATTGCGAGGGTGGGATAGAGGGACCCCGCCACCCCGGGATGCTCGGTTGCCAGTGACACATGACCTGCTCGTGCGGCTTTGTGAGGTGCTGCCGAGTGTGGCGGCTTCACGCTACGAGGCGGTGCTGTTTAAGGCATTATTTTGCTTGGCTTTCTTTGGGGCCTTTCGGGTTGGGGAGCTGGTGGCCAGCTCTGGCAGGGCAGAGAGGCCTGGGGGCTTATTGTTTGCTCATGTGCGGATTGGAGGGGGGCGGCTGCGGGTCAGGCTGGCTAGGTCAAAGACCGACCAATTGGGCAAAGGATTGTGGGTGGTGCTGCGGGAGGTGGTATCCCTGACGACTTGCCCGGTGGAGGCGGTGCGGGCATATTTAGCATTGCGTCCGGGTGCCGGTCACTTGTTTTTCCTGCATGAGAATGCAGGTTGTGTGACACGATTTCAAGTTGCGGCGGTGCTGCGGTTGGCCATACGGAAATTGGGCATGGATCCGACGCGCTTCGCTCCACATTCCTTCCGCATTGGAGCGGCGACCAGTGCGGCTGCGGCCGGTCTGTCTGAGGTCGACATTCAGAGTATTGGCAGGTGGCGGTCGCAGGCCTTTAAAGGGTATGTGCGCTTATAAGGGAGCGGGGGGGGGGTCCTGCTAATAACCTGTGCTTTCTTTTTCAGATGCTGTGCGGTGTCCGCAACTATGCTGGATGATTGGGCATTCATTTGTGCATTGGGCGGGACTGCAGGCAGCTGATCGACCGTTGGGGCTTAATTTGGGACTTGACCCGGCTTTGGTGTTGTTACTATGGCTTGGTGAGCGCGGGCTGTGTTGGCCGCAGCTGCTACCACTGCTTCGACACCATGGCCGGGTGAGAGCGGAGCCCGCTGTGATCCTGCTGCATGTTGGCGGGAATGATCTGAATGGATGGACATGTAAGCAGATCATTCGAGCAGCGAAGCGGGATTTGGCTATAGTGTATCGACTGTTCCCACAGGTTACGTTATTGTGGTCAGACATCATTCCAAGGCCTGTTTGCCGGCAGCAACGGCGGTGGTCCAGGGGGTTGGCAAAGGTCAATCGACAGATCGGGCGATGGGTGTGTCAGCACGGGGGGTATCAGATTACACACCCATGGGTGGACGTGGACTGTGCTGGACTTTATCGCCAGGATGGGGTACATTTATCACCAGTGGGAGTGGACCTTCTCTTGAATGACTGGCAGGAGGCCTTGGAAGGCATGGTCCAGACGGAGTCTCGATGGTCGCAGCTTAGGGGGGGGGCGGCGTAGAGGCGCAGGCGTGCTCTACGCCGGGTGGCGGGATCCCGGAGGTTTCCGGGGTCCGGAGCTTTAAGCTGGAATTGGGGTGGGGGCGGTCGCCCCCAACCCGGACGACCCCTGGCCGGTCTTTGCTAGTAATATGGCGAGGCCGGGGAAAGGGGGGGGTTGGCTTTGCCGCTGGCTCGGCCGCGGCGGGAGTGGAATGAGGTCACCTTGCTAGTAATATGGCGGGTGAGGGCTCATTCCGCTCGGGGGTTTATGTAAAGGTTGTATGGTTAAATCAATGTTTGGAATGTTATAATCTGGTTAATAAAGCTGCGACCATTTCGAGCCAAAAGCTATTGTCTGGACTGGTTATTTGGGGGGGGGAAGAAGGGGAGAGGAATGAATTATGGGGGAGGGGGGAGGAACAGGGTACCACCGGGTCCGCCTGCCGTGGTTATGGAGAGGCCGCGTGGCAGGGTCCCCGACGGCCGAAGGTAACCAGGCGCGCGGCCCGGTGCGGGGACCCTGCCCACGGGCATGGAGGGGAGGGCACATGCTGGCATAATTTAAATTCATTGGCTCGCCCTGATGAAGAGTTGGGGGGCGAGCCAGTGAGCAGTGCCGGGCAAAAAGGGTATTTAAAGGGGGCGCGCAGCGGCGATGGTCTCTCGGCGAGACCAGCAGCGGGGTGAGAGGTCCGTCGTCCCACCCGCCCGCCCTTTTCTTGGTGGGGAGCGTTGGGTAGGGTTGTCGCAGCTGCTGGGGGCGGGATCCCCGAGGTTTCCGGGGTCCGGAGCTTTAAGCTGGAATTGGGGTGGGGGCAGTTGCCCCCAACCCGGACGACCCCTGGCCGGTCTTTGCTAGTAATATGGCGAGGGCGGGGAAAGGGGGGGGTTGGCTTTGCCGCTGGCTCGGCCGCGGCGGGAGTGGAATGAGGTCACCTTGCTAGTAATATGGCGGGTGAGGGCTCATTCCGCTCGGGGGTTTATGTAAAGGTTGTATGGTTAAATCAATGTTTGGAATGTTATAATCTGGTTAATAAAGCTGCGACCATTTCGAGTCAAAAGCTATTGTCTGGACTGGTTATTTGGGGGGGGGGAAGAAGGGGAGAGGAATGAATTATGGGGGAGGGGGGAGGAACAGGGTACCACCGGGTCCGCCTGCCGTGGTTATGGAGTTATCAAAGAACAAAGCACCAGGCATTGATTGCATTCCCATAGAAGTATTACAGCAATGTGATGCAGCTGTTACCGTACTTACAAGGCTCTGCCAAGAAATATGGAAGACAGCATCATGGCCAACTGACTGGAAAAGATCTGTGTTTATACCAATACTAAAGAAAGGTGATCCAACTGACTGTGGAAATTATCGCACAATCGCTCTGATCCCACATGCCAGCAAGATTCTACTGAAGATTATTCAAAAGAGACTACAATCATACCTGGAACAACAACTACCTGAAGTGCAAGCAGGGTTCAGAAAAGGGCGAGGAACGAGAGACATCATTGCGGATGTGAGATGGATCCTTGAAAAGACTAAAGAATACCAAAAGGATATCTATTTGTGCTTTATCGACTATAGCAAAGCTTTTGACTGTGTAAACCATGAGAAACTCTGGGCCACATTAAGAAGTATGGGTATACCAGAACACCTGATTGTTCTCTTGCACAATCTATACATTGATCAAGAAGCAACAGTTCGAACGGAACAAGGAGAAACAGAATGGTTTAAAATAAGCAAAGGTGTAAGACAAGGCTGCATACTTTCCCCCTACCTGTTTAATTTATATGCAGAACAATCATCAGAGAAGCAGGATTGTATGAAGACAACAGAGGTGTGAAGATTGGTGGAAGACTCATCAACAACCTTCGCTATGCTGATGATACCACATTACTGGCTGAAACTGAAGATGATCTGAAACATTTGCTTCTCACAATCAAAGAACATAGTCTCAAAATGGGCCTGCACCTTAATGTAAAGAAGACAAAGATCCTGACAACTGGCATAATCAACAGGTTCATCGTCGAAGGAGAAGAAATTGAAATTGTGAATAACTTTAACCTACTTGGATCAACTATCAATAAAGAAGCAACAAGCAGTCAAGAAATCAGACGACGCATTGCTCTTGGCAGAATGGCTATGAAAGACCTAGATAAGATTCTCAAGAGCAGAGATGTCTCTCTCCATACAAAGATTCGACTTGTTCAAGCCATGGTATTTTCAATAACATCATATGGATGTGAAAGCTGGACAGTGAAAAAGATAGACAGGAAGAAAATTGATGCCTTTGAATCATGATGCTGGTGGCGAATACTGTGTATACCATGGATTGCTTGAAGAACAAACCAGTCTGTACTAGAGGAGATCAAACCTAAGCTTTCTTTAGAAGCTCAGATGACAAGACTTCGACTTTCATACTTTGGACACATCATGCGGAGAGAGAGATCATTAGAGAAAGACATCATGCTTGGCAGGATAGAAGGTCAATGCAAAAGAGGAAGGCCAGCTATGAGATGGATCGATACAATAACAGCAGGTACGGGTACCAGTCTGTCAACAATGAGCCGCCTGACTGAAGACCGAACACAATTTAGGATAGCTATCCAGAGGGTTGCCAGGAGTCGACTCTGACTCGACGGCACTTAACAACAACAACAAAAGACATAGTAAAATAAAAGAGAGGAAAAAAGAAATGTCCAAAGTGCAGTATCTACCATACCACCAGCTGTCACTATTACCTTTCTATGAACTAGTCATCAAAGACAAGAGTGAAAAAGTAGGTTTAAGACCTGTCTTACACTTGGCAAATGAAGTTTTGGAATGTAAGTATTGTGGAAGATAGTTCCATATATATGGGGTTAGATAGTATGTTTTATGTTTTTATGTTTTATTTCACTTGATGTACCGCCCTTCAAGTTAAAACAAAGCGGTTTACAAACTCAAAATAAAAATACCGAAATGGGCCAAAGGCACCGAGAAGGAAGGAGAAATTACAATGTTGGACAGGAAAGAGAGAGACAGAGCAAACATACATGCATATATGGTGAACATAACAGGACATAAAGGCACACAAAATCACAGAAGAACGAGAGGCTAGGCAAACGTATTTATGAGTACTCTAATTTAGACTGAGGGAGGAACACACAGGACTAGACATGGGCAGTGGATGGGTCAAATGCTTTATTGAATAGATACGTTTTCAGTTGAGCTTTAAAAGTGCGAAAATTTTGTTACAGGTGGAGAGAAGTGGGAAGGGAATTCCATAGGACGGGGCCAGCGAAGAAGAATGCAGAATTACGGGTGGACTGGAGATGGGCACGTGAAGGGGAGGGAAGGTGAAGGCCATTAATGTGTATAGACCTAAGAGAGCAGCTGGGAGTGTGAAATTGTAAGAGATCAGATAAGTAACGTGGGATATGAGTATATAAAACCTGATGAACTAGTGTGAGGAGTTTATAGTGGATACAGTGAGCCAGAGGGAGCCAATGAAGATTCATGAGTAGGGGAGTGACGTGGTCCCAACGAGAGGAGTGAGAGATAAGACGCGTAGCTGTGTTCTGTATGCGTTGTAATCTAAAAAGCTGGGATTTAGGAACACCAGAGAGAACAGAATTGCAAAAGTAAAAGTCAGATTGCTGAGTACAGTTTAGAGTGCTCTAAATAGAAGCAATCACTAGTCAGTTTTTGATCCTCAGAGCCAAGTATTCTTGCTGGTATACATGGAATAAGTAAGTCTGACAAATATGTTGGCAGTCCAGTATAAAATGCTCTGTGGACCAGAATCAGAATTTTAACAAGGTTATTTTAGAAGCCCTATTCATGTTTTGGACATCTAAAAACAGGCACACAGATGTCCAAATCACAGACAACCCCAGAGCCATTTTAGAAACTGGTTCTATAGATGTCCCCAGCACAAGGATATCCAAGTCATGAAGGGGCGTGACAGAGGTGTGACCATGGGCATTCTGGGCAAGTTGGATGTGTGTACTTGATCTCAAAAACACTGAGCATGTCCCTACCCACAAGTGAGACCATCCATGTCTGTTCTGCTCCAGGGCACGAACAGGTATCAGGAAAGCTTTTGTTCTGCCATCCAGGCACTTGGCATAGAAAGGAAGGTATTCTGATATCCCGTATACTTTCTATGATAGTGAAAACTGCAAGGAAATGTGGACAATTGTTTTTGGTTTGGCATGTTGCTGCACATCCCCACATGCAAAATAGCTTGCATGGACATGCATTCAGCATAAGATGAATGTCCCTGCCCAAACTGTAGCAGAAACGTCTATATGGCTGCCCATGCAGCTGTCCATTTCAGGGACGTCCAAGTTGCTAAACTAGGCCACAGTGTAAATGTCCCTGGCATTTCTTCTGACATTTTGCCCTGGATGCCTTAGATTTCCCCTGGACATTCTTTCTAAAATACTACTTCACATGTAATACAATATGTGACTGGTAGCCCTCAGTAAAGGAATGACTCAATCAAATTTTTGTGAGCCAGAAATAAGCTTGATTGCCATGTTTTGAACAAGCACATGAACTAAAGATTTTAAAGTTGCTCTGTCCACGTTTAATCTGATTGCTGGAACTTTACATATGTAATATTTAACTGTTACTTATCACTTGTTTTATGTAAGACCTTTATGGCCATGTTGTTTTATTGTGAACTGCTTAGAATCTTAGATTTGTGGTATGTAAGTTTAGCTAAATAAAGAAATAAATAAGGCAACAAAGCTAGTTTTAACTACTGAAGAAATCTGTTTGCCAAATGATAGTTGGGTATCAAGATAATTCCTTAACTCCCCAAAAGTTTCAAAGATGTGACTAAGGGTAGAGGGTGACCCATCAAAATAGAACCACAGATAGGTGACTCTACTGTCAGAACAATGACCCGTATTGCTTGAGATTTTGTAGGATTATGTTTCAAACAATTATGCTCCATTCATGATCTGATTTAGTAAGGTTGGGGCAGGCAGGATCAATATATATACTACCCTGCCAAACACACCAAAACCCTAGCCCTATAAAACACTTCTATGCCTGATATTCACCCACACAACCCCAGATACTCCTCAGTTTCCACACATACTCTACTCCCATTCCCTGGCTCTAAAGAGATACTCCCCAGTTCCCACAACTTTGGCAATGATGATATTATATGGGCTCAATTAATCCTAGCTATGCCACTGGGTGTGATATACAGACCTCCTGCACAGTCAACAGAAATAGGCAGGGATTAATTGAAAACTTTCACAATATTTTTATGAAAGGGAAAGTGCTCTTGACAGGTCATCGCAATTTGCCAGATGTTGAGGGATCCTAATACCTTCCAAACCTTTATGAATAGTTGTAAATTATATTCTCTTATGAGACTGAACTCCTACTCCATTGACCAAGGGAAGGCAGGGTTTGTAGTACCTCTGTTGTAAGGAGACCTTCAGACCTGGGCCCTGGATTTACTTAAGATAGAGGACTTTGTGTCTCTGCTGGGGCATCTTTATATGCCCTTTGTCAAGGGAAATGCCTGTCAAGATGTATGCCAGAGTTCAAGCTATGGAGCTCACATTCCAAGTAGAATTCATGGGCCCTGATAAAGCAGTATAAGATGGGTTTAACCCGTTTTGGACCAGCGTATGTTTTACATACATACATACATACATAAGATTTCCATACTTACTACTCAACTGTTTACTAATTAATGGTTATAAATTCAATGGAACTATGTTTAGCTATTATCGTTATGTCAAAAAGCGTTATATACAGATTTTTTATCTGAGATCTAGTTAGTTTAATAGGTATTTGAAGTTTGCTGATTTTGACGGTACTGGCGGCTCAACATAAAAAGATCACAAAAAATAGTAAGTAGCTTATAATGCTGCAATAGCTACTATTTTGCAAATAAAAGTATTTGTAGACTTTAGAAAATAGGTTTAGATAACTGTAAGTTTCTTAGTGTCAGAGTTATTGGTGCATATATCGGCCTTGTATGTTTTTCATATGCTGGGCTAATATGTTGTCGAAACTAATTGCTTTCAAGCATTCTGTTCTAGGTGTTTCAATGGTGCAATATTGACTCACTGCATCAGACGTGTTTTCACGTGTATCATATTCCGCCGTCAAAATGGACTGTTGACAAACTATATTATATCATAATAAAGTGTTTTAAATGAAAACTGCAGTTTCAATAGTATCATACAGTATGTTTATGTCAATGAATATTGGAACTGAATCCTATCTTTTCTGAAGACGGACAATATACTGTATTGGACTAGTGTATGAAAAACATACACTATGTGAAACTTCTATTTTCTGCAAAGTTTTAATATTTTTTATTATTGCCGGTATTTCATAGTTGTTTGAGTGTAACAAATCTAATAAATCATCCAGAACAGAGAAAGAATATGCGAGCTGTCCAAAACGGGTTAACAGAGGCAGTGAAGGAGGGTTTATCCCATGTAATTGAGCCCCACATTACCTTACATGGCCTGATCCAGTTAACTCTTAAATCACAGAGAGAATGGAGGGCAGAAAAGGCTAGATCTTATAAACCCTCTTGGGTAACTCCTATAGCCCCACCTCCTGTTAAAGCTTCTGCATTCACACCTGCTGAGGAACCCATGCAAACTTGTGCTACTAACTAGACTATCCCCTTTTCAGGTACATTGGAAGCAAAAAGCCGAGGAAGATGTCAGATGGACCATTAGATGATTGAGGGCTGAAGAGGGCACTCAGGGAGGACAAGGTCATAGCTGAGAGACTAAGGGTGGTATTTTAGAAGCTCTATTCGTGATTTGGATGGCCAAAATTGTGCATTCAGATGTGCAAATCACAGAGATGTCCCTAAACCCATTTAAGAAACCGGGTTATACCATATTTTCACAAATATAACACACGCGTTATATGCTTTTTTATGTAACCGCATGTGCCTTGCACATTATATACATGTGCGCGTTATATATGCTACTGATGACACAATAGAGAACAAACAGTCATTTTTAACTATCTTAAACTTCTTTGTTTCTTAAATCCTGAATTTTAATAAGGGTTATTTCTGTACATTTTTTGTTATTTATTCTAAATTAGACTAGACCAATTCTAGTTCAATCAACATCATCATCATCATCTGACTCCTTGAGCCCTTCAAAGTCTGTTCCTTCCTCACTGTGGTTGAAATATCTAAGAGCCACCTGCAGACGCTCTTCTGTGATTTTTGAAGTGCTGTCACTGTCACTGCTATTGACATCTTCACCTTCATCGTTGGTATCCAAATGTGTCTTATTCTGCTGGTAGACAATCCCAACCTTTCTGAAGCCGTTGCGGATGGTTTGTGGCATTATTTTCCCCCAAGCAAAAGAAACACACTTACAGACTTTTGAAAACCTTGTCTGCTTTGTTCCACTCTCTTCTCACAGACATCATGAAGGAATGGTTACCTGCTATATCTATCAGCTGTAACTTACAGGTATTATAGCTGTGTGGGCAGGGCCGGTGCTAGGGTTTCTGGTGTCCCCCTGCCACCTAAAAATCGGCTCCCTCTCCCTCATTATTATTAATGTTTGCTACACCCCACCCTCTTTTTCCCAAAACTCCTTTGTGAACTCTTTTCACATGATGCTAGTATTTCTCCTTCAAATCCAATGTTGTAAGAAAATTGCAGTGAAAAGGCAGATACATAGCCAGAATAAAAATAACTACTTAGCAGTAAATACTTAGCATTATACAAACAGGCTGTGATAGTCCAAAAAAAAATCAGATTCTGGTCATCTCACTAAAATACTGTGAACTAATATAAAACCCTACAAAAGTCACCGAAGATCTACAAGGCTAAATCTACGATACCATACCAGCATAAACGTCCAAAACTCATACAACAAAGGGCTTATCTAGAAAAAAGCTGCACTATAAATACTGCAATGGGCCTTAGAACAACCATACACCTATTTGAAAAGCTGAACCAGTCAAATTACTACAGTATAGCTCTATACGTACAAATTCCATGTTAACAGAACACGTGATCTTGGTCATGCACTCAGAACACAGAACCTCACCAAATACAGAATAAATGACTACAACCTAAAGTAAAAATAAAAATATGTAGACAAAAATTAAACTGAAACCCCAAGAAGCCGAACTCCACATGTGGTACAACACCAGATAAATAAGAGATGCAGTTCCCCATACTGTGTAAAATATAAAGATAGCGCAAAGTCCAATTTCTATATTGAAAATAAAATTATTTTTTGTACCTTTGTTTGACCATTTTATTCTCTGATCATTCTGGTCCCAATATGAAGCCTCTGCTTTCCTCTGTCTTCTCTTAGCTCTGTTTCTATGGTCTATAGTCCATTTGACATTTTTTGTCTCTACTTTTGTTTTCTTCACTTCCTTCCATCTTGGATATTGATTTTTTTTTCTTTCAGCTTTCTTCCATTTATTTCTCTCTCTCTGTCCACCCAGATTTCATTATTCCTTACTATCCAATTTTATTTTAGCCATCTACCTGCTGCTTTTCAATCTTCACCCCAGCCCTTCCATTCTCCAGCCTTTCTTCCCTGGTCCATTATTCCCCAGTCTTTTGTCCATTCTCTCTCCCTCTATATGTCTATCATCTCTTCCCCCCATCTAGTGTCTCTATCTTTCCCTCCATCCATTAGGCTGAGGCAGAGGCAAACTGTCCAGGCCTGCCTAGTTCACAGTCCCAGGCCTGCAGCAGCGTGGCTTTCCTGCCTCTGTTCCGTTGAGTCAGTCAACACTCAGCAACAGTGTTTCTTCCCCCCCCCCCCCCCCAACAGGCACAATATCTGCCCTTCTCCCTTTTCATTCCCCCAGTTTCTGCTTTTTTTGCCCACCTGACCCAGCATATACCAGCATCAGTTCTATTCTCCATGGACTTGCAGGATGGTCAGCCACATCTGGTGACGTCATTCGACGGTGCTGTGGATGGACTGCTCTCCTATAGCGCAGAAAGGTAAACCTTTCTGAGCATGTGCCCTGTAGACCCTACCTCCTGGCCCGCCTCTACTTGGCTCAGTCTTGTTTTGTCCGCACAGTTAGCCGGACGTAACTCTGCTCTCCATTTGTTATTTTGCACTATGGAAAAAGAGAAGAGAATCAAGAAGAAGAATACAAAATTGAACAAACCTGGCTTCAAGAAATGCACTGAATGCTCTAGGAAGATGAATGCCAAGGACTCCATCTGGTGCTTAGGGGAAGCCCACCATGTGGAAGACTACCCCCACTGTGCCCTCATGTCTCCAAGGGCATGGCGCTCCCGCAGACACACCCTTCAGGACTTCCTCAAAGAATCCAGCAGACTCAGAACCAGCTCCCCTTCATCCTCCAAACAGCAGGAAGAGGAGAAGAAAAGCAGACTCCCAGATGGCAAGGGTAAAGAATCAGGAGGCAGCGTGGCCGCCAGCAACATGGCCACCTTCAGGTCTCTGCTCCCGCCTTCGGGCTCCCCAGCCACTGCAATACCAGCTAAGGAGACCCCCAAGAACTGCCCTGATGTCCTCAGCACACAAATAGGCAGCTCACGCTGGCTCCAGCTCCAAACAACCATCCGCTGCTAACACTGCTCCCTCCGATGCATCCAGAGCCATGCAGCACCCCTTGCCGGCACGATTGGACAGCAGGATGATGATGCAAGCTGTCTCCGCACTGACAGGGGAAGCTCCCACCGCCACCACTCCAAAGGGATCAACCCCTCTTCAACAAATGCCGGCACCATCAGGGATTCCCCTCACAAACCTGAAAGGGCAGTGCATCCAGCTCAAGCAGCAGGGACAGCTGCTCAGAGAGGGGCAGAAAACGCTAGCACAGCCCTACCTCCCTCAAAAGACACAGCAGGTCTGCCTCTTGCTCCACAGGTTCATCACCACACCGAAGGTCCAACAATTCAGGCTCACTGGAGCCCCTCCCTGCGCTGAAGACACTGAAGCACTGATAGGAGCAGAGTCAGTCAGAGCAGCACTCCAACAAGGACAGCCCTGCTTCATCTCCTCACCCGCCTGCTAACCCAGGATATGAGCAGGAACAACAAGCAGTGCAGCACCCATGGGTTCAGTTCTTCCCCACCAGGAACCCCTGCTCCACGACCCAGGACACCTTCACCACCCAGGTCACCAACGCACAGAGCTTTCTCCCCAGACCATACACGGGCAGTGAAGGCAAAGAAGCAGCCAGGACAATGCCTCAGAGTAGCTACCGCAGAAGCTCACGTGAGAAGTAACCCCCCTCATGCCCAGCTACTATGCCACCACCTCGTCCACCATCGCCACCAGAGGACCTTACCTACCCAAAACTGGCGAATTGCCTATCTCTTTTTTCTGTGGACACTCCAGACCCCAGGAATGAGGTGCTAGACTTGCTGAAATACCTCAGTACACCCAGATCCATTGTCTCCATCCCGGTGCACACGATGCTCCTGGACAGCCTTGCCCAGATCTGGCAAACACTGGCCTCTGTTCCCACAATGTCATGCAGACTCAAGGCAAAATACCAGGTGCAGCCTATCCCTGGCTTTGATAAGACCCAGCTGCCACACCACTCTATTGTTGTGGAATCTGCACTGAAACAGTCAAAGAATTCACACCCACACTCGGCCGCCCCCCCGGGCAAAGACCACAAGCTCCTAGATGACTCGGGGAAGAAAACCTACCAAGTGACGATGTTAAGCAACAAGATAACATCCCATCAATTCCAACAGGTTCTCTACCTGGACTCGATACTGAACTCGCTCAAGACCACAACGAAAACTTTGGACATCAACACCAAGGTGACCATACAGCCCCTTTTAGTAGACTTAGGGGTATACGGTAAGCACCTGATCCACTCTACCTTCGACTCTTTCGATTCGGCAGCTAGGATGGCCACCACAGTTATTGCATCCCAGCGCTGGGCCTGGCTCCATGCATCAGGGCTGCACGGGGACACACATGACCGGCTAGCAGATGCTCCTTGTACAGGAGACAACCTGTTCGGGGAGAAGGTTAAAGAGACGGTAAATGACATGAAAGACTGCTACACCACTCTCCAAACCCTAACCTCTGATGGCCTAGACTGTTGTGGCTCCTGCAAAATGCAAGAATCATACCAACGGAAATCCTTCTCATCATCATACTCCTCAAACAAGTGCCATCAGCCCTACTGCAAATGGCAGACACAAGGCCCAAAACATCAGCACTACTAGTCCTACCAGAAACTGTGTCAGAGAGATCACAGGCGGCAGAAGCAGACCAACACACCTTCGGGGAAAGGCACCCCTCCTTTTGACATCTCGACCGATGACCATCCCCCAGTCAGAGGCCGTCTATCCTCCTTCAAGAGGACCTGGATGGACATCACCATAGACAAATGGGTGCTGAAGATCATCGACTCCGGGTACAAGATGCGCTTTGCTTCCACCCCACACCAGCAGACACACCCAACCTCCCATACCCTGAACCACCTCCTCCACATTGTGACAGGAAATCCAGGCCCTTCTAACAGCACGGGCAATATAGTAAGTTCCCACAGCTCAGTGGGGGTGTGGATTCTACTCCAGAAACTTTCTCATTCCCAAGAAATCTGGAGGTCTGTGCCCCATACTGGACCTCAGAGGCCTCAACAAATTCATCCGCAAGGAATGTTTCAGAATGTTCTCACTGGGGTCCATCTTTTCACTCCTGTAGCCCCATCACTACCCACTCACCACGCGGTTCATGAAAGGTGTAGCCAATGCCCAGCCAGCAGTGCAGAAGCCTGTCCCCACATGGGACCTCTCCACTGTCCTCCACCAACTCACGAAGGAAACGTTCGAACCACTGGAGGAGGCTCCCCTAATACCTCTCATGGAAGACTGTATTCCTCATCGTCATCACTTCGGCCCGGTGGTTCAGCGAACTCCAAGCCTTGGTGGCACACCCACCTTACACAGTGCTCCACCCAGACCGTGCCCTACTACACACAAATCCCAAATTCTTGCCCAACGTAGCATCGCCTTTTCAAATCAACCAAGCCATAGAGCTCACCGTATTCTATCCAGAACCACACTCCTCAGAGGAAGAGCGTCATCTACACACCCTGGACTGTGTGTGGGTGTTACGCACCTACCTGGCAAGAACAGAAGGGACATGCAAAGGATCACACAAAGGGAGGAGTGGCTCAGTGGTTGGGACAGGTTACCTCAGGCCAGAAGGCCAGGGGTTAAATTCCCACATGGGGACAAGCAACCTTAGGCCAGAGGAACTGGGGTCTCTAGTCCCATGGCCACTCCTTGTGGCCCTGGGCAAGCCACTTAACCTTCCATTGCCTCAGGTACACTTAGATTGTGAGCCCTTCAAGGACAAGGGAATAAAAAGTGCCTGTTAGTATACATGTAAACCACACTGATTCTAAAGAGCATGGTATAAATACAATAAAATAAATCACAACTGTTCATTTCCTTCCACTCCACCAGGCCAGGGTGACCAGTCTCTGTACAAAGAAAACACTTTCCCAATGGGTTTCCACTTGCATCATTTTTTGCTACTCCCAGGCAGGTGCAGACCCCCCGTCGCCAGCCCACGCATACCAGCTACGAGCTATGGCGGCCACGTTGGCAAACCTGCATTCTGTGCACATTCTCAGCATCTGCCAGACAGCGATGTGGGCCTCTGAGCACACCTTTCGCAAACACTACTGTCTGGACCAGCTCACCCGAGAGCACAGCAACTTTGAACATGTGGTCCTGGACAAGGACGTAACCGGTGCAGGGGGCATGGACCAAGGCCCAGCTAAGCCCACCATGGCACAATAACCACAGACTATGCATGGTAAAATATGACACTGTGAAAGAACTCCAGGGACTGTAAGACATACTGAAGTTGTTCACTGTTCTCATGTTCTTGTTGTCACAATGTTACTTGCGCTGCCTTGTTGTTAAGGGACACGCAGCTGTTAAGTCATACTGTTACTGCGGTTAAAGTTATATGCTGTTACATTATTTTAGGGCGCGTTACCACCGTCTGCAATAAAGTTTGCTCCATTATGCGACAACCTGTCTTGCCCCATCTGTCCACACCAAAGGGGCCTAGCAGCCGGCTAGGGAGTCACCAGGTGTGGCTGATGCATCCTGCTAGTCCATGGAGAAAGTAAGGTTATTTACCTGTAACGGAGGTTCTCCCTGGACAGCAGGATAAGTCAGCCACACAATCCCGCCCTCCTCCCCTACAGATGGGGCGGAGCCGCACAGCATTGGAGATCAAGCAGGCCTCTACCTGCCAAGGAGGCTTTGGCTTGTAACCAACTGAGCCAGATAGGGGCGGGCCAGGAGGTAGGGTCTACAGGGTTTACCTTTCTGAGCTATAGGAGAGCAGTCCGTCCACAGCGCCATCGGATGATGTCACTAGGTGTGGCTGACTTATCCTGCAGTCCACTGAGAACCTCCGTTACAGGTAAGTAACCTTACTTTGAAGTTCCAGCTCCTTTCCAGTTCCCCCAGCATAAACCCATTTCCTGTCCGGCCTCAGCATCAGCCCCCTTCCAGTCCCAGTACCTCCCTCAGTATTAGCCTATTGCCAGTCCCAGTAATCCTCCTCAGTGTCAGCCCCCTTTCTAGTCCTCCCCTTCCAGTACTTTCCAATGTCAAACCCCTTGTATTCTCAGCACCACCACTGGTGTTCATTCCCTTCCAGTCCCCCTCCTTCCCCATTGTCCAGCCCCTTCTAGTCCAAATACCATCCCAGTTATCAGCTCACTTCCAGTCCCAGTGCCCCCTCCGTGTCAGCTCCCTTCCAGTCACCCTCCCCTCTGTCCATCCCACTTCCAGTGCCATCCCTAGTGTGAGCTCCCTTCCAGCCCCCTCCTTCCCCCCCTGTTAGCTCGCTTCCAACCTCCACCTTCCTCCCATGTCTGTTCCATTCCAGCCCCCACCTTCCCCCTTGTGTCAGCTCCCTTCCAGCCCCCTCCTTCATCTCTTTTCAGCTCCCTTCCAGTCTCCCCAGTGTCAGCTCCCTTCCACCCCCTTCTTTCCCTCCTGTATCTGCTGCTTTGCTGCTTGAGAGAGCTGCAGGAAGACCTCTCTGCTGCTACGGCTCTACTATCTTATACACTGCTGGACCATGGCTTCTAAAAGCGGTAATAAGCATTTCCTGTTAAGGAGAGCCTCGGCAGCCAATCAGTGAGGGGGGCAGGTGGCTAGCAATGGCACCCCCTGTCATCGACACCCACCCAGCAGTGCTTGCCCTCTTACCGGGTAGCGCCAGCCCTGTGTGTGGGCATCAGTGGAGTTTATATAATTTTGAACATTTTTTTCTTTGTGAGCAGCCATGTCATCGAAAATTAGTAAGGACTCCATCGAGAAGAAGTCCCCCTGCCTGACCCTATAATATTTATCTACCCATATTTTCATAAGGTCACAGTCTACCCATCCCTTCCTATTACAATGGAAAACCACACCAGTGGGTATTTTTTCATGGGACATGGTAACTCTTGAAAACTACCATCGGCTTTAATTTCACTCCACTCGCAGTGCATCCAAGAACTACAGTTAAATAGGCCCTCTCATGCCTAGTGGTTGTAATGGCTACAGTTTTCATACCTGAAGCAGCTACAGTCCTGGTGGAGGGATGTTGAAAGACATTGGAACCCCATCCAAATTTATAACGTCCATTGCAGAGATACCATGTTCAGAGATTTCCTTGGAGACAAATTCACGTAAGTCAATCATATTTTTCTCCCAGTTGTCCAGAGGTTGCTGGCCTACAGTGGTTCTTATTCTCACTGAAAGTCCATTTCTTTTCATGAATCTAGAAATCCAGGTGAAACCCGTTTTGAAATCTGTGATTCCTCTTTCATTTGCTAGAAGCTTTGCTTTGATCTGAATTGTGACAGTGGAGATAGCTTGATTTTGTTCCTTCCAAGAAAGAACCCATTCTTTCAAGTCATTCTCCAGTTGAAGCCATTTTGCTTTGGACCCACGATGTGTGTGTTTTCAGGGGTTCATATTCTCGAGCTCCTTTTTCTCCTTTCTCCATTTGCGAATGGACGTCTCTCCAACCTTAAACTCTCTTGCTGCCGCTCTTTTGCTTGTTTCTTCCACTCTCACAATGACTTTCAGTTTGAAGTCGGCAGTATAGGACTTGCATTTCATTCTTGGCCTGATCCTCAACCAAAAAGGGCATGTGCAGTATAATCATGGACGCGTTATCCATAAGGTTTTGCACAGAATGTCATCATTTCCGCACATTATATGTGTGTGCACATTATAGATGTGGGCGCTTTATTTGCATGAAAATACAGTAGACATCCCAGTGTGAGGATGTCCATGTAGCATGAGGGCAGGGAGTAGGCATGGCCTGGATAGCAGTAGAGAAGCAAATTGCGGTGCAATTTCAGACTGGTACAAGCATGTCTGGCCCTGGTTGGTGAGGTGTCAATGTCTATATCTGCTCCTGACCATGAATAAGGAGGAAAAACATACGTTTTTTGCTTATAAATCACAAAACATTTTGCAGGAAATTTCAGAAGAAAAGTTGCTCCTAGAGCCACAACTCTAGGGCGAAAAGCCAAAAGACTTTTCCTTCTCATCTGTGTAACTCTTGAAAAATCAGGAAACACTCGAACTTTAGAGCCTAGGAATTCCTCATTGATATTCTTAAAGTACAACTGAAGTATAAAAAATTTATCTGATTCCAACGCCAGGGTAACTAGCAGAGTTGACTTGTCAGTGATGACCTCTAGGGAGGACTCTAAGAACCCAGTCAGGTCACCCTTCTCAGCTTGAGCAGTAGGGGAATTGGGGTCGCCCCCCCCCCCCTCATCCCAGCAGACAGGTACTGTGCCCGAACCAGAGGTGGAAACTGGTGCCTTCCCCTTTTTACATGGAATTTCAATCCATAGAGATTCTACAGCAAATTTTGTTTCCTGCAAAACTTTAATCCTTTCGGACTCAATGCCCTCTCTAACATAGAGCGCAACCCCTCCACCAATTTGATCAGCTCTATCATTACGATATAGTTTGTACCCAGGTATCACAGTGTCCCACTGGTTGTCCTCCTTCCACCATGTCTCTGATATTCCAATCATATCTAACCTCTCATTTAGTGCTATATATTCTAACTCTCCCATCTTATTTTTTAGACTTCTAGCATTTGCATACAAGCATTTTAGAGACTGTATTTTATTCATATTAATTTGGCTATTTGTAGACATGGGTAATTTGGGATCTTTACGCTCCATCTCCTCCATACTTGAGGGCATTTGGGCTACTTTACTCTTTTTTGGAACCTCTTTGCTTTTGGTAGTATTCTTCAAGGATACATTCTTCCGAACCATCCGCTCTTGGGCGACTGTCGGCTTTCCCCTATTATCTAGTTTAAAAACTGCTCTATCTCCTTTTTAAGCACTGCAGTCATGAAAAAAGCAAGTTTTCTTTGAACCTAGGCAGCTCAATGAGTTCTTAATATCTAGGAAGGAAATTGTGGTAGAGGTCTCCAAGACATCCCATCCGGCTGACATTTAAGCCTTCTCATGTTCGCCTGTTTAATAATTGCTGTGATGTAGATTTTGCATTAAGAGTTTTTTCCTAATACGCCCCTGTTATTTCCTTTTGTATTGGGGTCTAAATAATATGGATGACATGAATTTTGATGTTTCTTTGATATTTTAAGTTTGCCTTTGTCGGTATTTGTTTATTGATCATGTCATAATCCATTGTTTCTTTTTTCATTCATGTGATTTACCTGGATGTTGTAATTCATATAAAATTTATAAATAAAAAATTAAAAAAAAAAAAAGGGGAAGGCGATGGCAGTGGGGGTGTACTATCGACCGCCTGGCCAGAATGAACAAATGGATGATGAAATGCTCAAAGAAATCAAGGAAGCTAACAAAAGTTACAGTGCAGTAATAATAATGGGTGATTTCAATTACCCCGGTATCGACTGGGTCAGTGTCACGGCAGCACATGCTAGGGAGATAAAGTTCCTAGATGAAATAAATGACTTCTTCTTGGAGCAGCTGGTTCATGAACCAACCAGAGGGGAAGCCATGTTAGACCTAGTCCTTAGTGGAACACCAGATCTGGTGCAAGAGATAAGGGTGTTGGGGCCACTTGGCAATAGTGATCATAGCATGATCGCCTTTGATTTAATTAGTGGAGGAGGGCTAGTAAGGAAATCCACAATACTACCTTTTAACTTTCGAAAGGGAGACTATGATAAAATGAGGAAAATTTCTCCTCTCTGATGAAAATTCTGAGGATTTGAGAGGAAAAGATTGATTTAAAATGCTCATGAAAGACAGCCTGCAGGTTGATCTCTCACTAGATTGTGACGTGGGAGGCTCCACTAGACTGCAGTCTTTCTGGTAGCCATAGGATGAGGGAAAATTGGTTCAGCTCCATGTTCTTACCCTGGATAAGGGCCTGTTGAGCAGCCAGAAATTGGAAGAATCTGAAAGAGTACGACTGCCTCACACAACTTCAATGTTCCCTCTCTCCTCTTCTGTCGCCCCTGGTCTCTCCTGAAAATTGCAGAAGGATCTCCTTGCCAGCTACCTTACACGCAGTGTGCAAAGCCAACCAAACAGTTCCAGGGAGTAGAGCTGAGCCCGGCATGCATTCTTTGCCTGGTGCTCTCAGCGGGTGAGTACCAAGGCTTGATTTCATCATTGTCCTTGTTGGGGGCTCCCAATTCCATCTGTGGGAGATGCAATTTGGGGTAGACTGCTGGTGACTGTTGGCACTGAGTGGGAGTTTACTGCTGTTTTCTGCACACGTTAATAGTGTTTTCTCTATTGTGTGCCTGGAGCTCGCACAGTCCTTGCACACATTCTGTCGAAGCGGCTCCAATGCGCACTCCTACCCTAGCGCCTGTAACGCATGCTATAGTAAACATGCAATTAACGTGCACCCTTCGGGCTGCCACAACCTTAGAGCATGCTGTTGTGACACTTGCCTTAACTCTTAAGTCTTTTTCCAGGTGATGTTGTTTGGCCTGCGACAAGCATGGTGTCTCATCTCTGGCTTCTCGATTCTGCTTCTGAGTCGTCCCTCAAGGGCCTACTCCCCCTTTCTTAGCCAGGAGATGCTGTTAGCCTTCCCTTGCCTGCCTCAGGGCAGCAAGTGGCGGATGGCGCTATGGGTAAGGACATCCAGCCAGCTGGAGGATCCGGCATCTGTGTTGTGGGCCGCTACCTGTCCTCTAGGGGATCGACAGTAACTATGCCCCCAAGTGTAGGGGGATCATTTTCGGATTGCGAATTGTCTTCCCCAGAATTCTTTCCCTTTGCAGCAGGCCTGGTCAATCCGGCATGGACATGTAGACCCTGCGGCCTTTTGTTTCCCATGTGTGCAGTCTCGTGGGGGCAGGCTTAGAGTGGAAGCCTTCTTCGATTGATAGCAAAGTGTCCCCGGCAGAGGTGCCCCCCCCCCCTGGAATGGTCAGCTTTGGCTTGGATTGAGATGTCTGATGTGGATGAAGAAGTACTCTCATCTTTGGAGTATTGTAGGGAGACCAAGTTTATTTGCCTGTTGCAGGAGTAGGAACTGGAGGTGTTGATCTCCAGGTCTTATCCACTTCAAACTTGGTGGAAGCTCCAGTCATGGAGCAGGAACCGAAGAGGCATCTGCTTTGCAAAGGGTTTGGAAATCCACTGCTGTCTTCCTGGAGGTGCTCAAGGGCCTGTTCTGTCTGGAGTGGGATTACCCCAACTCTCCACCTAAAGGCTAAGAATATATAAGAAGATGCATATTCTTCTGGATAAGGATTGTGTTGTGTGGTTAATATTTCCAGGGTGGATACACAGGTCACAACGGTTAACAGATGGACCACCATTCCTGTGGAAGGTAGATTGGCCTTAAAGGATATTCTGGACTGAAAGGTGGATTTGTTTAGAAGAACCAGATTGCAGTGGCTGCTATTCTTCAGTTGCAGTATGTGTAGGCCTGATGTCTCGAGCCCTGCTCCAGTGAATTCACTCTCTTCTGCCAGATGTTTCTACACCTCTTTTGGAATCAACTGTGGCCTTCCTTTCTGATGCCATGTATAACTTGGTACCTTTGTTGGCCAGGGATGGTGCCCTGATGACTATGTCACAGCATTGGACTTGGCTCTGGCACTGGGCAGTGGTTACATCTTCCAAAGCCCGGTGGGCACACCTGGATTTTAAGGGGAAGCTTCTTTTGGAGCCAATTTGGAGAAGCTGGTGAAGGATCTGGGCAAGACAAAATCTTACTGCCTTCTGGAAGACAGGTCCAAGGGGCCTGTGAAGTGGGCTGGTGCCCCTCATCAGCTTTCATCCATAAACCGAGGACTCGCTGGCCGAATCCTCAGAGGTCTTGGGATTTTTGTCCTTACCAACCTGAAAAAAAAAAAACCATACACACAAAAAAAACACTTTCTTCTCATCTGCTTCTGAGCTTCAGGCTCGTTCTTAGTCATTTTGTGGAGCACATGGGCCCAGGGACTCAGTCCCATCCAGAAGCGGACTGTCCTGTGCTGCACAATGAAGGTTTGGAGACCCTTTCCCCAGTTCCTCCAGTTCCTCGCCTTTTCTTTCAGGAGTGGGCTTGGATTTCTAAGAATCGTTGGGTGCTATACATCATTCAGTTCGGCTATGCCCTGGGATACAGGGATCTGATACCGGATGCCTTAATCATCTCCCCTTGTGGGTCTACGATTGAAAATGTCACTGTCCGAACCACCTTGGACAGGTTGCTGAGCCTAAAGGCGGTGGTGCCCATCCCACCAGATGAGCAGGGCAAGGACAGATACTCCATCTATTTTGTGGTGCAAAAAAAAAAAAGGACTGTTCCTTTGGGCCCTTTCTGGACCTCAAGATTCTGTGCTTTCAGATCAAAACCTTGCGCTCCATGTTTCAACCAGTGCGCTGCGGGGTGTTCTTGGCTTCTCTGGATCTGGAAGAGTTGTACAGTATTTTCATATCCTGATCCAGGCAGATCAGCAACGTATGTGAGCTTTGTCATGCTTGGCTCTCACTATCAGTTCACCACCCTTCCTGTCGGGCTATCCACTGCCCGGAGAACGTTCTCCAAGGTCATGGTGGTGGCAGTTGCGGTCCTGCAGGTGCCAATGGATCTATGTCCATCCCTATCTGAACAACTGGCTCATGCAGACCCATTCTCTTTCAGAGATGCCTTGTGGGGCATCCTGAGTGGTGTCCTTTTTGGAAAGCATCATCTGGATGATCACTCAGGGAAGGTCAAAGACTGTTGGATTGTCTGACGCTGTTCTGTGCACAGTGGGCTCCCAGTGTCTGGGATTATCTTTAGCTCCTCAGATTAATGGTGGTGATCATAGAGATGGTGCTGTGGGCGCATCCTCACATGCGACCATTCCAGCAGTCCTTGCTGGCTCAGTGGTTCCCAAAATCTCAGAAGTTGAAGCACGGGTTCCCACTCTCATTGTTGGTAAAGTCCAGCCTGTGATGTTGGCAACAGTCCTGTCATCTGAGGAAGAGCATGCTGCTGGAAGATTTTTTCTGGGTCCTCCTGATGACGGGTGCCAGTCTCTTGGGCGGGGAGCCCACTGCCAAGATCGTATGGCCCAGTCATTGGATTCATAGGGAAGCAGTGTGGTCCATCAACCGCCTTGAGATGAGGGCCATCAGTTTGGCTCTTCTGCATTTCTGGCCCCTGCACAAGGGCTGGACAGGTCACGTTTTTTCAGACAATACCATGCTGGTGGCTTATTTCACTTGGTAAAATAGCACGAGGAGCGCCGGGATAGCTTTGGAGATGGCTCTCCTGTTTGCCTGGGCAGAGAAGAATCTCCTAGCCTTGTCAGCTCAGCGCATTGCCAGGGTAGGCAGTATGGAAGTGGACTTCCTCAGCCAGCACTCTCTGGATCCTGGAGAGTGGGAATTGAGTCAGAAGGCATTTTAGTTGATTCTATGACACTGTGTTCACCCCGAATTGGATCTGATGGAGACCCGCCAACGTTTGCTGCTTCTTCAGTCAGATTGGCTAAGGACAGTGTGGTTCGTACACCTGATGCAGCTCCTGAAGGCACCTCCTTATCAATTGCCTCCATTCAGGGCTATTGCGGCAGGGACCGATTGTCCTGGAGGACCCGATTCACTTTTTGCTTATGGCTTAGTTCTTGGAAGGAGGCAACTAGCATGTAAGGGCTACTCTTCAGCGGTGGACTCCACTCTGCTTGGAACCCAGAGGAGGTCTACCAAGCTAGCACATATGCGGATCTGGTGCCTCTTTGAGCGAATAAGTGACACTCAGCAGTTGGCTCCTGAGGTGACCAAGATGCCCTCTATATTGGCCTTTTTACAGGACATCCTGAAGAAGGGCCCTTCTTTTAGCTCTCTGAAAGTTTAGGTGGCAGCTTTGGCCTGTTTCTGAGGTCCAGTGGCTGGTAAGTCTCTAGCCTTGCACCCAGACGTCTCATGCTTTTTCTAGGGGTTTGGCATCTGTGTCCTCCCCTCTGGTCTGTGATCCTTTCCAGGGATCTGTGTCTGGTGCTCAGGGTCCTGATGATGGCATCTTTTGAGCTATTGAAGTGCACTACCTTCAAGGATTTGATGCTCAAGACGATGTTCTTGGTTGTGATTTGTGCTGCAAGGTAGATTTCTAAGTTACAGGCTCTGTCTTACTGAGATTCTTATCTGTCTTTTCTAAGGAGGCAGTTTTGATTCAACCTGTGCCTTCCTGCTTGCCTGAGGTGGTCTGCCGATCTTCCTTCTTTAAGGAGCAGTGTTGGAGGAAGGATAAGGATCTTCGCCCTGTGAATGTCCGAAGAGTGTTTCTCCAGTACATGGAGGTTATGAATTCCCTTTGTAAGTCCAGCCATCTTTTTGTGCTGTTTGCTGACCCACACAAGGATGATGCGGTGGCCAAGTCGACTTTAGGGCACTAGATTAGGGAGGCCATTGCCTCAGCATATTTGTTGCAAAACCGGCCAGCTCCAGAGGGTTTGCGGGCCCATTCTACCCGAGTACAAGTGTCCTTCTGGATGGAGTGGAGCTTGGTAGCCCCTGCAGACATTTGTCAGGTGGCAATGTGGGCATCACTTTCCACTTTCATCAAGCATTACCATTTGGATGTCCACACGCAGGTGGACACGGCCTTTGGCTCTGGGGTTTTGAGAGCTGATGTGTCTTCTTCCCACCCAGTGAAATTGTAACTTTGGTACATCCTACTAGTCAGGACTGATCTAGCTGGATGATAGGGAAGGTGACATTTTACTTGCCAGTTAATGTTCTTTCCTTGAGTCCCACTAGACCAGTCCAGGGCCCACCCCTGAAACTGTATTTGTTCTCTGTTGCAGTTCTCTTTGGTCCGTTGGCTTTGCAGATTCATCTCCTATGGACAGCTTTCTGTTTAGGCTTTTCTGTACATAGTTCTCTACTGTTCTTTACTCCTTGCTGCCCACAATTGAGGTTTGTGAGACTTGCCATGTTTTTCCCATATACTTTGGGATGAAGGGATCTCTGGTAGTTGAGGTGATTAGAGGCATCAGAATGATAATATAATAAACATAACTTTTTACACAATAACAGACTCCTCAGTGAAGCAAAGAGTTACTTTAATTACATTATATTCTTGCAAGAAGGTGCCCACTTGACTGAGCAGACACACCTATCCTCTGTTTCACAGTTCTTTTATAGTACACTATGTCCTCTCCCCCTCTATAACTCATTGGTTAATACTGTCTCACTCCACTTCTTTGTACCTCCGCACCTGTGACAGGCTACGTATTACTAGCCATGTAGTCTCTCCTTCCAGGATGCAGACATACATCAAAGGGAGTCAGAAAGTCATTGCATACAAAATTATATTACAGAGTGGTAAATTAGTGGAATACAAGAATTATACTACATTGTAAAACTAACATATCACATTTGTTTATATCAATAAGAACATTAGATATGCCATACTGGCTCAGACCAAGTTCCATCAAGACAAGTATCCTGTTTCCAATAGTGGCCAATCCAGGTCACAAGTACCTAGCAGGTTCCCAAAAAGACACACAGATTCCACAATGCTTATATTGAGGCAAGCAATGGAATGCCTGCATCCGCTTTAATAATGGTTTATAGACCTTTCCTCCAGGAACTTGTCCAAACGTTTTTCAAACCCAGCTACACTAACGGCTTTTACTACATCCTCCAACAACAAATTCCAGAGTTTGATGATGATGTCATTGAAACCTGGGCTTTTCATTGGTTCTTTGTCTCCACCAATCTGCTGGTAAGGGAACACAACCACTTGTCTGGACTGGTCTAGCAGGACTCAAGGAAAGGACATTAACTGGCAAGTAAAATGTCACCTTAATGGTGATGAATCTGAAGAGCTGTATCAAATCTCAGTGAACATGGAAGATGTAGTAAAGCAAATTGACAAACTAAAAGGCAGAAAATCACCTGGACTGGATGATGTACACCTAGGAGTGCTCAAAGAATGCAAAGGTGAAATTGCAGAGTTACTATTAATAATTTTTAACTTATATTTAAAATCATTTATGGTACCAGAAGATTAGAGGATGGACAATGTAATCCCACATTTTGAAAAGGGTTCCAGGAGTGATACAGGAAACTACAGACCAGTGAGTGCAATGTCAGTGAGAATGAAAATGGTAGAAACCATTTATAAAGAATAAAATTACTGAACACATGGACAGACATGGTTTAATAGGAGAAAGTCAACATAGATTTAGCCAACATAGATTTAGTCTTGCCGCACCAATCTGTTCCATTTCTTTGAAAACATAAATAAACATGCAGATAAAGGTGAGCCAGTTGATATAGGGCCCGATATTAGAAAGGCATCTACATGGTTTACAGACCTGTAAACTATGTAAATGCCGCTGAACAGGATATTCAACTGATTATCCCTGATTATCTCTCCTACACACCCTGATGCTAACCACTTAGCATTGGGGCGTGTTGTGGGTATTCTAAGATGGAGCAGAAGTGACAACATTCACTAACCGGGTAGCAGTGATATTGCACTGCTACTCAGTTAGCGCCCTGTGAGTAAAACTAGGTAAAGCAAAAACTGGCCTTGTTTACCCGTGGGAGCTAATTGAGCAGCAGTGCATTATCGCCACTGCCCGTTTAGCTTCTGCGGCTCCAGGGCATGTGTGGCGATCCTGGATATTCAATATCGGGGCCATATATGACCCCATCATTGAATATACAGAGTTAGAGTTCAGCGGGAATGGCTATGTGCAGTAGCGGCACATAGCCGGCTCAATTCAATATCAGGCCCATAGTGTATTGAGACTTTCAGAAAGCGTTTGACAAAATCACACATGAGAGACTTCTGAGGAAGTTAAAAGGTCATGGCATAAGAGGCAGTGTCCTATTGTGGTTTGGAAACTGGTTGAGAGATGGAAGACAGAGAAGGGATAAATAGTCAATTTTCTCAATGGTGGAAGGTGAATAGTGAAGTATCCTAGGAATCCATACTGGGATTGGTGCTATTTAACATATTTATAAATGATCTGGATGACACAAAAATTGTTAAAGTTGTTAATTCATGCAGATTGTGAGAAATTGCATGAGAATTTGTAAAACTGGGAGACTGGGCATCCAAATGGCAGATGAAATTTAATGTGAACAAGTGCAAAGTGATGCACATAGGGAAAAATAACCCAAATTATAGATACACAATGCTAGGGTCCTCGTTATTATTTATGATATTGTACCTGAGCTTTCCAGATCTGAGAGTTCTCTGGAGAATTCTTATATTAGTCCAATAAATATGGCTTTCTCTAGGACCTCTTAGAATTCTACACTACAATTTTAAACATAATGACTTCTATTAAAGGTTTATGAAAACTCTTAGCAACCAAACATGTAGCCAAGCAACTAACTAATGAACTTATGTTATCTCCGAAAATAAGAATCTTTCCTAATCAACATTTTTTTCAAAGTTACACAGAAAAACATGGGCACATATATTGGACATGTGGTAACGGACACAAAAAAGGGCTGAATTAATTCAACCCCTTTTATTGTGTCTGTTAAAAAGGTACAAAATCCAGCAATGCATTTTCTCCCATTTACAGTATTTTCCAACTATAAAAAAATAAGTCATGACAAGAAGATTATTTTAACCTTGCAGAGTTAGGGGCCCGTTTACTAAAGGTTAGGTACAACACTACCGCGTTAACTTTCATGGATATGAAAGCATTTCCTGGGCAGTTAATGAGGAGCACAATCTTCTAACGCCTGTCGCATTAGCACGGGTGCACTTAACTCCACCTATTGAGGTGGCATTAGGTGAACCCGTGCTAATCACGTGGGACACAGCTCATAGTGTGAACCCAGCTCTAACTGTGCTAAGCTCACCATGCCCACTCTCTGCCTCTAACCCATCCACTCGCAACCCTAATGTGAGTTCCATAGTTAGTGTGGGAATCGTCCCACGCTAACTATCAAGGCCTCATGCTAGCTATCAATGTGTGCCATAGCGCACCTTCAGCGCAAGCCAGAACATGCACTCAAGTTGGCGCCTTTTAGTAGAAGATCCCTTAGAGTACAGCCTGGATTTTAGCAAGCTTTAGCAGTTTCTTCTGACTTAAATTTAAAAAGCGCATTTTAGTATACAGGTTTTGGCCAATATAGCATTTTACAATCCTGCCAGTAGTGTCAGTTCTACCCAGGTGGCCTCTGTGGTGCAGGAGGTTTTCAAGCTGTTTCTGTTTGCAGCTGTTTCTGTTTCTTCAAAAGAGGACTTCCCTAGCTCTAGCGACCCTTTAAAAATTGTTGCTCAGGAGCCCATAATTTTAAATTTCTGCCATTGAATCCCATCTTTGGAAGAAATATCTTTCTAATCCCAAAGCTTTTTTTCCACTGCAAACCATTCCAAACAAGAAGCCATCCTCTCTCCAGATCTATCTATTGCTCCTGTACTTCAGAATTTTCTTCCTGTTAGCCAGCCATTGCCACTTTCCCTAAGAGCAGCTCACCCTGATCACCATTGCCATAATTCTGCTTTGTTTCTTCATTTTCTTCTCTTCATTCTCTTTTCAGTTTGGTTATCAATCCTAGGCCTGAACCATCAAAGCAATTCTCACCCAGTTAGTACACATCTCCAGCCCTTCCAGTCTCATAAGCAGAGGAACGGGGTAGCCCACTACCCCACCAACTGTTTTCCCTTCATGACATCAGCGGCTTGGGAGCTTTGGGGATAGAGGCAGAGGTTGGTTTATTTGGCTCCCTTATTCAAAAAGATGTTTGATGCCCCATCCACCTTCTCCCTCTTTTTATATTCACTGTTTCCACAGACTTGCCTTTTACTTGTGCTGTCCTTGTTTCTTCACTACTTGCAAGGAATGTAGGGGAGAGGAATGTATCTGTACAGCTCTGCATATCTCTAGAGTGCTTTTGGAATTATTAAAAGTAGTAGCAGTCAGGGCTGTACCAAGGTTGAATTGCACGCTGTGTGACTTGCACATCGGGTGCACCCCCAACCTCCCCCCCCCCCCCGCACCTCCATCCAGCCACTTTCTGGATGGCAGCGGGAGAGAAGAGGCACTCCTGATGTGCAAATTGCTGGTGCGCTAAGCAGATCTGTCCCTCCCTTCTCTGACATCGCGTCAGAGAAGAGAGAGACCAGACCTGCTTAGCATGCAGTGAGAAGGCTTAAGGGGCGCATTTCAGCTGTCTGCCATTGCCTGCCGCCACTGAGTGAAGAAAAAGTGGCAGCAGCAGGCAATGGCAGACAGCTGAAATGCACCACTTAAGCCTTTGCGCCCTGTGCAGCCGCACCATTCACACAGGGCTAGGTACGGTCCTGGTAGCAGTCATAAATATTTGTTTATAATCAATCATGAGGCCTAACTAAAACAAAGGCTCCAGCCATTGTGTATATTTAAAATTGACTGATAAAGATGTACCCACTCCTAGAGGATTTTGTCTTTTAGGACACAAATCCTGGTATGGACTCTTGTTACAGCTTTGAGAATTATAAACCTGAATATACAGATTTCTAAAAGCAAACTCCAAAGTGTATTGCAATGAGCAAATATTTTAAACTGTCAGAAATGCTAGATTGACTTTATAGTCAACAACAGGGGTGTTGGCTCTTGCATCAGACTGCAGCCCTCTGTAAATAGCCCACCCTGTATATAGCTCAAACAAATCAAGCACCCAACACATCCCTCACACAACTAAGTTTTATCCTCACTGCATGTACAACACACACACTTTACCTGATTGCTTGCTGTGATACCACCTTGATTATTAAGATAAGGCGGTTTAGAAATACTGTTAAATAAATAAAATAAATAAAATGTTTAGTTGAAACCGCCAGATGTTTATTGAACTGAGCAGTCAGTTGCTGACCAGCTTCTATCTAAGAAGCATCAAGAGGTTGCTCGTAGCTTTGGGAGAGGAAAGCCTGGGAGTTGGGTTTCAGCTCTTCTCCAAAGTTCCAAGCTTTGGACATAGACTTTAAAAAAACAGCAAGGATTTATTCTCAGGGCTGGCTCAAAGGGCTGTAGCACCCTCAGCCAACTTTTGCTTTTGCACTTGCTGCCTCCTTTGGGTCCAATTTTGCAGTGCAAGCTGTGCAAATGGGTAAATATTCAGCCCACTGACTTGTTAAATGTCAATACCCCCATTTAACCTAACCTGTATATTCTGTGCCATTATCTATATGGGTAGTGAACTGAATTTATAGTGCCAACATCTTCATTGTATTATCTGTTTAGGCTAGACCTGCTATTCCACAGATCTAAACTAAATGTATTACTTATATGAATAATTGTTGAATAGTTCTGCTACATGGATAATTTTACTGCCGGCCTTCACTCGTCCCTTAGCATGACCCACAAGTATATGGATCATATCTTAGAAACAACCAAGGAGCGAGGTGCAGCAGCAATTGACACCAACTGCTGCTGCACCTCGCTCCTTGGTTGTTTCTTCGTTGTTTGTGAGAATGTGGACTTTTGGACAGGACTATGGATCATATCTGGTAATTCTGCAATTTAAATAGCCCAATATTATCTGTATATATTCTGAAAGTGCACAGTTAGGCTAATTACATTTTCACTAGCAAATGCATAATTGCCTTTGAATATCAGTATGATAGGGCATAATTATCAATTCATATGGAACATGCCCAGGCTCGCCAATACAATTTTCCCAACAGCGAATATAGAGCAGACGTAGGATGTTTCACTTTACATCTCAACATACAAAAATATTCTATTGAAATTCTGGTCTCATATCAGTGACAACACTACTGACTCCTTCCACTGATAGACATTGTGCAACATAACACAAAACCCTGCAAATGGATATTCACCAGCACCAAGAACTTGAATTACGCCAATCCTACCTATGGAAAAATCAGCACTGCAAATATTCTAGAATACCAGTAATCTCCAGTTGGAAAAGAGAACAAGCTGGACTACTACAGATTCCTAGAGAGAACCTACATGTTAACAGAATCCCTTACCTCGGCTGCACATGGAAATCATAGACCAACACCTAGTAAATAAGAAACTACAAAATTTGCAACAAATATATAGACAAAAATTGAAATGGAAAACCCCAAAAACAGACACTGAACTGTGAAACACCAAAGAAAGAGTAACAGGATATATTTCCTCCTTTTACGAACTATAAGGAACGCACATTTTCAAAGTCAACATTCTCTAAAAAAACCCATTCTTTTGTACCTTTGTTGTATGATTATTTGATTTTTCCAGTCGGGTTGGTCCTGGTCTTTCTTTTCCGTTCCCTCTTGTTGGATTTCTTCTAAGTCCTTTTCCAGGATCTCATTTCCATTTTCTGGTCTTCATACTCCCTGTCTTTGTCCTTTCCTTCCCTACATCTCTTTCTGGCATTGATCTTTCTTTTTTTCTCTCTTTCTTTTATTTGCTTTTTTCCTAACTATAGCTTAATTCCATTCCTCTTTCTTCCTCATTCAATCTTCAGTCTTCCTCTTTTCATCATTCACCTACTTACCAGCTGTCTATTTCCTAACCTTAATTCCCTCGTCCTGTCTCATTCCTTTGCCAGCATCCTATATGCCCTTCTTTCACCCACTTTCTAGTCCCCCATGTACTCATCTCCTCCCAGTCTCATCTACCACCTTCTGTCTGTCATCCCCTAATTATCCCCAGCTCATTCTCTAGCACTTATTGTCTCTCCACCTCCAGGCCTTTTCTTACCCCTATCCAGGCTTCTATTTCCACTTTCACTTCCTTCAGGTCTTCAAGCCTTCTCCCATCCCCATATTTCTGCATTTAGTCTCACAGCCCTACTCATACACCCCACCCAATTATCTTGTCCCCATTGTCCCAATCTCTGGTCGATTTCTTAGTCCCCACTATCCACCCAAGCAACTCCAAGTCCCCACTCATAATCCCACCCAAGTCCTGAGTCCTCACTTACACTCCCAATACCCAGTCTTTCTTCTCTTTTCTCACCCAGTATTAGTCTCCAGCTCAGAATACCTGCTTTCCCACATCCCTATATCATGAGTGCCTGCCCTCATGCCTCCTATTCTCCTTCCCCAACACCTACCCATTTACTTCCTTATCCAATATTTATTAACCTTCTCTTTCCTCCTCCAAAGCCCCAACATGCGTTCTTATACCCCCCCTTACTACATAAGAACATAAGATATGCCATACTGGGTCAGACCAAGGTCCATCAAGCCCAGTATCCTGTTTCCAACAGTGGCCAATCTAGGTCATACGTACCTAGCAGTTTCCCCAAAAGACACAGGTTCCGCAATGCTTGTACTGGGTCAAGCATTGATATCCGGGGTCCCTTCTTAATAATGGTTTATGGACCTTTCCTCCAGGAACTTGTCCAACCCTTTTTTAAACCCAGCTACACTAACAGCCTTTACTACATCCTCTGGTAACAAATTCCAGGGTTTGATTACACGTTGAGTGAAAAAATATTTTCTTTTATTAGTCTTAAATAGTTTACCCTATAGCTTTATTGCATGTCCCCTAGTCTTTCTATATTCTGATAACATAAACAATTGATCTACGTTTACCCGTTCCACTCCATTCATTAATTCCAGTTCGAACGGAACAAGGAGAAACAGAATGATTTAAAATAAGCAAAGGTGTAAGACAAGGCTGCATACTTTCCCCCTACCTGTTTAATTTATATGCAGAACAAATCATCAGAGAAGCAGGATTGTATGAAGACAACAGAGGTGTGAAGATTGGTGGAAGACTCATCAACAACCTTCGCTATGTTGATGATATCACATTACTGGCTGAAAGTGAAGATGATCTGAAACATTTGCTTCTCACAATCAAAGAACATAGTCTCAAAATGGGCCTGCACCTTAATGTAAAGAAGACAAAGATCATGAAACTGGCATAATCAACAGGTTCATCGTTGAAGGAGAAGAAATTTAAATTGTGAACAACTTTAACCTACTTGGATCAACTATCAATAAAGAAGCAACAAGCAGTCAAGAAATCAGACGACGCATTGCTCTTGGCAGAATGGCTATGAAAGACCTAGATAAGATTCTCAAGAGCAGAGATGTCTCTCTCCATACAAAGATTCGACTTGTTCAAGCCATGGTATTTTCAATAACATCATATGGATGTGAAAGCTGGACAGTGAAAAAGATAGACAGGAAGAAAATTGATGCCTTTGAATTATGGTGCTGGCGGCGAATATTGTGTATACCATGGACTGCCCGAAGAACAAACCAGTCGGTACTAGAGGAGATCAAACCTAAGCTTTCTTTAGAAGCTCAGATGACAAGACTTCAACTTTCATACTTTGGACACATCATGCGAAGAAAGAGATCATTAGAGAAAGACATTATGCTTGGCAAGATAGAAGGTCAACGCAAAAGAGGAAGGCCAGCAATGAGATGGATCGATACAATAACAGCAGCTACGGGTACCAGTCTGTCAACAATGAGCCACCTGACTGAAGACCGAACACAATTTAGGATAGCTATCCAGAGGGTCGCCATGAGTCGACTCCGACTCGACGGCCATTAACAACAACAACAACATCATATCTCTCCTCAGCCGTCTCTTTTCCAGGTTAAAGAGCCCTAACCTTTTTAGCCTTTCTTCATAGGAGTATCCTTCCATCCCCTTTACCATTTTGGTGGCTCTTCTCTGAACCATTTCTAATAATGCTATATCCTTTTTAAGATACGGCGACCAGAATTGCACACAATATTCAAGGTGCGGTCTCACCATGGAATGATATAGAGGCATTATAATATCTTTATTTTATTTATTTATTTACATTCTCTTATATACCGCGCTATTCTGCATCAGTGCAGTTTACATTGAACAAACTGAAATTACATTGAACAGGGCATTATAACTTGGAGATAACTATTTTACAGGGAACATGAGCTATGGAGGGTTAAGTGGCTTGCCCAAGACCACAAGGAGCACCTGTGGGACTAGAAACCCCAGTTCTTCCGGCCCAAGTTTGCTGTCCTCTAGTGGGATTTGAACCCCCGACCTTCCGGCCTGAAGTACCTTGCCCCAACCACTAGGCCACTCCTCCACTCCACTCTTTTGTTTTATTTTCCATTCCTTTCCTTATGATACCTAGCATTCTATTTGCTCTCTTGGCTGCCGCTGCACACTGGGCCGAGGGTTTTAACATGTTATCCACAATGATGCCTAAATCTTTTTCCTGGGTGGTGGTTCCTAATGTGGAACCTTGCATTGTGTAACCATAGTTTGGGTTGTTCTTCCCTAGGTTCATAACTTTGCACTTGTCCACATTAAATTTCATCTGCCATTTTGATGCCCAGTCTTCCAATTTATCAACACATTGTCACCACCGCTACCTCATTCTCTTCCTTGACATCATCACTGATTCTCCCAGACTGCTAAGGGCTCAGAGGACAACAGCAGGAGAACACATTGGGCTTGATCCTCCTGTTCTCTTGCCTGGGGCCCGAACATTGTGCTTTGGTCATTACAGAGGTCTGAAGAATGCATTAGGGCTCCTTCCAGAACCCAGCAATCAAGGCCCTAATTCAGCCACTTGGTATTATCTTAAGCAATGACCATGACTCTACCCCCTCCCTAAAGTCTATGAGTGTTGCCTCTTCAGCATCTCCAGAACTAGCCAATACAAGAAACAGAGCAGATTTAAAGCACAGGCTAATTAGGCATATGCCTAATCTCCAAAGTTTTAGTGGAATCCTGCCTGGGCCCTGCACAGGAAACAGATAATGTTATCAGTTGCAACTACTGAATTTCCCATATCGGAGGCGTCCTGCATTAGCACTTCCTACCCCAGGAGTCAGGCCAGTATCTGAGAAGCAGTGGCATCATTAGCTATCATCGTGCATTGGTCCCCCTGATGTCTTCAGCATATTGGATTATTCAACCCCCAAAGCAAAGTCATGTTACTCAAAGGTATAAATAGTAGCCAGCCAGTGCTTGGAATTTCAGAGGCTGGGGAGAATGTTTGTTAAAGTGTGAGAGGGAGAGCAAGAAAATCCTTGTTGGTGTCTGTGGTATTTTTGAACCTGACATTAATGTGATGTGATTAGTATTAATTTGTAGGGATTTAAAAATACATTTCCATATCGTCCTGCTAGACCAGTCCAAACAAGTGGGTTGTGTTCCCTTACCAGCAGATTGGTGGAGACAACGAACCATGAAAAGTCCAGATTTCAATGACATCACTCCCGTGCCTCTATCTGCCTCAGTCACCAGCAGTCTCTTCGGTATTTCTTTGTCTCCAGCAGATGGTGGATGGATTTTCCTCTCTCTGAAGAACTGAGAGGAAAAGATTGATTTAAACGCTTGTGAACGACCACCATGAAGGTGACTCTCTCACTTGAGCATGATGTGGGAGGCTCCACTAGATGGCGGTCTTTATGATAGCTAGAGGAGGAAGGAAAATTGGTTCAGCTCCATACTTTTACCCTGAATAAGAGCCTGTTGAGCAACCAGAAAATGGAAGGATTGGAAAGATTTGGAAGAGTTCAGCAACCTCACATAACTTCAATGCCCCCTGCCTCCTCCTCTGTCCCCTCTTCTTTCTCCCAAAGTTTGCAGAAAGCTCTCAGAGGAATCTGCCTGGCAGCCACCTTAACGCAGAGCCTGCAAAGCAAAGAACCAGTTTCAGGTAAGTAGAGCTATTCCCAGCATGGACTTTTGCCTGGGGCTCTCAGGGGGTGAGTACCAAAACTTGATCTCATCATTGTCCTTGTTGGAGAGCTTCCAATTCCGTCCTTCTGGGGTGCAATTCGGGGTGGACTGCTGGCAACCGTTGGCATGGTGTGGCCATTTCCCACCATTTTCTACATGCATTACAGGCACTTTTTACTATTGTGGGCCTGAAGATCAAGTGGTCCTAGCCCACATTCTGCCCAAGCGGCTTCAACGTGCATTCCTACCCAAGCGCCCATTTCATGCATTGCTGTGCCTTATGGCTACCACAGCCTTAGAGCATGCTGCTATTGCACTTGCCTTAATTCTTTGTGTCTTCTTTCAGGAAACATGCTTGACCTGTTGGAAACGAGGTGTGCCTTCTGGACTCTGTTCTTCTTGCATGGAAGTTTCTATGTCCCTGGAGAAACTGTCGTCCCCCCCCCCCCCTCCTCTCAGCAGGAGGATGCAGTTGATCTGGCCATGCCTGTCCCAGGGCAGGAGGTGGTGGATGGCGTTGTGGGTAAGGCTGACCAGCTGGCCGGAGGTTTCATTGACAGAACTGTGGGCCACTCCCCATCTCTAGGGGTTGGACAGTGGCTATGTCCTCTGTAGTTGGTCATTTCCGAGAAGAGAGCTTTTAGAGTCCGGATTGCCCTCCCTGGAATTCTTTTCCTTTTTATAACAGACCTGGTCATCTGGCATGGAAATTCAGACCCTGGGGTCTCTGGGTTCCCCCGAGCACAGTCTTGTGAGGGGAAAGCTGAGAGTGGAAGCTCTGTTTGATTGCCTATGGCTAAGCATTCCCAGCAATGGGCACGCCCTAGAGATGGGGATCAACTGTGACTTGGTTTCAGATGTCTTGGTTCTGGCTCTGATGTAGATCAAGAAGTACTCTCACCTTCGGAGGACTGGAAAGAGACCGGTGTTATCCAACTGTTCTAGAAGGAGGAACTGGTGCCATTGGTTGCCAGGGTTTCATCCACATTGAGCTTGGTGGATGCTCCAGGTACGGAATAGGAGCCAAAGGCGCATCCACTCCTGCAAGGGGTGCAGAAACCCACTACTGTCTTCCCGTTCCTGGAGGTGCTCAAGGGCATAATCCAGTCAGAATGTGATTCCCCCAACTCCCTTCTTAAGGGGCTAAGAATTAATAAGAAGATGTATGCTCTCCCAGAGAAGGAGTGCATTGTGTGGTTTGATATTCCCCAAGGTGGTTGCACAGGTCATGGCGGTTATCAGACAGACCACCATTCCTGTGAAAGGCGAATTGGCCTTAAATGATATTCTGGACTGAAAGGTGGATTTATTGTTGAAGAACCAGTTTGCCACCGCTCTGCTATTCTTCATTTGGCGGTATGTGCAGGCCTGACATGGATTCAATCTCTTCTGCCATTTGTTACTACCCCTCTTTTGGGATCAGCTACGGCCTTCCTTGTCTATGCCATGATTGACTTGGTATGTTTAGCAGCCAGGGGTAGTGCCCTGTTGACAGTGACACTGCATTGGATTTGGCTCCTACTCTTGACACATTGCCAAAGCCCAGTTGACCCAGCTGGCATTTAAAGGGAAGAAAATTTGGAGAAGCTGATGAATGACCTGAGCGAGACAAAATCTTACTGCCTTCTGGAGGACAGGTCCAATGGGACTATGAAACAGGCAGGAGCCTCTTTCCCATCAGCCTCTGCCTGCTCCCCGTGAGCACGCTGGTCAGACTCCCGGGGGTCTCAGAACTCCTATCACTGCCGGCCTGGAAAACCTTTTCCCCCTCTGCTTCCAGACTTAGGGCTCGTTCTCAGTCCTTTCCTGGAACGCATGGTCCCAGGGACTCAGTCCCCTCCAGAGGAAGACCCTCCTGGGCTATACAATGAAGTTTTGGGGGCCCATTCCTTGGTTCCTCCGGTTGGGAGCAGGCTTCATGGTTACCAAGGATTGCTGGGTGCTAGACACCAATCAGTACAGCTATGTTTTGGAATGCAAAGAGCCAATCCCGGACACCTTTGTCATCAACTCTTGTGGGTCTGTGATCAAAGGACCGCTGTGCAGACAGCCTAGGATAATTTGCTGTTCCTGAAGGAAATGGTGCCCATTCCCCTGGACGATCGGGGCAGGGGCAGGTCTTCCATCCATTTTGTGGAGTCAAAAAAGGATGTATTCTTCCAGCCCATTCTGGACCTCAAGGGTGTCAATGAGCAATTGTGCATCCTGTGTTTCTGGATAGAAACTTTGCGATCTGTGATTCAAGCTGTGCACTGAGGGGAGTTCCTGGCATCTCTGGTTTTGGCTGAGGCATATTTTCACATCCCAATCTGGGAAGATCAGCAAAGTATCTGCATTTTGCCATGCTTGGCTCTCACTTTCAGTTCATCGCCCTCCCATTCAGACTCTCCACTGCCCCTCGAATGTTCTCCAAGGTCATGGTGGTGGTAGCTCTGGCACTATGGCGCCA
This sequence comes from Ichthyophis bannanicus, assembly GCA_033557465.1. Lineage (NCBI taxonomy): Eukaryota > Metazoa > Chordata > Amphibia > Gymnophiona > Ichthyophiidae > Ichthyophis > Ichthyophis bannanicus. The sequence goes on from CM066033.1 coordinate 738,751,281, forward strand.
AGGGATTTGTGTGCGCCCATATCTAGATGACTGGTTCTTCTGAGTCCATTCTCTTTCAGAGGCATCTCAGGCAGCGACACAAGTGGTGTCCTTTTTGGAAAGCCTCAGCTGGTTAATCAATCAGGGAAAGAGCCAGTTGTTTCCATTCCAGTTATTGCAGTTCCTGGAAACAAGTTTAAATACTCGGAGGGGGGGGGGGGAGGGATGCTAGAGTCTTCCTGGTGCTGTTCTGTTCTCAGCAGGCTCTCAGAGTTCGGGGTTATCTTCAACTCCACAGATTGATGGCAGTGACAATTTATTTTATTTATTTATTTAGTATACATTTGTATACCGCTACTTCCAGCGATCAGCACAATCAAGATGGTGCTGTGGGTGGGTGCTCATATGCAGTTGTTCCAATGGTTTTTGCTGAAATCGGTGGTCCCTGAGCTCTCAGCCTGTGGTAGTAGCAGCAGCCATGTCAACTGAGGAAGGGATAATAATGGATGCCAATCTCTTGGCCTGAGGAGCACATTACCAGGATCGGATAGCCTAGAGCCATTGGAACCACAGGGAAGTGATTTGGTCCATCATCCGCCTCGAGGTGAGGGCCATCAGGTAGGCTCTTCTGTGTTTCCAGCCCCTGATCAAGAGGCGGGCAGTTTGAGTGTTTTAAGACAACACCACAGCAGTGGCTTATGTCAATCAGCAAGGCGGCATTAGGAGCCCTAGAGATGGCTCTCCTGTTTGCCTGGGTGGAGAAGGACCTCCTAGCTTTGTTGGCTCAGCATATTGCTGGGGTGGACAATGTGGCAGCGGACTTTCTCAGCCGGCACTCTGGATCCAAGAGAGTGGGAGTTGAGTCAAAAGATGTTTTGGTTAATTCTGCATTGCTGTGATCACCACAAGATGGATCTAACTGTGACCATCTCCATTGCTAAAGTGTACCACTTCTTCAGTTGCCACACAGAGATGGAGTCCGAGGGCACTGATGCCCTGGCTCAACCCTGGCCAAGTCAACACCTGCTATGTGTTTCCTCCGAGGCCCCTGGTGGAAGGTGTGATTTGGCGTATAGAGTGCCACCTGGGAAGGATTATTCTGGTGGTGTAGTTTGGCTGATGAGAGTGTGGTTCAGAGATCTGATGTGGCTCCTGCAAGAGCCACCCCTTCATTTGCCTCCATCTTGGGGCCAATTATGTCAGGGACCAGTCATCTTGGAGGACCCTGTTCCCTTCTAGCTTACGGCTGGGCTCTTGAAAGAAGACAGCTAGTGTGCAAGGGCTACTCTCCGGTGGTGGTTTCTATTCTGCTCGGCGTCTGGAGGAGGTCTACCAGTCTGGCATACATGTGGGTTTTGTGCCTGTTTGAGTGATGTTGTGGCACACGGCAGCTGGCTCCTGAGGCAGCCTAGTTGCCGTCCCTGCTGGCCCTTCTATAGGACGGTCTGGAGAAGGGGTTTTCTCTTAGCTCCCTGAAGGTTCAAGTGGCAGCTTTGGCCTGTTTCAGAGGTCTATAGCCTTACACAGGATGTTTCGTGCTTTCTTCAGGGCAGTTCGCCATCTGTTCCTCCCCTCCGGTTTATGATCCTTTCCTGGTATCTGTGTCTGGTGCTCAGGGCCCTAATGTCAGAACCTTCTGAGCCTTTAAGCATGCTGCTCTGAAGGATTTGATGCCCAAAACCATCTTCTTGGTTGCAATTTGTTCTGCAAGGTGTATTTCTGAGCTGAAGACTCTGTCTTGACAAAATCCTTACCTATCTTTTTCTGAGGAGGCCGTTTCCTTTCGGCCTGTGCCTTCCTTCTTGCCTAAGGTGAATTCTCCCTTTCTGGTGAACCAGTTTGCTTGTCTGCCCTTCTGTGTTGAGGGAAGGATGAGAATCTTCACCTTGTGGATGTCCAGACGGAGGGTGCTTCTCCGGTATTTGGAATTTATGAATTATTTTTGTAAGTCAAAACATTATTTTGTGCTGTTTGCTGGCCTGTGCAAAGGTGTTACAAAGGCTAAGTCTACACTGGGGCACTGGATTAAGGAGGCCATTGCCTTGGTATATCTGCTTAAGAACATAAGAACATAAGATATGCCATACTCGGTCAGACTAAGGTCCATCAAGCCCAGTAACCTGTTTCCAACAGTGGCCAATCGAGGTCATATGTACCTAGCAGTTTCCCCAAAAGACACACGTTCCACAATTCTTGTATAGGGTCAAGCACTGATATCCTGGGTCCCTTCTTAATAATGGTTTATGGACCTTTCCTCCAGGAACTTGTCCAAACCTTTTTTAAACCCAGCTACACTAACAGCCTTTACTACATCCTCCGGTAACAAATTCCAGAGTTTGATTACATGTTGAGTGAAAAAATATTTTCTTTTATTAGTCTTAAATAGTTTATCCTGTAGCTTCATTGCATGTCCCCTAGTCTTTCTATATTTTGATAACATAAACAATCGATCTACATTTACCCGTTCCACTCCATTCATTAATTTATAGACTTCTATCATATCTCCCCTCAGCCGTCTCTTTTCCAGGTTAAAGAGCCCTAACCTTTTTAGCCTTTCTTCATAGGGGTATCCTTCCATCCCCTTTACCATTTTTGTGGCTCTTCTCTGAACCTTTTCTAATAACGCTATATCCTTTTTAAGATACGGCGACCAGAATTGCACACAATATTCAGGGTGCGGTTTCACCATGGAACGAGATAGAGGCATTATAATATCTTTTATTTTATTTTCCATTCCTTTCCTTATGATACCTAGCATTCTATTTGTTCTCTTGGCTGCCGCTGCATACTGGGCTGAGGGTTTTAACATGTTATCCACAATGACGCTTAAATCTTTTTCCTGGGTGGTGGTTCCTAATGTGGAACCTTGCATCGTGTAACCATAGTTGGGGTTGTTCTTTCCTAGGTGCATAACTTTGCATTTGTCCGCATTAAATTTCATCTGCCATTTTGATGCCCAGTCTTCCAATTCACCAAGATCCTCTTGCAATTTTCCACAATCCTCTTGGGTTTTAACAACTTTAAATAGTTTTGTGTCATCTGCAAATTTGATAACCTCACTCGTTATTCCCTTTTCCAGGTCATTTATGAATGTCAAAAAGCAGCGGACCCAGCACAGATCCCTGGGGTACACCACTATTCACCTTTCTCCATTGGGAAAATTGGCCATTTAGCCCTACCCTCTGCTTTCTATCTTTTAACCAGTTCCTGATCCACAGAAGTACACTGCCTCCTATCCCATGACTTTTTAGTTTTGCCAAAAGTCTCTGATGAGGGATCTTGTCAAAGGCTTTCTGAAAGTCCAAATACACTATATCAACCGACTCACCTTTGTCTACCTATTTATTCACACCTTCAAAAAAACATAGCAGATTAGTAAGACAAGATCTTCCTTGTCTAAAGCCATGTTGGCTGTCTCCCATTAAGCCATGACTATCTACATGTTCAGCAATTTTGTTCTTTATGATGGTTTCTACCATTTTTCTGCTGCGGAACTGAACGGTTCTGGAGGGTTTGCACGCCCATTCTACCCGAGTGCAAGCATCCTCATGGGCGGAGCGAAGCTCAGTAGCCCCTGCTGACATGTGTTGTGGGCAATACTTTTCACTTTTGTCCAGCTCTACCACTTGGATGTCCCCACATTTATTTATTTATTTATTTATTTAGACAGTTTTGTATACCGCCTTATCCTTCAATCAAAGCGGTCACAACACAATTGGGGGATACATTTAACACGCGGGGATATGAGACACATACACTAATACTTACAGGGAACATGGGCAATGGAGGGTTAAGTGGCTTGCCCAAGACCACAAGGAGCACCTGTGGGACTAGAAACCCCAGTCCTTCCGGCCCAAGGTTGCTGTCCTCTAGTGGGATTTGAACCCCCGACCTTCCGGCCTGAAGTACCTTACCCCAACCACTAGGCTACTCGTCCCTGGGTGGACATGGCCTTTGGCTCTAAGGTTTTGCAAGCTGCTGTGTCTTCTTCCCGGCCAGTGGAGTCATAGCTTTGGTACATCCCACTTGTCTGGACTGGTCTAGCTTGATGATATGGAAGGTAACATTTTACTTAACAGATAATGTCTTTTCCTTGAATCCTGCTAGACCAGTCCAGGGCCTGCCTCTGAAACTATATTTGCTCTGTTCTTCTGCTATGGTTCCCTTGGGTCCACTATGACTTATATACTTGGCTCTGCAAGTTCATCTTCTATTGACAGCCTTCTATTTCTGCCTTCCTGTATGTATTTCTCTACTGTTGATTACTCACTGTTGCCCACCTTGAGGTTGTGTGAGGCTTGCCATGTTCTCCCATATGCTTTGGGATGGATACTGAAAAGACCTCTGGTGGCTGAGGCAGATAGAGGTAGAGGAGTGATGCTATTGAAACCTGAGCTTTTCATTGGTTCTGTGTCCCCACCAATCAGCTGGGAGGGGAACACAACCAACTTGTTTGGACTGGTCTAGCAGGATTCAAGGAAAGGGCATTAATGGGTAAGTAAAATGCTATGTTATGGGGGCTGTGTTTCGTGTTTGCCTATGGTCCACTAAAGAGTTAAACCTGCACTGTGAAGGAGCAGAAAGCCCAACACAGGACTTGAACTTAGTATCTTCTACATAGTAGCATATAACACATGCCACTTGAGCCAGCCAGAGAACTCTGTATTGATCACCCTCAGAGCCCCATGTGGGCATCACAGTCCTATGCATGAAAGCAACACAGACTTATAATGGGCAGCCTGAGGTGATATTTTTTTAGCATAGGGGTGTGATCATAATAAAAAAAAAAGTACAGACCTATTACAAAAAAAGGTGAAAATTAAATATAGAAATAAAACATATGAGATACCCAGAAGTCTTAGAAGCAAGCAACTGGGCCACAATATATATATATATATTTTTTTTATAAATTTTATTTGTAAGCAACCGAACAAAAATAACAGCCATCAGCAAAGCAAACAACGAACCCCTGAGAAGGGTGCACTCTTATCCCTGCCCCGGGGAGCTAAGGTTACATATACATGGCATAAGGAAACAATTCCAAAAAACAACACATTTTATGTATTTTTTGACAAACAGAACCCCCCCCCCCACCCTTCCCCCTCCCGTCGCAGTCTACAGCCCTCTGCGGCACCAGCCCCCATACACCTCAGAAACCGCCCTCACAGTGCACTCCCACAGGCAATCACTATGCTGCCAGTACCATCAGGAGCCCACATTAAGCACTTCATTCCTACAATAGGGCCCAAGGCTCTGAATATAAGGGTCCCATATCAACATAGAAGTGGACCATCTCTTCGCCTGGCCCTTAGCCCTCCAGCGTTCTGTCAGCATCAGTTGATGAAAGCTATTGCAGCACTCCAGGAAAGTAGGCGGGGAGCCATCCCGCCAGTGGTGAAGTATCGGGCCCTTCCCCACCAAGCAGGCCTTATGCACCAACAGCCGTTCTCCTGTCCCTTTCGGTAGGGCCGAATTCAACTGGTCCAATATGACCAGCGGGCCCGTCTAGGGGAACTGCTGTTCCAACAACCCCTCTAGGCAACGATGGATACGGGCCCAATAGGGCCGGATACACTGACATGTCCACCACATATGGGTTAAGTCAGCTAGTGGCTCCGAACAGCGCGGGCAAGACCCATCTTGAGTGATATGGCTACGCAAGGCCTGCCGAGGTGAAAAATGAACACGAGTTAAGGCCTTATATTGTACCTCCCGCCACCGGGCCCCTTCCACCAGGGTAACTAAACGCTTCAAGGCCCCTAAAATGGATCCACAAGGAACCTCCCGTCCCAGCTCTCGTGCCCAGGCCCGCTCGACCCGATCGTAATCCGGCACAACACCAAAACACGCAAGCCAGGTCTTCAACCGCGCTATCGATGTTGGTGCTTCACCCCCTATGTCAAAGAAGGCAAGGATTTGCGCTGAACGATCTGCCGCAAGCTCCACCCGAGGCAAAGAGGCCACATAATGGGCAACCTGCAGGTAGGCAAAATAGTGGCGGGAGGGGAGCTCATATTCCACACACAGGTCCAAAAAGGGTTTACACTTACCCGCCAGGTCCACCACATGGCCCACGGTGCGCAAACCCTGCACACCCCAAGACTGAAAGACCCGAGAATCGGAACCGGGAGGGAAATGTACATTACCTCGTAAGGGCAACCAGCTCGAGGCCTTCCAGTCTCGTTTCAAATAGCCATTCAACTGTTGCCAAGTGCGACAGGCCGCGCACAGCAGGACATGCTGTTGAAGGCCACTAGGCAATTGAGCACTCTCCAGGTGTAGAATCCCCAGCAAGGAAAGGGGGGCGACTACCGCCATCTCCAAAGCCCGAGGCGTATAAGTATCCGTCCCCCCCAACCAGTCACCCACATGACGCGCCTGACAAGCCAAAGCATACAACCAGATGTCAGGCAGTCCAATACCTCCGCTACTCCACGACCCAATCATACGACCCATTGGTATACGAGCTCTGGTCCCTTTCCACAAAAACCTCTGAATTTCGCTTTCCAAACAATGCACGTCGCGATGCAACAACCAAACAGGCAGAGTTTGCAACCAATATAGGATTCGGGGTAGGACTACCATTTTTACTGCCGCCACCCTCCCCAAAAGCGACAGCGGCAGAGGATTCCAGGCCCGCAGTTGAGTGCGCAAGCCGGATAGGATCCTCTCAAAATTTGCGCGATATAATTCCCTAGTGTGGGTGGTCAGGACAATTCCCAAATACACAAATTGTTGTTCCGCCCATCTCAAAGGGAAGTGCCCGCTCCACCCTCCCCGTACCTGGCCCCCCACGTCTAAGGCTACCGATTTATCGGTATTTATACGGAGGCCTGCAAACTGACCATACTCCGCAAACTCAATCATTAAGCGGGACAAAGACTCTTGAGGGGCAAGCAGGTGCACCAACATATTGTCCGCGAAGGCCGATATCTTAAAACCTTGCGTGCCTATGGCTACCCCACGGATAGTCTGAGCGGTTTCAATGCGATGAATAAGAGGGTCCAAAGTTAAAACAAACAACAAAGGAGATAAAGGGCAGCCCTGTCTAGTGCCTCTAAACAAAGAAAACTGATCTGAAAAGGTCCCATTACAAAGCACCCGAGCCATCGGGTTCACATAAAGACTCTTCACCATGCCACAGAAAGAAGAACCCAGGCCATACCGCGGTAACAAATAATGAAGATACTGCCAATTGACTCTGTCAAACGCTTTTTCGGCATCGAAGCTCACCAAGAGGGACGGCACTTGTCGCGCATGCACCCACTCCAGAGACACTAGTATCCGACGCACATTACGAACTGCATAACGACCCCTAACAAAACCCACCTGCGACTCATGCACTAAGTCACCCAAAATGGCCGCTAATCTTTCAGCCAGAATTTTCGCCATGATCTTCATATCAAAATTCAACAAAGAAATCGGCCGGTAAGAGGCCGCTTGCGTCAAGTCCTTCCCCGGTTTAGGAATCAATGTTATGTATGCCTGATTGTCCCCCCAAGTCATAGCACCCCTCTCCGTACGCCTCTGGTATGTCGCCACTAACATAGGGCCCACCCAATCAGAGAGAATTTTGTAAAATTCTGCCCCGTAGCCGTCCGGTCCAGGAGTCTTGTAATAACTAGCTGATGAAACCACCTGCTGCACCTCCTGAAGCGTTATGGGCCGTCCCAAGAAAGCACGCTGCTCCTCTGTCGCCTGGGGCAGCTCTATGTTTCGCAAGTATGTTTCCATCATAGGAGTATTTTTCTCCTCTGCGGCGTATAATTTTTGGAAAAAAACCCTAAATATCGCACTAATCTCCTCTTTCTTATTCTGGAGGCGGCCTTGATCATCTCTAAGGGCTGTGACCAACCACCCACTACGAGGACCCCTCAGGCACCTACTTAACAATGTGCCTGGCTTGTCACCAAAACAGTGTAACTTATATTTGTAGTACATAATGGATTTCTTGGCGCGCTGATGCAGCAATTCGTTCAAGGCAACCTGAAGCTCCCAAAGTCTCTTCTTATTGGACAGTGTAGGGGTGTGCCCATTGAGCTTTCGCGCCCGAGTGATCTGTTTCTCGAACCTAATGATTTGCTCTGCCATCAATCTTCGCTTCCGAGCTACATAACCAATGATTTCCCCCCTTAACACCACCTTGGCCGTCTCCCAGACCAATTCCGGGTCGTCTCTATGAACCTGATGGGTCGCCTCAAATTCCTGCCAGCGTTGACACAAAAATTGCTGAAAATTAGTGTCTTTATAGAACTCAATTGGGAATCGCCATATACGCGCAAAGTTCGTTGCTCCTCCCCATTTTAACTCCAACCAAATCATGGCATGGTCTGAAATTTCCAGAGGGCCTATCTGAGCATCCCCAGTGCATGCAAATTGACTCGCAGATAGCAGAAGATAATCAATGCGCGCACTGGTACCATGCTCCCGCGAAGCGTGAGTAAAATCTTTTTCAAGGGGATGTAGCAATCTCCACGGGTCCACTAGACCCAACCAAGTCCGAAGACTCTGCAGAGTCCGAGCAAGGAGCTGCCTCTCATGAGTGCCGCTACCTCTGGAAGTATCCAATTTGACATCAAAGACCCCGTTAAAATCCCCACCCAGCATCAATGGTACATTGGGTAGTTGTTCAACTTTAGCCGCAAGCCGATTAAAAAACTCTGGATCCCGCGTATTAGGAGCATACAGATCACCCAAGATTATCTCCCGATCTTCCAGTAAGCCATGTAGTAACAAAAATCTACCATGTGGGTTCACAATTTGCTGCTTTAACGTGAAACGCACCCTCTTGTGAACGAGGATGGCTACCCCACCCTTCTTACCCAGTGCGGGGGCCCCCCAGACCTGGCCCACCCAATCCCTGCAGAGTTTGGCGTGTTCCTCCGCCGTCTGATGTGTTTCCTGCAGCAGCGCAATATCACATTGATGTCTAGCCAACGCTTTCAATATTTTATATCTCTTAGTGGGGCTACCTAATCCACAAACATTCCAAGAAAAGACCTTCAACATATCTCCTCCATCAGAGGTCTTTGGTGGGATCAAATATCCACAGGAAGCACATACATAAAGAGGCAACCCCCCCCCCCCCCAGCCCAGGGCCGCCTTCTGCGTATTTCCCAAAGGAAATAGCCAGACCTCCGCGAGGGCTGTAGACCGCGACAATATCCCATCATTTCCCCCCTCCCCAAACCCTCCCCCCCTGAACCCCCCTCCACCAACCACTACCAACACCTCTTAGCCTAATCCTAGACTAACCTTCCCCTTGTGGTATTCGGGCCTACCCCTACCCATGAAGTCCCCCTTTAACCAAGCTGGACTAACCTCTATTCAAAAAACAAAAACTCCCTCAAGCACTCCCCCCTGACATCCACTCCCCCATCCAATCCAAAACCCAGACCCCCACCAACAATAACTCCCCCTTGAACTAAGCTATCACACTTACACATCCTCCCCAGGACATTCAATCAGTCATCCCCATGCATCCAATCCCTAACCCAAAAGAAAAATAGAAAACACAAAAATTCCTCGGGGCCACCCACCAACCCTCCAGGAGGAGTGAGCCCAATGCTAAGTAATCTACCTACAAGGAGAAATCCCAGGCAATAAACAGACACACACCACACACTCCCTCGTCGCATACACACAAGTGTGCCCTGATGCTTCTACCATTAACTTTACAAACATATCAGTAAAGCAGAGGACAATATAACAGAAAAGTCCAAATTCAGAGGGGCCTTTGGGCCACTGTAGACTCCTCTTCAGGTCCCTCAGCAGTGCTAGGCTCTCTCACCTACTGGGCCGCGCCCTCTTGCAGGAAACTCCGACAGATCCGGCCGCCCGCCTCACGAAGCAGCGTCTGGGCCTGTAGGGAGGTGTTCCAGGAATGCCTGAGCATCCGTGGGTGTCAAGAACAGCTGGGTCCGGCCTTGGTAGTCCACCCGCAGCTTAGCCGGGTAAAGCAGCGAGAAGCGCACCCCGCGATTCACAAGTTGGGCACAGGTTGTTGTAAAGGCCCGTTGTTGTTGGCTGACCAGTTGTGAATAGTCCTGGAAAATCAGGATTTGGTCCGGGCCATCCGCCGGTCTCCTGCGGGCTCGCGCAGCTCGTAGAACTTCCTCCTTCTGGCTGAAGTCAAGAAAGCGAGCGATAACAGCACGTGGCCGGCGGTCTAGATCGCGCTTTGGGCCCAAGCGGTGTACCCGCTCCAATTTGATCGGACCAGTCAGCTTGCCAGGCAAATTGTCCTCTATCCAGGTAAGCAAAAAGCCCGTAGAGCGCTGTCTGCCACACTCTCCGCAATCCCCACAAAGCGCAAATTTTTGCGGCGCCCGCAGTTTTCTAAGTTGTCCATCTTGTCAGCCTGCTGTTTCACCGTAGCTTCTAAGGCCTGTACGCGTGCCGCCAGGGATTGCTGTGTGTCCTCCAAGTCAGAAATTCTGGTCTCGGCCTGCTCCATGCGGCCGGTGAACTCCGAGATGTTCTGGTTGACACTCTGAATTTGCTCGGCCAGCTCACAGAAACACGTATCCAGTGCCCGCACCACTGCCGCACTAACCTCCGCCACCATCGAGGAGTTGCTATCCGCGGCGGGACTTCGAGGCATGCCGTCTGCCATTTTCGCATCAGGGGCTCGGGGCTTCTCTCTCCTTGGCTGTTTGGCAGCCATCAGACTTCCCCAACGCTCAGAGGGGACCCTTGGGCAGAGTTCTTATACCCCGTCGCTGAGACACACTGGGAGTGTAGTGAATTAGCCCACTACAGCCTGGTTAAATTGCAGTTTCTTGGGGTAGAGGCCCGGAGCTGACCACCACACGTCCGATCAGCTCATTACCACACCGGAAGTGGGGGCCACAATATTTAAACACTCTGGGGGTGATATTCATTGGCGGCAGCTAGCCAGTCTAATGTGGCTAGCCACCACTGCTGAGCTCTAATCCCCAGTATTCAATGCTGGAGCCATATCCAGATTGTCAGGAAGCTAACCAGTCAGGGGCAATATTCAGCTTCTGTGGTGAAAATTAAGCCACTCTTTACTGCATCTGACTTTCGCCACATGTTGGCTCAATATAGCCTCTGTCCAGTTATTAATGGGTGCCACACTGGAATGCTCTGGCATGCCCCGATGCTTGGGACGTACAGCAGCGGCACCCATAGATGCTCAGCATCACTAACCGTGTTAGTGCCACTGAATATCATGTTATTTATTTGAAACATTTTTCTATACCACCCCTTCCAGAGACCAGGGGCGATTTATATTGAAACATAACTTTTACAAGGAACAAATTTTAAGCAAACAAACTTTACATGAAACTTATAATTAGGCTGTAGAGATATAGATGACATTCAGCCATTGAACCATCTATGGTTAACTACATCAACTATGTAATTTCTAGTTGATGTAAATAGTTAACCATAGATGGTTCAATGGCTGAATGTTATCTATATCTCTACAGCCTAATTACAAGTTTCATGTAAAGTGTACAGCAACTATGTAATTCCTCCTTCACTTGGTTTGCAGCTTGTAGTGCTGTGAGGGCTTGTGTGTATCAGTGATGCTGAGAGCTAAACTATCAGCAGTTTAACTACTGGCAGGGTCTCCAAAGATGGACAGGTCTCAGCTGAGGTGCCAGACCACCCATCTGGGCAGCAGCAGAATGGGATAGTGTTGATGGCGGAGGATCACATTTCTGTGACAACGGCAACAGCACCAAACTTAAACCGTGCGGAGGAAAAGTCCAACAATCTACTGCCATGAAAACCCAATGGATAGTTACAACAAAACAAATTGTGCTATAGTGCTGGAAGATGAGACCCCCCAGGTCGGAAGGCACTCAACTAGCTACTGGGGAACAGCTGAAGACATTTCAGAGTAAAGCCAGCATTTATGATGTGGTTGAATCAAAGCCCTCGGGACGTCTGACTGCTGATGTAGCTGCACATGAAATGAGAGTCAGAAGCTGTAAAGATGTCTTACACATTGGTACATGGAATGTACAAAGCATGAACCAAGGGAAGTTGGAGGTGGTCAAGAATGAAATGGAACGTGTACAACTTGATCTGTTGGGCATCAGCGAACTAAAATGGACTGGCATTGGGCACTTTGCATCAGATGATCACATGATCTACTATGCTGGAAAAGAAAGACAAAGAAGAAATGGCGTTGCATTTATAATAAAGAAGAAACTTACAAGAACTGTAATGAAATACAATGCAGTCAGCGAACGCTTAATCTCCATTCTTCTACGAAGAATGCCTATCAACACAACTATAATTTAAGTATATGCCCCAACAACAGCTGCAGAAGAGAATGAAATTGAAGAGTTCTATGAACAAGTACAAGCTGAAATTGACAGAACATGCAAACAGGATATCCTGATAGTCATGGGTGACTGGAATGCAAAAGTTGGCAACAAAGAAGAAGACAAAGTAGTTGGAAAATATGGACTTGGCAACAGAAATGAAGCTGGAGAAAGACTGATAGAATTCTGCAAGACGAACGATCTATTCATCTCAAGCACCTTCTTCCAGCAACACAAGCGGTGACTTCACCCAATGGATTGTATAAAAATCAAATTGACTACGTCTGTGGAAGTCAACGATGGAAATGCTCTATGACATCAACAAAGACAAAACCTGGAGCTGACTGTGGTACAGATCATCAACTACTAGTATGCAAACTCAAGCTAAAGTTGAAAAAGAGCAAACCACTCATGAATGCAGCAAAATATGACCTTGAGAATATACCACTGGAATTTAAAGACTACCTGCAAAATCGATTTGCTGCTTTAGATACAAATGACAGAGCTCCAGAAGAGTTATGGAATGACATCAAGAAGATTGTGTTGGAAGAAAGCGAGAAGTCTCTACAAAAGGTGAAAAAGAAAAAAACGGCCAAAATGGATGACGGAAGAAACTCTGAAAATTGCCCAGAAATGCAGAAAAGCTAAAGCCAGAGGAGAAAGAAAGACATTCACAGAACTCAACAGAGATTTCCAACGTGCAGCAAGACAGGACAAGGAAAAGTACTACAATGACGCATGCAAGGAAATAGAAGCAGAAACTATTAGAGGAAGAACAAGATCGGCTTTCCTAAAGGTACGAGAGTTAAAGAAAAAGTTCCAGCCTCGAATAGGAATGTTACAAGATGCTCAAGGTTCTATGTTGAATAATGCTGAGAAGATCAAGAAAAGATGGAAGGAATATACAGAGTTTTTATATGATAAAGATCAAGTGGACCAACAGCCGTTTCAACCTGTACCTTATGATCGGGAACCATTGGTGATGAAAAAGTTGAAGCAGCATTGAAAGCCTTATCAAAGAACAAAGCACCAGGCATTGATAGCATTCCTATAGAAGTATTGAAGCAATCTGATGCAGCTGTTACCATACTTACAAGGCTCTGCCAAGAAATATGGAAGACAACATCATGGCCAACTGACTGGAAAAGATCTGTGTTTATACCAATACTAAAGAAAGCTGATTCAACTGACTGTGGAAATTATCGCACATTCGCTCTGATCCCACATGCCAGCAAGATTCTACTGAAGATTATTCAAAAGAGACTACAACCATACCTGGAACAAGAACTACCTGAAGTGCAAGCAGGGTTCAGGAAAGGGCAAGGAATGAGAGACATCATTGCAGATGTGAGATGGATCCTTGAAAAGACTTTTTTTTTTAGTGCCACCAAGTCAGTGTTGGCTCATAACACCCCAGCTACCTCTGGGTTTTCTTGGCAATGTATTACTGGAAGTAGATTGTCAGCCTTTTCTTCCAAAGCAATGGAGGGTAAAGTGACTTGCCCAAAGACACAAGGAGTGCCAGTAGGAATTGAACCCTTGATCTTCTGGGTATTAGGCAGTTGCTCTAACCACTAGGCTACTCCTCTTTGAAAAGACTAAAGAATACCAAAAGGATATCTATTTGTGCTTTATCGACTATAGCAAAGCTTTTGACTGTGTAAACCATGAGAAACTCTGGGCCACATTAAGAAGCATGGGTATACCAGAACACCTGATTATATTCTTCCACAATCTGTACATTGATCAAGAAGCAACAGTTCAAACGGAACAAGGAGAAACAGAATGGTTTAAAATAAGCAAAGGTGTAAGACAAGTCTGGATACTTTCCCCCTACCTGTTTAATTTATATGCAGAACAAATCATCAGAGAAGCAGGATTGTATGAAGACAACAGAGGTGTGAAGATTGGTGGAAGACTCATCAACAACCTTTGCTATGCTGATGATACCACATTACTGGCTGAAAGTGAAGATCTGAAACATTTGCTTCCCACAATCAAAGAACATAGTCTCAAAATGGGCCTGCACCTTAATGTAAAGAAGACAAAGATCATGACAACTGGCATAATCAACAGGTTCATCGTTGAAGGAGAAGAAATTGAAATCATGAACAACTTTAACCTACTTGGATCAACTATTAATAAAGAAGCAACAAGCAGTCAAGAAATCAGACGACACATTGTTCTTGGCAGAATGGCTATGAAGGACCTAGATAAGATTCTTAAGAGCAGAGATGTCTCTCTCCATATAAAGATTTGACTTGTTCAAGCCATGGTATTTTCAATAACATCATATGGATGTGAAAGCTGGACAGTGAAAAAGATAGACAGGAAGAAAATTGATGCCTTTGAATTATGGTGCTGGCGGCGAATACTGTGTATACCATGGACTGCCAGAAGAACAAACCAGTTGGTACTAGAGGAGATCAAACCTAAGCTTTCTTTAGAAGCTCAGATGACAAGATTTCGACTTTCATACTTTGGACACATCATGCGAAGAGAGAGATCGTTAGAAAAAGACATCATGCTTGGCAAGATAGGTCAACAGAAAAGAGGATGGCCAGCAATGAGATGGATCGATACAATAACAGCAGCTACGAGTACCAGTCTGTCAACAATGAGCCGCCTGACTCAAGACTGAACACAATTTAGTATGGCTATCCAGAGGGTCGTCAGGAGTTGACTCCGACTCGAAGGCACTTAACAACAACAACATGTAATTCCTATTAGGCTCGTATGCTTAGGTGTTGTTAGTGTTGGGTGTGGCTTATACTAAGTTATGGGGGGCGATATGTGTTGTATGTGGTTGGAGTGGGAGGCTTGTTTTTGGTGGGTTGGGAGTCGTAGTATTCAATGAAGAGGTGTGTTTTTAGTTCTTTGCGGAAGGCCTGAAGGTCCTTGATTGCCCTTACGGTCTCGGGGAGGGAGTTCCAGAGTATGGGTGCTGTATAAGTAAAGGCCCTATTGCTCTTGTTCTGTTTTGTTTTTCTGATTGTGTGAGGAACTGTTAGGGTGTTCTGGTTGGTACTTCGCCTTAATCTATTGTCTAATGAGAGCCTCAAAGACAGAACATAACCATATCCAGCTCTATTCCACTCAGGTATTTGCTGCTGTCTTAATTTGAAGTATAAGCTATTATTAGTAATTCTAAATAGCTACTCACTTGAGAGCTTGCAAAATGTGTACAATCCATGCTTAACATAAAATTGTAATTTAAATAAGGCTTTACTTTTTAATTATATTGTTCACTGAAAAGTAGATATTATGTTTAATTTGCCAAGAGAAGAAACAATATTGAATCCTTAATAGATACATTTTGGCTACAAAGTAACACACAAAATATCAAGGACCAATTACTGCTACACAGTTCATACAAAGTATCAATCTCAATCCCTTAACCTCACAACCCAGTGCTACACAACACACCAAAATCAAATGATGGAATTCCTTAAAATACTATTAATCTCTTTGCTATGTGTTTTCCTGTATGCAAAAACATCTTCAGCATACCTCTATGCATATCCTATATATACATCCCCAAGCCATACTCACATCTGTCAACTAGCACAATGTACTCACTGGACACCAAACAAGATCAAATCTAATATACACCGACATAACCCCAAAACAATCAAACCACGCTCAAGACTAATTCCAATTAAAACTATACCTATGACTCCACCCTATAAACCTAACACACTAATCCCCCAAACATGCATATTAATAAATACAAGGTCCATCAAAATCAAAACACATATTATACAGGACCTAATTACTGACAAAAAGCCAGATATTTTATGTATCACAGAAACATGGCTGTCCGAAACAGATACAGCCCCCCTCAACATACTAAGTGCACCAGGATACAATCTATTTAATTGCCCCCATACTAATAGAAGAGGAGGGGGAGTGCTAATAAATAGAAAATAAATAGAAAAAGATAACCCCCATCTTCACCTGAACTACTCATTACAAACAAACCCAATTAATACGTACATGTAAATAATGTATATAATGTTGCACTGTTCTGTGCTAACCTGTTCAACATGTTTGGTTATCTTTATATTGTTTATTGTTATATGACGTTATATGTAAAACAAACCATGCTTTGTTGACTGTTGTTATTTGTGAACCGCAACTGATCTCTGGAAGCTGCGGTATATAAGTGCTTGTTAAATAAATAAATAAATAAATAAATAATAATTGCAAGAGACAAACTAACACTATCTTACAATGCTCAAAAATCATTTGAAGGAATAGACATACTCAAGGTGGAGAATAAAACCTTTGCTATCTCCATCATTTACAGACCGCCTTCTACAAAGCATGAAACCCTAGCAACAGCACTTGAAACAATATGTGAAACCTCAATAAAAAAAATACCAAATGATATTGGGGGACTTAAACCTTGCATCACTTACCAATACACACACTAACACATTCATCGAAGCCATGGATCAAATGGGATACCAGCAAATAATCAAAAAACCCACGCATGACAAGGGAAATGTCCTAGACATGGTATTCCTTCCCAAAAAACACTCAAACAACATAGTAACAAGCGCACCAAAAATTATGCATGTGCCTTGGTCAAACCACCACTTGATACAATTCACATTTGACATGCCAAAGCAGTCATCCAATATAGAAGCTAATACCAATGCACAAAAAAGATTGTTTAAAACACTAGACAAGGAAATGCTAATAAAATCAAAATTTTCCCATGTAAATACAGAAACTTCAAATCTAGATGACTTAATCAAACAATGGAACACTGGAATAGAAACAGTTTCTAAACAACCACCAAAAACCACACCCAAAGAAAGCAACAAACTAAGAATAAGAACCGAACCATGGTACACATCAGACATAGCCAAAGCAAAGAAAGATCTCAGAAGAATAGAAAAAAATGGAGAACTATGAAATCTATAGAGATCAAAGAACAATACATGATATTACTCAAATCCTACAAAGAAATAATAAACATGGCAAAAAAGAATAACCACACAAAAAAACTAAACAATGCTTTAAATAGGCCAAGAGAATTATTTGAGCTTGTAAAATCCCTTACCAAACCCCCAAAGGAAGCCAATACAAAATATCCGATAAATGCACAAATACTTGCGGACCACTACGCTAAAAAACTAAACCCTAATGAAGAATTAATCTCCCATAAAATTGGAATCAACACATCTCAAAAGGTAATACAAAATATTAATTCCATAATATTATGGGAAGACTTTCACATAATAGATAGTAGACAATTACTAAACACAATTACAAACATAAACACTACCACTTCCCCTCTAGATCCTTGTCCGGTTTCCTGGATCAAGTCTACAAAAACAGAAATTGCACCCATAATACTAAACATAGTAAATCAATCACTACTACAAGGAACCATGCCAGCAGAAGTAAAACGATCCCTTATACGCCCTATACTAAAAAACAAATCTCTAAACAAAGCAGACCCATCTGCTTACAGACCAATATCAAGTATACCTTTCATAGCCAA
The DNA here is from genome assembly GCA_033557465.1 of Ichthyophis bannanicus. Classification (NCBI taxonomy): domain Eukaryota; kingdom Metazoa; phylum Chordata; class Amphibia; order Gymnophiona; family Ichthyophiidae; genus Ichthyophis; species Ichthyophis bannanicus. The sequence continues at coordinate 738,769,074 of CM066033.1, forward strand.
AATCATTGAAAAAACCGTACAATACCAATTACAAGATCATATAGATAGCACAAATGCACTTGATGCTCATCAATATGGTTTTCGACAATCACACGGAGTAGAAACACTTCTACTCGTACTATTTGACAAACTTTATAGAGGCATAGAAAACTGCAAGAAAATGTTCATCTTAATATTCATTGACATAACTGCAGCCTTTGATTCAGTGAATCATAAGACTCTATTAATGAGATTGGAATCAATAGGAATAATGGGAACTCCCTTAAAATGGTTCACCTCCTATACATCTAATAGGTTACAACAAGTATACTTTGACCAAAATCTATCCAATACCTTCCCACAGACACAAGGTATTCCTCAGGGCTCAGCATTATCTGCCATGCTATTTAACCTATACCTAAGGCCCATCTGTACAATATTACAAAAATACAAAATCGACTACCATCTATATGCGGATGACATAATGCTTTATACACAACTCGATATAGGTAACCCAGATTACAGCCACATTGAAGCTTGTCTCAAAGAAGCACAGCAATGGCTCCAAAATAATATGCATGAATATCAAAATAATAGCATGAATATCAATCATAAAAAAACAGAAGTAATGTTTATATCTAAAAACCCAGAATTTAAACACCCTCCAACAATCACTCTAAATAATACAGCTTACAACATTAAAAAAGAACTAAAATACCTAGGTATCACTCTTGAAACAACACTTAACATGGAAACCCATCTAAGACTATTAAATAGAACGATCTTCTACAAACTAAGAACCTTACAGCCCTTACACACCATTATTGAACTTCAAGACTTTAGATCAGTAATACAAACACTCATCACCCCACATCTGGACTATTGTAATGGCATCTTACAAGGTTTCCCTAAAAAAACAACAAACATACTCTAGATGGCCCAAAATGTAACGGCTCGAATTTCAATGAATGTACCATTCTCGGATCACATCACACCCATACTAAGAGAACTTCACTGGCTACCCATACAAGTGCGTATAAGATACAAAATAATAATTACAACATTCAAGTTAATACACAATATCGCACCATCCTACCTTGCCACACTCATTAAAACTCAACCTCCCGACCGAAAAAGACGGACACACAATCTGAATACACTACAAACTCCACTTTCTATCTGCAAAGTAAAAATGAATACTAGCAATAGAGCATTCACATACCTAGCGCCCACACAATGGAACAAACTCCCTGGAACAAAGACCTCATATCATTCTGAAAAAACCTTAAAACACACCTTTTTCAAGAATACTACAATCAGTCAGAAATAACATAGAGTGAAATTTACACACAAAACAAATTTGATGGAGCTTAACGCATCCATTATCATATGAAAATTCAAATCATCAATGAACTAATTAACTGTAAATCCTACATGTATGTAATTCTCTTACTGTATCGCATCATATACATTGTATATAGTTTTTAACCATATATGTATTAACATACGTGCCCCCTTATTATGTAAATAGTTTGAGTTATTGAATTTAATGTTACCCTTCTACATGTTCAAAGCACCCCTATTACTGTTTTATGTAAACTGCTAATTTTGTTTTATGTAAACTGCTAATTTTGCAGAGTTAAATGTGAACCGCTGCTGATCACTGGAAGGAGCGGTATAAAAATGAGTTCAAATAAATAAATAATTGGGGATGAATTAGGGTAGAGAGGTGTGAGGGGGCTATTTCATTAATTATCTTGAATGTGGTCATGATGATTTTATATTTTACCCTGCTAGCAATTGGGAGCCAGTGGCGATCATAAAGAATGGGTGTGATTTGGTCTGATAGTCTTGCTTTATCTATGATTCTGGCTGTGACGTTTTGAGCCATTTGAAGGATAATTAGATTCTTTTTGGGTATTCTGATAAGTATGCTGTTGCAGTAGTCGAAGAGGGGTGTGATTAAGGCTTGTACAACTGTTCTGAAGTCCGTGTGGTTGATGAGTGGCCTAATGTGTTGGATGATCCTTAGTTTATAAAATATAGTTCTGGATATATGTTTTAGGTGTGGGATCATGCTAAGTGTTTTGTCTAGTATGACACCTCGGTATCTTCCTTCTTTTTTTATTTGAATGGGAGTGTTATGTATATGAATTGATTGGGGTGGGATGAAGTTGGGATTCGCAGTTGTGATCAGAGCTTCTGTTTTTTTATAGTTTATGTTGATGTTCATGGATTTTAGCCATCTTTCTGCTTCCTTTAGGCATGTACCTAGAGTGTCGTAGGAAGGGTTTTGTGTGTCTGTGGGAGCGTAGACCATGATGTCGTCTGCATATATGTGATAGTGAAGTTTATCTTTTCTAGTGTTTTCTAAATATGGAACATATCGGTTGGATATATAAGTTGAAGAGTAGGGCTGGCAGCGCTGATCCTTGCGGGATTCCTTGTTGCTGTGGGAAGGTTGAGGAGGGGATATTTTTTATTTTCACATATTGTGATCTGTTAGTGATATAAGATGTGAACCATTTGAGGGTTTGTCCATTTAGGCCTATTTGGTTGAGTCTAGTAATAAGGGTATTGTGGTTTACATTGTCGAAGGTGGGTATGATGTCTAAGAATATGAGGATAAACGCTTGCTTAGCGTTGTCCAACCCCCGGATGAGTGTATCTAGTAGAGCTAACAGGAGTGTTTCCACTCCATGGTGGGATCGGAATCAATACTGTTGTTTGTCTAGCTTGGTGGTGGAATCAATGAAATCTTGTTACTGACGCCGTATGGCTTTTTTGATGACTTTAGCTACAAATGGTATGCTGGCAATCGGCCTGTATGAGGAGGGTTCCTCTTTGTTTAAGTTATTGTTCTTTAGTACAGAGTGTATTGTGGATAGTTTTAGTAAGTTTGGCATGATGACTTGTTGAAGGGATTGGTTTACTATGTTTAATAGAGTGGGGGCTATATCTGCTTTTGTTGCTTTGATCCACTCTACTGGGCAGGGATCTAAGGGGAAGTGGTAGTATTGATGTTTGTGATTATGTCTATTATTTCTCTTTGGTCTAGGGTGTGGAAGGAATGCTATTTATTGCTAGTGAGTAAGGTCATTGTCCATGAAGGTGGATATAAGGGATCATTGTATTTTAGTTTCTTGGCATAGTAGTCAGCTAGGAGTTCTAGCAGCTCCACTGACTGACCTTTTCAATTCCTCGTTGGAGTCGGGAGTGGTGTCAAAGGACTGGAGAGAGGCTCATGTGGTACCTTTACACAAAAGTGATAGTAAGGATGTGGTTGAAAACTACAGGCTGGTTAGTTTAACTTCAGTGGTGAGTAAATTATTGGAAACGCTGCTGAAAGAGAAAATAGTGAGGTTTCTGGAGTCCAGCGGATTATAGGATCCGAGGCAGCATGGATTCACCAGAGGCAGGTCTTGTCAGACAAATCTGATTGATTTCTTTGACTGGGTGACCAGAGAGTTGGACCGAGGGAGAGCCCTAGATGTGGTGTATTTAGCTTTCAGTAAAGCCTTTGACACTGTTCCTCACAGGCAACTTATAAACAAACTGAGCACCCTAGGGATGGACGCTAAAGTTACTGCTTGGGTTAGAAATTGGTTGGGTGGGAGGCAACAAAGTGTATAGGTAAATGGAGCTCACTCTGAGGAGAAGGATGTTACCAGTGGTGTGCCCCATGGATCTGTCCTTGGTCCGATTCTTTTTAACATCTTTGTTAGTGATATAGCGGTTGGGCTGTCGGGTAAGGTTTGCCTCTTTGCAGATGATACCAAAATCTCCAATAGAGTAGACACCCAGGAAGGGGTAGATAACATGAGGAGGGATCTAGCTAAGCTTGAAGAATGGTCTAGAATTTGGCAGCTGGGATTTAATATTAAAAAAGTAAGGTCATGCATTTGGGCTGCAGCAATCCAAGGGAGCAATATAGTATAGGGGGTGAAGTACTTTTGTCCACTAAAGAAGAGCGGGACGTAGGCGTGGTTGTGTCTGATGATCTTAAAGTAGCTAAACAGGTAGAAAAGGCAATGGCAAAAGCTAGAAGGATGCTTGGGTGCATACAGAGAGGAATGGCTAGTAGAAAAAAGGAGGTGATAATGCCTCTGTATAAGTCTTTGGTGCGACCTCATTTGGAGTATAGTGTGCAATTCTGGAGACCGCACCTTCAAAAGGATGTGAACAGGATGGAGTCGGTGCAGAGGGTGGCTACTAAAATGATTAGTGGTCTTCATTATAAAGCATATGAGGACAGACTTAAGGATCTTAATATGTACACCTTAGAGGAAAGGCGGGATAGAGGTGATATGATTGAGATGTTTAAATACCTCCTTGGCATAAATGTTCAGGGAGAGAGCCTCCTTCAATTGAAAGCAAGTTCTGCTACGAGGGGACATGGGATGATGGTGAAGGGAGATAGATTCAGGAGTGATATGCGGAAATATTTCTTTACGGAGGTGGTAGAGATGAGGACAGTAACTGAATTCAAAAAAGCATGGGACAAACCCAGAGGATCTCTAAAGGTAAAAAGGGGATTGTTGTAGTTGTTGATATGGAAGGACAGACTAGATAGGCAATGTGGTCTTTTTCTGTCGTCATATTTCTATGTTTCTATTTGGGGTTGAATATTTATTTTGTAAATGCCTTTGAATATCCTTCCCCTCTAGCTACTATTGCTGCTTTAAAGAACCCCTGGAGACAAACGTTAATTGTGTGTGACAGGTCCCTTTGGTGTAATGCCTGTGTGAAGTTGCTCTGGGATATCCAGTTCAGATCTGTTCTGTATCCTGACTGAGGTCACATTCTTTGCAAGAAGCTTTTATCTGTAGTTGATGTAAACAGCTGATATTATCACACTATCTATTCTGTTTCCTGATGCCACATCCTGAGCTTCATGTTCCATTTGTTTTATGCAGTAACAGAGTTGCTTGCAAAAATAAGTGATTTTAACCAGGGAACTGGAGGTCACAGGCAAGCTATGGGGTCTTTTACTTGGTGATTTTTATCATCAAAGGGATCCCTTACATCCCTGTTTTGATAAGCATCTGATTATAGAGACCTTTATGTGCACAGATGCAGTGCTGTAAATGAAGGGCCCAATATTCAGGCATTTATATGGTTTACAAACTAGTAATACTACAGAAAACAGCTGTGCAAGAGCTAAGTAGTAAACCCAAATAATAAAAGCTCTTAAATTACAACATTCCACATTAAAAACTCATTCACCATTAATTCATAAGCAATGTGACCTCAGGAAAGCTCGATATCTCACACAAAGTGAAAATCTCACTTAAAGAGCAGCTGACACTTACATCATTGGTCACCAAAGCCCATCGCAAATTCATCCACAATACTCATACATACCAAAACTTTATACCAACCAATCAAATAACACCAAGGGAAAATTCCTAATTACAACATACACTTATTCGCAACCACACTACCACACCACACATACAAATAGCGTCAAGTATACTTTAAATTAATTTTCCAATTCTCTACAACAGGATCCGTCGAGACTACATAACACCCCTAAAAAAGAAGGGGAAAACACATGATAAATATATAGAAGAATCACTAACCCAAACGGGTCCACAAGTACTTATCTTTAAGTTGAGACTTTCCAGCAGTCACGAATGGGTCCGTTAGTGAAATGCAATCTTTAAAAGCTATTAAGCTATAAATTCAGCGAAGAAGGAAATAGCATTGAACTTCCATCATATAAAATCTGAACCACAACCCTACAGAAGCTACTGTTTCGCTAACCAAGAGGCGTCATCAGGGGTTACACAGTAATCAAAAGTTACTTCATAGCCATTCTAACTGCCAACCTTCCACTGTCAAACAAAGACGGCGTATGACGCACCACTTATAACCCATATCAGCCAATCATAACCTCCAGCCCAAAGTGACGTCAACATCCACACATACCTTAACCACCCATACAGACAGGCTAGAACTACACAGTGCACCCATATTGCTGAACATAAACCGAATGTAATGTTAAAGAAATTCAAAAGAACAGAGTCCATTCGATTTTATCATTCAGCCCATTAGGAGAAAGAGTCTGAAAATTAAATATCCACCATTGTTCCTTTCTCAAGAGAATTTTATAGATATTAGAGGAGGTGATCGGAATAAAATGGGTAGTTAAGGTATGTGTGGATGTTGACGTCACTTTGGGCTGGAGGTTATGATTAGCTGATATTTATTTATCTATTTATTTATTTATCTATTTCTTCTATACCGCCCCTTCCAGAGATCAGGGGCGGTTTACATGGAACAATTGCATACATTTGCATAACATTACATAGAACAAGAACTTCTTAACTTTTTACATATAACAGAACAGTAAATTGTCAGAACTATTTACAGGGTGTATACTTTTGTATACTGCTGAATTTACAGAGGAAATGTCAGCGAGCTGGCATTGCTATTTATAGAAATTATTTACAAGAATACATGATTCGCTATTCAGGTGTGTGTGTGTGTGTAAGTATGTGTGAGTGTGTGTGTATAATTGTGCGTGTGTTTGTGTGTGTATGTGAGTGGGTTTGTGTGTGATGGAATTTATTTCCATTTTTTCGTGGGTTGTTTGGGGTGTCTTTGGGGGCTGTTAGAAGAGGAGTTGTGTGTTCAGTTAATTGTGTTTCTGCGGGTTATAAGTGATGGGTTATAAGTGATGGGTTATGGGTTATAAGTGATGTGTCATACGCTTCTATAGGGTTGTGGTTCAGATTTTATATGATGGAAGTTCAATGCTATTTCCTTCTTCGCTGAATTTATAGCTTAATAGCTTTTAAAGATTGCATTTCACTAACGGACCCATTCGTGACTGCTGGAGAGTCTTAACTTAAAGATAAGTACTTGTGGACCCGTTTGGGTTAGTGATTCTTCTATATATTTATCATGTGTTTTCCCCTTCTTTTTTAGGGATGTTATGTAGTCTCAATGGATCCTGTTGTAGAGAATTGGAAAATTAATTTAAAGTATACTTGACGCTATTTGTATGTGTGGTGTGGTAGTGTGGTTGCGAATAAGTGTATGTTGTAATTAGGAATTTTCCCTTGGTGTTATTTGATTGGTTGGTATAAAGTTTTGGTATGTATGAGTATTGTGGATGAATTTGCGATGGGCTTTGGTGACCAATGATGTAAGCATCAGCTGCTCTTTAAGTGAGATTTTCACTTTGTCTGAGATATCGAGCTTTCCTGAGGTCACATTGCTTATGAGTTAATGGTGAATGAGTTTGTAATGTGGAATGTTGTAATTTAAGAGCTTTTATTATTTGGGTTTACAAACTAGTAAACCATGTAAATGCCGCTGATTGGTATATTCAATGGCACTAACATGGTTAGTGCTGCTGAATATCTCCTACTAATGCCACTACACACTCCGATGCTAACCGCTTAGCATTGGGGGGGTGTCATGGGCAGAACTGCTACCCAGTTAGTGACACACGGGTGAAGCTAGGCACAGCAAAAAACTGATCCAACTTTACCTGTAGGAGCTAACCGGGCTGCGGCTCAATGTCATTGCTGCCCGGTTAGCTTCTGCACTGGCAGAGGCTGTGCAGCAAACCCAGATATTCAATGCTGGAGCTGGATATGACCCTGGCATTGAATATCTGAGTTTAAGGTTCAGTGCTGACGGCTAGGTGCTGAACTTGCGCCTAACCACCAGTGCTGAATATCAGGCCCAAAAAATATTATTTTATTCTTGCTGCTAAAATATTGCTGGAAAAGATCTTGGATTAACAGGATTAATGTGGTTAGCAGACCTGCTAACCATGTTAATCCCTCTATCCAGGATATTCAGTGGCACTAACCATGAATATCCAAGGATGCCACCACTACTGCATGCCTGATGTTGACTGGTTAGCATTAGGATGTTCCGGGGGTGGCATCTGGCCATAACCGGCACTGGCAATATTTAGCTACTATCCGGTTATGGTAAGGCAGTGAAAGAAAGGCGCAGCAAAGGCTGGCCTAGCTTTTGCCATGGATGTTCAACCAGGGAGTGGCTAAATTTAACAGCTGCACAGTTAGCTTCCTGCCAATCCGGGCAGTCTGAATATTCAGCGGTGGGCCAGATATGACCCCTGCATTGAATATCTGGATTTAAGTTTCAGTGGCGGCAATTAGCCGCCCTTCAATGGCTAGCTGCCACCACTAAATATCCCCTCCCCTTGTCTTATGGGTAGTTTGCATGAAAATGTGAAGCTTAGCATAAAATATCTCAAACTAAAACTGTCAATTATCTTACAATTCTCCTCCCCCCCCCAAAAAAATTGCCTCTATAAATAGATATATTTTTAATTTTGCCTTAAATACTTTAAAATTCTCCTTCAGTTGGAGCTGTCCTGGAAAAGCATTCCAGAGCATTTGGGCCTGAACAAAAAACAATTGAGAGCGTTAAAATATTTTTCTCACTACCTGCACACTAGGCACAACCAATAATCTGTTTCCCTGCGATCTCAAAACTCTGCTTGGAACAGATGCAATTTTCCATAAAGGTCCAATCTATAAGGGCTTTAAACACCATTGTCAAAGTCTTGTACTTCAACCTATAGCACATGAGTAACCAGTAACTTTGAGGGTTGGAGTGACATTCATATTTTCTCATAAGAACATAAGATATGCCATACTGGATCAGACCAAGGTCCATCAAGCCCAGTATCCTCTTTCCAACAGTGGCCAATCTAGGTCATACGTACCTAGCAGTTTCCCCAAAAGACACAGGTTCCACAATGCTTGTATTGGGTCAAGCAGTGATATCCTGCGTCCCTTCTTAATAATGGTTTATGGACCTTTCATCTAGGAACTTGTCCAAACCTTTTTTAAACCCAGCTACACTAACAGCCTTTACGAAATCCTCTGGCAACAAATTCCAGAGTTTGATTAAACGTTGAGTGAAAAAATATTTTCTTTTATTAGTCTTAAATAGTTTACCCTGTAGTTTCATTGCATGTCCCCTAGTCTTTCTATATTCTGATAAGGTAAACAATCGATCTACATTTACCCATTCCACTCCGTTCATTAATTTATAGACTTCTATCATATCTCCCCTCAGCCATCTCTTTTCCAGGTTAAAGAGCCCTAACCTTTTTAGCCTTTTTTCATAGGGGTATCCTTCCATCCCTTTTACCATTTTGGTGGCTCTTCTCTGAACCTTTCCTAATAATGCTAGATCCTTTTTAAGATACGGTGACCAGAATTGCACACAATATTCAAGGTGCGGTCTCACCATGGAACGATATAGAGACATTATAATATCCTTTATTTTATTTTCCATTCCTTTCCTTATGATACCTAGCATTCTATTTGCTCTCTTGGCCGCCGCTGCACACTGGGCTGAGGGCTTTAACATGTTATCCACAATGACGTCTAAATCTTTTTCCTGGGTGGTGGTTCCCAATGTGGAACCTTGCATCGTGTAACCATAGTTTAGATTATTCTTCACTAGGTGCATAACTTTTCACGTGTCCACATTAAATTCCATCTGCCATTTTGATGCCCAGTCTTCAAATTTATCAAGATCCTCTTGCAGTTTTCCACAATCCTCTTGGGTTTTAACAACTTTAAATAGTTTTGTGTCACCTGCAAATTTGATAACCTCACTTGTTATTCCCTTTTCCAGGTCATTTATGAATATGTCAAAAAGCAGTGGACCCAGCACAGATTCCTGGGGTACACTACTATTCACCTTTCTCCATTGGGAAAATTGGCCATTTAGCCCTACTCTCTGCTTTCTATATTTTAACCAGTTCCTGATCCACAATAGTACACTGCCTCCTATCCCATGACTCTTTAGTTTTGCCAAAAGTCTCTGATGAGGGACCTTGTCAAAGGCTTTCTGAAAGTCCAAATACACTATATCAACAGACTCACCTTTGTCTACCTGTTTATTCACACCTTCAAAAAAAACCATAACAGATTAGTAAGACAAGATCTTCCTTGTCTAAAGCCATGTTCTCAATCCCTTATTAAGAAGCATGTTTACTAAAGTGCTGCGGCTAGCGCAGGACTATTGTGTTTTTACCACACTAGGGTACAGCGGCCACAGTAGATGCAGGGGGTGTGGCCATTTTATACTACTTCTGCCATGCTAGTCGTGCCACTGGTGTAGTAGTAGCAAACGTGCAGCCGTAACACTTGCACATAGTGCACACGGTCGCAATGCATGTTAGGAAAAAGAAAGCCACAAGAGTAGTATTAGGGAGGCTGTGGGCTTCAGTTTCACTGTGGACTGTAAGAAATGTGTCCAAGGAACACATATAGGAAGATATCAACTGGCCAGTTCAGAATACAGAGGAATGACTGGGAATGTGCTTAACTGCCTGCACAGCTCAGAGTAGGGGGGTTAATTACTAGAAGGCAGGGCATGTAAATCAGCAAAGTAAACACATGTATTGAGTGTGCTGCATCCCTAACTGTGGGGAATAGGGTGCAAACATGGCATCTCAAGATTCTGGATCCTTGTATGGAATTAGGTAGGATTTCCACAGTGCCCAACATGGGGGACAGAGATATGAATCCCCTATCACTTTAAGACTTAAGGATGCCTATTTACCTAGGCTGCAGGGAACACAGTACAAGGCTTTTAGTGTGAGATAGATTCAACAGCTCATTCCCTTCTCCGAGTATGGCTTGGACAGCAACATGGCCGTTGTGGACTGTGTCCATCATGTTGGGGGGAAAGGGGAGCTCAAGGAGCAGAAAGGTCTGCAGAACAAGCCCAATTAATATGCATGCTCAGAGCGGCCTGCACAAGGGGCCATAGGGTAAGGAGGCACCACCCCTGTGCTCTGATCTTTGCAGCATGGTGGTGGGGCCCACAGCCATATACCCACAGAGGGCCCCATGCTCCCTTCTACCAGGAGGAGATCTTGGGGAACACCACATGGAGATGGTGAATCCCAAACAGACCCCAGCTTAAGCACCCCCACTACCATAGAACTAAATGGCCCAACAGACCAGGGAACATCAAAAGAGCTCCCCAAAGCCATGGATTTCTTCAGCCCCCAGGTAAGGAAGAAAGCAGGAAACACTAATCAGTGAGTACCAACACTTGAAACCCATATTCAGTGACAAACATCATGCAGCTGCTCAGAGCTGGTAGGCCTCAGCCACATCCTCCCACAAACAGGGTGAGGGGCTATCTGCCCACTGGAACAAGGCTCATGGCAGTGGCATGGCCCCCAAGGTGCATGTATGCACTGCTACATGCCCCCCCCCCCCTATGTAGGGGTCAGACGGTTCTTGTGCTGCCACACCATCATGCTGCCAGTAAATGCATCACCTAGTTTGCATGCTCCTCCCCCCTGTATGCTGCTGGCTCCAACTCTGGCTATGCAAGTATTGACTGCAGCACAGAGCACAGGCCCTATGTCCTAACTCCTCTACACTACAGCACACAACACCAGCAGCCTTCTGACAATAGCCATTGCATATGCTGACATTAACAGCAGTCCATCAGGATGTGTATGTTTGCTCACTCTCCAAGCAGGGCCATCCCTGACATACAGGCTCTGGATTTGTGCTAATCAGGCTGCTATGGTACACTGCCATGTACCATAACAGCCCTTAAACATGCCCTTAAATTTGACAGCCGTATTCTGCACAAGTTGCAGATGAGCCGAAGCTTTGTTTGGAACCCCCAACAGCAAGAAATTACAATAATCAGTACGGGGCAAATCTAATGCCATGTTACAACTGTCAAATTTGTTATGGAAAGATAGAGTTGCAATGTCCTGATTATCCGTAAAACCACATACAGAGATTTAACAAGCTTGGAAATTTGATTATGAAAATTCATATATGAATCTACCCAAACTCCCAAGTTACGATATAAGTTAACACATTTCAGTTTTCCATTATTCCCATTTTGGGAGATAAATGTGAAGGCACATTTTACAAATGATGTCCAAGTGCAATCTGGGACGTTCAAGCCCAAATGTCTGAAAAAAAAAGCATGCACATCTAAGTAATGGCACAATTTCACAAATATGGATGTGCCCAATATGGACATCTGCAGGGCATCTACATCAACAGCCCTAGAATAGCATTCAAAGCCAGCAACATCTAGGAATATTCTAATGGTTAGAGTAGTGGGCTAAGACCTGGGAAGCCAGGATTCAATTCTCACTGCTGCCATCATTGTGATTGTGGAGAGTGCTGGGGATGGTGGCGTGCCATCTTCTTCCACCATCGTGATGTTTTACAGCCAAAACGAGCCCTTTCCCAATGCCTGTTTGTGTCTGGAGCAGGTTTAAACGTGGACAGGGCCCCAGATGTCCCTGATGTTTCTGAGATAAAGTGGGGACCATCAGGGCCGGATTTACCTATATGCCATGTACGCCATGGCGTAGGGCCCACAGCTGGCAAGGGCCCACAAAAATAGAACAAATTAGCTTTTTTTTAAAAATAAAATTAAAAAAAAAACTGCTGGCTGCCGCCGTGGGGCCCCCTCTGCTGCCGCGGCAGCATGGACTGACCCGCAGGGGCCCCCTCTGCAAGCTGAATCCGTCGGTCCCTCCCTCCCTCCGTGCAGGCTGTGAGAGGCGTGAAGGGAGAGTGTCTCCCTCGCGTCTCTGTTAAGCCCGCAGGGGCTGATGGGACGGATTCAGCTTGCAGAAGGGGCCCCCACGGGTCAGTCCATGCTACCGCGGCAGCAGAGGGGGCCCCGTGGCGGCAGCCAGCAGTTTTTTTTTTAAATTAAATTTTACTTTAGGCTGATGGGGGGGGGGGGGTAGGACTGGTAATGGGCTATTGGGGGGGCTGGGGCTGGGGCTGGGACTGGAAATGGGCTGGGGGGGTTAAGGCTGGAGGTGGGCTGATGGGGTTAGGACTGGTAATGGGCTGTGGGCTGTTGGGGGGGTTTAGAACTGGTAATGGGCTTTGGGGGGGGTTAAGACTGGTAATGGGCTGTGGGCTGATGGGGGCTGTCTGGTAATGGGCTATGGGGGGGCTAGGACTGGAATTGGGATGGGGGGGTTAAGACTGGAGGGGGGCTGATGGGGTTAGGACTGGTAATGGGCTGTGGGCTGTTGGGGGGGTTAGAACTGGTAATGGGCTTTGGGGGGGGTTAAGACTGGTAATGGGCTGTGGGCTGATGGGGGCTGTCTGGTAATGGGCTATGGGGGAGCTATGACTGGAAAGGGGCTGGGGGGGTTAAGACTAGAGGTGGGCTGATGGGGTTAGGACTGGTAATGGGCTGTGGGCTGATGGGGGGGTGGTTAGGACTGGCAATGGGCTATGGGGGGCTGACTGGAAATGGGTTGATGGGGTTAGGACTGGAAGTGGGCTGATGGGGGTTAGGACTGGTAATGGGTTATAGGGGGGGCTTAAACTGAAAATGGGGTGATGGGGGGTTAGGACTGTAAGTGGGTTGATGGGGGGCTAGGACTGGTATTGGGTTGGGGGGTTGCTAGGACTGGAAATGGGCTGATGGGTGGCTAGGACTGGAAATGGGCTGATGCAGGGACTAGAAGGGAATGGCTGCTGGGTGAGGCTGGAACTAGAAGGGAGCTGATGTTGGGGGAGGATTAGAATGGGATGGGGCTGGAAGAGTAAAATGGAGAAGGGAAAAATATTTTGTGTGGGAGGGATAAAAAATCTACAATTGGCCGGGTATTGGGAGAGTAAGTGGGGATTGAGGATGGAGGGGTAAAATTTGAGTGGATGAAATAGGAATGAGGAAAGAGCAAAAGGAGAAAGATTAGTATGTTAAAGCAGATGTAGAGAGAGAATGGAAAAAAACTAGAAGAGAGAAGAAAGGACAAATGGACAGCAGACGATGGAGAGTTAGCAGAAGACACGAAGAAACCAGAAGAAAGTGGCTGGAGCAATTGCAGCTGAAAAAAATGCACAAAAGGTAGAAAAATATCTCTTTATTTTGAATTTATTAATTGGAATATGTCAGCTCTGGTAAATGTGCATCATTAACGTCTGCGCTTTGTTTAGTACAAGAGCAAATTAATGTATAGTTTTATTTCTACAGTGTTGTACATTCCAAGTTTGGCTTTTGGGATTCCCAGTTTAATTATTGTCTTCCTGTTTCTAAATTGTGATTACTTGTTTGGTGATGGTCTATGTTCTGCATGTGTAACTGAGCTGAGGTGTTCTGTTTATATAATTCCTATTTGACATTGCCACTTGTTCTCTTTCCCCAGTTGGTCATGTATTGTTGTTCTCTGAAATGTATTGGTTTAATATTTGCAGTGTTGCCTTTTGATTGGTAGAGTATGGTGCTTTGTGAGTCCTGGTAGTGCTGTTAGGATACGGTGGGTTTGCTATGGGTTCTAAATGGGCAGTGTTTGTAGTAGTTCCTAATGTGTCTGGCAGTTGGCACTGGATTATAGTAATGTAGAAATCTTTTAGTCTTTCTTTATCCATACACTCATTAAGAGGCACGTTTACTAAAAGTTAGTATATGGTAAGATTATGCAAATATTTATGCAAATGAGGCCCCTTATGCAAATGAGGCCCCGCACCCCCCTTGGGCCGCCCCTGCTGGGGGCCCACAATTTTTGTTGGCGTAGGGCCTCACTCAAGGTAAATCCAGCCCTGGGGACCATTGTACCACCCCAGACATGCCCCTTGCCTACTTGGCCATCCCTGCTCTGGAGACATCTTTAAAAGCCATTTTGTAAAATGCTCCAGGGACATTGCCATGAGTTGGATGTCTAAATTGCAACTAAGGCTTTTAAAATGACACCCTCAGCTACCATCATGGACTGCAATCTTAAAAGTTCTGTTTTCAAAGAGATTTGTATCAACCAAGTCTCTAATGTCCAAATAATCTCTCCAGTCCATCCCTTTACATTCTTCTCATTAGCTGGGAAAGATACAAGTACCTGAACCCAGTAGCGTACCAAGGGTGGCTTTAAGGTAAGTTTGCCACAGCTGCTACATCCAATTGAATCAACATTCTGATAGCACCTTTATTCAATATAAAATGGATATCATCAATGTCAGCTCATAATAAGATTTCAGTATTGTGATGATATCAAAAACCTGACTGCTTATTATCCAAAATCACATTGCTTTCCAAAAAATTTGACAAATAAAGTGCCACACATTTCCCTATAATTTTGCTCAGGAATGGTAAAATAGAAATTGTCCTGTAGTTCTCTTGAGTGTTTACAGGGGTCACTATAGATCTTTTTAAGACTATAGATCTTTAAGGAGGCTTTCACAATCTTCATCAGTTTAGGCCCTATAAACTCCCTCCCTAACAGTACCTAAGGTGCCAGAATAAGATCTAATATACAACCAGTAGGTCGCATTTTATGCGTTACTCTTATCAACTCCTCAAGAGTTATTTCACTAATTTGTTGCCATCCTCTCTATATAACTTTCTGATGCTGAATGAAGCAAATTTATCAGTGTGTGCATATGTATGTGGTGGTGGGGTAATGTAAAGGACACAATATTCCCCCCTTCTACTTTCCATTTTATGTAAATAGGTCTAAGTCAGTGTTTACACTCTTTTCTAAGTTCACAGCATCCTCTTCACAATTGCAGTCAAGGGCAGCCCATTGACACCACAATTGTCCCTTTGTGGGACCAGAAGCAGCGGCAATGTCTTTAAACAGCATCGCAGCGCTTACCGAAACCTCCAGTGCTGCAGTACTGTTTGTGCTTCTGCTCCCACTGATGCAGACATCCTGTTTGCACAGGAGTGGAAGCGGCCAGACCAGCCTCCCCTGACCCCATGCAAAAGGAAGTGGAATTGAGGGAATGGAAGCAGAAATAGCACTGCAGTGCCAGAGGTTATGGTAAGCGCTGTAGTGCCATTTAAAGGCATTGCTACCGCTACAGGTCCATAAGAACATAAGAAATGCCATATTGGGTCAGACCAAGTTCATCAGGCTCAGAATCCTGTTTCCAATCAAGGTCACAAGTACCTGGCAGGTTCCCAAAAAGGACCAGTTAGGAGCGAGGTGTAAAACAAAGGTATTTTATTTGCAGTAGATTACAAGAGCCACTACCCGACACAGCCATGTTTTGGCACTGCCTTCGTCAGGGGTTTTGGCCTAAAACAGGGATGCATATATATAAAACACAAAATTAAAAATAGAATCCATAAATATCCATAAAAAGAATGCCATACCATACATAGGTTATTTTAATTATGTTAGTTCTGCCAATTTTGGGCATTCTATGTATCTTCTCTAGTACACCAGCTCCTATTTTATGGTTTTTACATGTATTTTTATATTTATATTATTGATTGTTAATATATGTTGTCTTTGTTTTTACTTTTATGAGACTGTTCCCCTGATGAAGGCTGGTGGCCGAAAACACGTAGGGGTTTCTGCAATAAAGGATTTGTGACTGCTACTTCACTCCAGCTCCTTTTGGTTTGTTTACTCAATTGCCTAGTGGACAGACTCAGCCATATCCTACATCCACACGAATGGACCTTAAATTGAGAAATGGCATCCTGGATCGTCCACATGTGGGAGATTCCATTCATAGATCTGTTTGCCACCCAGGAAAATGCACAACTTCCACTGTTCTGCTCACGACTTCCCTCCCTGCACAGACAGGCAATGATGCTTTCAATCTCCATTGGGGACAAGGTCTGCTCTATGCATTCCCGCCCATCCCCTTGATACCCAAGACCTTGTTCAAACTACAGGCCGACAAGGTCTCCATGTTCCTCAAAGCCCCTTATTGGCCCTCTCAGACGTGGTTTCCTCTGCTGCTTTGACTAGCTCAGACTCAACCTCTCAGCCCGGGACATGCACCCAACCTCCTCTTTCAGGATCACGGATGCTTCTTCATCCCAATACACAGGCCTCCCACCTTATGGCATGGCTGCTGAAGGCATAATCTTTGCTGACCTAGACCTCCCACAACAGGTCAAGATGATCCTACTTGCATCATGCAAACTGTCCACCAGATATTCATATGCCTTCAAATGATGAAGGTTCATGCTATGGTGTTCCCCAAAGCAAATTGACTCCTCTACCTGCCCAGTGGAATTTCTTCTACAATATCTCCTCCACTTGTCCTCGGCAGGTCTCAAGACTAACTCAGCCAGAGTTCATCTTAGTGCCATTATGGCATATCACAAGCCTCTGGACAGGCAACCTATTTCTTAACACCCCTCAGTGCAACATTTTATGTGGGATCTCCTGCTGTTCAAGCCACCTATCAAACCACCACAAGTGGCCTGGGACCTCAGTGTGGTTCTATCGCAACTTCTAAAGCCCTCCTTTGAGCCTTTAGCCACCATTTCATTGAGGTTTCTGACATGGAGGGTAATCGTCCTATTGCTTTGGCCTCAGCTTGCTCATCAGCGAACTGCAAGCTTTAGTGGCAGATCCTCCATACACTCGATTCCACCATGATAAGGTGGTCCTCCATACCTCTTCCAAAAGTGGTATCAGCGTTCCACCTGAACCAGTCGGTAATCCTACCAGTCTTCTTCCCGAGACTATATGCCTCTCGGGCTGAAACAGTGCTACACCCTCTAGTCTGCAAACATGTGCTGGCTTACTACTTGGACAGAACCCAGGCTCACAGGAAATCCTCACAACTATTCATTTCCTTTGATACATGTCACCTTGGACTTCCAGTGACAAAGCACACCCTATCCAAATGGATAGCATATTGCATTTCTTTTGCCTATGTGCAGACAGGACTCTCCCTCGAGGGTCATGTCACCGCTCATAACTTGCGAGTCATGGCATCCTCAGTTGCAAACCTCCATCCCATCTTTATTGACGAGATCTGTCGAACAGCTACCTGGTCTTCCATTCATACCTTTGCTGCTCATTACTGCCTAGACAGGTACTCCTGTCGGGATGCTGCCTTTGGTCCTAGGAGAACACACTGTACTCGCAGGAGTAGAAGAAAACACTAAGGGGTATGTTTACTAAACTGTCCTAATGTTACCGGCGCTAGTTGCAGCGATAATGTGAAGAATGCCATATAAGGAGTGGGCATTCCATTCCTAAGGTAGCAAGAATATGTATCGCGCGATAGTGTGCGCCATGGCACATTAACATGCGTTAACCCTAAGTACATGCCAGCACAGTGTTAGAAGCTATAACGATGTAGCCCACTTGTTACTGCAATGACTGTGGAAGCAGAGGTCATGGGTTTGATCCTGCAGTGGTGTAATCTAAAAAGGTTGTCTGAGGCATTTTCTTTTAATTTAAATCAGTGCTGCCAGCAAAAACACTCTCACAGTGCCGTAACCTAAGGTGCCCCATAGGTCACATTATAAAGTGCCCTGTCTGCCAAGGCACCCTATAATGTGCCCTATAGGGCGCCTATGAGGCACCTTAGGCTACAGCACTGTGAGAGTGTTAATGCTGGCAGCACTGATTTAAATTAAAAGAAAATTAAAAGATATGGCTGTTACTAAATTAGAATCTCAGGTTCTTCCACTTCAGACAATTAATGTTGTTGGGATTAAGGATTCTTTAATTTTGCATTCTAAGTTGGAAGCACTTGAAAATTCTATGCGGGTTTGTAATTTGCGTTTTTGAATTTTCCTCAATCTTCTCTTTTGTCGCCTAAAATTCTTTTGGACAAATAGTAAAAGAAATTCTAGCCATACCAGATTCTATTGATGTTTTACAAATTTACTATATCCCCTCAGGCTCTAAAAAGATTAACTCTGCGGAGAGGGATCTGGACGTGATAGTTCCTTCTATGGCTAATATAAGAACATAAGAACATAAGATATGCCATACTGGGTCAGACCAAGGTCCATATAGCCCAGTATTCTGTTTCCAACAGTGGCCAATCTAGGTCATATGTACCTAGCAGTTTCCCCAAGGGACACAGGTTCCACAGTGCTTGTATTGGTTCAAGCATTGATATCCTGGGTCCCTTCTTAATAATGGTTTATGGACCTTTCCTCCAGGAACTTGTCCAAACCTTTTTTAAACCCAGCTACACTAACATCCTCCGGTAACAAATTCCAGAGTTTGATTACACGTTGAGTGAAAAAATATTTTCTTTTATTAGTCTTAAATAGTTTACCCTGTAGCTTCATTGCATGTCCCCTAGTCTTTCTATATTCTGATAAGGTAAACAATCGATCTACGTTTACCCGTTCCACTCCATTCATTAATTTATAGACTTCTATCATATCTCCCCTCAGCCGTCTCTTTTCCAGCTTAAAGAGCCCTAACCTTTTTAGCCTTTCTTCATAGGAGTATCCTTCCATCCCCTTTACCATTTTGGTGGCTCTTCTCTGAACCTTTTCTAAAATCGCTATATCCTTTTTAAGATACGGCGACCAGAATTGCACACAATATTCAAGGTGCGGTCTCACCATGGAACGATATAGAGGCATTATAATATCTTTTGTTTTATTTTCCATTCCTTTCCTTATCATACCTAGCATTCTATTTGCTCTCTTGGCCGCTGCTGCACACTGAGCCGAGGGTTTTAACATGGTATCCACAATGACACCTAAATCTTTTTCCTGGGTGGTAGTTCCTAATGTGGAACCTTGCATCATGTAACCATAGTTTGGGTTGTTCTTCCCTAGGTGCATAACCTTGCACTTGTCCACATTCAATTTCATCTGCCATTTTGACGCCCAGTCTTCCAATTTATCAAGATCCTCTTGCAATTTTCCACAATCCTCTTGGGTTTTAACAACTTTAAATAGTTTTGTGTCATCTGCAAATTTGATAACCTCACTCGTTATAACCTCACTTTCCAGGTCATTTATGAATATGTCAAAAAGCAGCGGACCCAGCACAGATCCCTGGGGTACACCACTATTCACCTTTCTCCATTGGGAAAATTGGCCATTTAGCCCTACCCTCTGCTTTCTATCTTTTAACCAGTTCCTGATCCACAATAGTACACTGCCTCCTATCCCATGACTCTTTAGTTTTGCCAAAGGTCTCTCATGAGGGACCTTGTCAAAGGCTTTCTGAAAGTCCAGATACACAATATCAACCGACTCACCTTTGTCCACCTGATTATTCACTCCTTCAAAAAAACATAACAGATTAGTAAGACAAGATCTTCCTTGTCTAAAGCCATGTTGGCTGTCTCCCATTAGGTCATGACTATCTACATGCTGAGTAATTTTATTCTTTATGATGGTTTCTACCATTTTTCCCAGTACTGACGTCAGGCTCACCGGTCTGTAGTTTCCCGGATCACCCCTGGAACCCTTTTTAAAAATTGGTGTTACATTGGTGATCCTCCAATCTTCAGGTATTAGAGATGAGTTGCCGCCTAGGATCCACACCTAAGGGCCATGCCAAAGGGCCCCCTGGTGAGGCCCTTAGGCATGGGTGTGCCTGATCTGGCGCTGCTTTTGATGAACTGAGTGTCCTTCCTCTTCGGCCCGAATGGCCTTGGCTGTGGGGGGTGGGGAGGTGCTTCCCTAACCCACTCCTCTCACCCGACACCGATCAAGGCTGTGGGGGAGCTGAAAAGGACTTTCCTTGCAATCCGGCACTGCTTTTGATGAGCTGAGTGTTCTTCCTCTTCGGTCCAATTGGCTTTGGGTGGGGAGGGGCTTCCCTAACCCGCTCCTCTCACCCGATACCAATCGGGGCTGTGGGGGCAGCAGAAAAGGACTTTCCTCATGATCCAGCACTGCTTTTGATGAGCTGAGTGTCCTTCCTCTTTGGCCCGATTGGCCTTGACTGTGGGGGGCAGGAAGAGGCTTTCCTAACCCGCTCCTCTCACCCGACGCTGATCGGGGCTACACAGGTGCAGCAGATGGGACTTTGACAGTGGCTGAAGAAGCATCTCGGGACTAACATCAGTCAGCCTAGGGGAATAAGGCTGAGACAGCTTCCCAGTTAATGGACGTAAGGTGGAGGGGGAGAAATGTTGGGGGGGCAGGCTGACTAAGACGGGGCTCATGAAAATATATAGAATCTACAGGAGTCTGAAATGAGGAAAAGTGGAATAAGCAGACGGCTACAAGAGATAAGAAGAGGTGCGATGTGTGTGATACATTTGGGGGTTTTAAGTTGTGTTAACAAGTTTGGATGGCTCAGTGTGAATGCAGCAGTATGGATGAGTGCAGGGAGGGGGAGGGGGAATCTGGAGAGGTGTGGGTGGCAGCAATGCATATCATGGAGGGCTTCACAATTGCCTCACTGAACGTTAGGGGGCTACACAGCCCCATAAAAAGAAGGATAATTTTAGCGAGCCTAGCAAAAGTCCAGGCAGACTTTGATCTTCTTCAGGAAACACACCTGACCAAAGATGAACATGAAAAGCTAAAAGGTTCAAGGTACACTCAAATGTATTGCTCGGCATATAACTCAAAAAATGGGGAGTAGCAGTGCTAATCCATAAAAGGGTTCCCTTTATCCTTGGGGAGGCGGGTGGGGCGACAAGAACAGGAGGGTGGTCTGTATTACGGGTCGGATAGATCAGGACGAAGTCTCACATCTAAACATATACAGCCCGATTCCTACCCAAATGTACATGCCCTCTGTACGCCCGGTCTGAACTGGACGTACAGAGGGCATCGCAATTCTGATCCCGTGGGGCACATCTACCCCCGCGGGATCAGAATCGTGATCAGACCTGTACGTGCAGGCTGGGACTGCGATTCAGCCCGGCCTGCACGTACAGGCCTTGCCCGACTCAGTCAGAGCTTTTAAATGGAGCCGCAGCGCCATGGCATCCGGTTGCCATGCACCACGACTCCATTTAAAAGCCGCAAATCCAGGCCGCCAGCTCCTGCAGCTAATTAGCCTCAGCCCGACCCCCAATCTGGCCTCTGCCCCCTGCCACTCCTTCCTAGCCGTGGGCCTGCCAATCCTGTAGAATTGGGGAAGTTATTCCACTTTGGTGGTGGAATAACTTTGCTGTTCAAGTCGCCAGCCCTGGACGTACAGGGCCAACATTAGAATCGGCCCTGTATGTCTGGGGCCGGTTACCGCTCACTGCCCGCACTAACGCCGCCCCGATCCTCCCCTTTCCCACCCCCGTCTAACTTCCCTATACAACCAGCAGGGAACTTAGATGCTGGCGGGAAGGAGCACGAATAGTGGGGATGGATGTCCCGTTGGGATGTCCATCCCTGTTATTCATGGCTTGGAATAAGCCTGATATGCTCCAAATGGCCCAAAGGATACCTTCTATCAGCAAGCCTTACAGGAATTCTCTAAGGTCGCCTGGAAGGACTGGTTAATAGGGAGGGGGTTGCCTCAACTGCACACTAGGGAAGGAGGAGGGATTGAATTTCTCCTCTAAGACCCAGGGAAGGCAGGGAGCTGCAGAAATGTATGAAGCAATGGGACCTGATAGATCTATTGTGGGCAGAGAATGGTACACAGTGGGGATACACCTGTTTCTCTCCCAAATTGGGAGCATATTCTCAGTTAGATTACATCATAAGGCATAGAGACCAACTGGGAATGCTGGGCAACATCATGTTATACCTTCTCACGATATCTGACCATGGGATGGTGACCTGCCCGTGGATGCATTTGGAGGGTGGAAAGGAGCAAGGGCACAAGACATGGAGGGCTAATACATCTTTACTACAGAAAGAAGACATCTGCAAACAGCTTAAATCAGCATGGAAGGAATATCTCCTAAACAATACAGAAGACATGGGTGGGGACACACTTTGGGATGCAGGAGAGGCACCCTAATACAAATTGGGGCGAAAAAATTAATAAAGAGAAAAAGAACAGGAAAGACTTATGAAGCTGATCAGGGAACTTCAGGTGGAACACAGCATGACAGGAGGGGACAAGATTTACAGGAGACTCTGCAATGCTCAGGTCCAGCTTTCTGCGCTGGATACGGAGTGGGCAGAAAACTTGATGAGGGTCACTAAGAAAATTTATATGGAAAGTAGTAATAAAGCATGGAAACTTTTAGCATGGCAACTATCGAAACACAGGAAGGATCAGTTGGTAGCAGAAATATCCCAAACTGGTGTGTGTGTGGGGGGGGGGGGGGGTGTATACGCGAACACCAAGATCTGCAGGGAATTTCGGAGGGGGTGGGTGGGTTCTCTGGATAGATTGGCTCAATACCTGGGAGAGATAGGCCTACCCAGGCTGGCAGAGGATGAGGCAGCAGCGCTGAGATACCCCATGCAACCAGAGGAAGTGTTGAGAGTGATTTAGGCCCTCCCCCAGGAGAAAGCCACAGGAGAGGATGGGTTACAGGCTGAATTCTATCATGCAGTAGCAGTCAAAATCGGCCCCATCCTGGCCAGAATATTTTCTAGGGCTCTGCAGGCTGATCCCCTCCCCAAGACCTTTGCGTACGCTAATCTTATCAATCTGCACAAGGAAAGGCGACCCCGAGACGATGTGGTAACTATTGGGCAATTGCCCTGATCAACTATGACACCAAACTATTTGCCAAGGTGCTGGCTCTGCGGTTGGAGACCATCGTACCGCAACTAATCTATCCCAATCAAATGGGGTTCATAAAGGGCAGGCTCATTTCAGACAATGCACATTAGGTAATTAACCTACTCCACATAGTGAAGGAAAGGTGGAAAAGGGAGCTCTGTGTAACGCTAGACACCAAAAAGGCATTTGATCGGCTAGAGTGGGGGTTCTTATTTGCTATGTTGGACCATCTTAATTTGGGAGAGGGTTTCAAGCAGGGGATCAAGGCACTCTATACTGCCCCTACAGCACGTGTGTTGGTAAATAGTCAGCACTCTGAAGTGTTTCGGTTATACAGAGGGATGAGGCAAGGTTGCCCCTTATCTCCCATGTTATTTGCCATAGTCATCGAAGCACTAGCAGCACGAGTCTGGGAAAATGTGGATATTCGCCTGATAAAAGTAATGGGAGGAGGAGCATGAATTTTGCTTTACGTGAATGACACACTAATATTTATGTCTCAACTAGAGAGGTCAAACCCCATACTGCTAACAGAATAGGACACCTTCGCAAAATTTTCAGGATTTAAGGTTAACTTATCTAAAATAGAGGCCCTACCACTAGGGGGGTTATGCCCCCCAAGATATCCCAGCATCCACATTTCACTGGGCAGTGAAAGACATTAAATATTTGGGGATTCGCATATCTGTCGATCTTAGTGACTTATTTTGACTAAATTACACACCGCTGATCAACAAAGTGGGAGAGGACTTGGAGAAATGGACGCAACACAACCTGAACTGGATGGGTAGGATAGCAGCACTGAAGATGAACATAATTCCCAAATTTCTTTTTATGTTTTCCCAGCTCCCGATCCCCATCACAGCAACACTGTTAAGGAAGTGGGAGAAGCGATTAGTAAAATTTACCGGGGGTAAGCTCACGTGGTGGCTCTTCAACTCTTGGGAGCAAGGTAGGATCAGGTTTCCCTCTCTAAAGTGGTACTATAGGGTGACCGTCCTTTGAGCCCTGAGGGGATGTTATCTTCAAAATGGGGAGGCTACATGGGTGGACATGGAGAGGGCCCAATTGGCACCTCTATCATTATTTGTATGGTCTGAGAGGAGAGACCAAGAGGTAGCAGGGGGAATTTGGGAACCAGGGAATCAACTTTTCCTGAAGGCCATACGGCAGGTCATTAGGGGGGAACAGAGGAGGGGGGGGGGCACTGCCTGCAGTGATTTCCAGGTGGACTATGTCTGCCCCTTCTCAGGTAGGAAATTCAGTGCAGTCCAGAGGGACTTTGCAGCCTAGGGACTATCTAAATTCCATGAAATGGTGCGTGCAGGGGGAATGCTTATTATGCAGGAGGTTGAAGGATGTCTGGGGAAGAAAATACCCTTCTTTCAATATTTCCAATTGCGACACTTCATCACCCACCCAAACCATGCGACCGACCTGAGAAGACCCACCTCATCACTGGAGGGAGTACTATACCAAGGGGGGAGAACAGAGGGGAGGTTAGCAAAGTTGTACAGATCTTATCTGGAGGAGGCAGAACAGACAGTGGGGGAGTCCTAAATGGGATGGGAGAAGTGGGTTGGTCGAGCATTTTGAGAGGATACTTGGCAACTAATACATGCAGGGATACACAAACATACCTTGGTCACATCCTGGAGGCAGACACAATTCAAACTAATTCACAGAACATATATCACCCCCTTACAATTACACAAAGCAAAGCAGAAGGAGTATCCCCTTTGTTGGGGAGGTTGCAGGGTGAGGGGTACATTCTTCTACAGTATATGTGGTGGGAGTGCCCAGTGGTAAAGCAGTACTGGGATAAGGTCAGACAGGAAGTGCAGGCCATAGTAGGGGAAGGTACACCGGATGATCCAGTAGTATTACTGGGGGCCCAGGGCAGCGGAGGGAAACAAGAAATGCTAAAACAGAAACTATTTTTGGCCACCAGAGTGGTGGTGGCATGGAGATGGAGATCAGAGCAAGGCCCCAGAGTGGAGGACTGGTGGACCAAAATGGGGAAACACTACGGTTTGACTGTATATCATATCGCATTAAAGGACAAGAAGGGCTTTTTAATAAAGTCTGGGGCCCTTACCTTAAGATTCTGGAGGTGGAGATAACCCCGAAAGACCAATGCATGTAATGACTGAGAAAGTGGTAAATGAGGGAAAGCTGCAAATTTTCAATGAGCCAAGTTATGTTAAGTTTTGCTAAGTTGACTTGTTTCTTGTCATGTTCTCACATAATGTTAAATTACTGATGGTCAGGCAACAACTAAGATGTATAGCAGACTTAAGTGCAGTCATGGAGAGTACAAGAACACAGACAAACCAACGATCTAGGACTAAGTGCAGAGTGGGCCTCGGCACTACAAAATCACACCAGAGACATGTACTTTTAGGGAATTGTTTTATTATGTTATAGAATAGATTCTTCATGCGGCAATGCACGTCAGATGCCTGTCTGTATATAATCCATAGCCAACAAAAACATTTGACAAAAATAAATAAGTAAATAAATAAATAAAATAAACCAAAGCACCAGACAAGACAATGGTGGAGCCCTTCTTAAAAAATATCAGAACTGTATCCACATATAATATACAAAACATTGTAGCTTATAGAAGAACCATCTCTTCAAAGAAAAAGAAAGGCTGACAATGCAAGACTACACTTTTCATAGTATATGACCAGAAAGAAATGAAAATTAATATAAAGGGGACTCTATGGGGCATGTTTACTAAACTGCGTTAACGTGGCAGCGGCTACGTTAAGGCGCCTTAACAGGACATTCTGTACCGTTAAGGCGCCTTAACGTTCCCGGCCGCGTTAAGTGCAAAAAAGGGTGGAGAAAGGGCGGGGAGAAGGGGGTCAATGGGCACAGAGTGGGCGGGGAGAGGCCCCTTTCACACTAACGTGGAGGAATTAAGGGCTGAATCCTAACGCAACTGAAAACCAGGCGTTAGCACACAATTGCAGGAGAGAAAAACCATTTCAGTCAGCAATGTACAGCAAAGCCAGGGAAACCTACAAAAAGTGATAAGTGTGATACATGTGCACAGAACAAAAGGGCAAATAAACACTGAAAATGACCTGAACAAAATGTAAAACAAACATAACCAAGCTGGCCAATAGTGATATGAATGGGAAACATCAAAAAACACTACCGAGAAGGCTCCAAAAAAAGGATATTAATTTTGGAAGGGTCTATGCTCTGTCCCCATACAAGGTGAATGATCCCACAGTGAAATAGCGCTGATCACTGTTTCCCCTTGTTATTTGACAGGTTTTCAATGGCATGCACATGTTCCGCAACAGCAGGGTGGGCATGTCGAAATGGGCAACTGGACAGATGCTGGAAAAGGGGATACAGAGGGCTGCAGGCAGCACATGCTGTGGTGCAGCTGGGCCACAGTGTGGCCCAGGGTGATGCCTAGGTGGCCCATAGGAATGCTGAAACAGTAGAGCAGCCAGACAGCAAATGATGAGGGCCCAATATGGGCACGAGTGTGTTTCCCACAGTGGCACAGGGGATAGTACCCAGCAGGTACCCCCAAGGGCACAGAACATTGACAAGCGGTGCTGGGGGGAAGCGTGGACATCTATGCGGGCACCCCTACCCCAGAACCTGCACCATAGGCAGCCGCCTACTGGCACACTGGATGGCCTGTGACTGTGCACCACCAGCACCAGGGCATGTCAGCATGGTGGCAGAGGGGTACTGGCGGTGGAGGGGGCAGTGGCAGCTGCCCACAGCAGACCATGGCCTAGCCCTGTGTAGGTGGGTGCCATGCATTACAACAGACAGGCCCTGTCTGACGAACAGTCATGGTATCCCCAGGGACTGCACTATCTCTGTGGCAACACGGTGGTGCAGTACACACAGCCAGTGTGTTCAGGAGCAGAAGGTCACAGGTTTAAGTCCCAGCTGTGGTTCCTGCCAACCCAGTCCCCATATGTTTCCCACTACTAAAACATGGTAATAAAGACAGAACCTTTATTGCAGATAACATAGACATGCCTTAAACGCCTATATTTTACCCTACAGAGCACAGACACCATAAACATGCACAATACCTAGAGCAGAGTTTCCCAACTGCAGTCCTGGAGGGCCAAACACCGTTCAGGTTTCATGCTGTCTCTAATACAGATGTCTGTGCTGCATTTCTATGCACCGCCCCCATGGCACCCACACAGGATATGCACTATTCTGGGTGCATCATAGTCGACAAGGGCTAGACATGACTGGGGAATATGGATGGACACAGGTGTATCCTAGGTGTGTCTACAAGGACTACCTATCACACACTAACACTGATGAAGACCTGCAGCACAGCCTATTTCAGCCATGCCATGTGCTACGGACCTGGTGCTGGGCCCCCCACTTCACCCTCTGGGTGAGCACAGGAACCACATGCTGTCACGGTCTGTAGCTACTCTGTGCCAGTAACACACACGGTCAGCTCCCCCTACCAGGCCGGGGTGCTATAGTGGTGCATACCCCATCTTGTGATCAGACATAGGCTGCTGATCTGCATGTGCAGTGCATCATGGGTATGGGTGGGTCTACTCTATCCTGATAACCACAGCAGACAGTTTGTGTGGTCACCTGCAGTCTTTCTGTAGCCAGCCAGCAGTGTGTTAGACACTATAGAGCTGTAGCCCACTGGTTACGTTGATGACTGTGGAGGTAGAGGTCATGGGTTCAATTCCTTGTTGTTCCCTCCTGTCCAGGGCAGATATTTTGCTTACCTGTGACAGTCATATCTTTGCAGATCTGTGCTGCCAGCCACAGATCCCTCTCCACAGTTATCAATACTCCTTAAAATACGTTACAAGGCTCCTAATTAGGCACAGTACTGTGCTGCCAGCCACAGTACCCTCTCCACAGCTATCAATACTCCTTAAAATACGTTACAAGGCTCCTAATTAGGCACAGTACTGTGCTGCCAGCCACAGTACCCTCTCCACAGCTATCAACACTCCTTAAAATACATTACAAGGCTCCTAATTAGGCACAGTACAAGGTGCCTTATAATGCACCTTATACGGCACGTTATAAGGCGCTTTATAAGGCACATAAGGCACGTGCCTTCTATGGTGACTTCTAATGCGCCTTATCTGACACACAGCTTTACTGCTGCCCCGCCCACTCCTTTATATGGGCATCTCTACCTTTACCGCGGAATGACATTACCGCAGTTTAGTAAACATGCCCCTATGTAACGTTTTTGGGAATTTGTATATAGTTATATTCAAATGTAGAAAAGGCAACAGAACTATATATAAAAAAAATCTTGTAACACTTATCTTCTTGACAAATGTAGGAAACCATGTATAGGTCTTGAATCTTCAAAATCCACAATACAATAATTCCATGATGTAGGATCATTATTATTAAAAACTCAAAGGAATAAATAAACCAAAACTACTATATATAAGTTGAAAACTTAAAATGATAATTACAAATATTTATAAAATAAAAATAAATAAAATAACACTGAAATTGATTAAAATGAAATAAATAGGGGCAAGGAGGGAAGGGGATAAAAAGGGAAGGGAGAGGGAAAGAGAAGGGGAAAGGGGGGTGAGAGGGGGTCCTATTTTACACTAGTATGGTTGTGCTTCGTTATTGGAGTGTAGGTTCCCAAAAAAATACATAGGTTCCACAATGTTTGTCCTAGGGTAAGCAGTGGATTTCCCGGGTCTTTAATTATGGTTTATGGACCTTTCCTCCAGGAACTTGTTCAAACCTTTTTTAAACCCAGCTACACTAACAGCTTTTACTACATCCTCCCTGAAAGGGGTGGCAGCAGTGGCAATGGAGGAGCAGAGAGGCGCCAGGAATGAGGTTCACCAGCCCTGATTGCAGTTAAATCTTCCTCCAGCTGAAGACCCGGCCTCTTACTTTTTATCAAAAGCTGAGGCTATACAGCAAAATTTCTTATCTTCTAATGCACGTTTCTCTGTTTCTTTAGTTCCATCAAAGAATTTAGGTCCATCTTCTGCTGAAACGTTATCATTTTTGGTTTGGTCAGATTTTTGCCTGTGCCTATCTAGAGCTTTTAGCCTGTTATATATTTATTTATTCTCAGTGGGCCCGATTCTGTCCTAGACATAAATCCCCTCTGTACATCCGGTTTGAACCAGACGTACAGAGGGGATCGTGATTCTGATCCCGCGGGGCACATCTAGCGTCGCAGGATAAGAATCGCGAACAGTCCTGCACGTGCAGGCCAGGATTGCGATTCTGTCCGGCCTGGGCATGCAGTACCGTCCGCAGCTATCTCATTCAAGGCTCTTCAATGGAGCTACGGCGCCATGATGTCATGTTGCCATGGCATCGCGGCTCCATTGAAGAGTCGTGATGCCGACCACCTGCAAAAAGTGGTTATTCCCCACAGCCCAACCCCTGATCTGGTTTCCTAAGGCTAGAGTCGGGCTGTGGGAAGTGTCCCATGGCCCCCCATGCCCCATTCGCGCCCCGGCATGGTAAAAATAACACATCCAGTGAAGTTATTCCACCTTGGAGGTGGAATAACTTCCCTGAACATGTCACCAGCCCTGGACGTAAAGGGCCCACATTAGAATTGGCCCTGTACGTCCAGGGCCAGCGACCGCCCAGACTCTGCCCCCGGGCTGCCCATTCCCCGTCCCCATCTAACTTTCCCGCACAACCGGCGGAGAAGTTATTCTGGGGCAGGAGAAGCAACCAATAGCAGGGATGCCGCTATTTGCGGCTCAGAATAACTCCCAGTGTGTCTTTATCTGCTTCTTTTGTAAGTTACCCTGCTTTCTGCTTTCTGCTGCTGTCTATTCCTTGCACAACTACTGATTTCTTTAATTCCCTCCCACTCACTCCTTACCCTACCCACTCCTTGGCTGACTTTTCTTTTAAAACCATCCTGTGCTCATTACCACTATTACTCTCAGGTGCACCCTAATCCTTTGGGCTTTCTCTCCTGCCTCTCCATCTTCTACTTTTTCTCCTCTATCCTATGCCTAAAGCTCCACTTTCTCATCTTAATGTTGGGTATCCCTAAATGTATCCCCTCATTACAACAACTCCAAGCACCTGCTTCTTATCACCTACTCCTCATCTCTCCTGCCATTTTGTCTTCTACCCTGTCATCTGCTCTTGAGGTTCACCATTTTCTTCCTCTCATTCAACCATCTCCACTCTCTCTGAAAGAACCTCATCCTTGTCATTATCATGCCTCTTCCTTTCTCCCCCATACTCTGCTGCTCCTTTTCCTTCTTCCGATATCAATCCCAACCCTGGCCTCCCCTAGACTTTTTTTCACACTGTCAAAGCAGATCAATACACAACCCTTCACATTTTATTTATATTCCTCTCTTTTCTCCTTTTTCTCTCCCTTTCTAACGTGCCTTGTGGAATGTATATTCTGTCTGCAATAAACTTTCTTTCATTCATGACCTCTTTATCTCTAATGATCTGCATCTTTTATTTTATTTATTTATTTATTTATTTATATTCTCTTATATACCACGCTATTCTGCATCAGTGCGGTTTACATTGAACAAACTGAAATTACATTGAACAGGGCATTACAACTTGGAGATAACTATTTTACAGGGAACATGGGCTATGGAGGGTTAAGTGGCTTGCCCAAGACCACAAGGAGCACCTGTGGGACTAGAAACCCCTGTCCTTCCGGTTCAAGGTTGCTGTCTTCTAGTGGGATATGAACCCCCGACTTTCCGGCCTGAAGTACCTTGCCCCAACCACTAGGTCACTCCTCCACTCCAGCTCTAACTGAAACTTGGTTTCCCCCTGAAGACTGTTTCAGCTGCTACCCTCTGTCATGGATGCTCTCATATGCTTTGTCTCACTGGCCATGATGGTGATGTTGGGTTTCTACTCTGTCATCCCTATCACTTTCACTCCCTCCTTCTACCACAGTCTCTCTGCTTTTCTTCCTTTGAAGTCCACTCCATCCACCTATTTAATCCGCTATCTCACCAGGTAGCTGACAGTTATCGACCCCCTGACAAGTACATCTCTACCTTTCTTACTGACTTTAACTTCTGGCTTTCCTTTTTTCTGGGTGCATCTTCCCCTTTCCTTATTTTTGGGGATTTTAACATTCATGTTGATGACCCCTCTGATTCTGATGGCCTAACCTCCTCATTCATTCTCCAGCTGTGCTCTACTGGAGGCAGAGATTCAGGCCCGGTTCTCTACCTACCTGTCTGACATTGCTGCCTGGATGTCTCACCGCCATTCGAAATTGAACATGGCCAAAACTGAGCTTCTTATTTTTCCCCCTAAACCCATCTCCCCCTTCCTCCTTTCTCAATCTCTGTGGATAACGATCTACTACTCCCTGTTTTCTTGGCTCGCAACCTTGGGGTCATCTTTGACTCCTCCTTCTCCTTCTCCACACACATCCAACTGATAGCTAAAACCTGTCATTTCTTTCTCTATAACATCAACAAAATTCTCCCTTCCTTTCTGAACACACTACTAAAATACTTATCCACTTGTAGTCACCTCCTGTCTAGACTATTGCAACCTCCTGCTTGCTGGTCTCCCTCTGAATCATCGCTCTCCACTTCAATCTGTTCAAACTCAGCTGTGCAGCTAATCTTCTGCCAGTCTCAATATACTCATATAACCCCTCTTCTTAAGTTGCTTCAGTGGCTCCCTATCCATTTGCGTATCCAGTTCAAATTTCTCCTACTTACCTATAAATGTACTCATTCTGCTGCTCCTCACTACCTTTCCTCTCTTATCTCTCCCTGCACCCTTCCATGGGAACTCTGCTCTTATGGAAGATCACTTCTATCTGTGCCCTTCTCCTCTACTGCCAAATCCAGATTTCGATCCTTTCACTTTGTTGCTCCTTATACCTGGAACAAACTACCTGAGTCTGGACGTCAGGCTTCATCTCTGGCCCTTTTCAAATCCAGGCTGAAAACTCATCTCTTCCAGGCCACTTTTGGATCCTGATCCACTTAGGGTACGTTTACTAAACTGCGGTAACATTACATACCGCGTGTTATGTAACGTTAACGATCGTTAGGTAACGTTAACGCACGATATGTAATGTTAATGCGCATTAACATTATTTAATGATCGTTAACATTCCCGGCCGTGGTAAACACCGCAGAAGGTGGAGAGAGGGCGGAGAGAAGGGGTCAAAGGGCGGAGAGTGGGCGGGGAGAGGCCCCTTTCACACTAACGCGCTGAACTGAAGGTCTGAATCCTACCACGAATGAAAACCTGCCGTTAGATGCACATTTGCAGGAGAGCACTGTTCCCTCTAAGCTGTGCGCATGTGTGCGTGCACACACCTCACCGAGCGAGCGCACATACTTCACAACAGAGCACACAAAAATTACGGCTCTGATTCTGATAGAAAACCACACAGACGTCTTAAAATTTAAAAGTTATGATTGTAATTACTAGAAATTTCCCGCTTCATTTAGTAATCGTCTATTTTCGTTTAATTTGATTAAAATCAATGTGGTGTACATACTGTATTCTGACGTGTAGTCAAATTTTAAAGTATATAACTCCAAGTGTCGTTATGTGGCGCACAAAAATTTAACCTTCCTTCAAAAGCTGCACACAGCTGATATTTTATGCGCACACAGCCTACAGAAAATTAGAGGGAACATTGCAGGAGAGAGAAACCATTTAAGTGTCTGCAATGTACAGTCTAGGCAGGGAGCCCAAGAAATGTGATAGTAGTGCTCCATTGTCAGCAACACCATAGTGACAAAGTATGAATGGCCACTAAGGCGATGGTGCAAATGGGGCATAGGGGTCCGCAGGCAGGACATGTAGCATGGGCAGCTGGGGCACAGGGTGGACCAGGCGGGTGCCTAGGTGGCACATAGGAACATAGAAACTGGAAATCAGCAAGACAGCAGCTGACCAAGGCCAAACACAATCCACCTATATCTACCTGGTTCACCCTAGCCAATAGTTGCTAGGGCACTGACCTGACATCCCCCCAGCCATCCCGCCCCCATGTGGAAGGGACATAATATTGGTAGGCAGTGATGGGGGGGATGTGAGGATGTCCATGTATGCCCCCCCACCCCGGGATCTGCTCCCAAGGCGGGCGCCTACCTACACAGTGGATGGCCTGGGACTGTGCACTACCAGCACCGACAGCAAATGGCCATGTCAGCTTGGCAGGGGTGTGTGTGCCCGTGCTGGAGGGGGCAGTGCCACCTCCCTGCAGTGGACCTAGGCCATGCCCTGCATCAGTACGTGGTGTGCAGTGCAACATACAAAGTCTGGCTGAGGAAAAGTACAGGTAGCCCCAAGGACTATTGTGCATCTGTGGCAACAGTGTGGTGCAGTACACCCAGCCAGTGTGCCCAGAAGCAGAGGGTCACATGGTTCAAGCCCCAGTTGTGGTTCCTGTAGAGCATGTCCCTATGTTTTACCCTACAATGCAGATACAACAGCAACTTGTGCAAAGCCCAAAGCAGCGGCGAACAGGGGTACAAACACCCACCCACACAGGCTCCACAATCCAAAGATGCATGGAGAGTCAGGCTGTTGGCCCCAGCATTGAGCTGAAGTTATCACCAGAGCACTACTACTACCCCCTGCACAGTTTAGCAATGTCAGCACTGTGATCAGGACCAGTGTGGCGGGCAGGGTTGCCAACCAATAGGAGTGAGCGTGTGTGTATGTCTATCCATTGTTCTGTGGCTGCCCACCCTTCACTGGGCCCAAAATGTCCCACTGTTACCAGCGTTAGCCTGAATAGGTGCATAATGAGGAGCAAAGTATTTTGGGTATGGCCCAGACAGGGCAGATTAACCAGGATGCATCTTCACAGGGTGTGGGGCAATGGCTGGGACACTGTAGTGCCTGACCACCACCTGCATGGACAGGGTGGCCACAGCATGGCATGCTGGGAGGGCACTCACTCTGACCGAGCAGTGACCATGGCAGGTCTAGGTTCCCACATAGCTCTCTACGTTATCTGCCTCCAGTGATATATTTGTGTTTCCCAGTGTTGGGGTCCCAATCACTGAGATGCTTGCTTTCTCTGTGAGCATGCACTATGGACTGGCTGCAGTTAGACTGTGCATGGTCAGAACACCTATAAGGTACTGTCTGCTGGTGACTGACAGACAATGGTGGGAGGCAGTTGGGGTTTTCCAGACCTAACCCCAGCATTGCTGCTGGTCTGCCACTGCCCCAGTCATAGGTATGGCTCTGGCCCACCAACCCTTGAGGGCTGTCTCATACAAACAGGATGGAGATTGCTTTCCCTGGGGTGGGGGCACCTGTTCTTTACCTACAAAAAGGGTGATGTGGGTTCTTTGGGGGATGTAGTGTATACCACTGTGACCTATAAAGGCACTGCTACACCCACCTCATGCAAGTCTAGGAACCCCTCTGCCATGTCAGCCAGACCCTAACATGGGGTACACACCAATCTGGCTGGTGTCCGGTCCCACAGGGCCACATGTGACTGCAGGATACAGATGGACACCAAATTACCTTCAGCTGCACTGCAAGGAACACCTGTCACACACTGGTAGTGATGGGGACATACAGCAGGACCTATCTCTAGCACCATATGTACTGCAGACCTAGTGCTGGGCACCCATCGTATCCCTCAGGGAGAACACAGAACCTGCACAATGGCATGGTCTGTAGCTACTCTGTGCCAGTATCACGCACTGTCAGTTCGTCTTTCCAAGCTGAGGTACCGGAGAGGTGCAGACCCCATTTGCTGATCAGCTGTAGACAGCTATTCAGCATGTGCATTGCATCATGGGTACTGGTGGGGTTACCCTATCCTGGCACTCAGAGCAGACAGTTTCTGCGGTGACCTGCAGTCCTTCTGTACCCAGCCATTGCTGTGACATACACCACAGAGGTGTACGCTACTGGTTAATACAATGCCATTCCTGGCAGTGTTCATGGGTTCAATTCCTCATTGTTCCCTTCTCTCATGCCTGTCCTACTCAAATAGTGTGCATGCCTGTAACAGTCATATTTTTGCAGATTTGTGCTGCCAGTTCATAATACCCTCGCAACAATTGCCAACATTCCCTCGGTCTGTCTATCTGCGTCTGTCAGCTGTGTAGAGTCCTGTCTGCCTGTGCGGGATGTCACCCCATGTCCTGCACTGCTACCCTTTCCTGCATTGTACCTCTTCATGCTTGCCTCACCTGTGCCTGAACTGCATGGCACCACCACTCCTCTGTCCACCCATCATTGTAACTATCCTGCCACCTCCGCCTCCACTGGGGGACACGTATTCCCATTGTCTGCCACCAACTGTCTTTCCAGTACTTTACATTGCCAACACCCTGTGCTGTGGTACAGTTGCCCCCACCATATTTGTCATCAGTACTGGCAGCCACATGGGATGCCCGCAGATATGGAAGGTCGAGCAGCTCTCAGCTCTCCCTCCTTCACTCACCTGTTCATTGCCTTTCCTGAGTGCTCTATCTAGTGTTAGGGCTACATCTGTCTCTGTTCCTCATAGGTCATGCATGTCATCCTGCAGCACCTTTCAGCCCTTAGGCCACACTAACCTAGGGCACCATAACCTTGTTAGGACACCGTAACCTATGGTTCTGTAACCCAGGGTGCCCTCTAAGGTGCCCTGTCCAGGGGTGCCTAATACGGCGCTTAGCCTAAGGAGCCCTACTGTATAGGGTACCTTACAAAGCAACTTATGAGGCACCTTACAAGGCACCTAACAAGGCACCTTATAAGGCACCTTATAGGGCACCTAACAAGGCACCTTATAAGGCACCTTACTTATATGGCACCTTACAAATACGGCACCTTACAAGGCACCTTACAAGGTGCCCTACAAGGCACCTTGTAGCGCGCGTTAGTTTGTATCATGCATTAGCTGATACGGCTTGCTGTAAAGATGCACTGCCCATGCCTTTATATGGGCATCTTCATCTCCAGGCATCCTCCGCTCCCCCGATCGGGGTAGAGCTCCAGAGCAGGCCGTCCACCAACCACGCTCTGGCCTCCGGCCCAATCGGGGCTGTGGGAGGGAACAGCAAGGCCATTTAAACGGCTGCCGACGGCGGGAACACTCCTCTTCATCTCCAGGCATCCTCCGCTCCCCCGATCGGGGTAGAGCTCCAGAGCAGGCCGTCCACCAACCACGCTCTGGCCTCCGGCCCAATCGGGGCTGTGGGAGGGAACAGCAAGGCCATTTAAACGGCTGCCGACGGCGGGAACACTCCTCTTCATCTCCAGGCATCCTCCGCTCCCCCGATCGGGGTAGAGCTCCAGAGCAGGCCGTCCACCAACCACGCTCTGGCCTCCGGCCCAATCGGGGCTGTGGGAGGGAACAGCAAGGCCATTTAAACGGCTGCCGACAGGCAGGCCCGCGCCTGTCGGGCCCGCGCCTGAGGGCCTCGCCAGAGGGCCCTTTGGCATGGCCCTTAGGCGGGGCACTAGAAAACAGACATCCTTCACCCACCTGGCCCACACAACATAGCGACCATTGATTTAAAGACCACCTCCAAGCAACCCAGCAGCTTGAGCTCCTCTGTGTGGATCTCGTGCACCAGCAGCACTTTCACTCCTCCTCGTACAGCCCAGTACTAGTGAAAGTCAACACGTGATAGGAACCGATCAAGCCTCTTGCATCGGATGTTCCTGATCTCATGCTGCCTGCCGCAAGTATAGTATCATAAGTATAACCTCTGTATACTACCATCAACAGCCTTATCAATGACAGTTTACTTTGTACTGTAGTCAGTAATCTCTCACTGCCATCTAGCCACTGTACCGTACTGTACTGTTACCATTCTACTGTAGTCAGTATTTGGTACTATTGTACTGTAGTCAGTAATTCCTTACTGCCAGCTAGACACTGTACTGTTACCATTCTACTGTAGTCAGTAATTGTTACTATTGTACTGTAGTCAGTAATTCCTTACTGCCAGCTAGACACTGTACTGTTACCATTCTACTGTAGTCAGTAATTGTTACTATTGTACTGAAGTCAGTAATTCCTTACTGCCAGCTAGACACTGTACTGTTACCATTCTACTGTAGTCAGTAACTGTTACTATTGTACTGTAGTCAATTATTCCTTACTGCTATCTAACCACTGTATTACTGTCAACAACTCCTAATGTTATCTAGCTAGTTACCATTGCACCGTTGTCATTAATTCTCACAATACATGCCCACAATCACAAGTATTTCTGCCCTAACCTACCCATTTCACAATTACACAGTGCCTTGCCACAATGGGTTCCCCCTTCCCCACCTTAATAGGATGTTATATCATCCTTGCTAGTTGGTTCTCTTGCTCTCTTACCTTAAACCCGCCTTCCAATCATATCCCAATATTACAAAGCCATGGAAGGAGATGGTCTGGTGCATCCCATAACAATGTAAATTGGGATACCCGAGCACATCACCCACATCTGCTACACATTGCGCTTCAGCACTCTGTGAATTCCAAGAAGGTGGAAAACTCCTATCCTCATAACCTAAAATGTGCCCTCATTAATGCCCGCTCTATCCGGAAGAAGTGGCCAGCTGTCACTGATATGATTTCCCTCCACGACCTTGATATACTCTTGGTCACTGAGACATGGCTATCCGATGAAGACAACGTCATACTCAACCAGCTCCTACCACTGAACTTCACAGCTCATACAAGTCATAGACGAGACAAAAGAGGAGGAGGGGTGCTCATCCTCACCAGGACAGACCTTCATTTCCAGACGGTTGACGCCACCAACACTAATCACCTTGAATCCGTCACCATCTCCAATAAACGATGCTCAATCAGCCTGCTTTACAGAGCACCCTCAGCTTCCCCGGATGATCTTGCTGCAATAATTGATCTCGCCTCCAACACGCAAAACCCAAACGTCCCAAACTGGATCCTAGGCGATTTCAACCTGCCAACACTGCAGGACAATCAAGTGTTATCCTTCCTTGAGGCCCTCACAAATCTCGGCTTCAAACAACTAGTAATGGAACCTACCCATACTAAGGGAAATATTCTGGACTTAGTATTCGCCCCTCAGATATCCCTTAACCCATCACATGACCCCATAATGGCCGTAACTCCTGTGCCATGGTCAGATCACAAACTGATCATCCTCCAGATTCCTTTGCACAAAAGCGATTCAAAGCTCAATAAGAAACCAAACAACACTACAAGACCTCACTCCAGATGTTTCAAGCCTTTCAACAGAGACCTTATCCTCACCGAAACGCAACAACTCTTTAGCGAAACCACCTCGAACCTTGATGACCTGATTACTCACTGGAACAATTGCCTCAGTACAATCGCCCTACGCACACCAACCAACAAGCCCCTAGGGAAAAGAACGAGCGCTCCATGGTACACAGCAGATCTTAGAGTTTCTCTTACCCAATTACGGAAACTCGAGAAGCGCTGGCGCCGATCCCACTCTACAGTTGACCAGACAGCATACAATTGTCATCTGGCTGCACACCGCAAGGCAATCACTGATGCAATGAAACAATACTACTCAGAGACCTTAAAAAGATCACTTAATAAACCCCACGATCTCTTTGACCTAGTCAAGACTCTATCAAAGGAACCAACCACCGGACCTCAATTTGAGATTCACCCACAAGATTTTGCTAACTATGCACAATCCAAGATATGCCGGACTATCAATATCTTGACTACAACCACCACCCCAGAACGAGACTGCCCTGCAGCCCTAACCGTATTCTCTACCCCTACCAAGAAAGGAATTGAAGACTCTATTATGGCCCTTAACACCACCACATCTCAGTCCGATCCTTGCCCAGCCTTCTGGATTAAGGAGCTCCGCAGCCATTTCAGCCCAATACTATCCAATATAATGAACCTCTCCTTCATAACAGGTTCCTTCCCCTCAGCGCTTAAGCACACCTCTATCAGACCTCTTTTGAAAAACTGCAAACTCGACCCCCAAAAAGTAGATTCATACAGACCTATATCCAGTATACCTCTGCTTGCGAAGATCATCGAAAAAGAGGTACAACGACAACTACAAGATCACGTCGACACTGCCGCACCATTAGACCCCTGCCAGCATGGTTTTAGGGAATCCCACGGTGTGGAAACTCTTCTTACCACCCTCTTCTGCAAGATAATCACTGGCATCGATGACATCCGTCAAGGTTTTGCTCTCATCTTTCTGGACATCGCTGCAGCTTTTGATTCAGTAAGTCATGAGCTTCTCGTAGGTCGACTAATTGAGAAAGGCATTACTGGTAGAGCTCTTGAATGGTGCAGATCTTACCTGTCCGGAAGATGGCAACATGTGCGTTCCGGAGGCATGACATCCGAACCTTTCCACCAAAGCCAGGGAGTCCCACAAGGTTCCTCCCTTTCAGCCCTCCTGTTTAACATTTACATGCAGCCAATTTGCAAGATCATCCGATCCTTCAATGTCGACTGCATGCTATACGCTGACGATGTCCTGTTGTACATACCCTTCTCTACTGAACATCCGGACCTCTCCTCATTGACGAGCTGTTTCGACGCAATATCTGACTGGCTTTCCTCCCAAAACCTCCGAATACAACATAAGAAAACGGAAGTACTCTTCATTACGAGGAACCCTAACTTCACCCCACCACCATTCCTTAAAGTAAAAGGAGCAGAGTTACATTCTAAACCTTCAATACGCTACCTAGGAGTCACTTTGGATCAACGCCTGGACATGAAAGTCCACATAGCGAACACTGTCAGAGCAGTATACTATAAGATCCGCTCACTTAGGCATTTACGATCCATGCTAGAACCAAATGACTTCAGGACTATATACCAGGCGTTGATCATACCTCATTTTGACTACGCCAATGCCATCCTTCAAGGCCTGCCCCTATCCACCTTACATCCACTACAGCTCGCCATGAACGCTGCAGCAAGGGTCATCCATGGAGCCTCCAGAAGTGACCACGTGACACCTCTGCTGATACAATTACATTGGCTACCTATCCAGGCTAGAATTGTCTTCAAGACACTGTTAATCACTTTTAAAGCTATTAACAAGCTCTCCCCTGAGTCAATAACGGCCCTCATCCATATCACATCTCCTAATAGAGCAAGGAGATCCACAGCTACAAACACCCTAAAAGTCCCGAAAGCATTAACAGCGTGCACAACATCTACAGCCAATAGGGCGTTTAGTATCAGTGCACCAAGATGCTGGAACGCATTACCTCCAGATATCCGGGCGATTAAGAGCCTCACACAGTTTAGGAAAGCCCTTAAATACCATCTTTTCAATAAGTACCTCATAGAACCCAACCTCACCCACTGAGACAGAGATGCAACCCGCTAAGCAATTATATGGTTTCCCAACAACATGCTAAGAAAGATTCCCTAACCCTTAGTGGTGCATTTGTTTCTATGGTATTCATGATCATACGACTTTATGTAGCAATATTTGTAAATAGTTTGCCACTGTTATACAAGTTTATGTAGCAAATGCTGTAAATAGTTTACCCCTGTTATCCAAGTTACTTGCCCTGTTATCTGTAAACTCTTACATGTTAACTGTACTGAGCATTTTTGTTCCATGTAAACCGCGCTGATGCCGAATAGTGCGGTATATAAGAGACTGTAAATAAAATAAATAAATAAATATGGGCATCTGTACCTTTACCGCGGAACCTAACGTGAATGACATTACCGCAGTTTAGTAAACATACCCCTTAGTGTTTCTTTTGTATTTTTAATCCATATGACTGGGCATGGATCTAGAGCAGAGGTGGTGGTGTTAAGGTTTTTAAAGATATCTATTATGTTTTTAAGGGATGGATGGTCAAACTGGTTCCATGTTGTTGTGGGGGTTAACTTGGAAGTTTGGGCATATGCATGGGCGTTGGTTTTGGATGAGGGTGAAGTGCATTTATTTATTTATTTAACAGGTTTTATATACCGCTTTATCATTTCAATCAAAGCGGTTTACATTGAAACTTAAACTTGGTAATGTACATTAAATAGGGGCATTGATAACTTGTATTATTCTGAAGCAATGGAGGGTTAAGTGACTTGCCCAAGGCCACAAGGAGTGCTAGTGGGAATTGAACCCTGGTCTCTGGGTTCCCAAGCCAGTGTTTGCGAGGAGATTTTATCTCCCAATTCTTGGTATGTTGTATCTTTTAGAAGAGCTTTGGCAATGGAGAATAGTTCCCTAGGTTTATTTATGGAACGTAGGATTATGTTCTCGTTGTATTCTCTTTTCTGTTTTAGAGTTTTGTTGCAATAGGTGTGGAGCTTTTCAGAGTAGGAGGTGAGGTTGGATGGGTCGAATTGGCGATGCCAGCAGCGTTTAAGCTGTCGGAGTTCTCTAGACTTAATTCTTTCCACCTTCCTTCTCTTTATTCCTGGAACAAACTACCAGAGTCAGTACATCAGGCTCCAAAGGTTACAGTGCAGTAATAATAATGGGTGATTTCAATTACCCCGGTATCGACTGGGTCAGTGTCACGGCAGGACATGCTAGGGAGATAAAGTTCCTAGATGAAATAAATGACTGCTTCTTGGAACAGCTGGTTCATGAACTGACCAGAGGGATGCCATATTAGACCTAGTCCTTAGTGGAACACCAGATCTTGTGCAAGAGATAAGGGTGTTGGGGCCACTTGGCAATAGTGATCATAGCATGATCGCGTTTGATTTAATTAGTGTAGGGGAGATAGTAAGGAAATCCACAGTACTACCTTTTAACTTTCGAAAGGGAGACTATGATAAAATAAGGAAAATAGTTAAGAAAAAAATAAAAGGAGCAGTTGCAAAGGTTAAAGACTTACATCAAGCTTGGGTGTTGTTGAAAACTACTATCTTGGAAGCCCAGACCAGCTGTATTCCACGCTTTAAGAAAAGCAGAAGGAAGTCCAAAAAACTGCCAGCATGGTTTAAAGGTGAGGTCAGAGAGGCTGTTGTTGCCAAAAAAGCATCTTTCAGGAAATGGAAAAAAAGAGCCAAACGACAAAACCTGGAAACAGCACAAGCACTGGCAAGTCAAATGCAAGGCATTGAAAAGACAGACAAAGGGAGAATTTGAGAAGAAGCTTGCTGCGGAATCAAAAACGCAAAATAAAGACTTTTTCAAGTACATTCGTAGCAAAAAACCTGTGAGAGAGTCAGTTGGTCCATTAGATGATAGAGGGGTTAAAGGGGCACTAAGAGGCGACAAGGCAATAGCGAAGAGACTGAATGAATTCTTTGCTTCTGTCTTTACTGAGGAACATGTAGGGATGTTACCCATGACTGAAGTGGTATTTAAAGGTGCGGAAGAATTGAAGGAAATATCGATACATCGGGAAGATGTACTGCAACTATTAGATAAACTGAAGAGTAGCAAATCACCTGGGCCGGATGGTATACATCCAAGGGTGTTGAAAGAACTGAAATATGAGATTGCAGACCTGCTATTAGTAATCTGTAAATTTTC
Organism: Ichthyophis bannanicus; assembly: GCA_033557465.1. Lineage (NCBI taxonomy): Eukaryota > Metazoa > Chordata > Amphibia > Gymnophiona > Ichthyophiidae > Ichthyophis > Ichthyophis bannanicus. The sequence continues at coordinate 738,811,815 of CM066033.1, forward strand.
ATTAAAATCATCTGTAATACCTGAAGATTGGAGGATCGCCACTGTAGTGCCAATTTTTAACAAGGGTTCCAGGGGTGATCCGGGAAACTACAGACCGGTGAGCCTGACATCAGTACTGGGAAAAATGGTAGAAACCATCATAAAGAACAAAATTACTCAGCATGTGGATAGTCATGGCCTAATGGGAGACAGCCAACATGGCTTTAGACAAGGAAGATCTTGTCTTACTAATCTGTTATGTTTTTTTGAAGGTCTGAATAAACAGATGGACAAAGTTGAGTCAGTTGATATCGTGTATCTGGACTTTCAGAAAGCCTTTGACAAGGTCCCTCATCAGAGACTTTTGGTAAAACTAAAGAGTCATGGGATAGGAGGCAGTGTACTATTGTGGATCAGGAACTGGTTAAAAGATAGAAAGCAGAGGGTAGGGCTAAATGGCCAATTTTTCCAATGGAGAAAGGTGAATGGAGTCGGACGAGGGAAGGGCTAAATGACCAATTTTCCCAATGGAGAAAAGTGAATAGTGGTATACCCCAGGGATCTGTGCTGGGTCCGCTGCTTTTTGACATATTCATAAATGACCTGGAAAAGGGAATAACGAGTGAGGTTATCAAATTTGCAGATGACACAAAACTATTTAAAGTTGTTAAAACCCAAGAGGATTGTGGAAAATTGCAAGAGGATCTTGATAAATTGGAAGACTGGGCATCAAAATGGCAGGTGAAATTTAATGTGGACAAGTGCAAAGTTATGCACCTAGGGAAGAACAACCCAAACTATGGTTACAAGATGCAAGGTTCCACATTAGGAACCACCACCTATGAAAATGATTTAGGCGTCATTGTGGATAACATGTTAAAACCCTCGGTCCAGTGTGCAGCGGGGGCTAAGAGAGCAAATAGAATGCTAGGTATCATAAGGAAAGGAATGGAAAATAAAGCAAAAGATATTATAATGCCTCTATATCGTTCCATGGTGAGACCACACCTTGAATATTGTGTGCAATTCTGGTCGCCGTATCTTAAAAAGGATATAGTGTTATTAGAAAAGGTTCAGAGAAGAGTCACCAAAATGGTAAAGGGGATGGAAGGATACTCCTATGCAGAATTGCTAAAAAGGTTAGGGCTCTTTAACCTGGAAAAGAGACTGCTGAGGGGAGATATGATAGAAGTCTATAAATTAATGAAAGGAGTGGAACGGGTAAATGTAGATCAATTGTTTACGTTATCAGAATATAGAAAGACTAGGGGACATGCAATGAAGTTACAGGGTAAACTATTTAAGACTAATCAGAGAAAATATTTTTTCACTCAACATGTAATCAAACTCTGGAATTTGTTACCAGAGGATGTATTAAAGGCTATTAGTGTAGCTGGGTTTAAAAAAGGTTTGGACTAGTTCCTGGAGGAAAGGTCCATAAACCATTATTAAGAAGGGACCTAGGATATCAATGCTTGACCCAGTACAAGCATTGTGGAACCTGTGTCTTTTGGGGAAACTGCTAGGTACGTGTGACCTAGATTGGCCACTGTTGGAAACTGGGCTTGATGGACCTTGGTCTGACCCAGTATGGCATATCTTATGTTCTTATGCTCATCTCTGGCCCTATTGAAATCCAAATTAAAAACCCACTTCTTCAAAGCTGCCTTTGGATCCTGATTCCTTTAGTCTCCTGTTCACCACCTATATGCATCTTTACCATTTCCCTTGATTTATCATAGTTCCTAGTTGTTGTGTTCTCTGTCTTGTTTAGATTGTAAGCTCTGATTTTCAGGGTCTCTCTCTTATATGTATCTGTATAGCAATGCAAATGCCTTTTAGTGCTTTACAAATGATAAGTAGTAGTTGTATTAAGTAATAGCAGAGGTCAACCCTTTATCTCATTGTGTTTCTTTTAATCTTGTGACTAATTTCAGTTTGAAAAAATCTATTAATACTATGAATCCTACTACATTTGGTCAGGATCCTATCCCTACTAAATTGTTTTTATTTTTTTACCTGGTCTGTTCTCTAGTTAGTATCATTGCTAATACTAGTCTTACTTCTGAAGATGTTTTACCTGTTTTGGAAGCAAGAAATCATATGGCTTTTGCTTAAATAATTTATTTTGGATTGTCTCACTGTTTCCAGTTATAAGCTAGTTTCTACTCTATCTTTTATGTCTAAGATTGTAGAAAGAATGATTCTTTTTCAACTGACCAATTTCATTGAAAAATTGCTAGTTATTCATCCAAAACAAGCAGGGTTTCTTGAAGGGCTTTCTTTGCTCAATGTTATCCATCCTATGCTCTTATTGTCTTGCTGGACTTAATAGCAGTGTTTGATCTGATTGTTCATCAGATCTACATTCTCGCCTTGCATCTATTGGCATTGGAGGCATGGTTTTGAAGTGGTTGCAATCTTTTCTTCAGAAACAAACCTTTTGTGTAGCCACTAGTTCTCATTCGTTTTCTTCTTGTAAACTTAACTGTGAAATACAATAGGGTTCTGGTTTAGGCCCCACTATCTTTAATATTTTTGTTAGTCTCTTGGCCACATTAATTCAATCATATGGAATATTAGGTTATTATTATACTGATGACATCCAGCTTGTTGTCTCTATTGATTCCTCTACATTTGTTCTTTCCTCCTTAGAAGCATGTTTAGATGCATCTTTTGCTTGGCTATTATCAAACAGATTAACCTTACAAAAACCCATGTCATGTGCATTACTGGGAATTTGGAATCCCTTAGATTAGCCCTTAAATTAGCTGGTCACTTGCTTTCACTCCAGTCATCTTTCTACAGTGATTCAAAGTTGACTTTCCTCACAGATTTCTTCAAGTGTTCAATCTTGTCATTTTGCCTTCTGGCAAATTTGTAATATTCGGTTCATTTGTGATGTAAAAGAACATCATTTTCTTATTCATGCCCTTGTGTTACATCATATAGATCGTGTAATGCCTTATATAACAGTATAAATGCATCAGCACTTGTGACTTCAACTTTTAAAAATACCACAATCAAAATATTTCGTAATAAATATAAATTTGATCATATAACCGCATTGTTTATAGCTGAGCATTAACTTCCGTTTTTTATTGGATAAGATTCAACAATCTTATTATGTGCACATAAGGTTCTTTTGAAGGGCACTTCTGAGTATCTTGCAAATCTCATCAGTCCCTATATCCATCAAAAATGTTTCATTCTGCACAGAAATCTTTTTGACTTGTCCCATTTCATATATTAATTTTGAATCTACTCATCAATTAACTTTTTTAAATTATGCACCAGTTCTTTGAAACAGCCTCCCATACTTTATAAGACTAGAGACCTCTACAGCTAAGGCTTTAAAACTTTTCCTTTTCAACAGCTGTGCTTTGGAGCAGATAGCATAGATTCCTTTTTAATTAATTCTTTTATCTGTGTTATATTTTTTCTGTGTCCTTTAGTTAAATGGATTTCTGATCTTTGTAGTTTATTATATATTATTTTATATACCTTTCTTTGAAAATTTGAAAGACAGGTAAGCAAAAAACTAAGCACAAACATAAACATCTCTTACTCCTGCCTCTTCCTTATTTTTCCCTGGTCTGCTCTACCTTCTCATTCCTCTTCCTATCTATCTTTCCTTTTTCAACTTAACAGCATCACCTAACTCTCACTACTTTCACTGGTTCCCGTTACCTTTGGATGGCAAGCCCACCACCACCTGGTTCAGTTGTGCTTTACCCCAGCCAGTTCTCAGGTTGCAGGACTTAGGCTCCCTGCCATCCCCAAGGTTCCTTACTCCTAATCTTCCTGCTCTTTGTGTATGTTGGTCCACACATGTGCAACAAACAAGCATATAGACTGACAAAGCTTTGAAATAAGGCACTCTCTCTTTATATCAAATGTGCCTAATATCTGCTAGTCCCACACATCAGCTCTTGAATGCTTCTTCAGTACCTGATGGATTTGAAATGTAAACAAAAGAAGACTGGATTTTTATTCTGAGCATAAGCATTAACTATTAAAGTAATTTTATGCTTGATGAACTCTTGGTATGAACCTCATTTACATATTGATCCAATGGCAGCAACCCAAAAAACGAAAGAGAAGAAAATGAATTTGATGATGGTTTCAGCGCTGACACAGAAAGAAAATGCATTGATGTGAGGAGGCAGTTAGAGTGATCATGTCACAGACTGTGCATGTGCTTCATGTATGCCATGGTGCAGACACTGTGCAGCCTCAAAGTTGCCCGCATGCTTCTCTGCAAGGGACAAGGTGGTCAGAAGCTCTGTCAGACTGAATATTTTAATAGACAGCAGAACTTAGATCAAGTGGTTATATCGGGGAAATTAGTGATGGAGCCCAACTCACTCTCCCACCCTTCCCTCCCCCAAAAGTAAGTGATGAAGCAAATCTCTAGGCCAATATATATCAACTAAAATGCCGACAAATCTGAATACTTAGCAATAGCATTAACCTCTAGGTCAGTGTTTTCTAACTTTCTCATGGAGACATAACTAACTGATCTGGTTTTCAGGGTATCTGTGATGAATATGCATGAGATATATTTGCATATATTGGGCATAGAGTAACATAGTAAATGATGGCAGGTAAAGACCGGCATGGTCCATCTAGTTTGCACAGTAAAGTGGCTAGAGTTGCAGAGTTGCCACTCCGTTCAGGTTACCACCCCTTCATGCCTTTGTTTAAAGTTGTAGGATTGTACCTCCACTCCATACAGGTTACCTCCCTCTATTTATGAAATTATTTGTTTTAATACATCCTCTTGTCACATAAGGATCTTCTTTGTTTGTCCCATGCCTTTTTGAATTCCGTCACTGTTTTTGTACCTACTACCTCTATCTCAAATCTTTCTCATGTTTAATCATTGTGGCATTTCTGAAAACCTGACTGGAAGGGTATGCCGCCAGAAGAATGTTAGGAAGCTCTGCTGTAGATTACACATTCATACCACTCAGTTTCACAATAAGCTGGTTCAATTTGCTATGCCAAATGCAATTGTAGGCATAAGAGTACCATGGATGCAAAATGATATGCAACAGTGGAAGCAGGGGAGTCAGGATATGGGAATACTGAATGATGGATCTGCTCTGTGGAGAACTGATATTCTCTCTCAGCTTCACCTGCCAATCAGTACTCCATGAGCTGTTCCCAAAGATACACCTGAAGAGCCATCCAAGAAATTTGGAGGCTCTTCTATTGCATTAATGATGTCCTCCTCTTCGCTGGGTATTATCTCATACTTCAGAGGGAAAAAATAGCCATTTGAGGCTGCCATAAGCTGATTCAGAGCATACCATTATCAACAGACCACAGAAAGATGACAACAACTAAAGATATTTCAAGTTAGAGATACTGAAGCTGTGAGCTAACTAGGGTGGTAATAGCAGACTTTAACACTCCAAGACCAAATGGGTTTCTCTGGCAGGTTTGCAGAGAGTAGAAGAGTTGATGTCAGTAGGCTATGACATCCCAAAAACAATCAGCACCTAAGATGTATACTAGAGATAGCTTTCACAATTAAATATCAAACCACTCTATGGATAACCAGGCACTATTTTGTGTCAAGAAGTACTTCTAATCAAGATGGTTCTATAACAGCAGTTCACGTCAACATGTAAGCCTCTTAAATTGCATTGGAGGTCCCAGACTAATCGGAACTAGTTTACTGACTTTGAATTTGTCAAAACTTTCAGTGCCCGCTTGCATCAATGACCAACCAAATGCAATTATTTTTCCATGCTTATTTTTGCGCTTCTTTTTCCCTGGGAAGTGCAAAAATAAGCATGGAAAAATAATTGCTAAGATAAGCACATTTTTTGGAATACATAATTTTAAGAAGGACTGTAATTTATTTGCATTTGGTTGGTCATTGATGCAAGCGGGCACTGAAAGTTTTGACAAATTCAAAGTCAGTAAACTAGTGCCGATTAGTCTGAGACCTCCAATGCAATTTAAGAGTTTTACATGTTGAAGTGAACTGCTGTTATAGAACCATCTTGATTAGAAGTACTTCTTGACACAAAATAGTGTCCGGTTATCCATAGAGTGGTCTGATATTTAATTGTGACAGAATACATCGCTCTGAGAAACGCCCAATAGATTTTGTTTCATTACTAGAGATAGCTTAGGAGTACCTAAGGTGTACATTAGAGTTAGTAAGTCCTATTCAAATCCAAACTAAAATCCCACTGCTTCGAGGCTTTCTTTGGATCCTGACCCCCTTATTATCCTGTTTACCACCCTTGTGTGTTACAACCATTTCCTCTTAGTTTACTGTGGTCCCCTGTTTCTTGTGTTTGTCTTGAATAAATTGTAAGCTGTATTGTATCTCTTATGTGTATATGTGCAGTGCTGCATATGCCTTGTAGCACTATAGAAATGTTAAATAGTAGCAGTAGTAGTAGTAGCAGCATGCACTAATCCCATTAACGCATGTCATGAGTAACTATAACTCATTGAATAAAATGGAACCAGTAGTAAAATGATGTGTGTTATATGTGGTATATGTTAGTAACTCTAGCTGTATGTTTGCAATGTATTCTAAGGACTAAAGTAGATTAGGGGTTCTCCTTTGTTCCTGCAAAAAGTGTTTTTCAGGGACTTGCTAAATGTCCAATATTAACAGTCCAGCACAATACCATTTCAATCGATTGATGTAACTCTGGTGCAGAGAGACATTCGTTCTTCCCAAAACCTGTGAAGGACATCCAAGTACAATCTGTAACATCCAAGCTATAACCAAAACCAGGCACATGCAAGTTCAGGATGATTTCACAAGCATGGATGTGCCTGATGTGGATCTCTATGGAGACGTCAACATAGACGTCCCCAGAATAGCTTTTCAGAATGGGAATGTCTAATAGCCTAATTGCTAGTGTAGTGGGTTAGGACCAGGGTGTCCAGGGTAAATAATCCCACTGCTGCTTCTTGTGATCTTAGGCTAGTCACTTAACTCTACATGCTCTGGATGTTTTTTAGTAGCAAAACGATGGAGCCGGATGGGCTACATCTAAGAGTACTGAAGGATGTTCTAGCAGCTCCACCATCTGATCTTTTCATTGCTTCTTTACAGTTGAGAGTGATCCTAGAGGACTGGAGTAAAGCACATGTGGTCCCTTTACACAAAAACAGAAGAAAGGATGAGGTTGAGAACTACAGGCTGGTAAGTCTGACTTCTGTGATGAGTAAATAATGAAAGAGCTGCTAAAACAGAAGTTAGTGAGGTTTCTGGAGTCCAATGGATTGCAGGATCTGAGGCAGCATGGATTTACTAGGCAGGTCTTGTCAGACAAATCTGATTTCTTTGACTGGTGACCAGAGAGTTGGACCAAGGGACAGCCCTAGATGTGATGTACTTGGCTTTCAGTAAAGCCTCTGACACCGTTCCGCACAGGCAACTTATAAATAAATTGAGCACCCTAGGGATGGACCCTAAAGTTACTGATTAGGTTAGAAATTGGTTAAGTGGGAGATGACAAAGGGTACATGTAAATGGAGCTCTCTCTGAGGTGAAGGATGTTACCAGTGGTGTGCCGCAGGCAGGGCCGTACCAAGCCATAATTGTGCCCTGTGCAAATTGCAAATCTGGCGCGCCCCCTCCACCTCAATGTCCAGCTGGCTGCCTGCCCTTGCCCTGCTGCCACCACTTTTTGTTTTCTCGGTGGCAAAAACGGAGCAGACCTGACTTCAAATTTAAAAACAAAACAAAACATGTGGGTCTTTCAACTCTGCACTTGTATGCAGATCTGATCCCTCCTTGCTCTAACATAGGTTTACATCAGAGGAGGAAGGAATCAGACCAGCCATTCAAATGTGGATCTTTGCAACTCTGCTCTTGAATGGCTGGCCTGGTTCCTCCTTCCTCTGACGTGACCTACATCAGAGAAGGGAGGGAGGGACCAGACCTGTGTACAAGCCCGGAGTTGGAAAGACCCCGTGTGTTTTGCTTTTTTAAAAATTTGAAGTCTGGTCTGCTCTGCTGCTGCCAATGCCACCACCACTGAGAAAACAAAAAGTGGTGGTGGCGGCAGGGCAACAGCAGGCTGCATGGTGGGGGGAGGGGCCGAGGCCGGCAGCCCAAAATGCACCTTTGATCCTTTGCTCCCTGTGGGGCTGCACCACTCACACAGGGCTATCTGCCATTGGTCTGATTATTTTTAACATTTTTGTTAGTGAAAGGCTGTCTGGTAAGGTTTGCCTCTTTGCGTATGATATCAAAATCTGCAATAGAGTAGACACTCAGGAAGGAGTAGATAAGGAGGGATCTAGCTAAGCCTGAAGAATGGTCTAAAATTTGGCAGCTGAGATTTATGTTAAAAAATACAGCATCATGCATTTGGGCTGCAAAAATCCAAGGGAGTGGTACAGTATAAGGGGTGAAGTACTTTTGTCCATGAAAGAAGAGCGGGACCTAGGCAGGATTTTTTCTTGTGATCTTAAAGTGGCTAAACAGGTAGAAAAGGCGACAATGAAAGGCAGAAGGATGCTTGGGTGCAAAAATAGAGGAATGGCCAGCAGAAAAAAGGAGGTGACAGTGCCTCTTATAAGGCTTTGGTGAGACCTCATTTGGAGAATTGTGTGCAGTTCTGGATACCACACCTTCAAAAAGATATAAAGATATAAACAGAATGAAGTCAGTGCAGAGGGTGGCTACCAAATCAGTGGTTTTCCTTATAAACTATATAGGGATAGAATTAAAGATCTCAATATGTATACATTAGAGCAGGGGTCTCAAACTCAAATTGCTTTGAGGGCCAAATGAGGACTTGTAAAGTAACCCAGGGGCTGCATAAGACGCGGGGCCTCATTTGCATAAATATTTGCATAATGTTACCATACACTAACTTTTAGTAAACATGCCTCTTAATGAGTATGGATAAAGAAAGACTAAAAGATTTAGAAAGAGGAAGACAATAATTAAACTGGGAACCCCAAAAGCCAAACTTGGAATGTACAACAACACTGTAGAAATGAAACTATAAATTAATTCCTCTTGTACTAAACAAAGCGCAAACGTTAATGATGCACATTTCCCAGAGCTGACATATTCCAGTTAATAAATTCAAAATAAAGAGATATTTTTCTACCTTTTGTGCATTTTTTTTCAGTTGCAATTGTTCCAGCCACTTTCTTCTGGTTTCTTCATGTCTTCTGCTAACTCTCCATCGTCTGCTGTCCATTTGTCCTTTCTTCTCTCTCCTAGTTTTTTTTCCATTCTCTCTCTACATCTGCTTCAACATACTAATCTTTCTCCTTTTGCTCTTTCCTCATTCCTATTTCATCCACTCAAATTTTACCCCTCCATCCTCAATCCCCACTTACTCTCCCAATACCTGGCCAATTTTAGATTTGTCTTCTCTCCCAGACAAAATATTTTTCCCCTCTCCATTTCACTTTCCCAGCTCCATCCCATTCTAATCCTCCCCCAACATCAGCTCCCTTCTAGTTCCAGCACCACCCAGCATCTGCTCCTTTCTAGTCCCTGCATCAGTCCATTTCCAGTCCTACCCTAGCCTCACCATCAGCCCATTTCCAATCCTAGCCCCCCATCAGCCCATTTCCAATCCTAGCTCCCCCCCCACTCAGCCCATTTCCAGTGCTAGCTCCCTCCCCTCACAGCCCATATCCATTCCAAGCCCCCCTCCCCCTCCCCATCAGCCATTTGCAGTTCAAGCCCCCCTTCCACTCAGCCCATTTCCAGTCCTAGCAACCCCCCAGCCCATTACCAGTCCTAGACCCCCCATAGCCCATTACCAGTCCTAACCCCCCCATAGCGCACTTCCAGTCTTACCCCTCCATCACCCCATTTTCAGTCTTACCCCCCCCCAGAGCCCATTACCAGTCCTAGTCCCCCCATAGCCTACTTGCAGTCTTACCCCCATCACCCCATTTTCAGTCTTACCTCCCCTCATAGGCCATTACCAGTCCTAACCCCCCATAGCCCATTACCAGTCCTAAACCCCCAATCAGCCCACCTCCAGTCCTAACCCCCATCTGCCCATTTCCAGTCCTAGCCCCCACCATAGCCCATTACCAGTCATAACCCCCCCTGCCATTAGCCCACTTCCAGTCCTAACCCCCCATTACCCCATTTCAGTCAGCCCCTCCATAGCTCATTACCAGTCCTAACTCCCCCCATCAGCCCACCTCCAGTCCTTCCTAACCCCCATCAGCCCATTTCCAGTCCTACACCCCCCCCCCTCCCTCCCATAAGCCCAGGTAAATTTAAAAAAAAACCCTGGCTTCTGCTGCTGCCGCCGCTGCCACCATGGCAGCGGCAGAATCAACTGTCAAATTTGTTAGGCACCTTATCTCCTATGGAAGGCACCAATCTCTCTCTAATTCCCTCTCCCCACAATATGAAATACACTCTCCATGCATGAAGCCCACATGACAAGTGAAGAGAAGTGCTACCGAGCCACATCATATAGAACCGGGGTCTCAAACACGCGGCCCGCGACGGAGGGAAACAAAAAAGCCCTGGCTTCTGCTGCTGCCGCTGCCGCTGTGGCAGCGGCAGAATCAACTGTCAAATTTTTTTTAAAAACCTGGCTTCTGCTGCTGCAGCAGCAAAATCAGCTGTCCCCCAGCCCCTTCCCCTCTGCCCGGAGAGCCCTGAGTCTGCTTCATCAGCGGCAGGCTTTTTAAGCCGCGAAGAGAGTATTTCCCTCTCGCGCGGCTTAAGCCTATTCACTTTTCAAGCCACGCGAGAGGGAAATACTCTCTTCGCGGCTTGAAAAGCCCACTGCTGATGGAGCAGACTCAGGGATCTCCGGGCAGAGGGGAAGGGGCAGCGGGACAGCTGATTTTGCTGCTGCAGCAGCAGAAGCCAGGGTTTTTTTTTTAATTTGACAGTTGATTCTGCCGCTGCCACGGCGGCCGCGGCAGCAGCAGAAGCCAGGTTTTTTGGGTTTTTTTGTTTCCCTCCGTCGCGGGCCGCACAAAGTTCTCTCGCGGGCCACGTGTTTGAGACCCCGGCATTAGAGGAAAGGCGGGATAGAGGAGGTATGATAGAGATGTGCAAATATCTCAGTGCAGGGCCGGTCTGTCCACTAGGCAGGCTAGGCGGCCAGCCCAGGTTTGGCAGATTTTAAGCTGATATTTTGTTGCCCATGGCAGGCCATGTGCTTCATTACACATGGCTTGCCACTTCTGATCAGTAAATTGTGTCAGAGGGGGGTTAGAAGCAGCAGGGCATGTGTTCTGAAGCGCATGGCCTGCTGCAGCAACAAAGTGGCGGCACAAAGCTGCTGCTTTTAAAAGACCGCCGCTGCTGCCATGCGCCTACCCCCCAAGACTGAATCAGCATGGCTTGGGGGGGTGGCTTGTCAGAAAGGGGAGTGCTGGCTCGGCAGCAGTGGTTCAGTGTGGGGAGGGGGAGGTGGCGGCAGCTTGGTGTGGGCAGTGGCTCAGCTGGGGTTTCTGCCTAGGGCAGCAGAAACCCTTGGGCCGGCCCTGCCTCTGTAGCATAAATGCACAGAAGAGCTTCTTTCATCTGAAAGAAAGCTCTCCAATGAGGGGACATAGGAAGAGGGTGAAAGGGGATAGACTCAGGAGTCATATGAGGAAATATTTCATTCTTTCTTTAACTGTTTTTATATCCTGTTTTATCTTAAAGTCAAAGCGGGTTACAGTGAACAGGACCAATGCCTAGCGTAGGAACATTACATTATAGATATTGCAAAGATAGCCACAAAGGGGGAAGTGATCATACTGGGTGACTTTAATCTACCCGATGTGGATTGGACTACTCCTTTTGCAAATCTGGAAAGAAGTAAAAAAATTGTGGATGCTTTCCAAGATGCGTTACTTAGACAAATGGTGATGGAACCAACCAGGGAAAGCTCAATGCTGGATTTAGTGCTTACCAATGGTGATAATGTGTCGAATGTCCGGGTGGGTGCCCCTGTGAGCAGTAAAATGGCCAAGTACCTGAAGGAGGAGTTGGCAGGGTGGGAGGGGATAAGGGAAGTGGAATTGCAATGGACTAAAGGTGGCAATCAAAGGGGCAACAGATAAATATGTAAGTAAAGTAAATAAAAACAAGAGGAGAAGGAAACCTATTTGGTTCTCCAAAGAAGTGGCTGCTCAAATAAAGGCAAAAAACATAGCTTTCACAAAATTCAAAAGGTTGCAAACAGAGGAACACAGAAAGGAATACAGGATCAAACTAAAAGAAACAAAAAGAGAATTAAGGAAAGAAAAATCAGAAGCAGAGGAAAAGATGGCCAAAGATGTGAAGTGTGGCGACAAAACTTTCTTCAGGTATATTTGGGAGAGGAGGAAAATCAGAGGTGGAATTGCAGGACTCAGAAGTGCTGGGAATGGACTCATGGAAAGCGACAATGAAAAAGCAAAATTGCTAAACAAATACTTCTGCTCTGTTTTTACTAAAGAAAATCCTGGAGAAGGACCACCTGTGATTCCCAAATATAAAAATGGGAATGAAGTAGATACCACACCATTCACCAAAGTTGATGTGTTAGAACAACTTGCAAAACTGAAAGTGGACAACGCCATGGGACCAGATGGGATACATCCCAGGATACCGAAGGAGCTCAGAAAGGTTCTTGCAGGGCCGTTAAAGTATGTTTTCAACAGATCCTTGGAAACAGGAGATGTTCCTCAGGACTGCAGAAGGGCTGATGTGGTACCTCTTCTCTAAAGTGGTGACAGGGAAGAAGGGACAAACTACAGGCCAGTGAGCCTTACCCCGGTGGCAGGAAAAATAATGTAGGCGCTCCTGAAAGAGCGAATAGTGGACTTTCTCAAAAAACAACAGGTTGCATGATCTGAGGCAACATGTTTTTTGCCAAAGGACGATCTTGCCAAACCAATCTGATTGAGTTTTTTGACTGAGAGACCAGAGAACTAGATCAGGGGCATGTGATGGATGTCATCTACCTGGATTTCAGCAAAGCTTTTGATACTGTTCCTCATAGGAAGCTTATCAATAAACTCAGTAGTTTGGGGATGGGTCCCAAGGTGGTGAACTGGATCAGAAATTGGTTGACTGACAGACGATGACAGAAGGTGATGGTAATTGGAGCTCACTCGGATGAATGGAGGGTGATTAATGGGGTGCCCCAGGATTCGGTCCTGGGCCCGGCACTGTTCAATGTACTTTTGCGTGATATTGCTAAAGGTCTGAATGGAAAAGTCTGTCTTTTTGCAGATGACATGAAAATTTGCAACAGAGTGGACTCCCCTGAGGGAGTGGATAACATGAGGAAAGATCTACAAAAGCTGGAAGAATGGTCTAATGCTTGGCAGTTAAGATTTAATGCAAAGAAATGCAGTGTCATGCACTTGGGAAGCAGAAATCCAAGGGAAATGTACGCGATAGGGGGCGAGAGGTTGGTGTGCACGGACCAGGAGAAGGACATTGGTGTGATTATTTCTGGGGATCTCAAGGTGGCAAAACAGTGCGACAAGGCAGTGGCAAAAGCTAGGAGGAAGTTGGGTTGCATACAAAGAGGAATTACCAGCAGAAAGGAAGAGGTACTAATGCCATTGTATAAGTCACTGGTGAGGCCTCATTTGGAATACTGTGTTCAGTTTTGGAAACCATATCTCACAAAGGATGTAAGAAGACTGGAAACGGTTCAGTGGAAGGTGACCAAAATGATTTGGAGCCTGCGTCAGAAGCCTTATGAGAAGAGACTTGAAGACCTAATTATGTACACTCTGGAGGAGAGGAGGGATAGGGGATATATGATTCAGACCTTTAAATACTTAAAGAGACTTAATGAACAAACAGACCTCTTCCAAAGACGGGGAAGCTGTAAAACTAGAGGGCATAACATGAAGCTGCAAGGGGGTAAATTGAGAGGCAACATCAGGAAATACTTTTTCACTGAAAGGGTGGTGAATGCTTGGAATGTCCTCCCGATGGAAGTGGTGGGGGCAAATACAGTTACAAAATGCCATGGGACAGCAACAGGTTAAAATCAAATAAACCTAACTATCTTATTTCTCAACAAACAGGGGTGCCTTACACGGAGCGGTGGGTTCAACCCTAAACAAAGTCATGGGGAGAGGTGACCTGCACGGAGCGGCAGGTGTACCTACTCTTGCCATCTTACTGGGCAGACTAGATGGACCATACTCTCTGCCGTCATTTACTATGCTACTATGTTACTATGTATTATGGTTTACATTAAACAATGAAGGAGGTATACATAACTTGAAAGTAACAAAGTAGAATTTTGGTAACAGTAATAATGGATACGTAGATGTTAAACAAATGGGAGGAGGTTAACATGGCGTGTAGGCAGGGGTGCTTACTTAACAATAGGAACAGCAATGTACTAAGGGAGGGGGAAGGTAAATGAGGTGTGGGTAGGTGGGAAGGCAAGGGGGACGAGGATGGGGGGCAATGGTTAAGAGGAGGTGGCAGGTAAAGTGAGCGAGGAGATGTTAGGTCTCAGAATGTAGTGCTTGGTCCCAAAGTAAACATTAAAGAAGTGGGTTTTTATCTTTCCTCTGAATTCAATGAGTTCTTGAGTTGTCCGTAAGTCGTGGGGGGAGTTCATTCCAGGTGATTGGTGCGTAAATTGAAAACACTGTCTTTGAAGTTTGAGGTTGCTTGAGTGCTTGATCTGTGCATAGTCGGTATGGTGAGCATAGCATGCTTGTTTTTTCTTCTCAGTCATGTGCTTGGGACTTTTTAAATAAGTTCTTGTAGGTAGGCGGTTGTATATTTTGAAGATGGTGAGGATAACTTGTATTTTATGGGGGGAGCAACTGGTAACCAGTGTAATGCTTTGAGGAGTGATGTGACTCATTTGTGCCTGGAGGCACCGTATAAGATTCGTGCAGCAGTATTCTGTGCTAGCTGTAGGGGGGTGGATGATGTAATCTGGGAGGCCTTGTAGAATGATAGTGCAGTAGTCTATGTGTGGAAATATCATTGCTTGGAAGACTGTCTGAAAGTCGTATGGGCTTAGTAGAGGACATAGGACTGTCTTTGATGCTGTTGATGTGAATTTGAAAGGTTAATTGCTTGTCTAGTATAATCCCTAGGTAACGTACTTCTGATTTGACCTTTATTTGTGCACTGCCTATTTTAATTTGGGTTGGGACTGTGAATTCTGTGTCTCTGATGATGAAGAGGATATCTGTTTTGTCTAGGTTGACGTTTAGGTTATGGTCTGAAAGCCATTTGGAGATTGCCATAAAGCAGCTTATTAGGGCAGAAAATCAGGGTTTTATCATGGGGGATGGCAGGTAAAGCATATCATAGTGTATATATGATATCATACCTTGTGAATTTGTATAATTGTACATATGGATTGAATGAATGTGTTGAAAAAGAGTGCCGATAGAAAGGATGCCTTGTTTGAGTAGAAAGGGGGTTGAGGTCACTCCTTTGGATCTCACTTGTTGGATGCGGTTCGATAAATAGTATGCGAACCATTTTAGTGTTGTACTCCCATGTCTTGCAGGTAAAGGAGTAGAGCATCATGGGTCACAGAACTGAATGCAGACTTTATGTCCAGAAACATGAGCATAAATCCTTGTTTAGAGTTCTGGATTCCTAGGGTCAATCTGTCTAGTAGGGCCTTTAGGAGTGTCTTGATTCTGTGGTGAGATCTAAAGCTGTGTTGCTGAAGATCTAGGAACGCATGTTGGCTGATGTGGTCTTGAAGTTGGAGCTGTACGGCCTTTTTGCTAATTTTTGCGAGGAATGGTAGGCTTGCTATAGGGTGATATTAGCTAGGAACACTAGGATCTAGTTTTGGGTTTTTCAGTATTGGGCATATGGAATTGTGTTTAACACTTCTTGGCATTGAGCCTTTTGTTAGTGAGAACTGAGTGATTCTATGTATGTGAGTTATGAGGTCTTCTCGGGTCATTTTGATCCAACTTACTGGGCATGGATCAGTGTAGGAGGTGGTAGTGCTGAGGGAGGTGATGATATCCTTTAGCTGATCTGTTGATGGCATCAGGAAGTCAGACCAATGGGGAGTGCATTTGTGTCATTTTTGAGCGTGGTTGTTAAGGTATGAGCATCACTTGTTTTGGTTTGGAGATGTTCAGCTACTTTCTGGGGTGATTTGGGTTGAGCTTGGTTTGCCTGGTTGAGGTTGGCAAATATTTATTTACAGAAAGAGTAGTAGATGCGTGGAATAGTCTCCCAGTGAAAGTAGTAGAGACAAGGACAGCATCTGAATTCAAGAAAGCATGGGACAAACACAGAAGATCTCTAAAAGAAAAAAAGGAACTATAGTAGTTGATATAGAAGGGCAGACTAAATAGGCGATATGCTCTTTATCTGCTGTCATGTTTCTATGTTTTACGGTCAAAACAAGAACTTTCCTAAAGCTTATTCATGCCTGGAGCAAGTCTAAATGTGGACAGAGTCACAGACATCCCTGGCATTTCTGAAATCGACCGGGGATGTCTAAGTTCATTGTACTTCCCCAATATACTTCTGTCATGCCCCCTGCCTACTTGGATGTCCCCGCACCAGAGATGTCTTTAAAAGTCATTTGTAAAATGGCTTGGGGGATGTCTCTGTGATTTGGATGTCCAAATCATGACTAAGGGGTATATTTACTAAACCGTCTTAATGTTACCGGCGCTAGTTGCAGCGCTAATGTGAAGAATGCCATATAAGGAGTGGGCATTCCGGCGACAGGGTAGCTTGAATCTGTATCGCGCGATAGTGGGCGCCATGGCATGTTAACGCGTGTTAACTCTAAGTTCATGCCAGCGCAGTGTTAGAAGCTATAAAGATGTAGCCCACTGGTTACTGCAATGACTGCAGAGGCAGAGGTCATGGGTTTGATTTTGCAGTGGTGTTGTGTAAGAAGGCTGTCTGAGGCAATTCCTTTTAATTTAAAACAGTGCTGTCTGAGGCATTTTGTTTTTAAAGTTAAATCAGTGCTGCCAGCAAAAACACCCTCACAGTGCCGTAACATAAGGAGCCATATAAGGCGCTCTATAAGGCACTCCATAGGGCACATTATAAAGTGCCCTGTCTGCCAAGGCGCCATCTAATGTGCCCTATAGGGCACTTTATAGGGTGCCTTATAGTGCGCCTTATGAGGCACCTTAAGGTTACAGCACTGTGAGGTTGCATTTTGCTGGCAGCACTGATGTAAATTAAAAGGAAAAGTCTCAGACAGCCTTATTAAATAACACCACTGTGGGATCAAACCCATGTCCTCTGCCTCCAACAGTCATTGAAGTAACCAGTGGGCTACATCTCTATAGCTGCTAGCATGCCACTGGCTGGCTACAGAAAGACTGCAGGTCACCACACAAACTGTCTGCTGTGATTACCAGGATAGGGTAAACCCACCCGTACCCATGATGCACTGCACATGCAGCTCAGCAGTCTACAGCTGATCACAAGATGGGGTATGCACCCCCACAGCACCTCGGCCTGGTAGGGGGAACTGACCGTGTGTGTTACTGGCAAAGAGTAGCTATAGACCATGAGATTGTGCGGGTCCTGTGCTCACCCTGAGGGTGAGGTGGGGCGCCCAGCACCAGGTCTGCAGCACCTGGCTTGGCTGAGGCTATGCTGCAGATCCCTTTCAGTGCGAGTGTGTGATAGGTAGTCTTTGCAGACACACCTAGGATACACCTCTGCCCATCTGGATTTCCCAGTCATGTCTAGCCCTTGTGGACTATGATGCACCCAGAATACTGCATATCCTGTGTGGGTGCCATGGTCACATGTTATAAGTGAAAGGGGGGGGGGGTGTTTGGACCCAACCCGCCCTCTGGGACTCAGAGTGGGGAATAGGATCTCCCACCAACAGATCCACATTCTACATCTCTGTAATGGTGGCAGTAGAGGGGACCATCAACCCCACTCCTGCTGGGGAGTGGGCACCCTACAGGGCAGTCAATGCAGATCTGTACACATCACATAAGGCAATGGCAGACAGGCAGAACACTGGAAAAGCTCAGCTGCCCCCCACCACTATCTGACATTCACCAGCAGAGGCCACAGTCAGTCTCCACCCGCTGCACCCTGCAAGGTGCTCCAGCCATACACATGCTAACTGCAGAGAGTCTGCTAGCTAGTACATAGTGCATGTTCCTGGAGAAACTGTGTGCACACACACCAAGCAGGTAGATCAGTGATTGGGCCCCAGAAAAGGGAACCCATAAATATCACTTGAGAAAAATACTGTATAGCACTATGGGGGAACCTAGCCATGCCGTGGCCACTGCTCAGTCAGGGTGAGAGTGACCTCCCAGCATGACATGCTGTGGCCACCCTGTCTGTGCAGGTGGTGGTCGGGCACTACAATGTCCCAGCCATTGCCCTATACCCTGTGCAGATGCGTCCTGCCCAGGCCACCCTGTCCGGGCCATACCCACAGTACCTTGCTCCTCATTATGCACATTGGCAGGCTAACACTGGAAACAGTGCAAGCAGTGGGGGCTCAGTAAGGTGTGGGCAGCAACAACACACTGGATAGACATACATACACTCCCACACCTATGCCAGCGTTGTGCAAATATGGAGGTTTGTGGCAGCCTTGGCTGCCTCACCAGTCCTGGGCACAGTGCGGGCATTGCTATGGTACGCAATACTGTTGGGGTCACTCCCAGGGGTGGTAAACACTGTCAGAAGCAAAGCCTGAAACACACTCCACAGATATCAGAAATGTTGCTATGATGAATCTCTGTCAACAAATCGTGTTTAACTTAGGATTTGTTAGCTGACATTAATCATAGCAACCTTTTGATATATGTGGAACATGTTCCCAAGTTTAGGATGGCATTGCTAAGGTATGCAGGTGCCAGTATTGGGAGATGCTTCTCCGCGCAGGGCCCAACAGCCTGACTCTCCATGAGGCTTTGGATAGTGGAGCCTGTGGTTGTGGGTGTTTGTGCTCCTGTTGGCCGCTGCTCTAGGGCAGAGGTTCCCAACTCTGGTCCTGGTGGACCAAACACTGCTCAGGTTTTCATGCTGTCCCTAATGAATATGCATGAGATACATTTGCATACAATGGGGCGGTGCAGACAAATGCAGCACAGGCATATTTATTAGGGACAGCATGAAACCTGAATGGTATTTGGCTCTCCAGGACTGCAGTTGGGAAACTCTGCTCTAGGTATTGCACATGTTTATGGTGTCTGTGCTCTGTAGGGTAAAATATAGGCGTTTCAGGCATGTTTATTTTATCTGCAATAAAGGTTCCGTCTATTACCACGGTTTAGTACTGGGTAAAATATGGGGATAAGGTTAGCAGGAGCCACAGCTGGGACTTGATTTTGTGACCTTCTGCCCTGAACACACTGGCTGTGTGTACTGCACCAAATTGTTGCCAAGGGGGTAGATCATTCCCTGGGGATACCATGACTGTTTGTCAGACAGACCTTGTCTGTTGCAGTGCATGGCACCCACCTAAACGGGGCTTGGCCGTGGTCTGCTGTGGGCAGATGCCACTGCCCCCTCTGCCACCAGCACCCCTCCACCACCATGCTGACATGCCCTTCTGCCGGTGGTGCTGGTGGTGCGCAGTCCCAGGCCATCCAATGTGCCGGTAGGCAGCTGCCTATGGTGCGTGATATGGGGTAGGGGTGCCTACATAGACATCCACGCATCCCCCGGCACCACCTGCCAGTGTTATGTGCCCTTTGGGATACTTGTTGGGTACTGTCCCCTGGGACACTGTGGGACACACACTGTAATGGGGAAGAGACATCCTGTGCTATGGAAACAGAGGAACCTGAGTGCAGGAGGTCTGTTGCTGGCAGGAAGGAAAAGCTCAGGACTCCCAGTTGCCAGGAGCAACATAAACAATCCCAGCCACGAGGGCAGGAACCCCGCCCAGCTAGCAAACAATCCCCATCTCCTGGGCCTAATAGCTTTCACCTGGGAGGGGGAAGGGCTAGATTAGCTCCCAAGCAAACGTATAAGAAACGTTCATTAGAGTTTGAAAGGGAGAACAGGAAGGACGGAGAGAACAGGGAGGACGAAGAGAAAGACGGAAGAGAGCAGAACCAGCTGGAAGGATTGTGTGAGCTGAAGTCTGGGTCTTGGAAACAGCGTCTGTCTCAGTGTGAAAGGAAAACGTATGTGAATGACTCAGTGGATTCTGATTCTGAGTGTGAGAGAGAAAGACAGAAAGTAACTGGCAGGAATAAAACAATGTTACTTACCTGTAACAGGGTTCTCCTTGGACATCAGGATAAGTCAGCCACACCTGGTGACGTCATCCGACGGCGCCATGACGGAAGTGCTCTCTAGCTCAGAAGCTTCTGAGCATGTGTGAGGTGTCCCCACCTCCCCGGCCCGCCCCTAGCCGGCCAGTGAGTGACTAGCTGTGCCCTCGCGGCTAGGTGCGGGACACGCAGGCCACCCTCATGCAGGGGAGGTGGGAGGGATCGTGTGGCTGGCTTATCCTGCTGTCCACGGAGAACCCTGTTACAGGTAAGTAACGCTGTTTTCTCCTAGGACAAGCAGGATGCGTCAGCCACACCTGGTGTCTCCCAAGCTAGGATTCCACGCTGTGGAGAATGAGGGAGGCATGCGGTAGAAGAGCAATAGTGTTTATTAAGAACACAACAAGCATACAAAACAAGGTGCAAGCTCCTAGGCAACGTGCCTGGAGACAGGGTATATCAACTGTGCAAAATTGAGAGGTAGAATATTAGGTGTGCAATCAACATTAACAGTGCAATTCGGCAACACAGTGCAACAACAGTGCAAGAACAACAGTGCAAAAACAAGCATGTGCAATACAGCCAGAGCCTGTCAGCGACTGGTAAAATAGCAGCAAGAGTCTGATACTTAGTCCCCAGCTCAGTATTAGGCTGTTTCCTTTGGGTCCCCATTCAAGGGTGTCGTCGCCGCGGATAGGACCGCTCGACCAAAGGAGCTGTCGGTATCAGCGTGGACATCAAGGCAGTAGTGTTTTTGAAATGTCAGCTGAGAGGACCAGGTGGCGGCTTTGCAGATCTCACTCACCGGAATCTCCTGTGCGCAGGCCAGAGAAGCGGCTATGGCGCGAAGCTGGTGTGCCGTCGCCCTGTTCGTAGGGAGTGCGCCCGCCTTCTGTAGGCAGTAAGTGACGCAGTCCGAAATCCAGTGGGAGAGCGTGCGTTTGGTGACGGGCCTCCCTGGTTTGTTCGGGTCAAAGGAGACAAAGAGCCGGGTCCCCAGCCGGATAGCGGAAGTTCTGTCAATGTAGATGCGCAGGGCACGCACGCAATCTAGAGAGTGGAGACGTTGCTCCTCCGGGGACGAGTGCGGAGCCGGAAAGAAGGATGGCAGCTCCACCGACTGGTTGATGTGAAAGGCGGAGGAGACTTTTGGCACAAACTTGGGGTGGGTCCGGAGGGACGCCCGGTTGTGGTGGAGTTTCGTGTATGGCGGGTGCGCCACTAGGGCCTGCAATTCACTAATCCTTCGAGCTGAGGTAATGGCGACCAGAAACAGAGTTTTCCATGACAGATATTTTCCAGCAGCTGTGGAGAGCGGCTCGAACGGCTCCTGCATGAGCTGTTGCAGGACGACGTTGAGGTCCCACAAGGGTACCGGTTTCTGTACCGGTGGTTGCAAATTCCTGAGTCCTCTCATGAAGCGCAGAACAATGGGAAGAGTGGCTATGGAGACTGGGGATGGGTCCCCTGAGTGTTCGTGCAGAGAGGCAATGGCCGCAAGGTGTACTTTGATGGATTGCGGCTTCAAGCCTGAGCTGAAGAGGTAGGCGAGGTATTGTAGGATAGTGGGTACCGGGCAAGAGGCTGGCCGGACTCCGTGGTCATTGCACCAAATACTGAAACGCTTCCATTTGAGGCCGTATGCCTTTCTGGTTGACGGTCTCCGTGAAGCCAGGACAATCTGCTGTACCTCAGAAGATACTTGTGAGTCGTTGAAGGTTATCCTTTCAGCCTCCAGGCTGTCAAGGCTAGCGTCTGGAGGTTGGGATGCCAGGTAGTGCTGCCGTTCTGGGTTAGCAGGTCTGGTCTCGGTGGCAGCCGAACTGGGGGTTCTTGAGCGAGTTGCAAAAGCAGGGAGAACCACATTTGTTGTGGCCAGTAGGGAGCGATCAGAATCACGTGCGCTTTCTCTTTGATGATGCGTTGTATCGTGGCTGTCATGAGAGGCATTGGGGGAAAAGCGTATGCCAACTCCCAGGTCCCCCACGGAATGGTGAAGGCATCCGCGGCCACTCTCCGCTGTGACGGGTGCTTGGAGCAGAACAAGGGGCACCTGGCGTTTGCTTCGGTCGCAAAGAGGTCGATCTGGGGAGCACCCCAGTGTTGGAACAAGTTGTCCGCCACCTCTTTGTGAAGCATCCACTCATGTGGTTGAAGTTGCCTGCTGAGTCTGTCCGCCAAGACGTTCTGATCCCCGGGGAGGTAGGTCGCCTGCAGGACGCAGTTGTTGTCTATCGCCCATGTCTTGAGGGCTTCCTTGCATAGTGAACGGGATCCCGTGCACCCTTGTTTGTTTATATAGAACATGGTCACCTGGTTGTCTGTCTGCACCAAGACCGCTTTGCCCTCCAGGTGAGGCATGAAGGTCTGGAGGGCATACCTGACAGCCCGGAGTTCGAGGACATTGATGTGTAGTGATTGCTCCGTTTTGGTCCAGGCTCCTTGCGTGTTGAGATTTAGTAGATAAGCCCCCCATCCCTTGGAGGAGGCATCGGTGGTGAGGATCAGTTGAGGAATGTGGGGTTGCAGATATTTGCCCACTGAGAGGTTGGCTGGGTTCGACCACCAACGCAGGCTCTGAACAATCCTGGCAGTAATCGGAATGCGGGTGCTGAGTGGTTGGGAGAGTTGCTTCCAATGATTTCGAGGTGCCACTGAAGAGTGCGCATATGAAGTCTCGCCAATGGGAGGACTGATGTTGTTGCAGCCATGTGGCCTAGCAGGCGTAGGATCTCATGGGCCGAGGTCGGCTGTGTCGCCGACACTTGCTTGGCCAGTTGAATGATTGCTCTGATCCGGCCCTCGGGCAGGAAGGCCTTGCAGGCATTGGTGTCGATTATCGCCCCGATGAATTCTGTACGCTGTACCGGCTCCAATCGGGACTTGTCTTTGTTGAGGAGGAAGCCCAGCTTGACTAGAAGG
Organism: Ichthyophis bannanicus; assembly: GCA_033557465.1. Lineage (NCBI taxonomy): Eukaryota > Metazoa > Chordata > Amphibia > Gymnophiona > Ichthyophiidae > Ichthyophis > Ichthyophis bannanicus. The sequence continues at coordinate 738,834,873 of CM066033.1, forward strand.
GATGTAGTCTGGCGCACCGCTCTCTGGAGTTCGGGGGCAGAGTTCGCCGACAAGAGCCAGTCGTCCAGGTAGGGAAAGATGGCGACGCATTGCTTGCGGAGGTGTGCAGCGGCCACTGCCACACACTTCGTAAAGACTCTGGGCGCTGGGGAGAGGCCAAAGGGCAGGACTCGATACTGGTAGTGGCACCCCAGGTCTATGAAGCTCAGGAATTTCCTGTGGGAAGCGTGGACTGGGATGTGGGAGTAGGCCTCCTGCAAGTCCAGTGTAGCCATCCAGTCCCCCGCTCTGATGAGGGGAAGGATGGAGTTGAGTGCATACATCCTGAACTTCTCCTTTGCGATATAGTTGTTCAGTTTTCGGAGGTCCAGGATGGGACGGAGGCCCCCTGACTTCTTGGGAATAAGGAAGTACCGGGAGTAGAAGCCAGTGTTTATTTCGCCCGGGGGCACCCGCTCTATCGTCCGGGACTGAAGAAGGTGCTGCAGGAGTTCCGAAAGTGGTTCTTGTAGATGCAGTGGAGGCTGGCTGGTTGGCTGCTTGTGTTGCCCTGGGGGGGAGGAGAAGTGCAAACGATAGCCCGACTGGACTATCTGAATGACCCACTTATCCGTGGTAATCTCCCGCCAGGCCGAGAGGAAATGGGACAGACGACCCCCCACGGGGGGGGGCCGCCACTGCGTCCAGCGTCGGGCCCAGCCAGGTCGGGCAGTCAGAAGGAAGAGGTGTCTTTACCGGAATGTGGAGGGTTTGACTGTTTCTGTTTGTGTTGCCTCGGCTGCTGCCTCTGAAAGGACGGCTTATGATAGTTTTGCTTGAATTTTGGTGTCTGCCACTGCCGGTTGGAGCCATAATATTGCTTCGCTGAGGAAAAGGGCTTGCGGAAGTAGCTCCCTTTCTGTGACCAGGAGGGGCGTTCGAGTCCGTCGGCTGCCAGCGTCTTGAGAGTGGTGCAGTCCTCTTTTAGCCCTTTCACGGTATCCGCAACTTTGTCTCCGAACAGGGAGTCACCCGAGCAGGGCGCATCCGCAATTCGGTCATGGGTACTGTCTGAGAGTCCCGAAGCACGTAGCCATGCCCAGCGACAGGCCGAGATGGCCGTGCCCGCTGTCCGGACGGCCGTATCAAAGGCATCGAAAGCTGTACTCATCAGGTGCTTGCTGCACTCGGCCAGTTCCTGCATGGTGGTTGAGGTAGACGTGCATGCGTCCCTGGGAAGATTCTGCAGCTGGCTTTTTAGGTCGGCCAAGAGGGCGTCCTGGAACAGGACATGCTGAAATTGATGTGCTGCAATTTTGGCACTGAGCATGGCCCCTTGAAACGCCTTTCTCCCCATGTCATCCAGACGCTTGGGGTCCCGTCCCGGCGGGTGGGTGGCTTGGGTCCGAGTAGACTTAGATCTTTTAAGAGCTGACGATACCACGATTGAATGGTGAGGGAGCTGAGGTTTGTTGAAGCCGGGCGCCAGTTGAAGGATGTACTTGCTGTCCAGGCACCTGGAGCAGGCTTGTCCGGACGCTGGGGACTGCCAGAGAGCAAGCTGTTTGTCCTTCAATTTGCGGTGGAGGGGGAGGGCAATGGCTGGCCTCAGGCCGCTGAGGTATTTCATGACCTCCGGTTCCTTTTCGTCAGACGCCTCCTCTGATGCTAGCCCGAGCTTGGAAGCCACCTTCCTGATGAATTTGGGGTACGTCAGGTCTTCAGGCATCGGTGCTGGTGGGTCCTCTGGCTCATCTGCTTTGTTCTTAGAGGTGTCAGAGCCTGGACTCAGCTCCTCCATGTCGCTACCCCCAGATTCCATCAGCGCCGGGGAAGGGGTCTGAATTCTGGAAGGTGCCGGGGAAGGAGACCGTGCTCTGGAAGGTGACCGGCCAGGAGATTGTGGGGAGGGTGCCCGCTCCAAACAAGGCCTGACCCCTGGAGAAGGGCTCCTCTGTGAAATCCGCTCCTGACCGAGACGTGGGGGAGCAGTCTGCTCTACCAGGCGAGAGAGCAGGTGTAGAATTGCAGAGGAAGTAGAGTCAGAGGACCGGCTGCTTCTGTGGCTCTTGCTGTGTGCAGAAATGGACCTCCTGCTCCTCTTGCGTCTGTGTCCTGAGGGAGACCGGCTGTCCCTGCGTCTCCGGTGCTGGCCTGCACTCTTTTTACTGTTCTGGCGCTGTTCGCCTGAGTCCTGGCTGGAGGAGCGGTGTTCGCGCCTCCCTTGTCGGTGCCGCGCTGTAGCACTGTCCTCCTTGTTGGCGCTGTCATCTTTGCTGCCTGAGCGGTGACTGCTCCTGTGACGATGATTTATCTCGGCATGGTCTCTCCCTTCAGCGCCGCTCCGAGCCGCACAGCTGGCAGGCGTGCTGGGCCAGGGGGAGGGCAGCCGGCGCCGATCGCCGTCCGGGGAGGTGCAGAAAGTGCTCCGGCCAATAGGAAGAAGGTGGACGTGCCCGGGGGAGGAGCCAGGCGAGGCCACGAGGGCGGCGCCATCTTGGACGGCTGCAGGGAGACCGCATGGCCAGAAAGAGCAGCCCGGGGAGCTGGAATTCGCCGAGGGGCTTACCCTGGAGGTGGAGGTCTCTGAGGGAGCAGCCTGCCCGGAGGGAAGAGAAGCGCTACGTCCTCGGGAGGCGGAGCTGGCCGGGTTAGATGGCGCGTTCCCTGTCTCAGCCCTGGCACGTTCTGTGGTCAGTCCATTGGATCTGGGAGGCTCAGGGTGCCGGGATGCAGGAGACTTACGCGAGGCCACAGATGAGGACAGCAGCTCCTGCAGTGAGTGCTCCCGATGCTTCCTTGCCCTGGGGGACATCCGGGCGCAGCTCGCACAGTTTTCGACGTCATGTGCAGTTCCCAGGCATCTGATGCAGCGTTGGTGAGTGTCAGTGATGTCCATTTTTCTGCTGCAGATAGGACACTTTTTAAAACCCAGTTTGGGCATGTTAGACTGGTAGATTGTATGGAGAGCTTAGAAATCCGTCTTGAGGCGAAGGCGGAAGGAAAAAAACTGGCCGGCTAGGGGCGGGCCTGGGAGGTGGGGACACCTCACACATGCTCAGAAGCTTCTGAGCTAGAGAGCACTTCCGTCATGGTGCCGTCGGATGACGTCACCAGGTGTGGCTGACGCATCCTGCTTGTCCTAGGAGAACTGGAGGAGCAGGGCACAAAAACCCTTTTGCCAGAACTCCAGGCATTTATCCTATGGTGAAGGCACACAGAGGGAAAAGTTACCAATAAGGATAGCTGGGAAGAACTTACAAGCTCCAAGGAGTGAAAAGTATACGGTGCAAGACATTTGCATGTCAGAGGAAGAAGGTGAACAGCCAGAATACAGAGAAAAACCTCTGAGGTTTAAACCCCATCCTGATAGAGCTGTGCACGGACTTTCCCCTGCCTCAAAACCAGAAGGTAGGCTGTCTAATTTCTATAAAAGTGGTTACAAGAATTTCTCTCCTAGAAACCCTAGAGGGTATGACTCTCCTCTAGGCTATACCAAGAGATATGGTAATGCTGAACCCTATCTCACAGAGGCAATAATAGGGAAGCCTCAGGAACAGGCAGGCGAGGAAAGTCTGGAAACGTTATATACAAAGCAGAAGTTGTATTCAGCTGAGAACCAGCATGAGTCAATGCTAATTGATCCTCCAGAGGAAGAATTGTCTGATAACCAAATGGATTGTACATTAACGGTTACTGATGATGTGATTTCATTGTGCTGAGCCAGATAATCTGAGGAAGCTGTTTAACTGGCAATTGAGAAGCACAGGAGTTTATTTTGCTTATAAGAAGTGACTGTATGCTGTGAATACCATGCCACTTTTGAGTTAAGTTTGGAAGCTGTTATTAGTTCTTTATCTTACCTTGTGCCAGAGTGTATGGCTTTATGATCCTAAGTTACATTGTGTTTGAATCCGCCCCGGGAGGGGAATTAAAAGCCTGTCTTTGCCTGAACACTCGTTTCACAACTACATCTTATTGAAAAGGGACACAACTACAACTCCCAGGAGGCAATGCAACCATAAAACATTGACTCCAACCTTTCAATAAAGGGTCTCCAGGCTATCTACCCCGTACGCTGAGGCTACGGGCTGACTACTGGTGACAACACTCATGGTCATGTTTGCACTTGGTCAGTTGCTGTCCTGCTGGTTTTCCGCTTCCACATTCCTATGTGTCACCTAGGCATCTGCCTAGCCCACCCTGTGCCCCAGCTGCCACACTGCATGTCCTACCTGCAGCCCCCTGTACCCCATTTGCAGCCTCACCGTAGTGCCCTCTCGTACTTGGACACTATGATGTTGCTGCACATGTATCACTACTATCACTTTTTTTTGTTTCCCTGCCTTTGCTGCACATTGCTGACTGAAATCGTCTCTCTCCCCTGCAAATGTGCCTCTAGGGCGAGGTTTTCACTGGCGCTAATTTCCAGACCTTCATTTCATGGCATTAGTGTGCATGGAGCCTCTCCCCGCCCACTTTCTGCCCATTGACCCCTTATCTCCGCCCCTGGGGAGCCTTACTCCACCCTCTGCGCACCTTAACACCGCAGGAGATGTTATCGCGTGATACATGACGTTCTCGCACGGTAATGTTCCATTATCGCACAATAACGTCACGTATCACGTGATAACATCGCAGCTGTGACGTTAGCACCGTTTAGTAAACATACCCCTAAGACTTTTAAAATGACCCCTTTAGTCTCTCTGCTGTCAACTTCAGATTCAGAGGCTGAAACTGCACACAATGCCACCTTCTTCTAAAGGCTGCAACATCTTGCTGTGGGTTGGAGGAAATTTTAAGCAGGACTTTATCCCTCCTGAATCATTCCTGGAGGCAGGGCCGGCCCATCCATTGGGCAAGAATGTTGTTTGCACAGGGCTCCATGCAAACTTCATTCTCACATGGTGATGCTCTTGAAATGCCGGCTTCAGAGGGAGCCAGGGAAGCCAATGCAAGGCCCCAGCTCACCTCTGCACAGCCACCAGTGTGAAGAGCAGTGTTTTCTCTCACGCTGGCAGCTATGTTCTTGTGAACCTTTCCCAGCATTCGTTGCATTTCACTAGAACACAGCTGCCAGCATGAGAGAAAACGTTGCTTTTCATGCTGGCGGCTTTGCAGAGGTGAGCCGGGGCCTCGCGCGGGCTTCTCTGGCTACCTCTGAAGTCGTTTAGACAGGTGTGAGGCTCTTCGAGGGGGGGTCTAGGATAGGACTGGAAATGGCAGATGGAGGGTCTAGGATGGGAAATGGGCTGATTGGGGAGGGGGCTAGGACTGGAAATGGGCTTATGTGGAGGCATGGGAGAATGGGACTAGAAGGGAGCGGATGCTGGGTGGGGCTGGAACTAGAAGGGAGCTGATGTTGGGGGAGGACTAGAAGGGGATGGGGCTGGGGGAATGAAGATGGAGAGGGTGAAAGATATTTTGTGTGGGAGGGGAGAAAAATCTACAATTGGATGGGTATTGGGAGAGTAAGTGGGGATTGAGGATGGAAGGGTGAAATTTGAGTGGATGATAAAGGAATAAAGAAAGAAATGGAGGAAAGAGCAAAAGGGGGAAAGATCTGTATGTTAAAGCAGATGTAGAGAGAGAATGGAAAAAATATAGAAGAGAAGAAAGGACAAATGGACAGCTAGCAGAAGACACAAAGAAACCAGAAGAAAGTAGCTGGAGCAATTGCAACTGAAAAATAAAATGCCCAAACAAAAGGTAGAAAAATACTTTTTATTTTGAATTTATTAACTGGGATATGTCAGCTCTGGGAAATGTGTATCAGTAATGTCTTTGCGTTTTTGTTTAGTACAAGAGGAAATTAATTTATAGTTTTATTTCTCCAGTTTTGTTGTATATTCTAAGTTTGGCTTTTTGGGTTCCCAATTTAATTATTGTCTTCCTTTTTCTAAATTGTGATCCCTTGTTCTTTGTTTGGTGACAGTCTATGTTCTGCATGTGTAACTGAGCTAAGGTATTTTGTTTATGTAGTTTTTATTTGACAGTGCCACTTGTTCTCTTTCCCCAGTAGAAAATGTATTGGCATTCTCTGAGATGTATTGGTTTAATATTTGCAATGTTGCCTTTTTGATAGGTAGGGTATGGTGCTTTATGAGTCCTGGTAATGCTGTTATGATATGGCTGGTTTGCTATGGGTTCTAAATGGTCAGTGTTTATAATACTTCCTAATGAGCTTGGTGGCACTGGAGTATAGTAATGTAGAAATCTGGTAGTTTTTATCCAGACACGTATTAAGAGGCATGATTACTAAATGTTAGCGCATGTTAGCATTAAGAAAATATTTATGCAAATGAGGTTCCTTATGCAAATGAGGCTCTGCAATGAGTCTCCGCACCTGGCCCCACACCCCCCCTTGGGCTGCCCCTGCCTAGAGGCAGAAGAATATTCTACAGGAATACCATCTGATTTTTCCCCACCTCTGGCAAGGAATGAGTCTCATTATGAAGGCATTTCTTACCTGAGATTTATTCAGCGCATTGCAAGAGAGGTACCCTCCCCACAGCAAAAAGAAAGAGAACCACGGGTTGGTGTCTTTGGCCTCATAAAGTTTATAGAGGTCCCAAAGACAACTGTGCAGTACCAATTTATGGATTCCTGCAAGACCAAATACTTTGCATGTGGCAAACCCCACTTATCAAGAAAATGGACATGCTACAACTACTATTGCTACTAATCATTTGTACAGCACTATAAAGCATTCACAGTGCAGTACATATGTGAGACATAGTTTTGCTCATCAGAGCTTACAGTCCAATCAAGATGAAAAATCATCGCAAAACTGGGGACTAGAGTATGGTACGATACACATACGTAATCCAACCGGCACCTAGTTTCATCCAAATCCAGCTCCTACACTCCTCCATCATGGTTGAAGAAGCTATGAAAAAAACCAAAGTGCAGAGAGTTCTCCAACACTCCTGGAAAAGATCTATGGGCCCAATATTCAAAGGCATTGACACGGTTTGCAGACCTGCAAACCATGTAAATGACACTAAGTGGCTTTTTGTGTTTTGTACAAAGTGATTATGATTACTTTTAAATGCTTACATAATGTAGCTCCTGTTTGTTTAGCAACTTTGCTTAGACCTTATAGTCCTTCTCATCCATTACGATCTCAGGATGCACAATTATTAGTTGTTCCTCCTTTTAAAAAGATTCATCTTCAGTCAATACATAAGAGGATTTTTTCTGTGGTGCTCCATCTATTTGGAACTCTCTTCCGAATGAGATACGTGTTGAAGCAGAGTTGATGGATTTTCAGTGAAAACTGTAAAACTTATATCTCCAGGAACAAGCAGGAATGAGTCTTCACATATGGGTACATCGGTACGGACGAAGCCTACGCGGGAACGCTCCCCAGCATCCAAAAAGAAAGCCTTTGGGAGCATCCCACACGCATGCGCGCTGCCTTCCCACCCATTCACTTCCCTCTCATCAGTTTTCCGTTTTCCGCGGAGCCGGCAGGACGTATTCCTGTCACCACAGAAAATTCTTCTTTTTTATTCTTAGTTTTTTGTGGTCGCGTCTGCCTTCCCTCAACGCCACTGGTACCGCCTGTGCTTTTCTTTCTTTTTTCTAAAGAATTTCTTCTTTTCTTCAGAAATTTTTCCTGTTTAGTATCTGACGGTTTCTAGGCCACTAGGCCTCTATCTTTCCGTTACGGAAAAGCCAGCCACTACCCTTAAAAAATGCTCTAAGTGTGGCGGTACAGATATATTTTCAGACACCCATACTTGATGTCTAAAATGTTTGGGTCCTGACCATTGCCCACTGGAGTGTCTTTCCTGCTGGAGCTCAAACAGAAGAAATCTTCAGAATCGAGCACAACTCGATACCCGGTTCACATCGCACTCGATGTCACCAGCTACAATATCTCCACAGGATCAGGTAACCAAACAAAAGTCTGTAAAGACTAGCCAGTCCTCGAGTGGTAGATCTCCTTCCCAGTATCGAGATGGCTCTGGCCTTGCCCTCGAGGACATTTTGGCAATAAAGCCCCGGCGGGAGTCTTCGGGCTCCAAAGCATTAACGGGGCTTCAGGTTGTTCCTGGGGTTCTTACCTTGATGAACATACCTGGGCCATGCTCGGTGGTTGTGGCCGCTTTGAGCGGTACCGACACCCCGGCATCGGCTATGGTGATGGATGAAACACTCCTCACCGATGATCACAGTCTAGCGCTCATGGCTAATTCGGTACCGCTAGAGTTGCTGCAGGCTGTTCCTCCAGTATCGGTATTGGCTTCGGTACCGGTACTGGTATCGACATGGGCATCGGTGTCGGTACCGTCCATGCTTGCTTCGACAGACTCGCTTCCTTCGATGCCGAGCCTGGAATCGATCCCTAGCATGGATGATTCGGTACCGACTCCGGGGGGTACTGAAGACATCGCTTTAAGGAAAATCCAATGCTTCATCCTTTCAGGTCTCCCGATACCGATGACTGGGATGAGTCCATCGGTACCAAGGCTGAATCTTCAACAAGTCTAGCCTTTACCCCTCATTTTAGAGGGTCCTCCTCAGGGGAGATTTCTTTTCAAGCTTTTCTGCTTGATATGGCAAAGTTACTTGCCATTTCTATACCTGGTAAAGAATCCTTGCCAGGGGATTCAGAGACCCTGCAATCCCCCTGGCTTCCAAAGGAGGTGATCATGCTTCCTTTGCATCAGATCTTACAAGATCTACTTTTAAGGATGTGGGAAACTCCTTTAACAGTATCACCACATTCTGAGACACTTGACACTAGGTACAAGGTGCCACCTTCTCCAGGTTTTCAAAAGACTCAACTTCCTCATCATTCTATTGTTGTAGAATCAGCAATGAGGCGTATTAAGAGTGCAAAGAAGCACTCCTCTTATCCGCCAGGTCGTGAGTCTAGGACTTTAGATGCCTTTGGATGTCGATGTTTCCAGGCATCCATGCTTTCAGCAAGAATTATCTTATATATTTTCTATATGGGATTATCTCTTGAAGAGGTCACAAAGAACTTAAAGCTTTTGAACCCTTTTCTTCAAGAACATACAAGAGCAGACTATTTCTTATTAATCAGTCATACTCAAAATGTCTCTAAGTTCCTTAATCGTGCTTCCCTGGACTGTTTTGAGTCTATCCCAGCTAGTAAAAAATCTCCTAAGAAACTTTACCCCTCTAAGGGAAAAAGGTTTTATCCATCTTCTACCCATCATTTATTTTTTTATTTATTTATTTAACAATTCTTATATACCGCACTATTTGTTATCAGTGCGGTTTACATTTAACAAAGAATACTCAGATCAGAGAAGACTAATTGAGTTTACATTATAACAGGGAATATAACTTGGAAAACCTGGGTAACTATTTACATATTGACATATATCAGGCTAGATGCAGAATATATGTAACTATATACATAATGATATGGCTTAATAGATGCTACAAGAACTAAAAGTATTTAGGATGGGTTATGGCTGGTGGGAGACTACTTGGGGCTTGAGAGTTATGTTGTGTAGGGAGCTCTGGTAGGGGACGGGGGAAGGATTCTTAGAGTCGAGGGAGCAGTTTGAGAGAAATGGAGCAGAAAGAGGTGGTGTTTTATTGCTTTCCGGAATTGTATAAGGTCTCGGATCGCTCTGATTTCTGGAGGGAGGTCATTCCAACATTTTGGTGCGTAGTGTGCAAAGGTTCTTTTCCTGGTTGTTTGTGAGCACTTTATGGAGTCTTTCGGGATAATCAGAGTGTTGTCTGTTGCTGTCCTTCTGGATCTGGTTGTTGGAGTGGGGGTGATGAGTTCCTTGAGAGAATTGGGAGCGATGTTGTTGAAAATCTTGAATGTTATTAGAAGAATCTTATATGTTAGTTTGGAGTATACCGGTAACCAATGGAGATCCTTAAGTATTGGTGTGATATGGTCTGATCTGGCTAGACCACAGAGGACATGGGCGGCAGCGTTCATAGCTTGTTGGAGAGGATTGAGAGTGGTCTTTGGTAGGCCATACAAGATTAAGTTTGCGTAATCTAAATGTGGTAGTATGAGGGCCTGGAAGATGGTTCGGAAGTCATCAGCAGGTAGCATCGGCTTGAGATGTCTCAGTGTTCTAATTTTGTTGTAGATGGACCTGGTGATGTTTTTTATGTGTTCCTTGAAATCGAGATGCTGGTCCAGGGTAATGCCGAGATAGCGTATGGCGTTACAGATTGGAAGCTCCGCGTCTCTTACTCTTAGGAAGGAGGGAGGAGAGAAGCTTTTGTTCCTTGAAATGAAGAGAACCTCTGTTTTCTTGAAATTAATGCGGAGGTTTTGGGTGGTTAGCCAGTCTGTGATTGCGTTGAAGCAGTTGACAAGGTTGCTGAATTCCGGGTGTTTGACTTTGAACGGGGTGAATAGCAAAACATCATCGGCGTAGATTAGGGTAGAAATATTGAAAGATCGGATGATGTTGCATATCGGCTGCATATAGAAGTAATTCATGCAGATGCTTCCAAAAAAGGGCAACATCAAACCAGGCTAAGAAAATCAAAACCTCAACAGGTTCAGCAAACCCAGTAGTCGCAGGGTTTCTGATATTTTATTCATTAAATCTCTTTTTCCTGTTTGAAGTTTAGAACCGGTAACCTACTTCTTATCAACAGTAGCATCTACAGTTCATCTCATCCTTACTGAGATATCAGTGATACACTGACTCAATCCTCGACCCTAGACATGAATCTCTTGCCACAAGAGCAATCCATCCTTTTAGCTCCTAGAGCTATTGAGGGCAATCATGCCTACAGGTAACAGGTTTCTCCTCTTCCTTTTGAAGGACAAAGAGGAGTAACAGCTAACAACAATGTAGGCTATGCTCTTCACCTTGACAGTTTTCCTGTACGAGGATATCTCATAGTTTTGACTGCAAGGGGGCTTACCTTTTCAGGGACTTACCAAATTGTAAGTCTTCTCAACTCTGTATTACTTCTATCCCTCTTAGTCGAGACATTCAGTCTCTAAGAGTGATACTATTCAACTGGAGGGCTTACCTTTTAAGCCCATAGGATTTTCTTCTATACCTTCTCCAGTAAGTGGTTTCCATACAGAGTTTTCTTCCCCTTTGCAATCTTCTCAAATTTTTATTTTAAGACAGCTTATCAGACATTAATTATTACCACTCCTAATTATGTCTGTCGGTCCTTTTCCAATCTATAGGACCTAACTTTTTTCTGCTGCCTTAATAACAGATACTTCCAAGAGAGGTTTCAAAACCCACTTGGACAATTTATCATTACAGGCAATCAGCCTGTCTACTATTCTTAGCCATCTTCAATTCTTTTTAGCTCCCACAGAATAGATTAGGTTGCACACTGGCAATTACACAGCCAGATCTCTTTAAGCAACCTACAACATGCTCTCTGCAATTATACAAAAAAGCTCTGCAACTATGGGCCTTTGCCAGAGAGCGTCAGAGCCATTCCTAGTAGGTAACTTCCAGATGGTTAAAAAGGCTTTGCCCAGTCATGCCCCTACATGACTGGTGTTTTTCTGTCCTACTCTTACCATCTTCCTTAAAATTTCCTTTTAAGGAAAAGGAACCAGGGCTTAGACCACGTGAAAGCATAAAGAATTGCTCAATTCCCTGGGTTGTTCCACATCTCCAGTGGAATTTTTACAACAGGGATGCATTCCTTTTCACTGCAGTCAGTCCTTGTCTAGTGCATTCCTTCTAATTTCCAATACTTCATTGAAGCTTATGCTGAACAAAGAACGCATGATACTCATATTGTCCTCATAGAGGAGCAAACATGGTATCTCCTTATATTGCGTCTTCTTCTCCAGCTACTACACTGAAGTTATAGAAGGATCCAGACTTGTTGTCTTAAGACTAAGGATTTCCTCTGCACCCCTTCACGTAGGTCTCCATTCCTGGTTGTTCAAAGGCTAGAATTAAAAAAAATAAAATAAAATCTAGACCTCTCCTTATAGATAAGAACATTCCACTGGTTTCCATGAAACTTTCTCCATGGTTCTTCCACTTGTAATCAGAAAGAGATTCTCTATCCATATTCTCAAGCAGGTCTTACCCCTTCTTGTTATTAAGTGAATCTCTCTCTCTCTATATATATATAGATATATGTATATCAGACTCTGAAAGATTTGTTACTGTCCATATTAATGCTGTTCCAGCATACCATAAGGTTTTCAATGGACAACCAATTTCTATGGTAATTAGAAACTACCTTTTACTGTAACCTTTCAGGTTATGTTACATCTGAAGTTCTCCATGAAAAGTCATTTTCCTAAGTGACATCACTTAGGGAAGACATTACTGATCTTCAAGAAATTGGAGGCTACACCGCCTACTACAAATCTTTCTAAACCACTCAGATTTATCTCCTCTCTTTCCTAGAGCCTTATTCTGCTCCAGGGACAAAGAGCTTTAAACTTTGGCCTACAGAAGCTTTAGCTTTTCCTCCAAAGTTTAACCTCATTAGACGCCCCCAGTTTTTTCTTCTGGGATTAGTTCTAGCCATTAAGGCTTCTGACCTCTGCCTGTATTGCAAAATTTATTTTCCTCTACTTCACAGTGAGGTATTTTCTTTGAGGATAATCTACTGGCTCTCAGCAGAAGACCCATATTAGCCTCAACAAATACTTTCGCAATACTTTTCAGTAAGGTCCACATTAGAAATTGAAATTCAATATCTACTAACAATTATGGTCTACACAAGGACTTTCCTCTAGACGCCTTGTTTAGTCAAGCTGTTCCACAGCACACCCTTTTTAATTCAACTCCTACCCTCCATCCCTTGGATGCCTGAGGTTCTGGAAAATAGCATGGCCCATCCATTAGATTTGCAACATGCTGGGACCTCCTCCAGGCATCTCTAGCTTGGGAGTCCCCATATGTGAAGACTCATTCCTGCTTGTTCCTGGAGATAGCACAGTTACTTACCTGTAACAGATGATCTCTGGGAACAGCAGGAATAAGTCTTCACAACCCACCCACCTCCCCTAGGAGTTGTTCTCTCTCTCTCTCTATCTACTTTGTCTACTTCCCTCCTTCGGTCTCAGCTACAAACCCAACTGATGAGATGGAAGTGAATGGGCGGGAAGGCAGTGCGCATGCGTGTGGGATGCTCCCAAAGGCTTTCTTTTTGGACGCTGGGGAGCGTTCCCGCGCTGGCTCCATCGGTACCGATGTACCCATATGTGAAGACTTATTCCTGCTGTTCCCAGAGATCATCTGTTACAGGTAAGTAACTGTGCTTTATTTCAGCAGGCTTTCTCTGGCTTTGTTTGATTGGTAGATGAAATGCTGTGGGCAATTATATTTATGGTAACTAATCTAGTGTGGTTTTCAGATGGCAGTCTTTTTTGTTTTTTAGATATAATCTCATATTCTGTTATTTTATTTTGTATGGTTTTATTGGTATGTTATTATGTACGGTATATGTTTTTTGTTATCCGCCTCGGTGTCTGTGTGGGCTATAAATCCTTTTAAATAAAGAAATATTCATCGGTACTAACACAGGTGTTTTAATAAGTGTTGTAAATGGTTTTGCTGCTTTTTCATTGAAAGGCAGTATAGATTTTTTTAAACAATTTATTTATTGATTTTTAACAATAACTCATGCCAATGCAAATAATAAACATAAACATACTGAGTGGAATATTCCTGCTCTGCTGGATATTTAGCAGCACTAACATGGTTATTGCCGCTGAATATCCACAGGTGTCGCAGCTACATGCTCCAGTGCTAACTGGTTAGCATCAGTGCATGCTGTGGCTTTCCAGAGTGGCACTCATCACTAACCAGGCAGTGGCAATATTGAGACGCTGCCTGGTTAGCAATACATGGTGAAAGTCAGGTGCAGGAAACCCTGGCTTAACCTTTGCCGCAGAAACTAACCAATCATATAAGATATAGATAAAGACAAATCATATCCAAAATGAATGTTTTTGTCGGGTATACCAGCACAGGAGGGGTGATGAATTTCACACACCCCGCTGCAGCAAACCCTTTTAATTTCTTTAAGAATGAAAAAACTTCACTTATCTGAGGCTGCAAACGATAATCCTCTTGGGAGAAGAACAAGACTGTCCCAAGTGCGATGTGGCATGTTTCAGGTACAGAAACCTTGCTTCAGGCAAATCGGGATCAGTCACTGAACAGGATAATAGCAACATATCAAAATTGAATGAATGACAAAGTCTTTTATATGTTGGAAAAAGGCGTCTGACATCAAGAATTGAACATAGCCAATGAGGGAGCAATAATCAGAGCCTTCCCTCTGAGCTGGGAAGCCCTGAGATGATTGGAAAGCGTCAAAGTAAGCTGGACCAATCAAGCTCCTTATTAAGGTCATTGGGAGATACAGTATGCAGCTTGAAAATCCAGGATTGTTCGCAGCACTGAAGCTTGCGAACACGGTCACCACCTCGAGGGTCCTCTGGGATGTGATCAAGAATGCGCCAAAAAGATCATCAAACGCATGGCCTTTAGTTAAACAATGGTCAACCATCGGGGCTGTTACAGTAGCAGTGTGAAGTCGAGAGGCATGTTCACCAAGTCTAACCTTGCACTGTCTGGTGATCCTGCCAATGTATCACAAACCAGTACAGCGTAACTCTCTGCTTTGCTATAGTAGCTACCATCCCATCCCTTTGAAGAAGGGTCTCCCGTTTGGGCAATTCTTGCATATTCATCGTGTGTGCTCTTCTACATTTGAGTTTAAGAGGCATGCTCAGGATTTGATACAACACCTCTGTTCTAGGGGTTATCCCCATAAACTTGTAGTTCAAGCTTACCGACATGCATTGTATGCACATAGAGAATGGCTTTTGGTAGACCCTGCCTCTAAATCATCTCAGGATGATTGTATTGTGGGGGTGCTGCCATATATCCAATATTCTGCAAAAGTCACTCGCTTGCTACTCAAATATTGGCCTATGCTTCATCTCCATACATGTTTTCAACAACCTCTTATGGTTGCTTATTCTAGGGGCACTAATCTACATGACAAGTAGTACATGCGACCATGCCCATTGACCATTCACCTTCAAGACATCTTGATCCTGGCCATTTCCCGTGTGGGAATTTTATTTATTTATTTATATTCTCTTATATACCACGCTATTCTGCATCAGTGTGGTTTACATTGAACAAACTGAAATTACATTGAACAGGGCATTATAACTTGGAGATAACTATTTTACAGGGAACATGGGCTATGGAGGGTTAAGTGGCTTGCCCAAGACCACAAGGAGCACCTGTGGGACTAGAAACCCCAGTCCTTCCGGCCCAAGGTTGCTGTCCTCTAGTGGGATTTGAACCCCCGACCTTCCGGCCTGAAGTACCTTGCCCCAACCACTAGGCCACTCCTCCACTCCATTATTGCAAGACTGCTTTGTCAGGTGATTTGTGGCAAGATACATGCAGTGGTCTTTTATTGCGATCTCGTTGGAGAACGTCCTATGTTTCAACGTTTGTAGTATATTTGATAATTTGTCCGTGCAATTTATACTACATTGGCAGAACCACCAGACAGTGCAAGGTTAGACTTGGTGAACATGCCTCTCGACTTCGCACTGCTACTGTAACAGCCCCGATGGTTGACCATTGTTTAAATAAAGGCCATGCATTTGAGTATAAAGCAAATAAATAAATTTCAAAGAGTACAAATAAAAAATATATTAACCTTTATCTTTCTCCCCTCTTCGTTCTTTCTTTTTCTTTTTTTTCTTTTAAATTGAAAAGAAGACTAACTAAAAGCACAATTTTATATTCTTTAGCAAGTTTTTCATAAGAAAACTAAAGAAACCCGAACATGAACACTCTCAGCAAACAGTACAAATGATAATAAAATAAAATAAAAGTATTACCTTACAAAAGAAACATCAAAAAACACAGTTTCTGCTTTCAAATAAATTTCACTTACAGTTCTCTGTTTAAACGTGCACGCGCAAAAAACACAGCCTGCACTGAAGCCAACTGCCGTTTCTGAATAACTGCGCAGCAGAGAATTGATTATTACAGTGTTGCGTTATAGAGAAAAACTTCAAATCTCCTCAGGATGACCGGTTCTCCCCATGCTAAGCAGTTTCAGCGTTGCGGGAGAAACTGGAAGCGCCGGACAGCAATGAATTTAAAGAAAAGTGAATGCAGCTCTGGTGGCCCGATCAGCTGTGCAACTCTCTAAGGACAGCGCTCAGACGCAGCGATTCTGCTTTCTTTCCGCTCCTCACCTAAAACAAGTAGGTTCGGGAGACGAAAAATTCCTTTAACTAGCTTGAGCCGTCAATATAAAGCAAATAAATAAACGCTGCTTTAGGTAGGAAGGCAGTTGGCAGTCAGAGAAGAAATAGGGAGGATTTCTAAACTACTGCCACTCAACTAAATAAATAAATTTAAATTTAAAAGAAAAACGACTTAATTGTCCCTCCAGTGAGCGTAGAATCTCTAGGCTCCTCAACCTCAACCATTGCTGTGAGACATCTACATGCATCTAATCTATGTCAAGACATCCACATCAGGTTGGCAGGCACTCCATGCACTGGAGAATGCTTATTTGGAGATAATGTGAAAGAGACAGTAGATTATCATAATTATATCTGGTCAACACAATTTTTGTCACAGACCCACTCTGACCTGTTTCATATGTAATTTTCCCATTGTTTACAAATATGGTATCAGAATTTTTCTATCACCCATACTTCAGGAGATATCATCTAGTAAAGTGTGTACATTACTGTAAATTAGCCGTTACAGTTTTGTTTCAGTAAACAAATGTTGAATACAAAAAATTCCATCATAATTATTATTGTATGTTGTCAGCCACAACCAAAAATGCTGAGTCATGTAGTTATAATATAATTAATTGACCGGGCCCCTTGCCCTACTGGTCCGGCTGATACAAGCAGAAAATGCGGAGTCATGTATTGATATGCTTTCTGTCGCCATCAGTGATTGTGGTTTGTATTGTTTGGAAAAACCAGAATCTGAATGGATGTGAGTTTGTGTTAATCTATTTCATAAACAGCAGTTGGTTAATAAATATTACGGTTATCGCATGTAGTCGATTAACAATGCCTCGAAAGTGTGTTAATCGTCCGGATTCATTTTGCTACATTTGTGGTGAGGTTACTTTTAAGAAGCAGAGAAGACGTTTTACTCCGCTTGTTAAGACATGTTATAAGCTGTACTTTGGATGTCAAGTCGGTGACCAGGACAAAAATTGGGCACCTCACGTCTGCTGTATTACCTGTGTCAGACTCCTAACAGGTTGGGTAAAGGGTGTTCGACACATGAATTTTGCTGTTTCAATGATCTGGAGGGAACCAAGAGATCACTTGACAGATTGCTACTTTTGCCTTACAAACATTGCAGGCATTACTTCAAAATCAGAACACACTGTAAATTACCCAAATTTACCATCTGCCATGAGGCCTGAGCCTCACTGTCAAGAATCGCCCGTGCCAAAACCTCCAGAAAATCTTACAGTGAATGAGGATGAAGAAGAAAAAGAACCAATGGATGCTGATGATGTTGACGATGATGGCGATGCTGTAATGCAGGATCCAAGCTTTGAGGCATCCGGTTCCTCTTCTGAACCACATTTACTGGACCAAGGCAATTTGAATGATCTCATCAGAGATTTGAATCTTTCAAAGCGATGAGCAGAACTGTTAGGGTCACGATTGAAAGGCTGGAATCTTCTTCAGGAAGAAACCAAAGTGTGCACTTTTAGAAATAGGCATACTGAGTTTGTGGATTACCTTGCCTTTGAAGATGGAATTGCTTTTTGTTGTGAAGTTAAATCCCTGATGAAAACACTTTGTCCGGATTATAGAACAGAGGATTGGTGACTATTTATTGATTCTTCTAAATATAGCCTAAAAGCTGTGCTTATCCACAACAGAAATATTTTACCATCAGTTCCAGTAGCTCGTGCCGCCAATATGAAAGAAACTTACAACAGTATGCATCTCCTGCTAACAAATATCAAGTATGAAGAACACAAGTGGAATATTTGTGGCAATTTAAAAGTAATTGCCCTCTTACTTGAACAACAGCTTGGTTGGACAAAGTATTGTTGCTTTCTGTGTGAGTGGGACAGCAGGGACAGGAAAAATCATTACATCCAGAAACAGTGGCCAAAGAGAACATCACAAAGAGAACATCACTAGTCCCAGGCCAGAAAAATGTTGCACATGACCCACTTGTGGAGCCGAATAAAGTATATCTACCTCCACTCCATATAAAGTTGGGTCTTATGAAGAACTTTGTAAAAGCCATGGATAGAAGTGGACTTGGATTTGCATATCTAAGAAAGACATTTCCACGAATCAGTGAGGCGAAGATCAAAGAAGGGATCTTTGTAGGACCTGATATTAGGAAACTGATGAAAGATGAAAACTTCGACGGTCAGTTGAATGAAACTGAAAGAGCTGCATAGGAGTCCTTTAAGACTGTTTGCCGCGACTTCTTGGGAAATAACAAGGCAGACAACTATGCAGAATCAGTGAATACTCTACTGAAATCTTACCAGAAACTGGGATGTAACATGTCTTTGAAAATGCACTTCATGCATTCACACCTGGATTTTTTTTCCAGCAAATCTAGGAGCAGTCAGCGATGAACATGGGGAAAGGTTTCATCAGGACATTTTGGTAATGGAAAATAAGTACCAGGGCAAGTGGAGCTCCAGTATGCTTGCAGACTATTGTTGGACTCTTAAGAGGGATGTTCTTGAGGCGCAATACAGCAGAAAGTCATATACAACTACCTTTTAGGAGACATTACGTTACAATATACATCTATATACATCTAATGTAAATATGAGCAACATAGTTTAAATTTAAACTACATGTCACTCAAAAACGTTACGTGATGGAGAATTTCTAAGTACATATCTGAGTTCGTAACCAAAAACAGTACTAGAATCAGCCATTTTCATTTTTGTGACAGAACCTTTTTTGAATTTTGTTTACAAGTGATCACTGCTCTACTTTGCTGCATCTCTCTTCTCTTTTGCCATTAGCTAGCTCGTCTTACAGACATATGAATTCATTTCAGTACCACCAAAGTCATTTCCAACATAGAAGAAGCTTCTTGTCATTACAAAGACAACCTTGGCTGATGAGATTTTCTGTCATTGTTAAACTCCATCAATGAGATAGAGGACAACTAAAGCAGGCTACACACACTCAATCAAAACAGCAGCCTCCTATATGACTGCTGCCACTATCACAGCCAGTATTTCTCAAAATATATAACTTACCCTATCAGGGTCTCCAAGATGGACAGGTCTCAGCTGAGGTGCCAGACCAAGACAAACCACCCATTTGGGCAGCAGTAGAATGGGACAGTATTGGCAGCAGAGGATCACATTCCTATGACAATGGCAACAACACTAATCTTCAACGGCGCAGAAAAAAGGCCTGGCAATCTACTTTTGTATCTCGCCATGAAAACCCAATGGATAGTCACAACAAAACAAATTGCACTATAGTGCTGGAAGATGAGATCACCAGGTTGGAAGGCACTCAACTGGCTACTGAGGAGGAGCTGAAGACTTTTCAGAGTAAAGCCAGAATTTATGATGTCTTTGGATCAAAGCCCTCAGGACGTCTGACTGTTGATGTAGCTGCACATGAAATGAGAGTCAGAAGCTGCAAAGATGTCTTACATATTGGGACATGGGACGTACAAAGCATGAACCAAGGGAAGTTGGAGGTGGTCAAGAATGAAATGGAATGTATACAACTTGATCTGTTGGGTGTCAGCAAACTGAAATGGACTGGCATTGGGCATCTTGCATTAGATGATCACATGGTCTACTATGCTAGAAATGAAAGACAAAGAAGAAATGGCATTGCATTTATTAAGAAGAAACTTGCCAAAACTGTAATGAAATACAACACAGTCTCTATTCATATAGGAGGAATGCATATCAACACAACCATAATTCAAGTATATGCCCCAACAGCTGCAGAAGAGGATAAAATTGACGTTTCTATGAACAAGTACAAGCTGAAACTGACAGAACATGCAAACAAGATATCCTGATAGTCATGGGTGACTGGAACGCATCAAAATGGCAGATGAAATTTAATGTGAACAAGTGCAAAGTTATGCACCTAGGGAAGAACAACCCAAACTATGGTTACACGATGCAAGGTTCCACATTGGGAACCACCACCCAGGAAAAAGATTTGGGCGTCATTGTGGATAACATGTTGAAACCCTCCGCCCAGTGTACAGCAGCGGACAAGAGAGCAAATAGAATTCTAGGTATCATAAGGAAAGGAATGGAAAATAAAACAAAAGATATTATAATGCCTCTATATCGTTCCATGGTGAGACCGCACATTGAATATTGTGTGCAATTCTGGTCGCTGTATCTTAAAAAGGATATAGCAATATTAGAAAAGGTTCAGAGAAGAGCCACCAAAATGGTAAAGGGGATGGAAGGATACTCCTATGAAGAAAGGCTAAAAAGGTTAGGGCTCTTTAACCTGGAAAAGAGACGGCTGAGGGGGGATATGATAGAAGTCTATAAATTAATGAAAGGAGTGGAACGGGTAAATGTAGATTGATTGTTTACGTTATCAGAATATAGAAAGACTAGGGGACATGCAATGAAGCTACAAGGTAAACTATTTAAGACTAATAAAATAAAATATTTTTTCACTCAACGTGTAATCAAACTCTGGAATTTGTTACCGGAGGATGTAGTAAAGGCTGTTAGCTGGGTTTAAAAAAGGTTTGAACAAGTTCCTGGAGGAAAGGTCCATAAACCATTATTAAGAAGGGACACAGGATATCAATGCTTGACCCAGTACAAGCATTGTGGAACGTGTGTCTTTTGGGGAAACTGCTAGGTACATATGACCTAGATTGGCCACTGTTGGAAACAGGATGCTGGGCTTGATGGACCTTGGTCTGACCCAGTATGGTATATCTTATGTTCTTATGTTCTTATGACAAACGATCTATTAATCTCAAGCACTTTCTTCTGGCAACACAAGCAGCAAATGTAGACATGGACTTCACCCAATGGATTGTATAAAAATCAAATTGACTATATCTGTGGAAGTCAACAATGGAAAAGATCTATAACATCAACAAAGACAAAACCTGGAGCTGACTGTGGTGCAGATCACCGACTACTAGTATGCAAACTCAAGCTAAAGTTGAAAAAGAGCAAGCCACTCATGAATATAGCAAAATATGACCTTGAGAATATACCACTGGAATTTAAAGACTGCCTGCAAAATCGATTTGCTGCTTTAGATACAAATGACAGAGCTCCAGAAGAGTTATGGAATGACATCAAGAAAGTTGTGTTGGAAGAAAGCGAGAAGTCTCTACAAAAGGTGAAACAGCAAAAAAGGCCAAAATGGATGACAGAAGAAACTCTGAAAATTGCCCAGAAATGCATAGAAGCTAAAGCCAGAGGAGAAAGAGAGGCAATTGCAGAACTCAACAGAGATTTCCAATGTGCAGCAAGACAAGACAAGGAAAAGTACTACAATGACACATGCAAGGAAATAGAAGCAGAAGCTATTAGAGGAAGAACAAGATCGGCTTTCCTAAAGCTACAAGAGTTAAAAGAAAAAATTCCAGCCTCGAATTGGAATGTTACAAGATGCTCAAGGATCTATGTTGAATGATGCTGAGAAGATCAAGAAATGGTTGAAAGAATATACAGAGTTTTTATATAATAAAGATCAAGTGAACCAACAGCCGTTTCATCCTGTACCTTATGATCCAGAACCATTTTTTGATGAAAGAAGTCAAAGCAGCACTGAAAACCTTATCAAAGTACAAAACAGCAGGCATTCATGGCATTTCCATAGAACTATTGCAGCAATCTGATGCAGCTTTTACCATACTTACAAGGCTCTGCCAGGAAATTTGGAAGAAAACATCATGGCCAACTGACTGGAAAAGATCTGTGTTTATTCTGATACTAAAGAAAGGTGATCCAACTGACTGTGGAAATTATCACACAATCACTCTGATCCCACATGCCAGCAAGATTCTACTGAAGATTATTCAACAGAGACTACAGCCGTACCTGGAACAAGAACTACCTGAAGTGCAAGCAGGATTCAGGGAAGGATGAGGAACGAGAGACATTATCGGATATGAGATGGATCCTTGAAAAGACTAAAGAATACCAAAATTATATCTATTTGTGTTTTATTGACTACAGCAGGGCTTTTGACTGTGTAAACCATGAGAAACTCTGGGCCACATTAAGAAGCATGGGTATACCAGAACACCTGATCATTCTCTTGCATATTCTGTACATTGATCAAGAAGCAACAGTTCAAACAGAACAAGAAGAAACAGAATTGTTTAAAATCAGCAAAGGTGTACGACAAGGCTGCATACTTTCCCCTTACCTGTTTAATTTATATGCAGAACAAATCATCAGAGAAGCAGGATTGTATGAAGAGAAGTGTGGTGGAAAACTCATCAACAACCTTCGCTATGCTGATGATACCACATTACTGGCTGAAAGTGAAGATGATCTGAAACATTTGCGTCTCAAGATCAAGGAACATAGGGGTATGTTTACTAAACAGCGATAATGTTGCAGCGGCGCAATTATCGCATGATATGTCATGTTATCGTGCGATACGTGATGTTATCGTGCGATAAATTCACATTTTCGCGCGATAACGTGCTGTTTCCCCCAACAACATCCCTGGCAGCGCTAAGACACAGAAAGGATGGAGTAAGGCTCTCCAGAGGGCGGAGAGAAGGAGTCAATGGGCGGGGGTGGGCGGAGAGAGGCCCCAGGCACACTATCGCTGTGAAATGAAGCTCCAAAAAATAGCGCAAGTGAAAAGCTGGCGTTAGAGGCAAAAGTGAAGGAGAGAGACCATTTCAGTGAGCAATGTACAGCAAAGGCAGGGAGACCAAGAACAGTGATAGTAGTGATACATGTGCAGCAGCAGCAGATAGTGCCCAAGTACGAAAGGGCACTAAGGTGAGGCTGCACATGGGGTACAGGGGGCTGCAGGCGTGACATGCAGTGGGGCAGCTGAGGCAGCTGGGGCACAGGGCAGGCTAGGCAGATGCCTAGGTGATGCATAGAAAAGCAGAAACGGAATATCAGCAAATGATCAAGGTCAAACATGCCCACGAGTGTGTGTGTCCCACAGTGTTCCAGGGGACAGTACCCAGCAAATACCCCAAAGGGCACAGAACATTGGCAGGTGATGCCGGGAGGAAGCATGGATGTCTATGCAGGCACCCCTACACCAGATTACACACCATAGGCAGCCGCCTACCGGCACACTGGATGGCCTGGGACTGCGCACCACCAGCACCACTGGCATAAGGGCATGTCAGCATGGTGGCGGAGGGGTGCTGGTGGTGGTGGGGGCAGTGGCATCTGCCCACAGCAGACCAAGGCTAAGCCCTGTCTAGGTGGGTGCCGTGCACTGCAAAAGACATCTGTCTGTCTGACAAACAGTAATGGTGTCTCCAGGGAATGACCTGCCTCTGTGACAACAGTTTGGTGCAGTACACCCAGCCACTGCATTCAGGGGCAGAAGGTCACAGGTTCAAGTCCCAGTTGTGGCTCCTGCAGACCATGTCCCTATATATTACCCAGTACTAAACCATGGTAATAAAGAAGGAACCTTTTTTGCAGATAAAATAAACACGCCATAAACGCCTATAGTCTACCCTACAGAGCACATTCACCATAGACATGTGCAGTCCCTAGAGCAGAGTTTCCCAACTGCAGTCCCGGAGGGCCAAACACCATTCAGGTTTCATGCTGTCCCTAAGAAATATGCTTGAAATGCATTTGTATGCACCGCCCCCATTGTATGCAAATGTATCTCCTGCATATTCATTAGGGACAGCATGAAAACCTGAATCGTGCTGGGCCCACCAGGACAGGAGTAGGGAACCTCTGCTCCAGAGCATCGGCCAGCTCCACTATCCAAAGCCTCATGGAGAGTCAGGCTGTTGGGCCCTGCGCGGAGCAGCTTTTACCAATACTAGAAACTGCATACCTTAGCAATGCCATCATAGACTTGGAAACACGTTCCACATATATCAAACGGTTGCTAAGATTAATGTCAGATAACAAGTCCAACATTAAACACAATTTGTTAACAGAGATCCATCAGAGCAACCTTTCTGATATCAGTGGAGTGTGTCTCGGTTTTTGTTTCTGACAGTGTTTACCACCCCGGAGAGTGACTCCAACAGTATTGAGTACCATAGCAATGCCTGCGCTGTGCCCAGGACTGGTGTGGCGGCCAGGGCTGCCAACCACCTCTATATTTGCACAATGCTGAAATAGGTGTGGGAGTGTGTGTATGTCTATCCAGTGTTTTGTGGCTGCCCACACCTTAATGAGCCCACAATGCTTGCACTGTTTCCAGTGTTAGCCTGCCAATGTGCATAATGAGGAGCAAGCTATTGTGGGTATGGGCCGGACAGGGCAGCCTGGGCAGGATGCAGCTGCACAGGGCATAGGGCAATGGCTGGGACATTGTAGTGGCTGACCACCACCTGCAAGGACAGGGTGACCACAGCAGGTCATGCTGGTGGGTCACTCTCACCCTTACTGAGCAGTGACCATAGCATGTCTAGGTCCCCACATAGTCCTGTGTAGTGTTTTTCTCAAGTGATATCTGAGAGTTCTCCTGTTTGGGGCCCAATCACTAACATACCACCTCTGTGTGCACACAATTTCACCAGGAACATGCACTATGTACTAGCTAGCAGACTGTCTGCAGTTAGAGTGTGTATGGCTGGAGCACCATGCATTGGGTGAAGACTGACTGTGCCCTCTGCTGGTGAATGTCAGATGGTGGTGGGGGGCATCTGAGTGTTACCAGGCCTACTGCCAGTATCCTGTGTGATGCAAACAGATCTGCATTGACTGCCATGGAGGGTGCTCTTTCCCCTGCAGGACTGGGGTTGCTGGTCCCACAGCCCTTCATCATGTCTCTCCACCGCTGCCATTGCAAAGATGTAGAGTGTGGGTCTGTTGGTGTCAGATCCTGTCCCCCCACCTTGGCCCTGAGAGGGTGGGTCGGTAGGCGGTCCTCCCTAATCCGCATGTGGGTCCAGACACCACCCCTGCCCTATAGGGCGCTGTAGGTGATGGCAATGAGGTGAGGGTGTTTCTGCTGGCAGCACAGATTGTAGAGATGTGTCTGACTGTTACATACAGCAAAAGAGATGGACTCAGACAGCCTTATTAAATGAGACCTCTCAGAGATTGAACCCATGGGCCTCTGGCTTGGTGGTCATTGTAGTAACCAGTGGGCTACAGCTCTATGCATATTCTCACAGCGCTGCCATGAAGTTAAGGTTACCGCGCGTAAACAGCCAACACTCCTCCTACCGGGCGATACACAGTGCATGCTACGTGGACGCTGGCACACCCACCTCCCTATATGGCATTGCTCACATTATCGCTGGGAGTTTCACTGATAACATTAGGACGGTGTAGTACACATACCCCATAGCAAATATCAGTGTGTCCACCAAAAATAAACCATCACCTCAGCTGGAAAACCTAAGGTACCCTGCAAAGTGCCTTAGCTGGGGGTCTACATGATCCCGGTAAGCACATCTGACAGTTACTGGGTTAACCTGCAGTTGTTGTGTAGTCAGCCCATGCTATGAGAAAAGGCATAGCATACTGGTTGATACAATGCCCTCAAAGTCACTGCTTATGGGTTTGAATCCCCAGTGCACCAACAGCAAGATGAGTGTTAGTAACAGTCAGACACATCTCTATAATCAGTGACTCAAGCATAATACACTTTAACCTTTGACCCATACCCTAAGGAGAGGCATGGTGTTGTGGCACGAAAAGCTAAGGCACACCAGATGCGGTCCAGACCAAACAGTGTAAGGCATGCGATGCTGTAAACTAAAGCCAGCCACCGTGGCCGCCAATCGCCGTATCCGGCGTGTAGTCATGTGGCCCAGAGATAGTTCGCTGTGTGGCGTGAACAGTATAGTAGGGCGTGGCACGGCATATGCGTGATACAGCGCATGCGCAGCATACGTGCGTGCATCAACACATGGGCATCCCCCAAAATGGCGACATGATCCCGCAAGCCAGCATTTAGCCGCCCCAACCTAGGCCAGCTGTCAGCATTAATCTGCACCAGGCAGCCGCGCCTCTTTCCAGGCGCCTCAAAACGTCAGGATCTGGAATGCGTTAGGAGGGCATGGGCGTGCATCACAAGGCGCTTCAACTGTGTAGCAGACTACCCACGTGAGGTAAGTGTATGGGGACCGGTCACAAATTGGAAGGTGTGCAATGAGAGGTTAGATATGATTGCAATCTCAGAGACATGGTGGAAGGAGGATAACCAGTGGGACACTGTGATACCTGGATACAAACTATATCGTAATGATTGAACTGATCAAATTGCTGGAGGGGTTGTGCTCTATGTTAGAGAGGGCATTGAGTCAGAAAGAATTAAAGTTTTGCAGGAAACAAAATTTGCTGTAGAATCTCTATGGATTGAAATTCCATATATGAAGGGGAAGGTGATGGCAGTGGGGGTGTTCTATCTACCGCCTGGCCAGAATGAACAAATGGATGATGATATGCTCAAAGAAATCAAAGAAGCTAACAAAAGTCACAGCACAGTAATAATAATGGGTGATTTCAATTACCCTGGTATCGACTGGGTCAGTGTCACGGCAGGACATGCTAGGGAGATAAAGTTTCTAGATGAAATAAATGACTGCTTGTTGGAGCAGCTGGTTCATGAACCGACCAGAGGGGAAGCCATACTGGACCTAGTCCTTAGTGGAACACCAGATCTGGTGCAAGAAATAAGGGTGTTGGGACCACTTGGCAATAGTGATCATAGCATGATCGTGTTTGATTTAATTAGTGGAGGAGGGATAGTAAAGAAATTCATAGTACTACCTTTTAACTTTCGAAAGGGAGACTATGATAAAATGAGGAATATAGTTAAGAAAAAACTAAAAGGAGCGGTTGCAAAGGTTAAAGAATTACATCAAGCTTGGGTATTGTTTAAATATACTATCCTGGAAGCCCAGACCAGCTGTATTCCACACATTAAGAAAAGTGGAAGAAAGTCCAAAAAACTGCCAGCATGGTTTAAAGCTGAGGTCAGAGAGGCTGTTGCTGCCAAAAAAGCATCTTTCAGTAAATGGAAAAAAGAGCCAAACGACGGAAACTGGAAACAACACAAGCACTGGCAAATTAAATGCAAAGCATTGATAAGGCAGGCAAAGCGAGAATTTGAGAAGGAACTTGCTACGGAAGCAAAAACACGAAATAAAGACTTTTTCAAGTACATTTGTAGCAAAAGGCCTGTGAGAGAGTCAATTGGACCATTAGATGATAGAGGGGTAAAAGGGGCAGTAAGAGGAGACAAGGCTATAGTGGAGAGACTGAATGAATTCTTTGCTTCGATCTTTACTGAGGAAGATGTAGGGATGTTACCCAAGACTGAAATGGTATTTAAAGGTGATACTGCAGAGGAATTGAGAGAAATATTGCTACACTGGGGAGATGTATTACAACTATTTGATAAACTGAATATTAGCAAATCACCTGGGCCGGATGGTATACATCCAAGAGTGTTGAAAGAACTGAAATATGAGATTGCAGACCTACTATTAGTGATCTGTGAACTTTAATTAAAATCATCTGTAATACCTGAAGATTGGAGGATCGCCAATGTAACGCCAATTTTTAAAAAGGGTTCCAGGGGTGATCCGGGAAACTACAGACCGGTGAGCCTGACGTCAGTACCGGGGAAAATGGTAGAAACCATCATAGAGAACAAAATTACACAGCATGTAGATAGTCATGGCCTAATGGGAGACAGCCAACATGGCTTTAGACAAGGAAGATCTTGTCTTACTAATCTGATATGTTTTTTTGAAGGTGTGAATAAACAGGTAGACAAAGGTGAGTCGGTTGATATAGTGTATCTGGACTTTCAGAAAGCCTTTGACAAGGTTCCTCATCAGAGATATTTGGCAAAACTAAAAAGTCATGGGATAGGAGGCAGTGTACTATTGTGGATCGGGAACTGGTTAAAAGATAGAAAGCAGAGAGTAGGGCTAAATGGCCAATTTTCCCAATGGAAAAAGGTGAATAGTGGTGTACCCCAGGGATCTGTACTGGGTCCGCTACTTTTTGACATATTCATAAATGACCTGGAAAAGGGATTAACTAGTGAGGTTATCAAATTTGCAGACAACACAAAACTGTTTAAAGTTTTTAAAACCCAAGAGGATTGTGAAAAACTGCAGGAGGATCTTGATAAATTGGAAGACTGGGCATCCAAATGGCAGATGAAATTTAATGTGGACAAGTGCAAAGTTATGCACCTAGGAAAGAATAACCTACACTATGGTTACACAATGCAAGGTTCCACATTGGGAACCACCACCCAGGGAAAAGATTTAGGAATCATCGTGGATAACATGTTAAAACCCTCGGCCCAGTGTGCAGCGGCAGCCAAGAAAGCAAATAGAATTCTAGGTATCATAAGGAAAGGAATGGAAAATAAAACAAAAGATATTATAATGCCTCTATATCATTCCATGGTACGACCGCACCTTGAATATTGTGTGCAATTCTGGTCTCCGTATCTTAAAAAGGATATAGCGTTATTAGAAAAGGTACAGAGAAGAGCCACCATAATGGTAAAGGGGATGGAAGGCTACTCCTATGAAGAGAGGCTACAAAGGTTAGGGCTCTTCAACCTGGAAAAGAGACGGCTGAGGGGAGATATGATAGAGGTCTATAAATTAATGAATGGAGTGGAACGGGTAAACGTAGATCGATTGTTTGCGCTATCAGAATATAGAAAGACTAGGGGACATGCAATGAAGCTACAGGGTAAACTATTTAAGACTAATAAAATAAAATATTTTTTCACTCAACGTGTAGTCAAACTCTGGAATTTGTTACCGGAGGATGTAGTAAAGGCTGTTAGTGTAGCTGGGTTTAAAAAAGGTTTGGACAAGTTCCTGGAGGAAAGGTCCATAAACCATTATTAAGAAGGGACCCAGGATATCAATGCTTGATCCAGTACAAGTATTGCGGAACCTGTGTCTTTTGGGGAAACTGCTAGGTACGTATGACCTAGATTGGCATCTGTTGGAAACAGGATACTGGGCTTGATGGACCTTGGTCTGACTCAGTATGGCATATCTTATGTTCTTATGTAGTAAGGGCTGTTAGTGTAGCTGGGTTTAAAAAAGGTTTGGACAAGTTCCTGGAGGAAAGGTCCATAAACCATTATTAAAAAGGGACCCAGAACATTTCTCTTTTTGTAATACATCTTAAGAAGCCAGTCTCTGTCCGAAGACAACACAAAAGTCACCAACAGTCACCACTCTGTTGGTGACTTTTGCGTTGTCTTCGGACAGAGACTGGCTTCTTAAGATGTATTACAAAAAGAGAAATGTTCTGTTTATGGGGAAAAAGATTTCTATCTTCCCCGATATTGCTCGAGATACCCAGAGAAGGCGTAAAGCTTTTTTACTATTAAAACCTGGGGTACTTCAGTTAGGAGCTTCCTTTTTGCTGAGGTTTCCTTGCAAATGTATTGTGGTTCATAAGTCTCAAAAATATGTATATTTTCAGCCTGGTGATTTATCCACCTATCTCAGTACTCATATTGTAACATCTTCCCCTGCTTAAGGTGCCTTAGCGTTCACTTTTGGAAATGTTCCTCTTTCTCCGTCACTATGCTTATTTCTTTACTTTTTGCCTAAGAGTTACATACACATGGGGGTCTCCTCCCCTGTGTGTGTTTTTCTTTTAGCTTATCTCCCCCTCACTTGGGGACTAATGATGTGTCACTGTGGTTTTCTTTATATAATGTTCTTTTTGAAATTGCTCAAGTGTACACTTTTCTGTACAAGCATGTTGCTTGGTTTAGTTGTTGAAAATTCAGAAATAAAATATTTAAAAAAAAAAGGGACCCAGGATATCAATGCTTGACCGAATATAAGCATTGTGGAACCTGTGTCTCTTGCGGATACTGCTAGGTACGTATGACCTAGATTGGCCACTGTTGGAAACAGGATACTGGGCTTGATGGACCTTGGTCTGACCCAGTATGGCATATCTTATGTTCTTATGTTCTTAACACCAGATCCAGCAATCAAAACACTTAAGACATGCACCACATGGGCGAGACACCTGTCTGTGGGCAAACCTGTGATGAAGCTATCTGAGTTTGTTGCTGTGTGCATCTATATGCCCAATCCCCAGGAGCCACAGACATGAAAACAGAGGTACAGAGGTTAGCGCGGTGTGATGTAAGCTGCTCCTGTTGCAGTGCACACCTCTGTCCAACCCCCAGGAGTTGCAGCCCCCATGACAGAGCTCTATTAGGCATCCCAGTGTCATGATGGCTGCTGCTATGACACATTACCAGCTCTGGACAATCCCCAGGAGACATCTGACCTGATCACAGAGGTCAAGTAGTCATCATGGTGCACTGGTAGTTGCTGCATTTGGAGTATCACAGCCCTGCCCCATCCCCAGGAGGCATCAGATCTGATGATAGAGGTCCAGCAGTCATCCTGGTGGTGTGGTAGTTGCTGCTGTTTATGTGTGGAACATCACCCTTGGCCCTGAAGGCTCCCAGACCTGCGTACAGAAGTGTATTAAACATCCTGGTGACATGGTGGTTGCTCTAGTTGCAGTGTCACAGGTCTGCCCTATCCCCAGGATGCAGCAGACCAGATTACACAGGTCTATTCTACATCCTGGTGTTATTTTATTTATTTATTTAGTATACATTTTGTATACCGCTACTTCCAGCGATCAGCAGCGGTTTGATTACAGATTGGAAATTGTCAAATCATGACAGGAAATTTTTGAGGTATAAACACATTGATTAGACAGGAAAGCACAGCACACAGAGAACTATTTTACAGGGAACATGGGCTAAGGAGGGTTAAGTGGCTTGCCCAAGACCACAAGGAGCACCTGTGGGACTAGAAACCCTAGTCCTTCCGGCCCAAGGTTGCTGTCCTCTAGTGGGATTTGAATCCCCGACCTTCCGGCCCGAAGTACCTTGCCCCAACCACTAGGCCACTCCTAGTGGTTTTGCTGTTGTTGCAGGTTCCCAGCTGTGCCCTAACCCCAGGAGGCCCCAGACCAGCTGTCACAGGTCTATTCTACATCCTGGTGTTATGGTGTTTGCTGTAGTTGCAGGTTCCCAGCTGTGCCCTAACCCCAGGAGGCATCAGACCAGCTGACACAGGTCTAATCTACATCCTGGAGTTATGGTGGTTGCTGTTGTTGCAGGTTCCCAGCCCTGCCCTAACCCCAGGGGGCCCCAGACCAGCTGTCACAGGTCTGTTCTATATCCTGGTGTTATGGTGTCTGCTGTTGTTGCAGGTTCCCAGCTGTTCCCTAACCCCAGGAGGCATCAGACCAGCTGACACAGGTCTAATCTACATCCTGGTGTTATGGCGGTTGCTGTTGTTGCAGGTTCCCAGCTCTGCCCTAACTCCAGGAGGCCCAGACCAGCAGACAGAGGTCTATTCTACATCCTGGTGTTATGGTGTTTGCTGTTGTTGCAGGTTCCCAGCTCTGCCCAACCCCAGGAGGCATCAGACCAGCTGACACAGGTCTAATCTATATCCTGGTGTTACGGTGGTTGCTGTTATTGCAGGTTCCCAGCTGTGCCCTAACCCCAGGAGGCATCAGACCAGCTGGCACAGGTCTATTCTACATCCTGGTGTTATAGTGTTTGCTGTTGTTGCAGGTTCCCAGCTATGCCCCAACCCCAGGAGGCATCAGAGCAGCTGACACAGGTCTAATCTATATCCTGGTGTTATGGTGGTTGCTGTTGTTGCAGGTTCCCAGCTCTGCCCTAACCCCAGGAGGCCCCAGACCAGCTGTCACAGGTCTGTTCTACATCCTGGTGTTATGGTGTCTGCTGTTGTTGCAGGTTCCCAGCTGTTCCTTAATCCCAGGAGGCATCAGACCAGCTGACACCGGTCTAATCTACATCCTGGTGTTATGGTGGTTGCTGTTGTTGCAGGTTCCCAGGTCTGCCCTAACCCCAGGAGGCGCCAGACCAGCTGTCACAGGTCTGTTCTATATCCTGGTGTTATGGTGTCTGCTGTTGTTGCAGGTTCCCAGCTGTTCCCTAACCCCAGGAGGCATCAGACCAGCTGACACAGGTCTAATCTACATCCTGGTGTTATGGTGGTTGCTGTTGTTGCAGGTTCCCAGCTCTGCCCTAACCCCAGGAGGCCCCAGACCAGCTGACACAGGTCTATTCTACATCCTGGTGTTATGGTGTTTGCTGTGGTTGCAGGTTCCCAGCTGTGCCCTAACCCCAGGAGGCCCCAGACCAGCAGACAGAAGTCTATTCTACATCCTGGTGTTATGGTGTTTGCTGTTGTTGCAGGTTCCCAGCTCTGCCCTAACCCCAGAAGGCCCCAGACCAGCTGTCACAGGTCTGTTCTATATCCTTGTGTTATGGTATCTGCTGTTGTTGCAGGTTCCCAGCTCTGCCCTAACCCCAGGAGGCCCCAGACCAGCAGACAGAGGTCTATTCTACATCCTGGTGTTATGGTGTTTGCTGTTGTTGCAGGTTCCCAGCTCTGCCCAACCCCAGGAGGCATCAGACCAGCTGACACAGGTCTAATCTATATCCTGGTGTTACGGTGGTTGCTGTTATTGCAGGTTCCCAGCTGTTCCCTAATCCCAGGAGGCATCAGAGCAGCTGACACAGGTCTATTCTACATCCTGGTGTTATGGTGGTTGCTGTTGTTGCAGGTTCCCAGCTCTGCCCTAACCCCAGGAGGCCCCAGACCAGCTGACACAGGTCTATTCTACATCCTGGTGTTATGGTGTCTGCTGTTGTTGCAGGTTCCCAGCTCTGCCCAACCCCAGGAGGCATCAGACCAGCTGACACAGGTCTAATCTACATCCTTGTGTTATGGTGGTTGCTTTTGTTGCAGGTTCCCAGCTGTGCCCTAACCCCAGGAGGTATCAGACCAGCTGACATGGGTCAAATTTGCATCCTGGTGTTATGGTGGTTGCTGTTGTTGCAGGTTCCCAGCTCTGCCCCAACCCCAGGAGGCCCCAGACCAGCTGACCCAGGTCTAATCTACATCCTGGTGTTATGGTAGGTGCTGCTGTGTATGTGTGGAACATCACCCTATCCCCAGTAGGCCCCCAGACCTGATGACAGAGGTGTAGTACACATCCTGGGGTCATGGTGGTTGCTGCAGTTGCCGTCTCCCAGCTGTGGCCCACCCCCAGGGTCCCCAGCCCACAACACAGAGGTTCATCAGTCACCCCGGTGTTATGGCTGCTGCTGCTGTTGCAGGCTCCCAGATCCGCCACATCCCCAGGAGGCAGCACACCAGATTCCAGTGGTCCACCAAGCATCCCGGTGTAATGGTAGTTGATGTTGGTGCAGGTACCCAGCTCCCCCACACCCCCAGGTGTCAGAGGCCGCACCACAGAGGCTGGATCAGCGTCCAGGTGTCATGGTGATGGCTCCTGTTGATGTGGGATGGCTGCCCAACACCGAAGTGTGTGCTGGACTGCACTGAGGGTATGGAGTCACATCCCCTGGAGATAAGAATGTCAACGCCGCACATACCATGTTGCTGTCATGTCATGCAAGGAGATGGCAGGGACATGGCATGGGATGGCTGCGAGGCAGCGCATAGGGCACATAGGTGTCACACCACATATGCCCAGACTCATTCCCACACATGCAGGTGGTGGTGCCAAGAGCTAGTATGGGGCCCACTGCCCATAGCAGGAGCAGCCCCCATTGCACGCAGACATGTGTGCCATGTGGTTTGCCATGGTCAGGGATATAGGACCCTAATGGTTGCAAACATTGCTTATCCCCCCAGGTAGAGGACCTACGCAAGAAGGGCAGAAAGATGCGGCTACACTGCCCTGGATACCTCCGCCACATGCAGCGGGAGGCAATGGCCGGGGGTGACGGTGAGTGTCCCAGCCTCTGCATTGCGCAATACCATGTCCAGTGGCACGGCAGCCTGTGATGCCAAATACAATGTGTCTGTGCTGTAACAAACACATGACGCCCTGTTCATTTCTGCCTTCTCCACAGAGGCTGCTGATGCTGGGGAGGGAACCTCGGCACCCACACCACCTGGTGGCAGCCCCCCACGACCACTGGAATCACCGATGTGGAGGACATACCTGCAGCGGCGGAGGGCACCATGGATGTGGGGGAGGAATACATGGAGGGTGGGGAGGGGTGGGAGGAGGTGGTGGCAGGGGGGCTGGGGAGGTGGAGTAGGAGGGTGAGGAGTAGGGTGGCGAGAAGGGTGAGGGGACCGGCCAGGGCGGGGAGGGTGGGGAGGGTGGGGGGGCCATGGAGGGTGGGGAGGGGGAGCCTGTGCCAGAGGGCAGCCACAGGTCACCACAGGGCACTGGGGGCCCCTGCCACCTGCCCCATGTACATGGTTAAGGTGTCAGCCTGGGTGTGGGACCCCCACACATTTCCACACACAGGACCCATGCAGATACCATCACCCAGACCACAGCCACATGGTGTGGATGTGGTGGCAAATGTGTGGGTCTCCTGTGTGTGGCGATTGGCACCGTTATTTGGACCCTGAGCGACCATGGTCACACCATCAGGCAGCTGACAGCTGCTGTTGAGGGTATGGCTGAGGTGATGCACCGCCAGCATTATCATGGTATGTTCACGGTGCATCCCCAGCCATACCCCCACGACGGGCCCCCGGGTGTGTGAGGCACACATGTGCACATGGCACACCTGCCCTGTGCTGTCCTGGGGCCTGGGACCAGCACATGGGGTCCACTGGGAAGTGGCCGCATGTGACCCACAGTTGTGCCAAAAGATCTGTGACAACCTGTACATAGATGTGTCCACAGCCACGTGTCCGTGCAGCTTGATGTCATGGTCCACCCAGTGGCTGCCTCTGTGCATATCATGATAGGCGATACATTTGCCTATTAGGGTTAACCGCCAGTGCGTGTGTGGCCCATAATACAGGGTCGGTTCCCCATAGTTGGCCTGTTTATAGGTATTATGTGTATACCGCATGATGTACATTGTTGGGCAATGATACAGTACTGTAGATATGCTCCCACATATCATGGACGCACGCCAGGTCTCCCTCATATGAATGTATGTCGCCTTGCAAATGTCCACATGTATGCGTCAGTGATGGCTCTTTATGTGCTTAATTGGAGAATAGTGGAGATAAAGGTCTTGCAAATGCTATGATACACTGCTGTTGGCCAATGCTACAATGTCAGGGAAGGGTGTAAGTGCGGCCCACCACCAAAACACCTAGGACATGTAGACACACGCAGCTCTGTTGGATGTGTCCCAGAGACAGTGCTGGAGAAGACAAACTGGGCACGAACACATGTGGATATGTGTGGCCAACATCAACATATGGGGTACGGGGGAGCACGCTAAATAAGTCATCCACAACATATGTGCATTAGACAGATAACCTCTGACATGTGCTGCTCCTGACTGTCCACACAGACAAATTACCTGTATGTCCACCTACCCCAGTGTCCTGCACGTTGAATGAAGTACACACAGCTGCCACTGCACTACAGCACCAGGAACGTCACCAAGCATGTCCTGTGGATTGAGAAACACAAGAGAAACATACATATGTCATGTTGGAGCTGTGCAACAAACACACCACCTTCACGTCCTCAGTTCTCATAACCCCGTAGATCCATCACAGTGGCAGTTCATCATGACACTGTACCTAATTGACCCCATCCAAACTCGTCACTGATGTGTCCTTGGCCAAATACAAGGGCCTGTAGCCTGTCCGTCCCCTTTGTGACCTCTCTGCTGCCCTCGAGACCATTGACCACAACTGTCATCTCGCTACCCTGTATGTGCTCGGTCCAAAGGTCTCGGTACAATCCTGCTTCCCCCATATGTCTCCCATAGCACCTTCAGTGTGTGTTCCTGTGGGTCCACCTCCCCTGCTAACCTGCTCCCAGTTGCTGTACGAAAGGGATATATGCAGGGGATGCTATTTCCCCTGGCCCCATACACAGTTCCCTGGAGCAGCAGGCACATCCCCTGGCTATCAGTAGCAGCTGTACGCTGATGTGTCCCAAAAATATCTCTCCGTGCCTGAACTATGTTTGGCAATCCACACCCCGATCTCAGCTTTCTCCCTGACATTGCTGGCTGCAGGTTCCCCTGCTGCATGAATTGAGCATGGCCAAGACCGTACATCTGATCATCGCCCCTAAACCCTCCCCAACCTTTACAGTGTCTGTGTATAGGCTGGTACACCTTCTGTCGACGTGGTCTGCAAGGTAGCAGTTCTCTATGACCCCTCGCTCCCCTTCCCCACACATACCCATCATATAGCTAAGGCCTGCGGTGTCCTTCTAGATAACATCAGCAAGATTCCTGCCGTCACCCCAGAACACACAAATAAAATGCTAATGCTCCCTTCATCACCTGCCATCCTGTTCACTGTAACCTACACCTTGCTGGTCTGGCTCAAAATCATCTCTGTCCGCCGCAATGTATGCAACACTGCGCTGCATGGCTAATCTACCGGCAGCCTCAGCATGGCAATAATACTCCACCTGTCAGGACACCTCACAGGCTCCCGATCTGTCTATGCAGACAGGTCAAGAAGCACCTGCTGATCTATACACTGTAGTTGCCCTGTACCTTGACTCGTATAACTCAAGTACTACAAATACTACTACTACTGAGCATGTAAATAGTTCTAACACCTGTATGCATCGCCATACCGAAACATGTAACACACAGTCCCTGCTCATCAGAGCATACAATCCAATCAATCCCCTCATATCCCCCAAATGTGATCCCTACACATCAAGGCAAATGGTCCTATCTATGGGCCGCTCCCCCATTGTTAACACAGGACCACACACCTGTCACCTTGCAGCACCCAATGCCTGGAACTAACTACGTGTGGCTGCAGGGCGGCCACCCTCTCCAACCATCTCAAAACCATGTTTGACAGCTTACCACATCGCCTATGCCTAATAATCCTAACTACATTAATCACCTCCACCCGCTGTTGTCCCCTGCCCACACCTTCTGTGTTAGCGGTTGGACTACATTGTAAGCTCTGATGGCCAGGAATTGTGTCAGCAATGTCAGTGCAGTGCTGCGTATGACTGATAGATCCAAATGTTATTTCCAAAATATCCACTACTTACATAAGAATAGCTCCTTAATCAGCTGCCGCCTGAGTGCTGCATCCTCACGTGTGTCACCACGGGCACGAACAGGAGGGCACGTTGGATTGTCTTCCAGATCCTCATTAATTTGGACATCGATATCGTGCCTGAGAGCAATGTTGTGCAGGATGCAACAGGCAATAATGATCTCTGCCACAGTCACGGGTTTGTATTGTAAGGCCCCGCCGGTCCTATCCAGACACCTGAAGCGACTCTTCAAAATGCCAAAGGTGCGCTCGATGACGGAGTGACTGGAGGCATGGGCCTCATTGTACCTCATCTCTGCACATGTCCATGGTAGACGCACAGGGGTTAGCAACCAGGGGCGACACCCATATCCTGCGTCACCTGCAGAAAGAAATGTTAAATGTTAAACCAGGAGCTGGTGTCCACACACATGCTCAAACACACAATGTCAAATGGCCTGAAACGTCAAAGGTCAGTGTGCCACCAACACACAGCACCGCAGCACAGAAAACCTGGAGTGATCCCCCCCCCCACGTCAGCTCTCACACACACAGATGGCACACACACACAACTCGGGACACACGTCAAAGACAGACATGTGTGCAGATGGCTAGTCAGGGGTACACGATGTGCATGTCAGAGATGACAAATACCCACCCAGCAGTATACAGTCCTCAAATTGACCGGCCTCAAATTGTCTGTATAGTGCCGAGGTTTGCAGGATATAAGAGTCATGGGTTGACCCTGCAAACCTCGGGACCACATTCAGAATACGCATACCTGCATCACATACAACCTGAACATTCAGAGTGGTAGTGTTTGCGGTTGCAGAACACTGCCTCCCTGTCTCTGGGTGGGACCAGGGCAATGTGTGCAATCAGTAACTCCCATCACGTGTGGTAACCTGGCAAATGCCTCAAAGGCCTGGTTCAGGGTCTCCTACTGTTGCCTTGTGTCGGGAAATGCAATTCCCCATCCGGCTGATCATGGCACGCAGTACTTGGTGGAGACAGCGTGAGAAGCTCGGGTGGCTCATGCCACCCACTGCGGCCACAGATGACTGGAAACAGCCAGAGGCAAAGAAATGTAGGGCACCAAGGAGCTTGACCTAACCCTTTATGGCATGCGACCGACCAGTCAGGGGCTCGAGGTCAGGTCATAGATCCTCATAGAGCTCCCTAATAGCCCCTGTGCTCAGGCGGTAGAGGGAGATGACCTGGTCCTCACGCATGTCCTGGAGCTGGGCCCTGGGCCTGTAGAGGCGAGGCTGGCGAGCCTGCAACTCGGCACACCTCCTGCGCTGTGCCGGCACAGCCCCTGCCTGGCCTGCCCCCACAGCTGCAGGTCAGTGTTGAAGTGGGACTGCACCCCTGCCTCGTGCCCCAGCCCCATGGACACCATCTCCCCCGTCAGGCAACCACAAGCCCTGCACATCCACCAGTTTACATGCAGCAACCACAAAGCCCAGCCATAATGGACACTATAAACTGTGATGACGAAGGCAGTTCAGAGGAAAGGGAATGGCAGAAAAGGGAACCCTGTTCCTTTAAAAATGCTAGCATTCAGGGTTTCCCTGGCAACCAAGAACCTCTGAGTCAGAGTGCAGCCAGCATCAAGCCTCGCCCATGTCAGCACGTCAGAGCTAGGTTGAATCCTAGCAGCTCCCACGTGTGCTGGGAGAAGGGTGTGGTCCCTAAGAAAAATCAGTTTAAAACGGCTGTGTTTGAGCAGTCAGTTAGAACGAGCACTGGCACGGGGACAGGCACGAGTGCAAGGAGAGGAGTCTCGAGAGGAGCACCAGAAAGCAGCAGAGGAGCCCTGGGAAGCACGAGAAGGGCTGGAACTAAGAGCAGAGACGAGCTGTGGGATCTAGGAGCAACAGGTCCAAGGCAGACACAGCTAACAGGGAAATTGCCACGGGGGAGACAACCGTCTGAAGAGAGAAGGCAGTATAGCTTTGAGCAGGAAGGAGTGGAACAACTAAGAGGCCCAGAGTTCAGGCAAGTGTATGTTCCAGAGTCCCTGCATAAGCAAAAGTTGAAGGAGTTAGTTCCTACTGGAGGAAGCAACTCAGATAGCCAGATAAGCTGTAAAAGTAGAGAAAATAGCTTGTCTGCATTTCATAGGCTAAGTCTCTCTGAGGAGATAGAGCAGAAGAAACTCTTGCTAGAAAAACTAAATGAACTGTTGCAGAAGCAGAGTAGTAAGCTCTATGACCAGGTACCCTCTGAGAACTGCTGCAATGAATCTGTAGAGGAGATGGAAGTAGAATCTTATGATAATGAGCCTGAAGAAATACAATGCTCATTTTGTAGGGCAAACAAGCTGGAGGTGTGCTGAAGCTTAAGCACATGTGAATGAATGAATGTTTAAAGTAGTGAAGCTTGTTTGAGTGAAAGATACAGCAAAGGAAAATAACTGGAGGTTTTAAGCCAAGCTGTTTCTCCTATATGCATGGAAGTGAAATGAAACTTAATGGACATTTTGAAGCTGTCTGTATGTGCAGATGCTGTGAGTAAAACAGTCTTCCTGTGAAAGTAACTTGTTTAAAGAAAGTTTACAGCCTGAGCTTTGGAAGCTAATTCCGGTGTCAAAGTTAACTGCTTAAACTGACCTACCTGTGAATACAACTTGTGAGCTTTATTCTTTGTTTTTGGAGAAGAATCCATTTTTGAGTTCAGCACTGTTAATTTGATGCGAGGGGAAAAATCCCAAGAAAATAAAATATTCTCTGTTTTCGCCTAACCACTTGTGGTCACACTACTTTGCCATAGAGAATAAGTAAACTACAGTACCCAGCAGCCCTAGCTGGTAGACATATTGGTGAACCTTATTCAAAGGGCAACAAGGCGACACTCTCCTGCTGCCCGGCTATACGCCCGGCCAGGAGGTGGCGACAAAACCCAACCCCCCTCACCTCCTCTACCACACGCTAAACCTGCCACTCACCACCCCCACCACACACCAACCCCACCGTTCAATTCTCCCACCACACACCAACCCCGCTGCTCACCCCCACCACACACCAACCCCGCTGCTCACCTCCCCACCACACACCAACCCCGCTGCTCAACCCCCCTACCACACACCAACCCTGCCACTCACCTCCCCCACCACACACCAATCACGCCGCTCACCTCTCCCACCACTCACCAACCCAGCCACACACCACACCCACCACCGACCAACCTTGCCACACACCTCCCCACCACCCACCAAACCTGCCACCTACCTCCCCCACCACTTACCAACCCAGCCACTCACCTCCCCCAGCACTCACCAAGCCCGCCACTCGCCTCCCCCACCACTCACCAACCCAGCCACCTACCTCCCACACCGCTCACCAACCCTGCCACTCTCCACGCCTAACCTGCCTCTGACCCTCTGTTCGCTTCACCATCAACAACGCACGCCTTCAAACTCACTCGCCTGCACTAACCCCTCAGCGTGTACCAGGTGTCTATGTTAATTTATAGTATGTTTGCCATCTGCATGTGTGTGCGCGCATTGCGCATGTGCAGGGTGCGTGCGCAGACATGTACACCTATTGCGCATGTGCGGCGCAATGTTCCGCCAAGCCCTGTCACATGTGGGACGTGCGCGGAACCAGGTGCCGCACATGCACATGCAGGCTATGTATCTGCGTGGGAGGCATATGCATGTGCGGCGGCAGCTTCCACCACACTGTCTATTATGGTTTGCACGTTTCCTGGTGCCACCATGTGCAGACATGTACACCTGTTGTGCCTGTGTGGCGCACGGTTCTGCTACGCTCTGTCGCCTGTGGGACGTGCACAGCAGCAGGCACCACACATGCACAGGCACTGTATGTACCTGTGCATGTGCGGAGCCTGGTTCTGCGCGCATCCCACAAGCGACAGGGTGTACCGGAACTGTGCACTGCACATGCGCAACAGGTGTACATTTCTGCGCATGTGCAGTGCCTGGTTCCGTGTACGCACCCTGCACATCACCTCTGTGCATGCGCAATGCGTGCACCCATGTTAGGCGAGGACAGTGGCAGAGTTGGTGTATGGTGGGGGAGGTGAGTGGCAAGGTCAGGCGATGGTGGTGGTGGTGAGTGACTGGGTTAGTGCATGGTGGGGGTGATAAGAGGCAGGGCTGGTGAGTGGTTTAGGTGGTGAGGGCTGGTGTAGGTGATGGGGGAGGGGGCAAGGACCACAGGAGGTCAGACAGGTCCGAGATGCAGAGGGAGGACAGTGAGAGCAGGGACACTCTGCGGCTGGACATGACAGGTGGGGTGTCCGGGGAAATGCCAGGGCCGCAGTTCCCAGAGACAGGAGGGATGGGTCAGCCAGAGTCCGAGGTTGCGGGCCCATCGGGTATGTCCAACCCCACCCAGGAGCATCCTGAGGGGCATAACACAGGCAAGTGTAGGCGGATGCCTGTGCCGGATGGGGAGAGGAAGAGGGCCATAAGATTCAGCCAGCAGGAAAATCAGAACCTGCTGGCAAGTGTCTTTGAACACTATGAGGAGCTGTATGGGCACATGAGCACACGCACAACTGTGAGCGTAAGGACCCAGGTGTGGGAGGAGGTGCAGGGGGCCGTGGCACAGGCTGGGGGGCCGCCAAGGGACCTTGATAGCCTCCATAAGAGGTTCAATGACATCAGGCGTAGGGTCCGTGCACACATGACTACCGAATGCTGACATGCTAGCGGCACTGGCGGGGGCGGCCCCTTCATCCTCAGCCTCACTCCCCTGGAGAAGCAGCTTGCTGAGCACCTAGGCCCAATCTACATACATGGCCTCTCCCCGGCGCTGGACACGGCTGACCCACAAGCAGGTATGGTTGAGACATGCAGCACATGTACAGCTATCCACCAAGCACATGCTGGGCATGCCATGGGGTGGTACGGGCCCATGTCTTGGGAGCAGGTGTGGCCAAACAGATACAGAGGAGGCCACCGGGGCAGCAACGAGTTGCAACGTGTCCCTAGGGGTGCCACGACAGGTACCTGGGGGCATGTACCAGATATGCACAGTGGTGGATATGATACAGCATTGAACAGGTGTCCCGAACAAGGGGGGGCACACAGTCGGCCAGGTGGAATGACACCCCTCCCTCACCATGCACACAACAACACAATGCTCCCAAGACAGGGATGGCCTACCACCCCCAACCAGAAACATAAGAGCCCATGCCACGTGAACCCCTACCAGCCACGTATGTCACACACAGCTGACACACGCATGGATGCAGCATCACGAACCCTTGTCACAGAGGCAAACACACACAACATGCCAACCACTAAAGAAGAGCGGGACCTAGGCGTGGTTGTGTCTGATGATCTAAAAGTAGCTAAACAGGTAGAAAAGGCGACGGCAAAAACTAGAAGGATGCTTGGGTGCATATGGAGAGGAATGGCTAGCAGAAAAAAGGAGGTGATAATGCCTCTCTATAAGTCTTTGGTGCGACCTCATTTGGAGTATAGTGTGCAGTGCTGGAGACCGCACCTTCAAAAGGATGTGAACAGGATGGAGTCGGTGCAGAGGGTGGCTACTAAAATGATTAGTGGGCTTCATTATAAAGCATATGAGGACAGACTTAAGGATCTTAATATGTACACCTTAGAGGAAAGGCGGGATAGAGGTGATATGATTGAGATATTTAAATACCTCCGTGGCATAAATGTTCAGGGAGAGAGCCTCTTTCAATTGAAAGCAAGTTTTG
This sequence comes from Ichthyophis bannanicus, assembly GCA_033557465.1. Taxonomy (NCBI): domain Eukaryota; kingdom Metazoa; phylum Chordata; class Amphibia; order Gymnophiona; family Ichthyophiidae; genus Ichthyophis; species Ichthyophis bannanicus. The sequence continues at coordinate 738,877,724 of CM066033.1, forward strand.
CTACGAGGGGACATGGGATGAGTGTGAAGTGAGATAGATTCAGGAGTGATATGCGGAAATATTTCTTTACGGAAAGAGTAGTGGATCCGTGGAATAGTCTCCCAGTGGAGGTGGTAGAGATGAGGACAGTAACTGAATTCAAAAAAGCATGGGACCAACACAGAGGATCTCTAAAGGTAAAAAGTGGACTGTTGTAGTTGTTGATATGGAAGGACAGACTAGATAGGCCATGTGGTCTTTTTCTGTCATCATGTTTCTATGTTTCTATGTTTCTAACCAAGCGACAGCGAAACCGAGTGCCCTGGGGGATCCACTCCACATCCGCCGATCAGAGCCAGATGACAACAAGATATGTCCTGTCCATAGACAGATCACAGCACATTGACAAGGGTTATACACAGCCGAGCCCTGAGATAAGCTGGGGTGTATGTCACACAGACAGCACACACGTACGACACACACCACTGCTGACATATCGTGGGAATCTTCAGGTCAACATCTCAAGGGCATGAGGTGTACAGCACAAGCACAGTAACAGACCTGTCATGTTATATTGTGACCATTCGCAACAGACCCATTGTAGCCCTTGCCATGCATCTGCCTTGCACACTCACACATCCCTTTGCCCTGTCAGCTCTGCACACCCTGTAAGCCGCAGCTCTGTGGTCCCCTATGGCCCTGTGTATACACCGTAATGCACGCCATCACTGATCTATAACCTGTCAGCTGACCACCTACCCTACCAACTACCGTCACACCGTGGCTGTGTTTCCAGTAACTATCCGACGGCGCCTAAGACGGAAGTACTCTCGTTAGCCCAGAAGGCTTTAGCCCTCTGGGCATGGCTAGTAGCCCCACCTCCAGATCCGCCCCTAGCTGGTCAGAGTTTCCCCAGCTGAGCCGGCGCAAGAGCTAGGAGGCGGATAGTGGTTAAGTTCCCCCCCCCCCCCTGCCGGGGAGGAGGGTGGGAAAGTGTGGCTGACTTATCCTGCTGTCCCTGGAGAACTCACGTTACAGGTAAGTAACTCGGTTTTCTCCCAGGACAAGCAGGATGAGTCAGCCACATGTGGTGCCTCCCCAGCTATACCTACAGCGGCGGGGGAAGGGGCTGTCAACGAGGCAGAGCCAGAGCATAAGGTGCAACAAGAAGGTTTAATGTGCAGTTTCACGGAAACCGTGCATACAAGTGCAAACAGGATAGTGCAAACAATTCAACTGTGCAAACACTCTGAACAATTCTTATAAATTGTGCCACACACTGTGCAATTCTTAAAAACATTGTGCAATTACTAGTGCAACTCTTATAAAACTGTGCAATACTCTGAGCAATTCTTAGAGCGGCAAGGCGCCAACAAGGGGCAACTTCAGACAGAGTCCATTGAGCTTTTTGCCGCAGACAGTACGGCGAGGCCAAACGCGGAGTCATTCTGATTTGTCATGTCCAGACAGTAGTGTTTTTGGAAGGTTTGGATCGAGGCCCATGTGGCCGCTCTGCAGATGTCAGGAACTGGAATGGAGCGCAGGTTGGCGATGGTGGCGGCCAACGCCCGCAAATGGTGAGCCTTGATTCCTGAGGTAGGAGGTGCTCCTGCTCATGACAAACACAGGGAGATGCAAGAGGAGATCCAGATGGACAGGGTACGCTTGGACACTGGGCGTCCGGGTCTGTTAGGATCGTATGAGACGAAGAGCTGTGAACCTTTCCTTAAGGCTGAAGTCCGCTCCAGATAGCATCATAGCGCTCTAACACAGTCTAGGGTATGCAGACGCTGGCGCTCCGGGTCGGAGTGTGGCCCCGGCAGGAAGCAGGGTAATTTGATGGTCTGATTGATGTGGAATGCAGTGGCCACCTTGGGGACAAACCTGGGGTGTGTTCGCAGGCAGGCCCGGTCTTGGTGAAGTATGGTATAAGGCGGGTGGGCTACCAAGGCGTGTAGCTCACTGATCCGTCTGGCTGAAGTTATGGTGATGAGGAATAGTATTTTCCAAGAGACGAACTTCAGGTCAGCGATCTGCAGCGGTTCAAAGGGCTCACCGGTGAGCTGGTTGAGGATGATGTTAAGGTCCCATGGGGGCACAGGTTCGCGGACCAGGGGATGCAGGTTGGCCAGACCCTTCATGAAGTGAACTACCAGAGGTAGTGTAGCTATCGACGCATCACCTACTCGGTGATGGAAGGCCGCTATGGCCGCTAGGTGGACCCTGATGGACTGGGTCTTCAGGCCCAGTGTTGAAAGAGAGGTGAGGTATTGGAGGAGCGGGGGTACTGGGCATGAGAAGGGGTCCAGACTTCGGGATGCGCACCAGATGCTGAAGCGGCGCCATTTGAGGCTGTAGGCTTTTCTGGTGGAAGGGCATCGTGCCGCCAGAATGACCTGCTGGACCTTTGCTGGGAGATTGAGGGGAGCGAGGGTTAGCCTTTCAGTTTCCACGCTGTTAGCGATAGCATCCACAGGTTGGGGTGCAGAATAGTTCCGTTGTCCTGTGAGATTAGGTCTGGCCTCAAGGGAAGATGGATGTGGGGTTCCAGTGCCAGGCGGTGCAGGTAGGGGAACCAGACTTGTCTGGGCCAGTAGGAAACTACCGGCAAGGTCGATGATGATGCGCCTTCTGTTCTGAGGGAGGAAGGCCTTGGCATGAGTAGTGTCTATGTAAGCCCCGATGAATTCCAGCCTCTGGACTGGGGTGAGGCGAGACTTCGTGTGGTTGACCAGAAAACCCAGGGAGGCAAGCAGTGTCATAGAATTGAGATGTGTAAGTTGTTGTATGGAAACCGCATTGATGCTGAATAGCGCGGTATAGAAGAGACTGTAATAAATAATAAATAAATAAAAATAAATAATCTCCATGAAACATCAGGTATAGATGTTGTATTGGCCTCCAGAGCAGGTATGAGTGACACATGACCCTCATACCCATGGGGCCCCCAACTACGTGATGTTGCTAGGTGCAGACTATAGATATCGCATTGTTCCAGGCCTGGGCAGTGGGAGGCGTACATGTCCAGCAATAGGTGTGTGACACCGCAGAGTATGTTGTTAAACATGTATCTAATGGTGAGGGATATGTCATGTCACCATGCCATGTGCAATGTACTGTGCACATGCACTGGTGAACCACACACACCAGGCCCACCCACCCCGTGCCACTGCCACCAGCATAGGTGTGGCCCCAGTCAGCCAGGCCTTGTACTGACCACCCGAGGATACCCTACACATGGCCATATGTGCAGACACACCCTCACAGACACAGTGCACACACACTCCCACCCCCATGTCATGTCCCAGCAACAGTCCCAGAGATCTCTGTAACAGATGCACCTGCCCCAACACCACCACCCGGGGTAAAACCCCAAACATAGAAATATGATGACAGAAAAAGACCACATGGCCTATCTAGTCTGTCCTTTCATATCAACAACTACAACAGTCCCCTTTTTACCTTTAGAGATCCTCTGTGTTTGTCCCATGCTTTTTTGAATTCAGTTACTGTCCTCATCTCTACCACCTCCACTGGAAGACTATTCCATGGATCCACTACTCTTTCCGTAAAGAAATATTTCCGCATATCACTCCTGAATCTATCTCCCTTCACCCTCATCCCATGTCCCCTCGTAGCAGAACTTGCTTTCAATTGAAAGAGACTCTCTCCCTGAACATTTATGCCACGGAGGTATTTAAACATCTCAATCATATCACCTCTATCCCGCCTTTCCTCTAAGGTGTGCATATTAAGATCCTTCAGTCTGTCCTCATATGCTTTATAATGAAGACCACTAATCATTTTAGTAGCCACCCTCTGCACCGACTCCATCCTGTTCACATCCTTTTGAAGGTGCGGTCTCCAGAATTGCACACTATACTCCAAATGAGGTCGCACCAAAGACTTATACAGAGGCATTATCACCTCCTTTTTTCTGCTAGCCATTCCTCTCTGTATGCACCCAAGCATCCTTCTAGCTTTTGCTGTCGCCTTTTCTACCTGTTTAGCTACTTTAAGATCATCAGACACAACCACGCCTAGGTCCCACTCTTCTTTAGTGGACAAACGTACTTCACCCCCTATACTATATTGCTCCCTTGGATTGCTGCAGCCCAAATGCATGACCTTACATTTTTTAACATTAAGTTCCAGCTGCCAAATTCTAGACCATTCTTCAAGCTTAGCTAGATCCCTCCTCATGTTATCTACACCTTCCTGGGTGACTACTCTATTGCAGATTTTGGTATCATCCACAAAGAGGCAAACCTTACCCAACAGCCCTTCCGCTATATCACTAACAAAGATGTTAAAAAGAATCGGACCAAGGACAGATCCCTGGGGCACGCCACTGGTAACATCCTTCTCCTCAGAGTGAGCTCCATTTACTTGTACTCTTTGTCGCCTCCCACCCAACCAATTTCTAACCCAAGCAGTAACTTTAGGGTCCATCCCTAGGGTGCTCAGTTTGTTTATAAGTTGCCAGTGAGGAACAGCGTCAAAGGCTTTACTGAAATCTAAATACACCACATCTAGAGCTCTCCCTCGGTCCAACTCCCTGGTCACCCAGTCAAAGAAATCAATCAGATTTGTCTGACAAGACCTGCCTCTGGTGAATCCAAGCTGCCTTGGTGCCGGGTGACACTGTTCCAAGCCCCCCCCCCCCCACCAGTGTGACCCCATGCACGCCAGGGCCCCCCCATCCCCCAGAACCCGCACCACAGGGTGCACAGTCCCGCATAGTTCCCCACACAAGACACACATTGGACAGCACTGTACCAGTCCCCACACACATCTGGCTGACCGCCACACCTGCAGCAACATCTACCATCTACACCTGTACCCCACAGTGCATACATGTCACTCACACACACTGTGACAGGCCCCACATTCCTTGCAAGGCTTCACACACACACCGGCCACAGGTAGCTCATTGGTCAGAGCCCATGTCTCACACACAATGTGCATCTGGTGCTGCGCATTGTGTGTGCAGCACTCGCCACACCAAACCCCAAGTCAGACATGACAATGTGGCGCTGCACCCAATGCACTGCAACGTGCTGCCCCTCTCCCAGGTACAGCACAGCCAACACACATGTGCTGCCCCATTGTAGGCACTGTGACATCACGTACAGGCGGTACACACATTGCCCATGGTGGTGACGTTACAATGGGCTCTACGTATGTGTCTGTGTCAACCCCATATCTTCTGTGTAACTTTTTCCACACCCCTCCCCAGGTAACATCCAGGCCATCGAGGCAGCCGAGGAGAGCAATGGCAGTGAGCCTGAGCCAGTGGAGGTCAAAGAGGCGCCGCATGAAGAGACTGCCGCCAGCAATGCCCCAGACACCCCATGGGCCGATGTGATGCCTGAGGAGGTGGCCGCCCAAGAGGACAAACAGACACCACAGTGGAGCGGGTACACAGGCACCACAGTGGCTGGGGAGGAGCCCAAGGATGTTGGGGTCAGGCCCACATTGCCACCGCCAGGGCCATCGACTGCAACAACAGGCGCTATGCATGTCGTCCTCCAGGAGCTGCAGGCACATACAGCGTCGGCATGCAGGGATGCTGCAGGTAGGCGACTGCCAGGATGGCTGCATGTGCTGGTGTGGCACACCAACCCCCAGACATAGCGGTGAGGCCACACACACCCACAATGACAGTGGGCCTCCACACATACATATGCCCATGTGTGGGGTGGGTGGTGTGGCATGATGGGGAATGGGCAGGTAATACACGTTGGGGTGTGGGCAACAGATGTCTCACAGGTCACACTGTTCCCCACCCACAGACACTCACCAGGCGCTGATAGCTATACCGGCGGAAATGCGTGGTGTCATCAACCCCCCCTGGTGGCCAGTAGCTGTAAGGGTAGGTTGAGCATATTATTATTTTCTGGGAGTAGAGGGCTCTTTTAAGGCCAAGGGTATCTTGGTCTTTGTAGTCCTGCTCCTTATGTGAATAAATTGTGTATGCCAAGTAGAGGGTAAATAAGGCTTTTATTTCCCTTTTAACGCAAAAGGTTCTCTGAGATACAGAAATACAGAAAGTCCTTCTTTTCAGGCTTCCACCACAACATAAGTAAAGAGGTAAACTGTTACAAACTTCACAGTTGCTTGTAGGATTTAACCCAGGATTCTTTCAAACTTTAGAGCAAAACAAAGGAGTGAACATTCCTCTTTCATTCAACACAAACATGAGTATTCTCAAAGCAATGTCTGTATAACTCACAGTTCAGGGAGTGATTCAAAACTGCCCGCAATACAAATGGAGCAATCCATTAATTCGTCTTGAGATAAGGGAATAGGGTCCTCAAGCGCTATCTGCATGGGCTCTGGGTCATTGTTATCTCCCTCTGGCTTAGAGCTTTCCCTGGCCGCTGTAATCTTCAGCATGGCATAGGTGTCATGGCTTTTTCCCCAGACCTTGGATTTCATGCAGCTTTGTTACTCTGGTGATATCAGTCTCCAAAGTTAATGAGGGTAGTTCACAAGATGAGATTAACTCTGACCCCCTGGTGATGTCAGTCTCCGGGCCTGTTGAGATTGGTCTGCAGCCCCTCCTTGCTAAATCAATAATAGCAGACCTCAAAGGGAGGTGCTAGAGAAAATTCACTATAAAGGACAGAAATACTTCCTCTTTCTCTTTTTAGGTTGCTTCCCAAATGAAGCACAGATTACACAGGAGGAAACATGATCCTGTATATCATGTTTCATTTCTGGCCACCATACCAACCTATTGAGGATAGTCTGCATTTCTTCTGCTTTAGGGTGTCCCATGGGACCTGCACCATGAGCCCAATGCATCTACTCTTTACCTCGAGCTCCAGGGATAGCTATAACAAAGCCTTCCTCTCTTTTTGCACATAGAATGTCGTTCTCTATAGCGAGTGTGAGAAAGGGTGTGTGCTGATATAGGTTATCTGGGGCGTCCTGCACAAGCTTCCTCAAATTGGAAAGCTCAGGGTCCTTTGTCTGCAGTGCTACGAAGTAATCTGGTGGTATTATCTGATCATAATCTGTGGAACGTGTAGCAATAGCAAACATGCGTGTCTGCTCATACCAGGGCCATATGAGGCCTACATGGCATGCTTCCTTGGCTAGTGAGTTTGCTAATGTGTTTCCTTTCACTAAAGGGCCTTTCTTCCTATGTGCCTTTACTTTAACTAAATGTACTCTCTGAAACGTCTCACTCAGTTCTTGTGCCATAGTCCACAGTGATGAATTTTTCACTGTGGACCCATCTGTAGATTTAAATTTATTTGCCAGCCACCAGGGTAACAGGGCCATGGCACTTTTAAAGACATAATCAGAATCTAAAATGATTTGTATCTCTGGGTTTGAATCCTGATATTGTTGCATACAAGCCACAAAAGCAGCCAGCTCACAGTACTGTGCTGACGCTGACCCACAGGAATATTGTCTCTGCAGTACCACTTGGTTATTTGGGTCCAATTGTACAATTGCAAAACCTGCTAGTCGCCTGCCTCCTTCACATTGGCTACTACCATCAATATATACTGTAGGAAGAAAAGATGAAATTTTGTCTAGTCCCAGTTCCCTAAAGATCATGTGATTGGGGGCACTGGGTGAGGACTGACAGTCATGAGGTTGCCCCTCCAGCAAAATTCCAGCCACTTGCACGTTAGATTCTTTCAACAATTCAAACTTTACATTCTGTGCCTGCAACATGAGAGTCCACTGGACTATTCTCTCAGTCCTAATCTTGCTACATGCTAACTTTCCCTCTACAATGAATTTGAGGGTGGTGTGATGGCTGCATACGTATGTGGTTTGAGCACCAATGATGTATGTAAATTTCTGCATAGCAGCATAGGAAGCCAGTACATGTTTTTCACAGTTTCCCATTTTGAGTTCAGGAGAACTCTGGAACAGAAGGCAATAGGTCGATCTACTCCTCCTAGGCGTTGTGTTAGAGCTGCACCTATACTGTTCTCTCCAACTACAGGGTACAGGAAAAAATGTTGTGTGTGATCTGGGTGTGCAAGAACAGGAGCAGAAGTCAGAATGTGCTTTAATTTAGTTACAGCTTCTGTATGTTCTTCCTCCCAAACATAACTTTTACTTTTTAGCAGGGAGTAAAGTGGAGCTACCACTTCAGCATAATTGTGCATGAAGTCACGACAGAAACCAGTGAGCCCTAGAAATGACTGGAGTGATTTCTGATCTGTAGGAAGTGGAAGTTTCTGTATCAGCTCTATCCTCTGAGAATCTACAGATTTACCATCCTGGCCAATAGTAACCCCTAAAAAGGAAACCTGTGATTTGCACAGTTGGGCCTTGGCAGGATTAACTTTAAGACCAGCTTGTAAGAGGGCTTTTAAAACTTCTCTTACATGATTCCAGTGTACAGCTTCATTCTCAGACTGAATCAGAATGTCATCTACATACTGAATTATATTATCTCTGCAAGACAATAGTGACAGGGCTTCCTGCATGTATTTATGAAATATTGAGGGGGAATCCTTATATCCCTGTGGAAGCACAGTCCATGCATATTGTTTATTCAGCCACTGAAAGGCTGTTTTGTACTGGCATTCAAGGGCCAGGGGCAGACTCCAAAACCCATTGGATATGTCTAAAACAGAGAAAAGTTTACATCTGGGGTTCAGTTTAGAGATCATTTCCGGGTATGAGGCTACCACGGGTACTACAGATTTTGAAACTTGATTCAGGGCACGGAAGTCGCTATAGTTTGCCAGTCACTGTTTCTGTTCCCTTGTTTCCAGTAAGGCTTTTCTAGGGCTCTCAAATAAGCATGGCTTGTTCCTATGCCCTTGCGTCCTGGCTTATAAAACTCTGGCCTGCTTCTTTTCCTTTCAAACTGGATATCTGCTTTACAAGAGCTTCTAGGAGCTGAGCTTCTCTTTATGAATAGAGTGTCACCATACCTTGGCTTCCTGTAGCCAGTATAACTGGAGTTTTCATTCTCAGGCACTTCTCTCAGGACACAGTCTCTTTGGCAGACTTTCTCGTGGAAGCTTCTAGGCACTGCTTGACCTTTCTGTAGCCTAGGAAAACCTGGTGAGGAATCCAGACTTCCTTGCTTCCTGGTATAGGTAACTCTGCTATCAGTACCTTTCCTTCTGGAGCCTTTCAATCCTGTTTCAGAGTCTTCTGGTGAGCGTAGGCCTCTCTCCAGGTATGGCTCTCTCCTTCTGAGCTCTTTACCTCTGAGGTCTCCTGCTACCAAGTCTTTCTCCGGACTGACTCTCCACGGCCCGTCTTTCTCTCTGGCTCTTTCAGCTCCTCTTCCAGCTCCTGCTGTCCTTGTCGTGCTGCTTGTTTTGGCTGCACTGCTTGACCTGGCTGGGCTGCTGTTCCTGGCTGTCTCAGCTCCCCTTCTCCTCCTTCTCCACCTTGCTCTTGCACTAGCTTCCTGCTTATAAAGGCATTCCACGTTTGAGTTCCCCGGGCTACTTTTCAGGTGCAGCTGATTAACTTCTGCAGAATCATCAGCCGGGTGTGTTAACTCAGCCTCTGTAAGTTTTCGCCTGTTCCCTCTAGCTGCGCTGCAGGGCAATTGCATCTTCTGCACATCATTTGTTTTGTGAAAGACAGCGTTTTTTCCTAAGTCTTCACTTTCATTAGCTTCCGCTCTATGACAGTGGTCCAGCTACAGCATGCCCAATGCCAGGCGGTGTGGGCCCTCACGCGGGTGGTGTGTGGGCTCTGCAGGGACATCAGGGAGCACAACCTGGAGACATGGCAGCTGCGAGGGACTGCAGTGGAGATCACAGCTGGAATAGGCTGGGTGGCAGATGCCCCAGAGGCCATGGCGGGACGTATCCTGCAGCCAGCAGCAGCGCCAGAGGCAGCAGCAGTGGCAAGGGGTGTGGGAGGCCGTGGGTGGGTGTGGGGGGCCATGGGTGGGGGCGGGGGCGTGGGCGTGGGCAGTCACACAGGCTGTATGTCTGTGATTGTACGTTGGACTGACCACCGCATTAAATAACGCATTACCTTTGGTTACCGATGTGCACGTGTCCATTGTTTGTGTCAGGGGTTCCATGAGTGGGCTGTCGCAATCAGGGTTACCATGGTCACATGTGCCCTACCATGTCACAGGCTGGTGGGGTGTCTGCACCAGCAGCAGTCATGACAGAGAGGTCCACACATGCCCTGTGTGCCATGCACCGTTCCATGTGTTCACAGCCATACATATGCCTGGGGTTACACCCTTACTCCCCCTGCCACCTGCTGTATATGTCTGCTTGTTCACCAACATTGTGGGGTATATCTCCCCTCTGTCGCTGCATATCATCCACATCAGGCTATCTACATGGGTGACCCGTCTGTCAGATACACACCAGGGTCACCGTGGCATACTAACTGCACATGCTTGGCGGACAGACACAACGTACAGATATACCTAGCTGCTGTCAGTTGTTTACCTCCCTCTAGCACTTGTAGTGAGCCGCTGTTCCTCCACCTTACCAGACCCCACCTCATTGAGCCTCACCGACTAACACCCTGTCGGACACGTGGATCCCCGCATACATTACATCTAGGCTGCATCATGGGTACCACATCCGCACCTCCTCACCATCCTATCATGTGGTGCATCCCTGCTACAGACAGACTATCCATGACAACGTGAATATGCCCATGTCTGCTGGACGGTGCAGCACATGGTTACATCACAGTGTCATTAGGGGATACATCCGGCAGCGCACATGGTGCTCCACACGACCTGTTGTGGGGCATGGGCCATGTATGTGGCACACATACACACTGGGACATGCATATAGGTGTCACACTCACTGCTGCAGTATGTATGTACAGAGGACACATGACCATTGCAAGAGTTGGCTGCCTACACAATGTTTTAATCCACATTTTATTTTTTATTTATTTATTTGTGTGCTTTTCTATACCGCCCCTTCCAGAGATCAGGGGCGGTTTACAAGGAACTTAAACAACAATATAGCAAAACAGTGCAATATTGCATTACATTAAACATTAAGTGAACATAAACTAGATTACATAAGAACTAGGTTACATGGAAAACAATGTGTGGGTTATTAACATAAAAGGAAACATAAAACTATGTTACAAGGAACCAAAAAGTAGATTATTTACATGGTTAGCAAGAGACTATAATAGTTATTTGCGATCATAAGTACAGTGTTGGGAGTAGGCTAACTTGGGTGGATATGAAAATGAAGTCCGGAATTAGGTGGGGTTGTGTTTGGTTGGTTGCATGTTTTTGTGTAGTAAATTTGATTTCATGTTGTAGGTTGCTATAGTGTTGACTAAATAGGTAGGTTTTAAGTTCCTTCCTAAAAGATGTAAGATCCTTAATCTCTCTTAGGTTTAGTGGCAGTTTATTCCATTGGCTGGGAGCATAATATGAAAAAGCAGTGTTGGTGGTTATTTGTTTTGATTTTGTCACTGCAATGGGATATTTGTGTCAGTAGGTGCCATACAAAAGTTAAAAGGTACAACAGAACAACATCCTTCCACAGGCGGGTTAACATTACAACTTGATAACATTTGGCATTAGCCCAGCATGTACATCCGTCTCACACATTAGTGGGGATACATTTGGCTATTAGAGTGGCCACCTTTGCCATCTGTGCATCCAATTTAGCTACCTTGCAGACGCTGGGAGATGGCCACAGCTATTTATGTGGCTCGTGCATCCAAACTGGTCCTCGATTATCCAATATGCACACATCATTTCTGCCAATGAGGAGGCAGGTTGCACCAACCTATCACATTGCAGATATCTGGGTAATGGTGCAGCTATACTCACGCACAGACACTTTGCTTGTCATACGCCTACTGGATAGGGCATGGGGATGACTCAGACCCTGACATTCATGGAGAGTGTCTGTGGCCCCATCATGGGCGGGGACGGGGTTGCACGCCACTAGATAGCCAGAGACGTTGGCTGCAGTCTGGGCGCTGTTGTTACATTTGTACAGATGAAGAGGGAAACGGGTTCAGTAATGGACAAGTCCTGTTCAGGTTCTCCACGTGCATCAGCATCACGCCATGACGGCCCACCTCACCACATTTCACTGACTGATCTCAGGTTGACATCTCCTTGGCTACATCGGGGCTGGTCAGACAGGAGTGAGGTTTGTGTCAGCCCCTCAGCAGTCCGTCGCCAGTGCCAGCAGTTGTGTCTAAGGGTGTGGCTGGCACCAAATGAGCCACTGCTGACTGACATACCAGTGCGCAACAGGATCGTGTTGGCGTGGCGGCCCTCAGACTGGTCGACTATGATGTGGGATACGTTGCTCTTCAGCACTTAATGCACCGTTGGCCTGTTTGGTAACTGGGCCCGCACCTATGTGCAGGGGGACCCTGAGGTGTACAGCCAGGGTGTCTCAACCTCAGTGTGTGCCATCCTCTGCTGGTCACGGTCTGGGGCTGCATGGTATCATGAGGTGCAGCGGTCAGAGCCCATGGAGATAGGGCATTCTGAACAAAACGGAGCTAACTTTGACAGCTCGGAGATACACATGGCCAAAGGTTGCCATAGGAACTATACACAAGCTATTTCACGTGGTGTAGGGGAACGCCCAGACTCAAAGCTAGCTCGTGGCTCATCAGGGGATGAGGGGCAGCTGACAAGGGGCGGAGCCAACATCACAAGCTACGCAGTTAAAAATCACTCACCTGAGAGTAGTGCAGAAACGGCTAAAGGGAGAACTGCAAAAGAGAGAACTGCTGAGGAGAGACGTGCTGGCAGGGAGAGAAGTCCCATTAGCAGGAGAACTCCAAGCAGGGAGAGAAGCTTGAGAGGCAGGAGAGAAGGATCTCCATGCTGGTTAAAACCAATTGCTGACCAAAGGAGACTACCAGGGAGGTGCAGTGCTGAGAAACCCAGGAAGGGCTGTTTGGAAGAGCAGTGCACAGCTGACCAGTGCTTCCGAGAACCTTGCTACAGAGGAAGCAGAGGTAGTAGCTCTGAGGCCAGGCTAAGGCAAGACCAGTCACCCAGCACAAGGTGCCAAGCAGGAGAAAACCATTATCTTGAAGATAATTTGGTGCCAAGGAGAAAGCTCAAACAGACACGGAGTGAAAAGCCTTCCCAAGAGCAGAGCTGTGCTCGAGGGAGGAACGTTGAAGGGAAACTGCTGAAAGGTAACCTTATTCTTCCTAATAGGAGAAGCTTAGACTATAGCAGTCAGCCCTGTACTTACCAAGAATTATGTGCTGCCTCTGAGAGAGACTATAGTGATTACGGTATTTACCCATCCCCCTCTAGGCTGGTGGGGGAAGGGAACTCCCAAAGCTATAGAGAGGAACTCAGCAGTCAGAACAGAAGTTTCACTCACCGGGAAACTTACCCAGATATAGAAGAGATGCAATGTGATCCGTGTGAGGAGTCTAACGGTGATATTTACATAGACTGTACATCTACCTTATCTGATAGCATATCTTCTCTATGCTGAAGAGCTGTAGGAGCTAATTCATAAAGAAAACAGACAGGAAGAGTTTTGTGAAGGAAACTGTTTTCTTTTACCATTTTTGCCTCCATTGTGAAAGCTGAAGATAAGCATATCCTTTGTTCAAATGTTTCTTTAACTTTGATACCAGACGTATGGTTTTTGTGTTGCCTTATTTCATTGTGTGAAAATCCAACCCTGGGAAGGGAATAAATCCTGTTTAAAATCCTTATCACTCCGACTACAACTACTTTCTTTTTGCTAAAGTTGTGGAACTACAAATCCCAGAGGGCATTGCCAAGCCCCTCTACTATACTCCACAGCTATTAAAGAACTTACCCTGCTAATCCACCCATGCCTATGGCCTCAGGGAGGTGAGTGGGCGACAATGGATGCCAGTGGCATTGTACGTCTGCACATCAGGGATGGGGTGCTCAACGGGGCCCTGTACATCACCATACAGCATATGTGCATGTTGCCATCAGCACACCAGCTGGCTCCTGGACAGTTCCTCCTCCTAGTTGACAATGCACCCTGCCAGTGCTCCAGATAAGTGATCAGCTGGACACTGCAGGAGACCATCACATCAATGGACTGCCCTGGCCAGTCCCCTGTTCGGAATACAACCACGAACCTGTGTCACATGGTGGCCATGGGGAATATCCAGGGGGCATCCATCGTCACAGCGTCAGCTGATAGCATCACGCACTGCAGCTTGGAACGGCGTTGTCACCGACGGTGACCTTGTCAAATGACCTCATTCAATGACAGCAAGGTGCATTCTGGTGAACAGGTACAATGGGTGTCGCATCAGATTTATTTATTTATTTACATTCTCTTATATACCGCGCTATTCTGCATCAGTGCGGTTTACATTGAACAAACTGAAATTACATTGAACAGGGCATTATAACTTGGAGATAACTATTTTACAGGGAACATGGGCTATGGAGGGTTAAGTGGCTTGCCCAAGACCACAAGGAGCACCTGTGGGACTAAAAAACCCCAGTCCTTCCGGCCCAAGGTTGCTGTCCTCTAGTGGGATTTGAACCCCCGACCTTATGGCCTGAAGTACCTTGCCCCAACCACTAGGCCACTCCTCCACTCCACAAGTTCAGTCTTCAGTCAGGCGGCTCATTGTTGACAGACTGGTACCTGTAGCTGCTGTTATTGTATCGATCCATCTCATTTCTGGCCTTCCTCTTTTATGTTGACCTTCTATCTTGCCAAGCATGATGTCTTTATCTAATGATCTCTCTCTTCGCATGATGTGTCCAAAGTATGAAAGTCGAAGTCTTGTCATCTGAGCTTCTAAAGAAAGCTTAGGTTTGATCTCCTCTAGTACCAACTGGTTTGTTCTTCGGGCAGTCCATGGTTTACACAGTATTCACTGCCAGCACCATAATTTAAAGTCATCAATTTTCTTCCTGTCTATCTTTTTTACTGTCCAGCTTTCACATCCATATGATGTTATTGAAAATACCATGGCTTGAACAAGTCGAATCTTTGTATGGAGAGAGACATCTCTGCTCTTGAGAATCTTATCTAGGTCTTTCAAGGCCATTCTGCCAAAAGCAATACGTCGTCTGATTTCTTGACTGCTTGTTGCTTCTTTATTGATAGTTAATCCAAGTAGGTTAAAGTTGTTCACGATTTCAATTTCTTCTCCTTCAATGATGAACCTGTTGATTATGCCAGTTGTCATGATCTTTGTCTTCTTTACATTAAGGTGCAGGCCCATTTTGAGACTATGTTCTTTGATTGTGAGAAGCAAATGTTTCAGATCATCTTCACTTTCAGCCAGTAAGGTGGTATCATCAGCATAGCGAAGGTTGTTGATGAGTCTTTCCCCAATCTTCACACCTCTGTTGTCCTCATACAATCCTGCTTCTCTGATGATTTGTTCTGTATATAAATTAAACAGTTAGGGGGAAAGTATGCAGCCTTGTCTTACACCTTTGCTTATTTTAAACCATTCTGTTTCTCCTTGTTCCGTTCAAACTGTTGCTTCTTGATCAATGTACAGATTGTGCAAGAGTACGATCAGGTGTTCTGGTATACCCATGCTTCTTAATGTGGCCCAGAGTTTCTCATGGTTTACACAGTCAAAAGCCTTGCTATAGTCGATAAAGCACAAATAGATATCCTTTTGGTATTCTTTAGTCTTTTCAAGGATCCATCTCACATCCACAATGATGTCTCTCGTTCCTCGCCCTTTCCTGAACCCTGCTTGCACTTCAGGTAGTTCTTGTTCCAGGTATGGTTGTAGTCTCTTTTGAATAATCTTCAGTAGAATCTTGCTGGCATGTGGGATCAGAGCGATTGTGCGATAATTTCCACAGTCAGTTGGATCACCTTTCTTTAGTATTGGTATAAACACAGATCTTTTCCAGTCAGTTGGCCATGATGTTGTCTTCCATATTTCTTGGCAGAGCCTTGTAAGTACGGTAACAGCTGCATCATATTGCTATAATACTTCTATGGGAATGCTATCAATGCCTGGTGCTTTGTTCTTTGATAAAGCTTTCAATGCTGCTTCAACTTCTTCTTTCATCACCAATGGTTTCTCGATTATAAGGTACAAGTTGAAACGGCTGTTGGTCCACTTGATCTTTATCATATAAAAACTCTGTATATTCCTTCCACCTTTTCTTGATCTTCTCAGCATCATTCAACATAGAACCCTGAGCATCTTGTAACATTCCAATTCGAGGCTGGAACTTTTTCTTTAACTCTCGTAGCTTTAGGAAAGCCGATCTTGTTCTTCCTCTAATAGTTTCTGCTTCTATTTCCTTGCATGCGTCATTGTAGTACTTTTCCTTGTCCTGTCTTGCTGCACGTTGGAAATCTTTGTTGAGTTCTGTGATTGTCTTTCTTTCTCCTCTGGCTTTAGCTTCTCTGCGTTTCTGGGCAATTTTCAGAGTTTCTTCCGTCATCCATTTTGGCCGTTTTTTCTTTTTCACCTTTTGTAGAGACTTCTCGCTTTCTTCCAACACAACCTTCTTGATATCATTCCATAACTCTTCTGGAGCTCTGTCATTTGTATCTAAAGCAGCAAATCGATTTTGCAGGCAGTCTTTAAATTCCAGTGGTATATTCTCAAGGTCATATTTTGTTGCATTCATGATTGGTTTGCTCTTTTTCAACTTTAGCTTGAGTTTGCATACTAGTAGTTGATGATCTGTACCACAGTCAGCTCCAGGTTTTGTCTTTGTTGATGTTATAGAGCTTTTCCATTGTTGACTTCCACAGATATAGTCCATTTGATTTTTATACAATCCATTGGGTGAAGTCCATGTGTATAGTCACCGCTTGTGTTGCTGGAAGAAGGTGTTTGAGATGAATAGATCGTTGGTCTTGCAGAATTGGTTATTACTTTGTGCCATTTGTGGACTAGTGTCTCAGTGTTATCTGGGTCATGTGCGAGTTGAGGCAATACTTTATTCAAGAATGCTTGCTTGTTTAGGGTAAAAAATTTATGGTTTATTGATTGTGCCTGGGTACTAGTGTGTGTGTGGGAGTTCTGGGCAGGGCCAGTCTGTCCACTAGAGAAGCTAAGTGGCTGCCTAGGGTGGCCAACCCAGGTGGATGGCTTTGTGCTGCTGCTTTGTTGCCTGCAGCAGGCTATGTGCTAAAGCACACATGACCTGCTGCTTCTGATCCCCCTCCAACAGAACTTACTGTTGGAGGAGTTCAGAAGCAGCAAGACATGTGTGCTGAAGCACATTGCCTACTGCAGGCAACAAAGCAGCAGCACAAAGCAGCTGTTTTTAAAATACTGTTGCTGCTGATGCCAGCCTCCCCCTCCCCCCCAAGATGGAATCACCAGCAAAGAGGGGTGGTGGCGTGGATCAGCAGGGGCGGCTTGGGGCAGAGGGGGGAGCAGCAGTCGGGATTTCTGCCTGAGGTGGCAGAAACTCTTGGGTCGGCCCTGACTTTGGGGGATAAAGGATGTAATTATCTATGATCAGACCATGGGGCAAGGGATAGTTGAGGAGAAAGGGGGTGGGTACCTTCTATCATGAGCATAAGCACAAATATGAGGTCTAGTGTATTTCCGCTCTGGTGAGTTGGTTCATCTATGATTTGGTTGTAGTATAGAGCTTCCATGGCCTCCTGGAAGGATTCTGATAGTTTGGCTGGGGTTGAGGAAAGGTTGAAGTCACCTAATAGGAGGAAATGCTTATCTGGTGATGTGTGGCTGCACAATGTTTCTAGGAGGGTTGTAAGCGTTTCTGCTTTTGTGAATGATGGACAGTAAACTAAACAAAGAGTTGTGCACCTATTGGAAATGGTGAAGATGTCTAAGCCTTGTATATTGATAGGGTCCACATTGTGGAATCTTAGATGTGTTCTAGTCAAGATTAATACCCCTCCACCTCTGCGGGTGAGTCTTGGGCAGGTCATAGCCCAGCATAAGCAGCTGGTTTAGGAGCACGTTGTCTGTGTCAGTAAACCAGGATTCTGTTACACACATGATGTGGATGGTTGATAGTTCGTGAAGGTTCTGGTAAGGTCTTGGGCATTGTGTATTTCCACGCTTATGGAGTGTTTGGAGGGTGCCAGGAGTGGGAGTCTGTGAGCTGTGTTACTATGGAGTGCACTGTACTGAAGATGGTTATGTAGTGAGAAGACTTACTTGTGTCCTTTACTTGAATCAGGATGGTTGTAATTTTGGAGTTGTGGTTCACGTGGCAAGGCAGATGTCATTGGTCACTGTTCATGCTGTGCTTCATGCTAAGGGCCTTGCCTAAGAGCCCTTTGGCTTGGTCCTTAGGCAAGACCCCATCGGGCATGAGCCCGCCCAGGCATAGCAGTAGACTTAAAGGCTGGGGTCAGCAAGTGATGATGCCTCCAGTGGAAGCAGAACTTACTGGTGATCATGCGACCTGCTTATGAGTATAGTTCTGAAGAAAGCAGCAAGGGCTCCGGGGCTTTGTTTTTGGTCCTTTCCAGTGAAATGGCCGAAAGCAAAGCAAAGCACAACCAGGAGTACAGTTTGTATCAGACTGGATTGAAATGGGAGGGGGGGGGGGATTGGATTTAACGGATGCCTTTTCTCAGATGTTCAAGGTGAGTTACATTCAGGCATATTAGATATTTCCCTGTCCCTAGAAGACTTACAATCTAAGTCTGTACCTGAGGCAATGGAGGATTTCCCCAAGATCACAAAGAATAGTGCGTTTTGAACCCTGGCTTTCCTGTTTGTAGCCCACTGCTCTAACCATTAGGTAACCTGAACATTTTTTCTAAGTTCAAATAAGCCAAGCCGGGGATTCAAAGTTAAGGAAAATAAAAAATATGTTTATAATTACAATTTTAATTTTAACCCAAAATTTTAATCATAAGCTAGTTTTATAATTTTACTTAACAAATATGCCAATCAGGCCTACTTGTACTTCTCTACATATCTAGTGCACGACTGTAACTTCACAGTATAGGTATTATATGTTATGATCTCTAATAGTACTAGTAGCATCCATAATCACAACCCCCTCAGCATATTTCCTGCGTGAAATTGAATCAGTTATAGAACAATCTCACAAGAACTGTCAGGGTATCTACTGTACAGTATAGCAATATGCTGAGTCCCTGATTTCCTTAGCTGATTGATAACATTTTAAGATTTGGAAAATTTAGAAAACTCAAAGGTTCAATCTTAGGAGTCCTACTTCCTTCACAGTGCCCAGATTGTAAAGGCAATTATTCACAGTATGCAGATGCTGACTCCAGAAATGACTTGTGGCAGAAGGATTATCTTTAGATTTTATTGCATCTTCCTCCCAATGGCTTAGACAGGCCCAGGCTAGGGCTATAAATTTAATATTTTCCATGGCTGAGGCAGAGGATAATTTGATGAGATGATTATTCTTTGGCTGCTTCCTGCAAAATTTCTACAGGGTTTTCGCAAATGTGAAAAGTTTTCAAACAGAACTGGGTAAATCAGGACTGCTTCACTTGTTCCAGTTTTCTGCACAATGATCCATCTGCAACAGATCACAAGACAATAAAAGGGTGAAATAGATAATGGACAAAGTAAATGTTACAGATGAAAATGTATCATTAGTAGGATGACATGAGGGTTCCTTTTTATCAGGACAGCCTGGTTTTACCTTCACTTTATCCGTAAGGTCTCTTTTCCTTACATGTTGACAGAACCTTTGATGTGATGAGAAGTGATCTTATCCAGTATGGAATATACTAGGATCCCTAAAGGAATTCTATAGACTTCTTCAAGAGAGCTGCTGAAAGTTCTTTGCTGAAAATATATGTGCCAGAATAATCAGAAGGCATTCTGGAGTCCGAATGACATCATAGCTCCATCTTCTGTGCAAGATATTTCAACAAAAAACATCCCTAATTGACAGACCTGGCACCAAGAGAGTACGTAATTCAGTGGATAGGTCTTACCAGTACCTTAGACCAATTCTTCTCAACCGATGTGCCCCTGGGAATTCCATGGTGTGCCGTATGGTCCTCCTCCAATGCAGCTGTAGCAGTACCTTTACAGTGATATAGCTGCTAAGAACTGTTGTGTGCCGTGAAACAGCCCCTCCAGAAGACCCCCCCCCCCCCCGCCCAGAGTCTGTGCAAGAAGAACTACCCAGTGCTGACCTGCTGCCTGACGCATACAGAAAAACATTTTTCAGGAGGAGCCTCCCTCCCCACCCACTGTTGTCGCCACTATTGCAGCTATTTCTTAATCTACCTTCCTGAGGATAAAAAAAGAGCATCTTTAGAGAAAGAGCCCCTTTCCACCCCTGCCACTGCCACAGCTTGCTTACCTTCTGCCTTACCAAGCCATAATCATGCAAAAAAGTCCAGAGGAACAGGAGAGCCCCTCCCCCACTGTTTCCAAGTGGTTACTCTTTGATTTTCTGATAACTGTACAGGGAGAGAGGAGAGACTCCTCTCCCTGACTCCTTCCCCTGCTACTACTGTGGCTGCTCAGGAAAGTGAGGTTACTTATCTATAATGGCGGTTCTCCATGGACATCAGGATAAGTCAGTCATACCTGGTGATGTCATCTAATGGTGCCATAGATGGAAGTGCTCTCCTATAGCTCAGAAAGGCAAAGCCTTTCTGAACATGTACCAGGTACCCTTATCCCCTGACCCGCCTCTACCTGGCTCAGTCTGTACCAAGCCTAGACAACCCCCAGGTAGCCAGCTGTGCGAGGTCATTGGCTTCATCCCTAGAGGAGGTGAGCGGGTGGTGTGGCTGACCTATCCTGCTGTCCACGGAGAACCCCTGTTACATGTAAGTAATCTCGCTTTCTCCGTGAACAAGCAGGATGCATCAGCCACACCTGGTGACTCCCTAGCTTTAGCTATATGGCCCACCTGTGCTGAGGTATGATGAAACCTACATTCTAGACAGATAGCTGATATGGGTGTTGCAGAGAAGGTTTTATTATCAGTGCTACTGGGACAACAAGTGAGTAACGACAAGAACAGCAATGGAGGACCTGCAATGGTCCGATGGTAATAGAGAACACTATAGTAACAGAGAACATGGAGGCTAACATAGCTGGATACAGGGAAGCATCAACCAACAGGAAGCTTACACAACATAACAATAGCAATAGGTGAGGCTAGCATAGCTGATTACCGACAAGGCTTCACTGTGCAGGGTATAGTACAATACAAGGTTATGGAGTGCAGTGCATAATTAGCAGTATCACTATGAGAGTCTGGCACCACAGTTTATAGCGGCTGTGTTGTCCAAGTCTGGCCCAGGGGGCTTTGCCCTACCTTCCGGGGTCTGGGTGAGTCCGACCTGGCTCCACTGGATGGTCGTGCTAAGGTTGCAGAGCTGAAGGAGCTCCCACTGGAAGGTGTGGATGGAGGACCAGGTGGCTGCTTTGCCTATGTGTTACACTGGAATGGTCCCCAGGTTTGCCAGGGTGGCCACCATGGCCTGGAGCTGGTGGGCCCTGATTGCACCTGGGGGTTCCAAGCTAGCTCAGGAGTAGCAGAAGGCAATGCGGGAAGTGATCAATTTGATGATGGAGCGGTCGTGCCTGTTGGGATCAAAGGAGATGAATAGCTGATCTCCTTTGCAATGAGCCGCTGTCCTCTCAAACACTCATACACAGTCGAGGGTGTGGAGCCGATACTCCTCCGGTGTGGCGTGCGGTTCTGGGTAGAACATGGGGAGTTTGATGGTTTGGTGGATGTGAAAGGGGGATGCCACCTTGGGAATGAATTAGGAGTGCATCCTGAGGGTGGCATGGTCCAAGTAGAGTAAGAGGTAAGGTGGGTGGGCCACCAGTGCTTGTAGCTCACTCGCCCACTGGACCAAAGTAATGGCAATGAGGAAGATAGTCTTCCATGTAGTGTACTCGAGGGGCACCTCATTGAGGGCTCGAAAGGTCCTGTGTGAGCTGCTGCAGGATGATGTTGAGGTCATAAGAGCATAAGATATGCCATACTGGGTCAGACCAAGGTCCATCAAGCCCAGTATCCTGTTTCCAACAGTGGCCAATCTAGGTCATACGTACCTAGCAGTTTCCCCAAAAGACACAGGTTCCACAATGCTTGTATTGGGTCAAGCAGTGATATCCTGGGTCCCTTTTTAATAATGGTATATAGACCTTTCCTCCAGGAACTTGTCCAAACCTTTTTTAAACCCAGCTACACTAACAGCTCTTACTACATCCTCCGGTAACAAATTCCAGAGTTTGATTACACGTTGAGTGAAAAAATATTTTCTCTTAAAGGGCCCAGTACTCAAAGTATTAGGCGTGGGCTAGATGCTGAAAAGGAACCACCACCCAGAAAAAAGATTTAGGTGTCATCATGGATAACATGTTAAAACCCTCCGCCCCGTGTGCAGCGGTGGCCAAAAGAGCAAATAGAATGCTAGGTATCATAAGGAAAGGAATGGAAAATAAAACAAAGGATATTATAATGCTTCTGTATCGTTCCATAGTGCAACCTTGAATATTGTGTGCAATTCTGGACGCCGTATCTTAAACAGGATATAGCGTTATTAGAAAAGGTACAGAGAAGAGCCACCAAAATGGTAAAGGGAATGGAAGGATACCCCTATGAAGAGAGGCTAAAAAGGTTAGGGCTCTTCAACCTGGAAAAGAGACGGTTGAGGGGAGATATGATAGAGGTCTATAGATTAATGAATTGAGTGGAACGGGTAAATGCAGATTGATTGCTTACATCATCAGAATATAGAAAGACTAGGGGACATGCAATGAAGCTACAGGGTAAACTATTTAAGACTAATAAAAGAAAATATTTTTTCACTCAACGTGTAATCAAACTCTGGAATTTGTTACCGGAGGATGTAGAGAGCAAATATCGACACACAGTCAGGGAACGTGGTATAAACCCAAGGACAAAGATATATATCAAAAACTTTACTGACAAAGCCAACACATATTACCAACCCAAATATCGATACATCGGGAAGATGTATTACAACTATTTGATAAACTGAAGAGTAGCAAATCACCTGGACCGGATTATATAAATCCAAAGGTGTTGAAAGAACTGAAATATGAGATTGCAGACCTGCTATTACTAATCTGTGAACTATCATTAAAATCATCTGTAATACCTGAAGACTGGAGGATGGCGAACGTAACGCCAATTTTTAAAAAGGGTTCCAGGGGTGATCCGGGAAACTACAGACCTGTGAGCCTGACGTCAGTACCGGGAAAAATGGTAGAAACCATCATAAAGAACAAAATTGCTGAACATGTGGATGTTGATGTTGTTGTTGTTGTTAAGTGCCATCGAGTCAGAGTCGACCCTCTGGATAGCTATCCTAAATTGTGTTAGGTCTTGAGTGAGGCGGCTCATTGTTGACAGACTGGTACCCATAGCTGCTGTTATTGTATCGATCCATCTCATTGCTGGCCTTCCTCTTTTGCGTTTACCTTCTATCTTACCAAGCATGATGTCTTTCTCTAATGATCTCTCTCTTCGCATGATGTGTCCAAAGAATGAAAGTCGAAGTCTTGTCATCTGAGCTTGTAGATAGTCATGGCTTAATGGGAGACAGCCAATATGGCTTTAGACAAGGAAGATCTTTTCTTACTAATCTTATGTTTTTTTGAAGGTGTGAATAAACAGGTAGACAAAGGTGAGTCGGTTGATATAGTGTATTTGGATTTTCAGAAAGCCTTTGACAAGGTCCCTCATCAGAGACTTTTGGCAAAACTAAAGAGTCATGGGATAGGAGGCAGTATACTATTGTGGATCAGGAACTGGTTAAAAGATAGAAAGCAGAGGTTAGGGCTAAATGGCCAATTTTCCCAATGGAGAAAGGTGAATAGTGGTGTACCCCAGGGATCTGTGCTGGGTCTGCTGATTTTTGACATATTCATAAATGACCTGGAAAAGGGAATAACGAGTGAGGTTATCAAATTTGCAGATGACACAAAACTATTTAAAGTTCTTAAAACCCATGAGGATTGTGGAAAATTGCTAGAAGATCTTGATAAATTGTAAGACTGGGCATCAAAATGGCAGATGAAATTTAATGTGGACAAGTGCAAAGTTATGCACCTAGGAAAGAACAACCCAAACTATGGTTAAATGATGCAAGGTTCCACATTAGGCGTCATTGTGGATAACATGTTAAAACCCTCCACTCAGTGTGCAGCGGCAGCCAAGAGAGCAATTAGAATGCTAGGTATCATAAGGAAAGGAAATGGAGAATAAAATAAAGGATATTATAATGCCTCTGTATCATTCTATGGTGTGACCGCACCTTGAATATTGTGTGCAATTCTGGTCACCATATCTGAAAAAGGATACAACGTCATTAGAAAAGGTTCAGAGAAGAACCACCAAAATGGTAAAGGGGATGGAAGGATACTCCTATGAAGAAAGGCTAAAAAGGTTAGGGCTCTTTAACCTGGAAAAGAGACAGCTGAGGGGAGATATGATAGAAGTCTATAAATTAATGAACGGAGTGGAACGGGTAAACGTAGATCGATTGTTTACGTTATCAGAATATAGAAAGACTAGGGGACAAGCAATGAAGCTACAGGGTAAGCTATTGAAGAGAAATAAGAGAAAATATTTTTTCACTCAACGTGTAATCAAACTCTGGAATTTGTTACCGGAGGATGTAGTAAAGGCTGTTAGTGTAGCTGGGTTTAAGAAAGCTTTGGACAAGTTCCTGGAGGAAAGGTCCATAAACCGTTATTAAAAAGGGACCCAGGATATCAATGCTTGACCCAATACAAGCATTGTGAAACCTGTGTCTTTTGGGGAAACTGCTAGGTACATGTGACCTAGATTGGCCACTGCTGGAAACAGGATACTGGGCTTTGATGGACCTTGGTCTGACCCAGTATGGCATATCTTATGTTCTTATGACCTAGATTGGCCACTCTTGGAAACAGGATACTGGGCTTGATGGACCTTGGTCTGACCAAGTATGTCGTGTCTTATGTTCTTATTTTGATGAAGTGGGAGGCTAGCGGGTGCGAGGAGATGGGCTGGTTGTCAAGTAGGTTGTGGAGGGTTGCAATGGCAGACAGGTGGACCTTATGGATGAGGCCTTGAGCCCACTGTGGGCAAAGATGGTGAGATATTGCAGGACAAGTAGCAGGGGGCAGGACAGTGGGTCCAGACCCGCCGCCGAGCACCAGGAGCTGAAACGTTTCCACTTCAGGGAGTAGGACAGCCAGGTGGATTCCCGCCTGGCTGCAAGGATGAAGTGTTGGACATCTGCAGTGAGGTACCCTTTCAGTTTCCAGGCAGTCAGTGAGAACATTGCTAGGTTGGGGTGGATCATGTCCCCCCCATCCTGAGTGATAATGTGGGGCATTAGGGAAAGCCACATTGGCGAAGTGATGGCAAGGTGCTTCAGGTAGGGGAACCATATATGTCTCAGCCAGTAGGGGGCAATGAGGATGGTCCAGGTGATGAAGGGAGGAGGGTAGGCATACAGGAGGCCCAAGTTCCCCCAGTGAAGGTCAAATGCATCTGACGCCAGGCTGTGGTATGTTGCAGGGTGCCTAGAGCAGAACTGCAGGCATTTTGCACTGGATAGGTGGGCAAAGAGGTCAATTGTGGCTTGGCCCCATCGCTGGAACAGGGAGTCTATGAACCCTGGGTCAAGGGACCATTCGTGAGGTCAAAGCTGGTGACTGAGATTGTCTGTCAGTTGATTGAGCTCGCCTGGTAGGTAGTAGGCCTGCAGGAAGCAGTTCCTGGCCAGGGCGATGGTCTATATTCTAAGTGCTTCCCGGCATAGGGGGAGGGACTTCATATCCCCCTGTTTGTTTATGCAGAACATCATAACTTAGTTGTCGGTCTGGATCAACACCACCTTGTTGGAGATCCAAATCTCGAAGGCTTGAAGGGCATACCTAATTGTGTATGGAGCTGGCAGAGGTGCGCTCCTCATCTGGCCATTGAAGCATCTGTGGTGATGACCAGTTCATGCTGGGGTGGTTGGAAGAGCCTCCTTTGGGTGAAATGACTGTGCAGCATCCACCAGGACAGTACGTTCTGAGCACCCAGGTCTATGATGACTTTGTGTGACAGGGGCTGGGAGTGCTGGTTCCAGTTGCAGTGAAAGTGCCATTGTAACTTCCGCATGTGTAGCTTTGCCAGCGGGATGACCTGCGTGGTTACCGCCATGTAGCCCAGGAGCCGTAGTAGTGACCTCGCCGAGATGTTGGTTGAGGATGCCATGGATCGTGCCAGTGTCCACTTTGTGTTGTGGCAGGAAGCCCTTGCTAGGGACATGCATTTGGCAGCACCAATGAATTTGAAGGACTGTGAAGATTGGAGTTGGGATTTCTTGTAGTTGATTAAGAAGCCAAGTGATGACAGTGTAGCCACCATGTGTTGGATCGACTTCACTGCTTCCTGTCTCGAGGAGACGGTGATGAGCCAATCATCCAGATAGGAAAAAACACAGACCCCTGATGTGTGGAGGTATGCAGCTGCCACTGTGACGCACTTTGTGAAGACCCATGTGGTTGGCAAGAGGCTGAAGGGGAGGACCCTGTACTGATAGTGGTGGTCCATGATACAGAAACACATGTATTGATGGTGTGCTGTGTGGATGGGAAGATGGGTGTAGGTGTCCTGAAGATCTAGTGACATGAGCCATTCATTGGGTTGTAGGAGCGGCAGAATGGATCCCAGGGAGTACATACAGAATCATTCCTTGTGGATGAGCTTGTTGAGTCTGCGAAGGTTGAGGGGTGGAAGCCCCCCAACTTCTTGAGGATGAGGAAGTAACTGGAGTAGAAGCTGCAGTTGATCTTGGTGGCGGCACTTGTTCTATGGCTTTGGCCACTAGCAGGTTGTGAATTTATGACTTCATGGTAGCGAGCAGGTGCATGGAGGTGCAGCTGTGAGGGATTGTCTTCTGGTGAGGGGTTCTGGTGAATCTGATGCATTTATCTTTGGCTTATGGTCTTCAGAATCCACTTGTCGGCCATTATCGTTCTCCAGACTCCTGTGAAGAGGGAGAGGTGGCTCCCCACAGGCAGGCTGTTGCAGGCCTTGGCATCAAAAGGAAGGGGTGCTTTTTCCTAAGGGTACCAAAGATTGTTTCTGCTGTCGGCGATCCCTCTACCTCAATTTCTGTTGGCATTGGTAGTAGGACTGCTGTTTGAAGTGCTGGGGTTGCCATTCGTGGTATAGCTGGTAGTGCTTTGAAAGAGAATAGGGTTTCCTGTGGTAGGAGCCCTGTGTTTTCCTGAAGCTGGAGTTGCGCTCTGTGCTGTCAAAGGACAGGGTCTGTAGGGTCGTGAAATGGTCCTTCATGTCATTCACTGACTCCTTGACTTTTTCTCTGAAGAGATTATCTCCCATGCAGGGGGCAACCAGAGTCTGGAGGCTCTGAGCCAAGTGGTGTGCCGGGCGGCAATGGCTGTTGCCGCCGACCGGGTCACTGAGTCAAAGGAGCCAAAGGACGAGCAGATGAGATGTTTTCCTCACTCGCCCAAATCCCCCAGCAGGGGTGAGATGGCAGCTTTTGATTCTGGAGGCAGCGTGTCAATAGTGCTTCTGAGGGCCTCAAGCAGTGTGTCCTGGTACAGCATGTGCTAGAGCTGATAGGAGGCAATCCTTGTGCTGAGCATTGCTGCCTAGTATGACTTCTTGCTCAAACTCATCCAGGGTCTTATGATCTTTCCCGGGCAGCGTGTTGGCATGTGTGCAGGAGGTTTTCACCCAATTGAAGACTGACTCCACCACTATGGACTGGTGGGGAAGCTTCAGCTTCTGGAATCCTGGGATGACTTTCACCTGGTATTTTGCATCCATCCTTCTGGAGGTAGCAGGGGTGGAGGATAGTGTCTGCCAGATGCAGGTGAGGTTGTTGAGCAGCAGCTTGTGGACTGGAATGGCGATGATGGACTTCATTTGAGTCGAGGTACTTCAGGAGGTCCAGGATCTTACTCGGGGGTCTGATGTGTCAGCCGGCAACAGTGCAAGGCAAGCAGAAAGTTTCTGGAGGAACGTTGGGTATGTTAAGTCTCTGGAAGTGATGGAGACGGTGAGGGTGGTGGTGAGGGCTCCAATGGAGATCCTCCAGAGTCTGAAGGATGTTTGTAACACCCTGAGGAGCCCATGGTGGCCACTTTCTTCTCTTTGCTGTCTGTTGATAGGGGTCCCAGCAAAAACCCGTGAAGGTGATGGCCAGGGTGAGGGAGTCCTTGGTGGTGCTTGTTCTGTTGGCTGTGTCATGGTGGAGCTGTCCTGAGGTTGTGGCAGCTGGGTGGTGTGTTGAGCCAGAAAATGGGCCAGCAGGTACAGCATGGCTGACGGTTATGGTAGGGAGGGGCATGCTGGGCTTGGAGACAGTGTGCTCACTGGGCTTGCCTCTTGGATCCTGTGAGGGTCGTGGGCAGGCTTCCTGGAACATCCTTTTGCAATAGTGTAATGGTGCCCTTACATGGATGAGGCATCCAAGGAGTCCAGGCTGCCCCAGCTGGAGGAGGTGCTCCTTTCCCTTCTTGCGCTGCCTTTCCGCTAGTGCTGCTGTGGCTGTTGTGTCAGCGCCTTTTGTTGTTGGGGCCACAGGCCAAGCAGGAGGCTGTCTTCCCTGCTGCTTCCTGCTCCTGCTCTGCGCCATTCAGGGCCTTTTCTCTCAGCGCGGTTTTTTTTCTTGGCATGGGGCTGACACTTGGGGTTTCCCCTCTTGGCACAGTGACAACAGCTGTTGTCACAGCACCAACCAATAGTATCAGTGGAGCGTGGGGCTAAGACCACAAAACCCGGATCAGGGATGGAACTTGCCGACAGAAGAGCAAATAGTGCGGCTGGAGCCCTGGAGATTCAATGGGCAGTCCTGGTGGCTTTGGAGGAGGCTGGTGGGAGCACAGAGATGAATACCAGACAGGAGTGGGAGGTCCTGGGGAGCACCTCTCTTGCTGGGCCTGCCAGAGGGGTTAGCATATCTGCGGTGGCCATATTGCTGGCAGCCACGCATTCAGTCCTGTACAGGGGATCCTCAGTCCAGTGATTTGTCTCTGGTCGTCATTTTACAGAGGAACATTCTCTGATTGTAGCAGCAGCTTTGGAGGTCCGGAGATCTTGCTGGGCATGGCTGTGTGAGTAGCAGGCTCTGGGCGACATCCATGCATAGTGCGAGCATTCCTCTACCCGGTGGGACTCCCCCAAGCATTGTACACCCTGGTTGTGGGCATCGGAGGAGTTCTTCTTCCCGCAGTGAGGACATTTCTTGAATCCAGGTTTGTGCTTTTCTCTTTTTTTCCTTGGTCATTTTCAAAGTAGATATAGCGGAGAGATTTATTTATTTTATTTAATTTAGACAGATTTGTATGCCACCTTATCCTTCAATCAAAGTGGTCACGTCACGTCACATCACAATTGGAGGGTTACATTTAACCTTAGGTTACGTGTAAACATTTGGACAGTACAGTTACATAACAGCATTAGACAGTACAATTAAAGGTAACATTTAATATGAGGGTATTTAATAATGTGGTATGATAAACTTGTGTGTGTAGATAGGATGGTGCGTACTTAGTTAGCGGTGCAAGTGGTATTTCAGTTTGGGTATGGGATGTTGCCTGGATGCTCATATGTTTCTATAACTAGAAATGTTTTGAGGTCTTTGCGGAAGTCTGTGAGGTCATCTAATGCTCTCAGGCTCGTTGGGAGGGAGTTCCATAGTGTGGATGCCAGTAGTGATGGTGCTCTTTTTGAAGTTGTTTGTTTGGTTTTGTGATAGCCTGCAGGTATACCGATCATGTTGTCGTTATTGGTTCTTCTTGGTCTATTGCTGATGTCCCTTGTTATGATGTTTTGGAGTGCGTCTGCTAAGAGATGGTGAATGACTTTGAAGATGATCATGATTGTTTTGTATTTAGCTCTTGTCACCATTGGGAGCCAGTGCAGTTGCTGTAGGACAGGAGTGATGTGCTCGGTCCTTGGTGTGTCTGTAATGATGCGTGCTGTGGTGTTTTGTACCATCTGTAGTGGGTGGAGTGTCTGCTGAGGTAGGCCTTTATATAGTGAGTTTCCGTAATCAAGCAGTGGGGTAATGAGTGCTTGGCACACTGTGCGGAAGTGGTCCTGACAGAGCATAGGTTTGATTTGTCTGATTGCTTTCAATCATTGATAGGCCTTGTTTGCAGTTTTGGTGATGTGGGATTTCAGGTTTAGAGCTCTGTCTAGTGTGATGCCCAGATATTTAACTTCTTCTTTGACTACTATGCGTTTGTCTAGGATGCTGATAGTTTGTGGAGGTATGAAGGTGGGGTTCCTGGTGATGAACATTGCCTCAGTTTTATTGTAGTTGACTGTTAAGTTGTTGGCTATGAGCCAGTCATTCATGTCTTTGAGGCATTTGGTTATTGTTGTGGTGTCTAGTGCTAGTAGGTTGATTGGAGCATACACCATAATATCAGCATAGATGTGATAGTGATATTTGTGGTGCTTGATGATGTTACATATGGGGCTGTATGTTTATTTATTTAGACAGTTTTGTATACCACCTTATCCTTCAATCAAAGTGGTCACAACACAATTGGGGGATACTTTAGCGTGAGGGGATATGAGACACATACGCTAATACTTACAGGGAACATGGGCAATGGAGGTTTAAGTGGCTTGCCCAAGACCACAAGGAGCACCTGTGGGACTAGAAACCCCAGTCCTTCTGGCCCAAGGTTGCTGTCCTCTAGTGGGATTTGAACCCCTGAACTTCCGGCCTGAGGTACCTTGCCCCAACCACTAGGCCACTCCTCCACTCCATATAGATTTTAAAGAGCATTGATGATAGGGCTGAGCCTTGAGGTATTCCCTGTGTGACAGGGAATTGCAGTGATTTCTTTTGATCGCATTTGACTTGTTGCGTTTGCCCTTCCAAGTATGATGTAAACCACTTCAGGGTGTTCTTGCATAGTCCTATCTGTTGTAAGCGTTGCAATAGCTTGGTGTGGGACACAGTGTCGAAGGCCGCCAAGATGTCCATGAACACTAGCATGCCTCTTAGGAGGATGTCAAAGAGGGAGGTGAGTAGTGTTTCCATGCCGTGTTGGGGCTTAAATCCATGCTGATGTATGTCCAGTGGGGCATTTACATCAATATGGTCTTGAAGTTGCCTTTGCACTGCCTTTTCCACGATTTTTGCAATGAATGGCAGGCTGGAGATGGGACGGTATGATTTTGGTTCGGATGGGCTCAGATTGCAACTTTTAAGTATTGGTCGTATCATTGCGTGCTTTAGGGCTTGCGGCAGGTATCCTTGTTGGAGTGAGTCTTTGACAATTATTTGAATGTGATGAGATAGTTGGCTTTTGTAGCTTTGAGCCACGTCACTGGGCATGGGTCTGACCGTGAAGTTGTTGTGTTTAGTCCAAATATAATGTCTTCTACTTGCTGCTTTGTTGGTATGTTGAAGCTCTCCCATGTTTGATGTTGTTTTTTTATCGTGTGATCGTTTGTTTGTGGTGTAGTAGAGAGATGATGTTCTATCCTTCTGGTTGGGTGGAAGAAGAAGATTGAGCCAGGTAGGGGCAGGCCAGGGGATGGGGTAGCCATAGGAGCTATAGGAGAGCACTTCTGTCTATAGGTCCCATCGGATGACATCACCAGGTGTGGTGAATGCATCCTACTTGTCCATGAAGAACTGCAAAAGAAAGCATTGGAGGAGGATCCCCTCCCCCCTCCACCATTGCTACTGCCATGTCTCTACCTTTTGCTTTCCCAAAGTGGTAAAAAATGGCAGGAGGCTGAGAGTTAAGTGCAGCATGCTGCATGTACAGTAGAAGCCAAAGAGATTACTACTACTACTACTACTACTTATCATTTGTATAGTGCTGCAAGGCATACACAGCACTGTACATGTGCATGTAAGACAGTCCTTACTCAATAGAGCTCACAATTTACGCAAGAAAGACAAAGCTCAGAAAATATGCAAGTCGTATTGGTGCATAGGGTTGCCAACTTTTTGAAAGAGAAAAACCCTCCACCTTTGCCTGCCCTTGTCCCACCCATAAACTATAATTGCAGAGAGGGCAATGCTGAAGGCTTTACCATCTGCAGGCTATATCAAGGGGTGGGGGGTATAAGAGGTTGGACTCTTCAGCACCTATTCAGCCACAGTACCCTTCTCAGGTCTCTCCAACATCATATACTCTCCCATATGGCATTAAATCCAAACATATATTCTGCATCCATCAAACTCCACCCCCGGCCCCTTTCCCAGCAATCTGGGCAGAGCAGAGTAGAGCAGAGCTGGAACATTCCCCCATAAAACTTACCATACAAGAAAAAATCCCTCAAAACCAAGCATATCAGGGCGAGTCCCAGAGTTCATTTAAAGAGTTAGCACCTTAAGCAAATCTTAGCCCTTATGACCCCACTGGCTGTCAGAGTTTATTGTTTAGCTCTGAATGCCCTACTTTCTGCCAACTCCCAGAAGCAATCGCCTGATGGTTGGACCAGTCTTAGGATTAATACAAAAAAGTCATTTGGGGAAAAGATCAAATCTACCATGCCAGCACTAACTTCCAAAACTCTCACAAGGACCCTACAGTAACTAGAAAAAGGCAGCATCGTAAATATTGCAGTGGATCCTAAAACATCAATAAACCTATTGATGTTTATTGATGTGGAATAACTTCCCTGGACGTTTGTTTTTTCTGCTGCCGGGGCACGAATGGGACAGGAGGAGCCAGGGTTTATTCCCTGCAGCTCGACCCTGGCCTTAGGAGGCCAGATCTGGGCTGAGTTGCAGGAAATAAACCTTTTTTCTTGGCGGCTGGCATCGCAGCTTTTAAATGGAGCCACGGTGCCATGGCAACATGATGCCATAGCGCCGTGGCTCCATTTAAAAGCCCTGACTGAGTTAGCCGGGCGCAGTCCTGCACATGCATGCTGGACAGAATCGCTGTCCCGTCCTGCATGTGCTGGACTGTTCACAATTCTGATCCCACGGGGCTAGACGTGCCCTGCGGGATCAGAATCGAGATCCCCTCTGTGCACCCGGTTCAGACTAGATGCACAGAGGGGATCTATGTCCAGAACAGAATTGGGCCCTGTGTGAACGAACCTACCATCTATGGTCTAACCAATAACAGGTAAATACAAAAATATATATGTGTTTTAGGGTCTTTGATGGTGTCCCAAAGTAAAAAAATGTATTAAAATTTTTTATTTTTTCTCCCTTTGGAAGAACTTTTCTTGCTCCATTGTGGGCTTGTTAGTAGGTCTCTAACTTTTTATAGATACTAGGGTTTTCCTGTCCACTTCTACACAGAGGCAGTTTTTAATGGGCTCATTTGGTCTCTTTATGTATGGTTCACTTTATTATCAGATTTAAACTTATCCTGTTGTACACTGTTAGTTTTGACAGTTTGATAGTATTTAGGTCCTCCTCATCCCTTTCTTATGTGTTTTATCCTGATGTACTTACTATCACCGTCTGAAGCTCTGAGAGTTCTAATGGTTTTATCTTTCTTTGGTCCTTTCTGTCACTGCTCACATCATTATTATACTTTTTAAGATCTTTATGGTCTCATATATGATTTTAATTATGGAATGTTTTTATGTCCTATGATATATCATATTTGTTTGCTATTGTTTTTTATTCATTCGTGTCTGTTTTTGATGTTTGAGATTTAATTTTACTTATTAATTTATTGATTTGTATTTTCTTGAGGTATATATCCCCTGAAGAAGGTATCAAGCTGAAACGCGTTGGGGCTTTTCTAATAAAGCTGTTTCAACATCACCTTGGTGCACGTGTTCTTTCATGTCTGTGGGGAGAGCCAGCATTGCACCTAATCAGTGACATGGCCAACTCTAAGCAAGTGGCACAGAGATCAACGGAGGCGGAAGACTATGAGGAAAGGCTGCGCCACTTGCTTGTGGGATCAGAGAGACCTTTGCATCTCATCCTACTGCTCAACAAAGGTGAGGTAAAGTGTCACCTACCTCCTCTATTTATTGTGTTACACTGTATACAGAGCCTGGCTTGTTGGGGTTTCAATTTAATTGTATCTACATATTTCTACTTTGAGTTTATTAAAATTTATTCTGTACTTGGTGAGGGTCTAACTGTGTTTTGCCTGTGTGACTGAGACCAAGTGTTCTGTTAGCATGGAGTTTCTATGTAGGATCTGTAGTAATCTAGCTTATTCAGTTTTCCAAATAGATGAAAGGATGTTCTAAGGCCCACTGCAATATTTATGGTGTTGCTCTTTTCTGGGTAGGCTTCTTATTGCATTAATTTTAGAAGCTGATTTCATTATGGTATGGTAGATTTGCTTTATAGGTCTTCAGTGACTTTTGTAGGGTTTTGTTAGTTCACAATCTGCCTGGTACTGCTGTTAATGAGATGACATTGGAATCAGATTTTTTTTCCTTGCATGTTGAGTTCTATAGTGAAATCAGTGGTGGGATTCAGCCAGTTTGGCCCGGTTCACGTGAACTGGTTCCTGCCATTGGCCACGTTCACTGAACCGGGCCGAAAATGGCATCCCGATGCCAGTGCTGCACTGGCAGGAATTCCTCCACCCACCAGTGGTTTGATGGCATTGGGGGAAGCTCCCGATGCCGTCAAACCACTGGCGGGTGGGGGGGATTGGATCGCTGGGCCACCAAAGAGATGCTACCCTGCGGTGGCCACCAGTTGCCTGAGTGTGCGGCGCTGGCAATGCAAACATGTGCTGTGCTACCACCCACTCGGCTCCTTCAGTAGCAGGATCGATCCAAACTGGTTCCTGGTCGGATCGAATCCTGCCACTGGATGAAATGTTCTAGTTCTGCTTTGCACCTACTGTTGGAGGAGGGGGTTTCTTTGGACGTAAAACAGATTTTCAAAAAGAAAAAGAGAGAACCATAGCACCAAAATAAAATTAATTATTATTTGTTTTGGCATTAGAAACTGCACTGTGATTCTTTTTCTTCTTGTCCCTTGGTGTGAGAGCACCTTACATCTCCTTTGTTTTTTTGCAGAATATATATTTACAGGTGTCAGTAAATTTTTAATCTTAGAGTGCCAGGCTAAATAAGTAAACTGCTACAATTTTTGCTGCACTATATAGCCTGGGAATATATAACTTTCCTTTTTTTTTTTTGGAAAGCCACTGATTGAGAGCCTCTGCTCTCTCTTTGAGTATTTG
The DNA here is from genome assembly GCA_033557465.1 of Ichthyophis bannanicus. Lineage (NCBI taxonomy): Eukaryota > Metazoa > Chordata > Amphibia > Gymnophiona > Ichthyophiidae > Ichthyophis > Ichthyophis bannanicus. Next base: position 738,912,722 of record CM066033.1, read on the forward strand.
GGGGCACCAGATTAAAAAATAAGATGGGAAAGCTAGAATATATGGCACTAATTGAAAGATTAGATATAATTGGTTTCTCAGAAACCTGTTGGAAGGAGGACAACCAATGGGACACTGTGATACCTGGGTACAAACTATATCACAATGACAGGGTAGATCAAATTAGTGGAGGGGTTGTGCTCTATGTTAGAGAGAGCATTGAGTCACACAGGATGAAAGTTTTTCAGGAAACAAACATACTGTAGAATCTTTATGGATAGAAATTCCATGTAAAAAGGGGAAGGCAATGGCAGTAGACGTGTACTATCGACCACCTGGACAGAATGAACAAATGGATGATGAAATGCTAAAAGAAATCAGGGATGCTAACAAAAGTTACAACACAGTAATAATGGGTGATTTCAATTACCTGGTATTGACTGAGTCATGTCACAGAAGGACATGCTAGGAAGATAAAGTTTCAAGATGAAATAAATGACTGCGTGTTGGAGCAGCTGGTTCATGAACCGACAAGAGGGGAAGCCATTTTGGACCTAGTCCCTTAGTGGAACACAAGATCTAGTGCAAAAGAAAAGGGTGTTGGGGCCACTTGGCAATAGTGATCATAGCATGATCGCATTTGATTTAATAAATAGAAGAAAGGCAGCAAGGAAATCCATGATACTGCCTTTTAACTTTCAAAAGGGAGTCTATGATAAAATGATGATGACCATAATGAATATGCAGATATACAAATGAATACACAAATATGTTGCCCCACCCTTTGCCCCCCTAATTAAGCAGTCAAACTACACCCATGCTGCAATGGGAAGAGAAATGGAGGAATGTGCTGGCAATATGTATCTCTGTCTGAGTGGGGCAGAGAAAAAGACATACTGGCAGTGTCTATGTGTCTGTGAAAGTGAGGTAGAGAAGGACATGCATGCATGTGTGAGAGCGAGTGAAGGAGAGAGGAGGACATGCTAGCAGCAGTGGCATATCAAGAGCGGGACTGTGGGTGCGGACTACCCCGGGTGCCAACCTGGAGGTGGTGCACCCCCGCTGGGCCCATACTTTCGAGGCAGTACAACAAGCTTACCTTAAAATCGGGTGACTTGCCACACTGCCTAATTCAGGCCTGGCAGCTCTTCTCTCCCAGGCTGAAGTCTTGCAATCCAGCTGCAAGGGCCAAGGGGACTGGGAACACCACTGGCTAGCAGCATGTGTGTTTGTGTGAATGGGGAAAAGAGGAAGACATGCTCGCAGTGTGTGTGTGAGAGAATGAGTGGGGAAGAGAAGAAGACATGCTCGTAGTGTGTGTGTGTGTGTGTGTGTGTGTGTGTGTGTGTGTGTGTGTGTGAGAGAGAGAGAGAGAACGAGTGGGGAAGAGAGCAAGACATGCTCGCAGTGTGTGTGTGTGAAACAGAATGAATGGGGAATACAGGAAGACATGCTCACAGTGTGTGTGAATAGGTGTGTGAGAGAGAACGAGTGGGGAAGAGAGGAGGACATGCTGGCAGTGTGTGTGTAAGAGTGGGGACTAGAAGAGGACATGCTGGCTGTGTCTGTGTGTAAGACTGGCACAGAGAGAATGCTAGCTGGGACAGCAGGAATACTAGCTGGAGGGGGGGGGAGGGAGCAGAATTTTGCTTGTCATGCCAGGAAGATCATAATAAACAAAAAAAAAAAACCCACCATAAAGCGTATGTATATATCTCTTTCTAAATTACTTTTTGTCTGACTTCATTATGGAGGCTCCTCTTTCAGGATGTCTTCCTCAGATCACTCAAGTCCTTTTTAATGATAAATACAGTACATATATATTCTTTTTAAAAAGCAGTAATGATCTTCAGTTTCTTCCCAAATAGTTCAAAATCAGTTCATCTCTTTAAAAAATCAATACAGTTCTCCAACTAAACTTATCTAATTTTACAACATACAGGGGTGTCCCACATGGAGCGGTGGGTTTACCCCTAAAACAGACATGAGGAGGGGTGGCCTGCATGGAGCGGCAGGTGCACCTACTCTTGTCATCTTACTGGGCAATCTAGATGGACCATACTGGTCTTTATCTGCCGTCATTTACTATGTTACTATGTAAGTTCTTTCAGTTGCTCTTCAAAAGTTACAGACTCATTTTTAGTGCATTCCTTTGCTTTCAAAAACTGCATGTTTTGGCATGGTGGCTAAAGTTGTATGCTACGGAACCTATCTGGGATGGATACTGATAGAATCTTTTTTGCCTTAATCAAAAGGATATCCTTTCTCTAATCTTCTCTTCCTGAGGCCAGCAACTCTTCTGCTTTGTTCAAAGCTCTTTGAACAACATGGTGTACTGCAGAAATCTATGGAATGCCATGCCAGTCAAATAGCTGATATGAGCTGTGAACCACATGAGCAGGGGAGGTATCATGAGTAGAAGGAGCAAATTAGAAAAGTGCTGAGCATAACATGCCATCAACTGCACAATCCTGTTGTCAGTTGGGATTGGGTGGCTGAGAGGAGAGGGGAGGTGCGCAAATACAAACATTTGCACCCAGGTATCGAAGACCCTTGCTACACCACTTTATAGCATCATGAGCCTTCATGGACAACTATCTGGAGATGTTTTCCTTTCAAATCAGCACAGCCATCACAGCTGCAGTCCTTAGCCAGGGATTGCAACCTATGGTTGGCACCAGAACCATGCAATCATGGACCTTGAGTCTGACCGCAAGAAATTATTGGGCAATTTTTGAGACTTTTTCATCCTGCATTTTTTTACTAAGCTGGACCAAATTTCTACAGTCTTATTGATAGATGCCAGGGGAAATAGGATTACCTACCTGTAACAAAGATTCTCCATGAACAGCAGTATAAATCAGCCACCCATTGGTGTCATAATCTGCAATAGTGCCAGTTCGAATCTGGCCTCCTAAAGGTCAGAAGAGCTTAACAACTTTTCTGGGCATGCTCCAGTGTTCCTTCCTGCACAGCCCTTGCTCCTCCCTCTCATTTACTTATGTGTGGCTGATTCTGTCCTGCTTGTCCATGGAGAAAGAATGCAGATTCCAGAACTGGTGCTTGGCCACTTCCTCGGGGCCAACACAACCCAATAGGGGAACTAGGCAGTTGCCTAGAGCACCAATTTCCCCAGGACGGCCATTGACACTACTGCTACCCCTCTCCATGACCTGCATCAGCAGCAATGCCCTTTAAATTGCAATGCAGTGCTTACCCAATCTCTACGGCATTGCAGTTCCTGCCCTCTATGACCTGATGTTTCCACCCTGTATGACACAGACTTCCTGTTTGCATGGGAGCAGAGGTGGCATGTAATAGAGGAGAGGGGTGGCAGCATGCAATGGAGATGGGATGGAAACAAGGAGGGGTGGCAGGATTGAGGGCTTGCCTAGGGCTCCTCAGATCCTTGCACCAGCTCTGGACTTCCTGATGTCCTTATCTCTACAAAATTCCTTGAAAGCTTAATGATGTTTGAAACAAAAATAAATGCATTATTATTTACTGTAAGTATTGGCCTTTCTTCAAAACTATGCTTTAAGTGAAATGCAGTCTGCAGTGTGGCCCTTTTTTCAGGGTTTCACAGATGTCCATGCAGCAGCAGAACATAGTCCTGCTTTTCTCCTTCAGGGTTATGCTGATCATAGAATTCAGGATGTAGCATTTGATCTTTATCTTTATTCAAAGTATTTGATAGACCGCCCTGTACTGAAGCGTTAGGGCGGTGTACAACATAATAGACTGCTGGAAAATAAAGAGAGAAAGGAACGCCAAAAATGATAGGAAAGAAAAGAGAGATAAAGGAGGAAGGATAGAACAGGACAGGTATCGACACAGACAAGAAAAGAGAGGGAAAGGAGAGTGGATGAGATGGGGGGTAAAGGGGCGGAGGATAGGTAGGGCTAGATGGTTGGAGCAGAAGATATCCAGGAGCCATAGAGGATTACGGGGGGTAGGGGATCAAGGACCTTGTAAATGATGGGAAATAGCGGAAGACCTGGTTGACGATATGTGGATGGCCAGTGGATGGCATGTGGATGGCTAGGAGGGGTCAGGGAGGTTGAAAGCCTGGTGGAAATGATAGGTCTTAAGGAGGGTCTTGAACCGGGGGAAGGACATTTCAGTACGGAGGGAATGTGGGAGAGAGTTCCAAAGGGCAGGGCTTGCAAAAAAGAAGGCGGCACGGCGGGTTGACTCAAGGTGTGCATTGGTGGGGGAGGGTAAGAAAAGATGATTGCCATGGGAGGAACGAAGAATGCGTGGTATGGGTTGAAGATAGATGAGATCGGATAGATACTGAGGTGTACTAGTATGAAGGGCCCTATGTGTAAGAATGAGGAGTTTATAGAGGTAGCGAGCTTTGATAGGGAGCCAGTGAAGGGAAAGAAGGTAGGGAGTGATATGATCCCGAGGCGAAGAGAAAGTAAGAAGACGGGCAGCAGTATTTTGAACGAGTTGTAACCTCCGGATTTGATAGTGTGGAAGGCCGGCGAGAAGGGAGTTACAGTAATCGAGTCGGGTAATCACCAGGGAAAGCACAAGGGTGGTGAGGGAAGTGACTGAAAGCAGTGGTCGGACGGCCCTAATCCTACGGAGATGAAAAAGAGAAGTGCGCACCACACCAGAGATATGCTGATGGAACGAGAGAGATGAGTCGAGAGTAACGCCAAGATAACGGAGAGATGATACCAAGGGAATAAGAGAGTTAGACATGTGTGGTGACAAGGAGGGGGGGGGAAGCATTGAAGGTGAACCATATAGCGGCAGACTTGGAAGGATTGACCACAAGAAAGTTGTTGAGGAACCAGTCAGAGACGGCAGTTAAGCAGGTATTGAGGAGGGTGAGGTCCGGAGCTGAGGAGGAAGTATGGTGGATTAAGAGAATATCATCTGCGAAAAAGTAAGCGGAAATACCATGCTGCTGTATAAGTAGGGCAAGAGGGGCAAGAAAGACATTAAAAAGGAGAGGGGCAAGGATGGAACCCTGGGGGACACCGCAGGGAAGAGGAAAGGGTGTAGAGGAAGAGGAACCAATGTGAAATGCGAAAGATCGAGCAGAAAGAAAGGAGTGAAACCATTGATGAACAGTGCCATGAATACCGAGGTCTGAGAGACGAGTGAGAAGAGTATGGTGATCAATGACATCGAATGCCGCAGAGAGATCCAAGGAAACAGCTAAGGAGAAATCACCCTTCTCGTGTGTGCAGTGCAGTTCATTGAAGAGTGCTACAAGAATGGTTTCCGTGCTGTGGCTGGGCCTAAAGCCAGATTGTCGGGGGTGAAGAGAAATGGTCGAGTCGAGGTGAGCATTGAGTTGTTGAAAGACAAGTTTCTCTAAGACCTTTGAGAGAAAAGGGAGGTTAGAAACGGGGCGCCAATTGGAGGGTATAGTGGGATCAAGGGTGGGTTTTTTTAGAATGGGGCGGACAATGGCGTGTTTCCAGGCAGAAGGAAAGCAACCAGAAGTAAGACTGGAATTAAGGATAGTGAGGGCAAAGGGAGAAAGGGCGAGTGAAGAATCAGTGAGCCAAGAGGAGGGTAATGGATCTAGAAGACATGTGGTCTTATGAGAGGAGGAGAATGTTGAAGCAAGCTCAGAAGGAGTAATGGGCCGGAACTGAGACCATGTGTGGGAAAGAGCAGGGGTGGATGCGGGGGCTAAGACAGGAGAGAGGGGAGGGGGGGAAAGGGGAGGTGGACATAAAGTGAATGAGGAACGAAGGGAAAGTATCTTGGTTGAAAAAAATGTGGCAAGATTTGTGGGGCTTGGAGCTGAGGGGGGGGTTGATGAAGTGAGAGAAGCAGAGGAGGGAGAGAGAAGGTTCAGAACCTGATAAAGCTGACGGGAGGAATTGGAAGAAGATGTAATAAGAGTGGAATAGTAGGACTGTTTAGCAAGGGCAATCATAGTGTGGTAGGTCTTTTGTACGTGTTGGAAAGTGGCCAAGGAAGTATCTGAAGGGCGTTTGCGCCACAACCGCAGTGCACGGCGGAGGTGGGAACGCTGCAAATAGAGACCTGGATGATACCAGGGATGACGTGATGACTGGCGAGTAGGGACAGGGCGACGGGGGGCGACAGAGTCGAATGCGGAGGAGAGAGTGGAGGTCCAAACAGTGACCTGCTGGTCCACTGGAAAGGAAGAGAAATCGGTGGGGAACAGGGACTCGGGAGACGGGAAGCATTGCAGTGATACCGGGGTAATGTGGCGTTTCAGAATCTGGGGGGAGAGGGGTGGATTTAGGGAAATGCTTTCCTGGGGAAAGGGGAGATGTAGGGAAAAGAGGATGCAACTATGATCGGACCAAGGGAGTGGCAAAGGGGTAATGTTGGTTGGCGGAAAAGGTGAGGAGTCAGGGGTGAGGATCAAGTCAAGCGTACGTCCGGAGGAATGGGTGGGGCAGTCAACATATTGGACAAGAGAGAGATCACTAAAGAGGGACGAAAGTGTTTTGTCACGAGGCCGCAGCTGGGAGTTAAGTTGAGCATTAAAATCGCCCAGAATAACAAGATGGGAGGATAGGAGGGCTGTCTCAGAGAGGGAAAGGAGGAGGGAATCCCAAAGATCTGGGTGCAACGATGGGGGTGCATATAGCAGTAGGAAGTAGATTGGGGTCGGGGAGGTAGAGCGAAAGAGGAGAGATTCAGGATAGGGGGGTGCGGGTAAAACAGGAATGACCGGAAAAGATGTCCGATGGATAACAGCAACCCCTCCCCCCGTGCGGTGGAGCCGGGGGGTGTGGAAAGCAACATAACCAGGGGGAAGGCAGCGAGAAAGAATACCATCGTCTCCGTCACGGAGCCATGATTCCGTAAGAAAGAGTACATCGAGAGAGTGTTGATCGACAAGATCGTAGATGAGATGGGTTTTGGCCCTGAGGGATTGACAATTTAAAAGGGCAAGGGAGAGAGTTAGAAAGGACGTGGGAGTGAGTGAGGGGCGAGGAATGGAGGGGGAAGGGCAGCTAGACTGGCATAGAAGCAGATTATGCATGTTGCGGAATGAAACCCCACTCGTTAAGGGGAGGGAAGGAGAAGGGCGGTGGCCCCAGAACACAGGAATGGCGGTCATGAGGAACGGTGGCAAGGAAACTGCGAGGAGAAAGGGAACTTGTGACTAATGACGACGGGGGAGGGAAAGGATGACTGGAACAAGTGAACAAGGAAGAGCAGGAGGAGAGGCATCGAGAGCAAGGAATGGAGGGCAGTACTCCTCCTGTTAAAGGGCCGAGCTTGGGGCCCCTCGTCGTCGCCCCAAGGAGCTCACCCAAGGAGCACGTCCTGCTCCTTGTGTGCGCTCCTGCGGCGCGCGCCGCCGCGGCGCGGGACGCCAGCGGTCTGATTTTAAAGGGCAGCAGGATTACCTGGGCGCTGACGTAGACGCGTTTCACGCGTCCACGTCACCTCCGGTAGGCGGGACTGGAGCAATATGGAGGGCTGGGAGCAAAGGCAGCAGTGCAAGGCCTATGAAAAACACAAATATAGCAGAGTACAGCAGGCAGCAACAAATAAAGGGTTCAGCGATACAGCAACACAGCAGCAATTGGAGACGCCGGCGGTCTGATTTTAAAGGGCAGCAGGATTACCTCGGCGCTGACGTAGACGCATTTCATGCATCCACGTCACCTCCGGTAGGCGGGACTGGAGCAATACGGAGGGCTGGGAGCAAAGGCAGCAGTGCAAGGCCTATGAAAAACACAAATATAGCAGAGTACAGCAGGCAGCAACAAATAAAGGGTTCAGCGATACAGCAACACAGCAGCAATTGGAGAGACGCCGGCGGTCTGATTTTAAAGGGCAGCAGGATTACCTGGGCGCTGACGTAGACGCATTTCACGCGTCCACGTCACCTCCGGTAGGCGGGACTGGAGCAATACGGAGGGCTGGGAGCAAAGGCAGCAGTGCAAGGCCTATGAAAAACACAAATATAGCAGAGTACAGCAGGCAGCAACAAATAAAGGGTTCAGCGATACAGAAACACAGCAGCAATTGGAGAGACGCCGGCGGTCTGATTTTAAAGGGCAGCAGGATTACCTGGGCGCTGACGTAGACGCGTTTCACGCATCCACGTCACCTCCGGTAGGCGGGACTGGAGCAATATGGAGGGCTGGGAGCAAAGGCAGCAGTGCAAGGCCTATGAAAAACACAAATATAGCAGAGTACAGCAGGCAGCAACAAATAAAGGGTTCAGTGATACAGCAACACAGCAGCAATTGGAGAGACGCCGGCGGTCTGATTTTAAAGGGCAGCAGGATTACCTGGGCGCTGACGTAGACGCGTTTCACGCGTCCACGTCACCTCCGGTAGGCGGGACTGGAGCAATACGGAGGGCTGGGAGCAAAGGCAGCAGTGCAAGGCCTGGGCGCTGACGTAGACGCGTTTCACGCGTCCACGTCACCTCCGGTAGGCGGGACTGGGATTGTCGCCAAACATATAGAGGTAGCTTCCATAGTATGTATGCCTGGACCATGGGCATGGCTCATTCAACGATGGGACCGAGTTGGACACGATTCCGCCACTACAGGGCCTAGATGCACACATGATGGTAGAATCGGGGAGATAGACAGGCTGACACTCACCAGATTCCAAATGGGTATACATAGCCAAACCTGCCCATCCCCACACAATCATGCAACCAGTGGTGTAAGTGTGCCATGGCATCCCATAACCATGGCACCAAACCATCTACTGTGCAGCACAGAATTGCATGTCCCACTGTAGCCCTGCAATCCAGTGTCTGATCATCATTAGTGGCCCACATGGGCTGGATTATGTCCACAGTCTGCATATACTACTATGCCCTACCTTTATATCACAGTCAGGCAGGAATAAGTTGTACATCCATTAGTGTGCCAGGGAACATACACAGGCTGTTCCAGAATATGCTGTGTACATGCAAGCGGCTGGCCACATCCTTGCTCCACCCATGTACAGCAATCCTATACAAGAGCTGCTGACTTGCAGGGCACATATGGTGCAGCATTCACCCAGGAGGATATTCATGAACTATACATCTGGCCCACCAATACACCAGTACAATTCACCATATGGAATGACCTCCATAGTGTTTCTTTTTGTGCCTGAGTCGATGCTGACTCCTGGCAACCCAGCAGCCCCTGGGTTTCCTTGGCAAGGTATGACTGGAAATAGATGCTAGGCCTTTTCTTCCAAGGCAGTGGAGGGTAAAGTGACTTGCTCAAGGTATGCCAGTGGGAAATGAACACTAGTCTCTTGGTATGAGGCTGTTGCTGTAACCACTAGGCTGCCCCTCCACTCCACACATAATATCTAAGGAAAAATCTTTGCATGTCTCTGGGCGATGATCTTTCACTTCTCAGGAGCCTGACTGATATTCAGAACACCCATTAAAAAAAAGCAGCAGTCATCTCAGCTAGGGTGCTAATTGGTCCTATTCTTTTCTTTTGTAGGACAGGCTGATTTAGTCCTGGCTTTACTCCATTGTATAAATGGACCTGTAGATCCATAGGCGTCGGAATGGGGTGGGCCACACAGGCAATACCCACTAATATTTCTCTGCTGCGTAAGTGGCAAAAACCCCTCCTGTGATTGTGGCCAAGACTCCCTCCTGTTTGCCTGTGGGAGATTAGACTTCCATGAGCGGAACAGGAGGGGAAGGCTGAGTTTGCAGTCTCGATGCAGGTTGTCTTGCGGGGTGGGGTGGGGGGGTGGGGGGGGTGCTACTTGGGTGGAGATATGGCAGAGTTAGAGCAGAGCCAATGCAAAGTTAGGGCAGAATTGGGGCTCCCCCAAATAAATAGGTATACTGCTGCCCCTGTGTAGATCCGATTTCCTAAGAAAAGCATGAGAGCTGCTAAGTTAGTCTGTTCCAAGTGGAAGACTTCTTGGCCTGTACTGGTCCTGAACTTCTATCCCAATCATTGGAGTATTTGTAGTCCCTGACTCTACCCACTGAAATCAGTGCTGCAGGTCCCATAATGCAGCAGGATGAGGCTGTCAGAGATTCAGGCTCTCGATAGGACAGACCTAAAATCTCACTCCTGGCCATGGATAACTTGGCAGTTCTGAAGCAGGGCTACAAGGCCATGTATGCAGTGGGTTAAAACCAGAACTGGTGCATCCTGTACCAGAAAACAAATGGATCACATTGACAAGCCTAACCTCAGAAGATTCAAAAAGATTTGTTTACATAAAATGTATTTACATTTTTATATCGCATATCTGCATACTGCACAGTGAAAGCTAGAGACTTGCCAAAGGACAATAATTTATTTTTGGGAAATAACCAAGGGATGTTTCCTGTGCTGAGTTATTGCCCAGTGCCCAAAATACCTTGAGGCTATCTAGGGTCATTCTGGGTGCCAACAGAAATGTGCAAGAATATCCAGCACATTGTTATTATCAAGTAGCATATACAGTATATATGGCTTGGGCATTTCTGATGAGGCACCATCCTCAAGCTTCCATGTACTGTATCTAAGTGATGCGATTTACAGGAAGAGTTTCTGGTTAGTAGTGTCACAATACAATATCCTCTGTGGCACTTCTACACTGATGGCTGCTTTGTCATCACTAAATGCCAAAGAAATTCATTTTGAAGTATCTAAGGAGACCCATCAATACAGAAATTAATCTGACTTCATTTGAGTTTATTACTGCCTTTGTTAATAAAGCCTGGGCTGCTTGAGCAGTCACCGCATTGCCTATTAAATGCTATTAAGACCTTAATGAAAACTCTACAGAAGGCTGTGAGCTGTGCCCTCTTTCCAGAGCTGAGCTTCTGCAGAGACAGCAGCACTATCAGTGCCAATGCATCAGAGCTGCTGAGTTGGGGGCTGGACAGGTAATGGGAAGACTGCACAGTTTGATGTCCCCAGAGGCTAAAACTCTAAGCAAACATTGGCCTTCAGAGTTAGCAGGGCATGAACAATTTTTTTCTGTTACCTATGTATACCTGAGAAATCATCTTGACAGTACTGTCTCCACAGAGAAAATTCCTTACACTGACTGCTGCCCACTTCACAGACTTTTGTTATTTTTCGGTAAACATGTTATTTTCATTTTTGAGGGGTGAAGTTTGGAAGCAAGAGCTTAGGAGGATAAATAGTTTATAGGCCATGATACTGCTAGCTACTATACTACCCCATTGATCAAATGTATAACCTGTACCATATTTTGTTGATGTGTGCTACTCCCTGAAATCAGATCAAAATGTATAACCTGTTTGTACCATATTTTGTTGATGTGTGCTACTCCCTGAAATCAGATTTGTATACTTAAATTGTACTGTACAGCCACCCTTGCTACACAAGTAAACCGCTGCTGATCGCTGGAAATAGCGGTATACAAATCTATGCCAAATAAATAAATAAAATACCATCTCATCCCAGAAATAGAGAGTGGCTGCCTTAGGCTGAGCTACCAGGGTTGTGCTTAAAGTATCCATGCTGCATCCATGCATTGGCTAGCTTTACAAGTCAGAAGAACTATTGGGACATGAGTTCAAATTCTGCTCTCCCACTGTCTTTCTCTGTATCTTGCCAGTTAATCTCTGTATGCCCTTCAGCAGGATAATTTAGCTTCTTCTGCCTCAGTCTTCCCATCCCCCACCTCTTTGATTTCATAGTTTTAATATGTATTCATTCTTTCATTTTATTCACTAAAGTACTAAACTGTGAAATGCTTTGGGATCTTGTTTGGATGAAAGGGGCTGCCAAACCCAAATTCTAGTCATACTTGCAAAGTCCCAATATTATTTATCACATAGAGGTGATTTCTACTGTGACATCATTACTTGATCGTAAAGGATCTCTTGCAAAATAAATACTATCTTCCGTTGCATTGTTTAATTACACACTTTTATTTCAAAATTGTACAGCTGTTTCCTGCAAAAACCCTAATGCCTTCTTGATGCTAGGAGTGGGGGCTTTTTGTCCTCCTGTTGATGATGTCCATATTAGAGCTATTCTACTGTATAAATGATGGAGGAGCTTATGGAAAGTGACTCAAGAGGCAGCTGATCTTTCATGTAAGTCAGGGGTGGGCAATTCCAGCCCTCGTGCACCACAATCCAGCCTGGTTTTTATGATGCCCCTAATGAATATTCATGGACCTATTTCCATACAATGGAAGGCAGTGGATGCAAATAGATCTCATGAATATTCATTAGGGACATTATGAAAACCAGGCTGGATTGTGGTGCACGAGGGCCGGAATTGCCCACCTCTGATGTAAGTCATAGTGAGGTCTTTAATTGTTGAGTGTCTGCTTTGCAGGAGGTTACTCTAACATTATCCAAGTTACCATTCTCTGTCTCTCTCTTCCATTGCAAGTCTTTCTGGTGATCTATTTCTATTTAATAAATAAATATATTACTGTAAGTGGTATACATTTTCAAGATACAGAGTACATTTCAAGATTTAAGTATGGTAGTATGTAGAAGTATCTTTCTCATATTTTTATATTTATATATTTGTAAAATCCCCAAGAGTATATCATCCTATCCCCCCTCCCCCCAAAAGAGAGTGTGAGCCTAATGTATACTTCTTTGCACTTCTATACTTAAATATTCATGTTTATAGAGAAGCACAACACATGATGGAAGACAGTGACTGTCTTATCTGCTCATTTCCTCTACCTCTTGCAATACTGGTTTTGCCTTTCACTTCCCCATCAGACGTTGCATGCATGGGTTTGTAGTTAGTTTTCCTTTTAATGTCCCTATGAAAATAAGAGCTACAAATCTATGTATGCATGGGGACCAAACCAGAACTGGGATTTAGTAGCAACCTTAAGATAGTCCCATTTTGGGCAGGTTATGATCACTGGAAACCAAAAAGAGCAAGAGGATAATGCTGGGACAAAAAATGTTGCAGCTGAGATCTTTTTAATGAACTAATTCAATATGTTTGTGCCTAACTTTCAGAAGCTGTACTGAACTCCCTGCAACTGGTGAATACAAAATGAGCTAAGAATGATGATGATAGAAACATGATGGCAGAAAAAGACCACATGGCCTATCTAGTCTGCCCTTCCATATCAACTACAGTAGTCCCCTTTTTACCTTTGGAGTTCCTTTGTTTTTGTCCCATGTTTTTTGGAATTCAGATACTGACCTCAACTCTACCACCTCCACTGGGAGGCTATTCCACACATCTACCACTCTTTCCGTAAAGAAATATTTCCACATATTACTCCCAAATCTATCCCCTTTCACCCTCATTGTATGTCCCTTCATAGCAGAGCTTACTTTCAATCGAGACTCTCCTATGCATTTATGCCACGGAGGTATTATATCTCCTCTATCCGGCCTTTCCTCTAAAATATACATATTAATATCCTTACGTCTGTTCTCATATGCTTTATAGCCACCCTCTGCAACAACTCCAACCTGTTTATATCCTTTTGAAGGTGTGGTTTCCAGAATTGCACACAATACTCCAAATGAGGTTGCACCAGAGACTCATACAGAGGCACTATTACCTCCTTTTTTCTGCTAGCCATTCCTCTCCCTATGCCCCCAAGCATCGCCGTCACCTTTTCTACCTCTTTAGCTGCTTTAAGATCATCAGACCCAATCACGCCCAGGTCCCACTCTTCTTTTGTGGACAGAAATCTCCACCCCCCTACACTGTACTGCTCCCTTAGATTTTTGCAGCCCAAATGCATGACCCTGCATTTTTTAGCATTAAATCTCAGCTGCCAAATTCTGGACCATTCTTTAAGCTTAGCTGGATCCCTCCTCGTGTTATCTACTCCTTCCTGGGTGTCTACTCTATTGCAGATTTTGGTATCATCCACAAACAGCAAACCTTACCCAACAGCTCTTCCGCCATATCACTAACAAAGATGTTAAAAAGAATTGGACCAAGGACAGATTCCTGCGGCACACCACTGGTAACCTCTTTCTCTTCAAAGTGAGATCCATTTACCTGTACCCTTTGCCGCCTCCCACTCAACCAGTTTCTAACCCAATCAGTAACTTTAGGGTCCATTCCTAGGGTGCTCAGTTTGTTTATAAGTCGCCAGTATGGAACGGTGTCAAAGGCTTTACTGAGATCTAAATATGCCACATCTAGGGTTCTCCCTCAGTCCAACTCCCTGGTCACCCAGTCAAAGAAATCAATCAGATTTGTCTGACAAAACCTGCCTCTGGTAAACCCATGATACCTTGTATCCTGCAATCCATTGGACTCTAGAAACCTCACTATTCTCTCTTTTAGCAGTGTTTCCAAAAGTTTCCTCACTGCAGAGGTTAAACTAACCTCCCTGTAGTTTTCAACCTCATCTTCATTTCCGCTTTTGTGTAAAGGGACCACATGTGTCTTTCTCCAGTCCTCTGGGACCACTCCCGACTCTAAAGAAGCATTGAAAAGGTCAGTCAGTGGAGCCGCTAGAATGTCCCCAAGTTCCTTCAGTATTCTCGGATGTATCCCATCCGGCACCATCACTTTATCTACCTTTAGTTTAGCTAGTTCCTCACAAGCACAGACTTCTGAAAATCGTTGGAGCTGCCCGTCACTTCTGTTCCTATTTGGGAGTGTTTTCTGAGGTCCTGCTCCTGGCCCTTCATCTGTAAACACAGAACAGAAATATTTGTTAAGCAATTCTGCTTTATCCTCATTAGCTTCTATATATTCCTCCCCTTCACCCTTGAGTCTGACAATACCACTTTTGCCCTTCCTCCTCTCAATAACATATCTAAAAAATGTCTCATCCCCCCCCATTTTATTGCATTGGCTACTTCTTCTTTTTGTATCTTTGCTTTCCTGACTACTTTGCTAGCTTCTCTAAGTTTTTCCAAATGTAAATGCCTGTATTCCTCTCTCTGTGATCTCTTGTATTTCCTGAAGGCCTCTCTTTTTCTTCATCTTTTCAGCTACTTCTTTTGAGAACCATAGGGGCCTCCTTTTCCTTTAACATTTATTTATCTTTCTAACCCTTTATTGCCCTTAACATATTCCTATCCAGGTAACAACTCCTGAGGTATTGTTCCTTCTCCAGGACCAAGCAGGAAGTCAGTCCTCACATATGGGTGACATTGACGTCGATGGAGCCCCTTGCAGAGCATTTCCCCAGCTTTCTATGAAAGCCTTTGGGAATACTGCACACATGCGCGGTCCCCTTCCTGCCTAAAGGTGCCATCTTGCTCAGTCTTTCTTTTTCCGAGGAGCCTGACGGATGTCCGTCCTAGTCACCCGGAGAAAACTTAGATTTTTCCTGCGATTTCATCGCGGTTCTTGTCCGGTTCGACGCCGATTCCCCTTCCTGCCAGGTTCGGTACGCCGGTATCGAGCCCTTCCTCTCTTTTTCGGTTTTTGTCCTTAGTGGCTGGCGTTCGCGCCCTTTTTTCTTTTTCCCTGGAAGGCCGGTCCTTTGACCTCACAGGGGCTCTTTTTTCCCCGATGGCTTCCAGTGGTTTTAAAAAGTGTGATCGGTGCAAGAAACTGATGTCTCTCACCGACACACGTGACTGCTGCCTTCGGTGCCTCGGTCCCGATCATGATCCTAAGATTTGTGGGCCGTGTGGCAAAATGTCCACTAAGGCACTGCGAAGTCGACAGCATCAAAAGGAAAGGCTTTTTTCTGATTCGGCCTCCGGCCAGGCCCGGACCTCGTCTGAGACCTCGACGTCTCGGGAGTCTGACCCCGAGCATCGTTGGGGTTCCGCGGACAGGAGGTCCCCCGATCAGGAAGGAAAGAGGAAGAAGCAGCTTGTGAGGGCAGCGTCGGAGGAGGTCCCTGGCTCCTCGAGGGCTAGGTCTCGGACACCCGACCGCCGTCCCGGGCCCTTGGAACAGGAGAAGCTGTCCAAAATGCCTCGTGTGGAACCGGAGTCTGCTGGACACATAAGTCCTATTGTCCTCGACGACTCTCCTCCCAGGGAGCCGACGTCGGGCCCGGCGCCACCGGGGCCCGAGTAGGTGGCTGCTGAGTCTCCTGAGCTTGGACTCAGGCTGAGAGCCTTGGAGTGCAGACTGTCTGCCTTCATGGATCAGCAGCGGGTGCTGATGGCCAGCCTTGCTGGCGCATCTGCCCCAACCACCGGGACATCGACGTCGAAGTCGACCCCGGAGACCGAGCCGATACTCGAGACCATGAAGGCTCGAGGTCGTCCTCGGTCGCGGTCACCCTCGACCTCCCGGTCGGGACCGAGGGCATCGACGCCGTTGCCTTCGACGTCGGGGCGGGTGCTGCTGGGACCCACATGGTCAGAGCCCCCCGACTCCTCTTTGGACGAGTCCGCCTGGGAGACGGAGGACGAGGAGTCCCCTGATACCTTCCGGACTCAGTGCGTCCCGTCGGACTCACTGCAGTCCGAGCCCCGGAGCAGATCCCCCCCCCCCCCCCGGAGGATACCCGGTTCTCGGAGTTTGTTCGGGATATGGCCACAGCTTTGGCGATCCTCACGGACCCTGAGGAGGAGCCTCGAGCCGAAGAGCTCGAGACCCTCCAGTATGACTCTCCTCCGAAGGAGGCCTTTACTGTGCCGGTTCCTCCGATGCTGGAATGGCTCCTCTTCCGGATGTGGGAGGCACCGGCCTCGGTGCCGGTTCTGAGCAAGCGGGTCAATTCCATTTATCGATTCTGTAAGAGCCCTGGCTTCCAAAAGGCACAGCTACCACACCATTCCATGGTGGTGGAATCGGCCATGCATTGTCTGAAAAGCCAGAAGATGCACTCTGCGGTGCCGCCCGGCAGGGAGGCCCGGAACCTGGATGCATTTGGTAGAAAGTGCTTCCAGGGCTCAATGCTTGCTTGCCGTGTCCAGTCCTACCAGCTGTACATGGGCATGTACTTGCGGGACCTGGCAAAGGAGCTTGCCGGGTTCTCTGCTGGTCTCTCCGGGGAACCTTTGCAGAGGTTCAAGTCCTTGTCCTCGGGGATCCGGGAATGCTCTAAGTTCATGTCCCGAGCAGCCTACGATGGCTTCGAGGCCTCGGTCCGTGTTGCGGCAGACGGCATCGCGGCTCGACGCCAGGCATGGCTGCAGTCGTCGGATCTCGAGCCATGGGTACAAGACAGGTTGGTCGATGTCCCTTGCCAAGGTGAGAACTTTTTTGGCAAACCCAAGGCTGAGAAGGCTGCACAGCTCGAAACCGAGCACCTCACGAGGACAAGGCTGTCCAGAAAGACTTCTGCCCCTTCTCATAAAAAGAAGGGCTCGGGTAAGAAGTCCTTTTACCCTAGGAAGGTGACTGCCTACAAACAGTTCCCACCTTACCAGTCCTCCCCAGCTCCCCCACAGGGTCAGCAGGCCAAGGGGCAGGGACATGGGCCCCGTAGGCAGAAGGCCCCCAAGCCACTGGCTCCTGCTCCCACTCAGCAGGGTGGGGGTTTTTGACTCCCAAGGCATAGCCTCTCCATCTCTGCTGTCCCATCCCTGCATAGGAGGTCGACTAGCCCTGTTTGCCCACAGGTGGCCACCCATTACAGGAGACAGTTGGGTCTTACGCATAGTCCACAAGGGCTATATGCTCCATTTCCATCAGTTGCCTCCTCCTTACTTCCCAGGAGAGCCTCCAAGACCTCCTCTCCACACAGACCCCCTCCTTCAAGAGCTTCAGGGTCTGTTGCGAGACAAGGCGGTGGAGCCTGTACCTCCCCACCTACAAGGTCACGGTTTCTACTCCAGGTACTTCCTCGTACCAAAGAGAACCGAAGGCCGAAGGCCTATTCTCAACCTCAGAAATCTCAACAAGTTCCTAGAGAAACAAAAGTTCAAGATGCTTACTCTTGGAACACTTCTGCCCTACCTCCAGCAGGGAGATTGGCTATGCTCCTTAGATCTAAAGGATGCGTAAACTCACATCCTCATTCATCCAGACCACAGAAAGTACCTCAGGTTCATTGTGGGAGGAAACCATTATCAGTACAGAGTGCTGCCTTTCGGTCTCACCTCCGCCTCCAGGGTCTTTACAAAATGCCTGGCAGTGGTGGCGGCCTACTTGAGAAATCAGGGTATCTTTGTCTTCCCCTATCTGGACGACTGGCTCATCAGGGGTCAGACGTGCCAGGAGGCCAGGCAAGCCACCCTCCGAACTATTTCTCTCCTTCAACACCTGGGTTTTGTCATAAACTTCGCAAAGTCCACTTTGCTCCCCTCCCAGAACTTGGAGTTCATAGGGGCAAGGCTAGACTCTCTGCAGGCAAAAGCTTTCTTGCCAGAAGACAGAGCCCAAAGACTGATAGACTTGGCAAACCAGTTTCTCAGCAGGCCACTGGTTTCCGCCAGACTCTGGCTGAGGCTTCTGGGCCACATGGCTTCGACAGTACATGTGACTCCAAATGCCCGGCTCCATATGAGGCCTGCACAGTGGTGCCTCAGAATTCAGTGGACACAGGCCACAGGAAGCCTCAGAGACAGAGTACGGGTGTCCAAACCATTCCTGAACTCCCTACGCTGGTGGCTGTACCCCCCCCCCCCCAACTTACTGTAAGGGGTGCCTTTTCAGATACCTGGGTTCGCAGTAGTGTTAACCACCGATGCCTCCCTGCAGGGCTGGGGGGCACATTGTCTGGACAAGTGCACCCAGGGCCTGTGGTCTCCCTGGGAGGCCACGCAACAGATCAACCTATTAGAACTCCGGGCTATTCGCTTAGCCCTCCAGACTTTCTCTCAAACCCTGGCTCACCAGTCTGTCTTAGTACAGACAGACAACCAAGTAGCCATGTTTTATGTGAACAAGCAGGGCGGCACTGGGTCCAGGTTCCTTTGTCAGGAGGCACAGGACCTTTGCTTGTTTGCGCTCAGGCACAACATGTTTCTCAAAGCTGTTTATCTCCCTGGCCAGGAGAACTGCCTGGCAGACAGGTTGAGCAGAATTCTGCAGCCCCACGAATGGCAACTCCACCCATTAGTGGTTCAGAAAATTTTCCTGAAGTGGGGACTTCCATCCATAGATCTCTTTGCCAGTTCCCTGAACAAACAGCTGCCCAGGTTCTGCTCCAGGCAACCACATCGCATGAGGTGGGCAGCGGATGCCTTCCTGATTTCCTGGTCCCAGGGCCTCCTGAATGCGTTTCCTCCCACGCCTCTGGTGGCCCGAACCCTGTTCAAGGTTCTAAAGGACAAGGCCTCGGTACTCCTAGTAGCTCCCAGGTGGCCGAGGCAGCCTTGGTTTCCACTTCTGCTTCAACTGGCAGTGGACACCCCACTTCCTCTGGGGTTGCAACCCGACCTTCTCTCTCAGGATCAGGGTTCTCTTCTGCACCCCACCCTAAAATCTCTCAATTTGATGGCCTGGAGGCTGCAAGGGTAGTATTGGCTCCCTGGGGCCTGCCTCATGAAGTTGAAGAGGTGGTGTTGGCCTCTAGGAAGCAGTCCACCAGAAAAGCTTACGCCCTGAAATGGAGAAGGTTCTCTTTGTGGTGTCAGCTACACACAGTAGATCCTTTCTCCTGCTCCGTGCCAGTGGTGCTTCAGTACCTGCTGCACTTATCCAATCAGGGACTCAAGTCCAATTCTATTCGGGTCCACCTCTCAGCTCTAGCAGTTCACCACTCACTAGTGGAAGGACACTCTTTGTAGGTTCACCCCTTGGTGTCCCGGTTCCTCAGAGGTTTGCTCTTGCTCAAGCCTCCTATCCATCCTCCAGCCCCTGAGTGGGAGTTGAATGTGGTCTTGCAACAACTGACTCGCCCACCCTTTGAGCCGATGGCTACTTGTCCTCTCCGCTTCCTTTCCTGGAAGACGCTCTTTCTGGTAGCCCTAACTTCGGCCAGACGAGTGAGTGAGCTTCAGGCCCTGGTCTGTGACAGGCCTTACACTCGCTTCTATAGGAAACGGGTAGTCCTTAGGACTCATCCTAAGTTCCTCCCAAAGGTTGTCTCCTCCTTCCACCTCAACCAGGAAGTGGTTCTTCCAACATTCTTCCCTAGGCCTCATGCAAGCCAGGCTGAGGCATTTCTGCATACCCTGGACTGTAGAAGGGCCTTATCCTTCTACCTTGACCGTACGCAGGGGCATAGGAGGGCTACTCAGCTATTCGTATCTTTTGACCCTAATAACTTGGGGTTAGCTGTCTCCAAGCATAC
This sequence comes from Ichthyophis bannanicus, assembly GCA_033557465.1. Classification (NCBI taxonomy): domain Eukaryota; kingdom Metazoa; phylum Chordata; class Amphibia; order Gymnophiona; family Ichthyophiidae; genus Ichthyophis; species Ichthyophis bannanicus. The sequence goes on from CM066033.1 coordinate 738,932,717, forward strand.
CTTGTCCATCTGGGTGGCTGACTGTATCACCTGGGCTTACAGGGCAGCTGACCTTCCTTTGCAGGGTCGGGACACGGCCCACCGTGTCAGGGCTATGGCTGCCTCAGTGGCTCATCTCCGCTCTGTACCATTGGCAGACATCTGCAGGGCTGCAACTTGGTCCTCAAGCCACACTTTTGCGGCTCATTACTGCCTGGAGAGGGAGTCCCGTAGGGACAGTGCTTTTGGCCAGGCAGTACTCCGGAATCTCTTTGAGGTTTAGGCAACTCCTGCCCTCCAACCCTCCGTTGGGCTACCGGTGGAGGTTCTTTCAGTGAAAGCCTTTCTTTGATGCTGGGACTAGAGGGAGTTCTCTTGTTCAGCCTGGGTTCCTGGTAGCCCAGAGCTAGGGAGTCACCCTTATGTGAGGACTGACTTCCTGCTTGGTCCTGGAGAAAGAGTAGTTACTCACCTGTAACAGGTATTCTCCAGGAGCAGCAGGAATCAGTCCTCACAACCCTCCCTCCTCCCCTGGGAGTTGCAGTTGTATATAGTGTCACCAGCAGTGGCTGAACTGTGGCGTAAGCAGCCAGTCACACTGCTGGGCCTGACCTATCTGTATGAAAAGTAGTAGTTGCGAGTCCGAGTAGTCAGGTTTTCAACAAGGATTTTATTCCCCTCCCGGGGTTGGATTTTCAAAAGTAGCACAAAACACAAGAACTTAAAATACAGTCATGCCTCTGGCAAACTGAAGAAGAAAACAAAATACAGCTTCTTGCTTTAACCAAAAATCATGAATTACATTAAACAGAATCAGCTGATATGCCGGCAGTCTCTTCTATGCTTTACAGCTCTCTACAAGGCACTCTTGTCTTTAGCTAACGCAGAGAAGAACTGATATCAGCCATCAGTAAAGAGCAATCCATTTCTTCAACACATGGAGTTAAACTACTTGGTTCTGTAATCATCGGTTCATCAAACACAGTATTTTCTCTAGGACAGAAAGTCTGAAACTTCCTCAATTCAGTCTCTCTCTCTGAGCTCTCAGGACAGCCCTCTTCACAATAAGGCAGATACTTATCACACATCTTGTAAAAGCAGGACGGAGAAACAGCTCTGTCTAAACAAGCTTTTTCCTTGTAACTTTTAAATCTCCTGCCTCTTGTACTTGATGGCAGCTCATAGCACTGTCCTGTTCTGGTAATGGAAGACTTTTCTTTTGGAAGTCTCCTGCAGGGTTTTAGGAGCATGCATTCATCCTCATCAAGCATACAGATATCCTCAACAGGATTACTTTCCCTCTCACAGGGTTGTAAGTATTTTAAGCAGCTCTGCTTCTCAAATACATATGGCTTGTTACCAACTGCCTCACGTTCCTTCCACTGAGCTCGGTGCCTGGGAAAATCACACTGCTTCAGAGGTGAGTGTTTCCTGTAACTAACCTCTCTTGGTGAAGGTAACTTTGTTTCCTTTTGATAATTCCTCCGTGGTTTTCTGCTCCAAGGTTCAGGCAGTTCAGAGTCAGTATAAGAGTATTCTGAGCCTCCGTCTGAGACCTGCAAGTGTCCTCCAACTTGCCAAGCTCCTGCAGCTTCCTGGTCTCTGTCTTGGTCTCGGTCTTGCTCTAACTCTGTCTGCTTTGGACATTTTTTATACAGCTTTAGAGGTGTTTTCTTGCCCATGTGAAAACTGTTTTCCTGATCAACTGGGGAGTGTTTGCTAACTAGGCGTGACTGCAGACCTCGTGTCTCAGCTTGTTTTGGTTGCCTATGGTAACTAGGAAGCTTCTGATCTTCCTGCCTGTCAGAATCTGAGCTATACACAGCAGATTTCTGTGGTTTTAAGGCACAGGGCAGATCTTCCGTGTCACACATCCCCCTCCTTAAGATATTACGAGCTGCAGACGTCCTCGTCGGACAGCGCGTAATTCTACTTAAAGCATCCGCATTGCCATGCAGCTTTCCTGCTCTATGCTGCACTTCAAAATTAAAGGCCTGTAAAGTCAAGTGCCATCGTGTCAGTCGGGCATTGTTATTGCGCATTTGGCTAAGCCATTTTAACGGCGCATGATCCGTTATCAACAGGAATTTACGCCCTGTCAAATAAAATCGTAGTGCTTCTATCGCCCATTTGATGGCTAAGCATTCCCGTTCTACAGTTGAGTACTTCCGCTCTGCATTTGATAGCTTCCTACTTAAATAGGTAACTGGGTGTTCCACACCGTCGAATCTCTGGGACATGACTGCCCCCAGTCCAGTCTCAGAGGCGTCTGTCTGGACTATAAACGGAAGTCTGAAATCGACCCCCCTCAAGACAGGAGCTTTGCATAATTTCTCCTTAAGGGAGATAAAAGCTTCTTCTGCCTCTGGAGTCCAGCGCACCTTATTTGGGGCATTTTTCTTAATCATCTCCGTGAAAAGACTACTTTCCTCTGCGAACCTGGGGATAAATCTCCGATAGTAGCCTATCAGACCTAAGAAGCTACGGACATGCTTCTTCTCTATCGGTCTTGGGAAGTTTTTCACACTATCAATTTTATCCGCTAGTGTTTTCACTAGCCCATTCCCAACCACATGTCCCAGGTATTTGGCCTCCCTAGCCGCAAAAAGACATTTCTTCGGGTTCAGGGTGAGACCGGCTTTCCGGATGGCTTGTAGTACGGCCTCTATCCGGGATAAGTGTTCAAGCCATGTGCTGCTATGGATGATAACGTCATCCATGTAGGCTAACGCATATTCTTGGTGCGGCCTCAGGACTTGATCAATAAGTCGCTGGCATGTTGCCGCCGCGCCGTGTAGCCCAAACGGCATACGTCTGAACTGGTATAGGCCTAGTGGGGTGGAAAAAGCTGTCTTCGGCTTAGAATCCCTTGTTAATGGGATCTGCCAGTATCCCTTGGTTAAGTCTAGGGTTGTTAGAAACCTAGCCTGTCCTAACCGATCTAGCAGATCATCAATTCTCGGCATAGGATATGCGTCGAACTGTGATATAGCATTAATTTGCCTAAAATCAATGCAAAAACGGAGCGTTCCGTCTGGTTTTGGGACTAGGACTATAGGACTAGACCATGGACTATGGGACTCCTCAATTACGCCCATTTCCACCATTTCCTTAACCTGAGCAATGACTTCATTCTTCTTTGCCTCAGGCAACCTATATGGGCGCTGTCTAATTATCTTCCCCGGGGTTGTGATGACCTCATGTGCCACTAGGTGCGTTTCACCGGGCACAGCTGTCAGAACATCGGAGAACTTCCGCAATACCCTGGCTAAATCTGCCTGTTGGTGCTCCGACAGGTCTATTCCTGTACGTAGCTCAGGTTGTTCCCTCCAATCTGAGGGCTGGGGACCTAAGTCCTCCTCTTTCGTTTCTTCAGCAATGGCTGCTAAGCCCTTAACATCCCTCATCCCTGTGGAGCCAAACCCTCCAGACCCACGACTAGTGGACGTTAATAAGGGTGCCTCTTCTAACACGGGGAAACCCACCCGTTCACAGATTAACTGGGCTATTCTTTCACCCTTTTTCACTACAAAATCCTCTTCACCGAAATTGAAGAGTAGGGCCTTGACCACACCACGGTAATCAGGGTCTATCACCCCTGCCCCGATGTCAATAAAATGTTTGACCGCTAAGCCAGACCGCGGTGCTATGCGGCCATAGCACCCCTCAGGGATTTGAATTTTTACCCCGGTGTCAATGAGGGCCTTCCCTCCCTTGGGAACTAATGTATCCTCGTTACTAAACAAATCATAGCCCGCTGAGGCTTCGGTAGCTCTTTGTGGGCCTTTTGCATGTGGGGATGTTTTTGTGAATTTCAACACGAACTTCTTTTTAGCGGAGGACCCCCCCCCCCCCTCTACCCGTGGCTTCCCAAATAAAGCACTCGGGATCTTTTGGGCAATAGCCTCTGTCTTTGGGGTCTCAGGTTGTGCCTTTTCTCCTAGAGGTCCTATCTGGCTGGGGCCTAACTTTCCTTTAAGGCCTTTTCCCATTTCCTCCTCAAATGGGGGCCAGTCACGCCCTAGGACTACCTTAAAGGGAAGTCGGGGGACAACTTCCATGTGTACCTTCTCCCTAGTATTCAACCCACTCACACACATCTCATATATCGGGTAAAAAGAGGAGGCTCCATGCACGCATCTTACTTTCACACGTCCATCCACACAATTCAACAAGGAAGGGTTATGGGCTTGGATGGTCTTCCACATTTCTTGGGAGACCATACTCTGATCTGCTCCGGAATCCAGGAGCGCTACAGCATCCACCCCTTCCACTTGGACGTCTATAACAAATTCTTCCCCAGTGCGTCTCTCTCCTCCTGATACAAGGGCGATGTGCTCTTCACATTCCCTGCATGTTTGACCACTTTTCCCACATTGAAAGCATTTTCTAACATCATATTTCCTTACATTTTTCCTCTGTACCTCTTGAGTATAGGCTTTTCTTATACCCGGCATTCTTTCCATGCCTGTTACTTTTAAAATGCTATCCCTGGAAGCCCCCGCTAACTCGGCTTCAAAATAACATTCTGTCAGTTCAGCCGCTTCCTTAGTGGATTTGCACTTCTGTAACAACAGGAAAGCTTTAACCTCCAGCGATACAGCCTCAAAATATTGCTCAAGGAGCACAGCGTCCATCAAAGACTCCACTGTTGCTTTCTCCGGAGCAAGCCATTTTGTCGCTAGACCTTTAAGTCGCTGCATCAAAGCTTTCGGCGTCTCTTTAGGCAAGAGTGTTGCCTCTCTAAAAAGACGTCGATAGTGGGTAGGTGTTAAACCTAGCCTATCTCTCACCGCTAATTTCACGTCTGGGTAATTGGACGCTAGGCCTGCGGGCATTGCCTTGTAGGCCGCCAATGCCTCTCCGGTCAAAGACATGGCGAATCTAACGGCCCACTGGTCTAGTGGCCATTTAGCCGCCTCCGCAATCCTTTCCAAGGCATCGGAATAATCATCAAAATTATCAGTCTTTTTTAAAGGTCCCAGTGCCAATGCACTACAATTTTGCAGTCCTACCACAGGTGATACTGGTACGCCATCTTCATCTGTGGTGGGGGTCCTCTTTACCAGCGTAGTTAACAAGTCCAGGAGCGGCTTTTGCTGTGCAGCCAGTGCTGCCACAGTCCGATCCTGAGCCTGTCGCGCGAGCTCACTCTGGGCTTTCCATTGGTCCTCCATCCATCGGAGCATGTCCTGAGGATCCATCCCGGCGTTGAAGTGTACCTGTATGGGAGGGAAAAAAAAACAGGGCCCACCAAGTGCGGCACAATATATTTTTTTCTTTCTCCCAGCCTGCCCTTAGCAAGGTATAACTTCTTCCCCTTTCTCAGCAATCCTCACCACCCGTGCCCACCTACTTATACCTCAGCACGGTGTAGGATCTCGCGTTGAGAAAGGTTCTTTATCCACGCCTCCTTCAGGTCAGCCTGTGGAAATCCAGTTGCAGGAGAATTCTGTACCAGGATTTTCCTCTTTCAGGATTTTCCTTTGCTGCTGCTTTTTTTTTTTTTTTCCTTCAGCCAACTGTATCCTCTTTAGGAAAAGCCTTGGGTAGTACTCTTTTTTTTTTTTTTTTAAATCCAAATTACTACGCCATTTATGTCACCAGCAGTGGCTGAACTGTGGCGTAAGCAGCCAGTCACACTGCTGGGCCTGACCTATCTGTATGAAAAGTAGTAGTTGCGAGTCCGAGTAGTCAGGTTTTCAACAAGGATTTTATTCCCCTCCCGGGGTTGGATTTTCAAAAGTAGCACAAAACACAAGAACTTAAAATACAGCCATGCCTCTGGCAAACTGAAGAAGAAAACAGAATACAGCTTCTTGCTTTAACCAAAAATCATGAATTACATTAAACAGAATCAGCTGATATGCCGGCAGTCTCTTCTATGCTTTACAGCTCTCTACAAGGCACTCTTGTCTTTAGCTAACGCAAAGAAGAACTGATATCAGCCATCAGTAAAGAGCAATGCATTTCTTCAACACATGGAGTTAAACTACTTGGTTCTGTAATCATCGGTTCATCAAACACAGTATTTTCTCTAGGACAGAAAGTCTGAAACTTCCTCAATTCAGTCTCTCTCTCTGAGCTCTCAGGACAGCCCTCTTCACAATAAGGCAGATACTTATCACACAGCTTGTAAAAGCAGGACGGAGAAACAGCTCTGTCTAAACAAGCTTTTTCCTTGTAACTTTTAAACCTCCTGCCTCTTGTACTTGATGGCAGCTCATAGTACTGTCCTGTTCTGGTAATGGAAGACTTTTCTTTTGGAAGTCTCCTGCAGGGTTTTAGGAGCATACATTCATCCTCATCAAGCATACAGATATCCTCAACAGGATTACTTTCCCTCTCACAGGGTTGTAAGTATTTTAAGCAGCTCTGCTTCTCAAATACATATGGCTTGTTACCAACTGCCTCACGTTCCTTCCACTGAGCTCGGTGCCTGGGAAAATCACACTGCTTCAGAGGTGAGTGTTTCCTGTAACTAACCTCTCTTGGTGAAGGTAACTTTGTTTCCTTTTGATAATTCCTCCGTGGCTTTCTGCTCCAAGGTTCAGGCAGTTCAGAGTCAGTATAAGAGTATTCTGAGCCTCCGTCTGAGACCTGCAAGTGTCCTCCAACTTGCCAAGCTCCTGCAGCTTCCTAGTCTCTGTCTTGGTCTCGGTCTTGCTCTAACTCTGTCTGCTTTGGACATTTTTTATACAGCTTTAGTGGTGTTTTCTTGCCCATGTGAAAACTGTTTTCCTGATCAACTGGGGAGTGTTTGTTAACTAGGCGTGACTGCAGACCTCGTGTCTCAGCTTGTTTTGGTTGCCTATGGTAACTAGGAAGCTTCTGATCTACCTGCCTGTCAGAATCTGAGCTATACACAGCAGATTTCTGTGGTTTTAAGGCACAGGGCAGATCTTCCGTGTCACAATAGTTAATTTTGTTTTTTGTGCTGTTTTTTAGCTATGTCATCAGACGGAGCAAGATGGCACCTTTAGGCGGGAAGGGGACCACGCATGCATGCAGTATTCCCAAAGGCTTTCATAGAAAGCTGGGGAAATGCTCCGCAAGGGGCTCCATCAACGTCGATGTCACCCATATGTGAGGACTGATTCCTGCTGCTCCTGGAGAACACCTGTTACAGGTGAGCCCGTGTGGAGCAATTCCCCAGCTTTCAAAGAAAGCCTTTGGGATTGCTACCATGCATACATGGTCCTCTTCCCGCCCAAGGGTGCCATCTTGCTCAGTCTCCCTTTTTCCACGGAGCCCTTCGGACACACGTCCTCTTCCCTCTGAAAAAGTTTTCATTTTCCTCGCCTTAACAGGCTACATCTCTTTTTTCCGATTGCACCAGTCTTCTACCCGTCCTCCCCTTGCTCTCTTTTGGAGCTTGCAGGGATACCCTTTCTAAATGTTTTCTTCCCGGGCTTTGCGCCCTTTTTTCTCCAACCACTGGCCAAATGGGTCTTTGACCTCGCAGGGAATGTTTTTGCCCCCATGGCCACCAGGTTTAAAAATGTGATAGATGCTCTAGGAACATGTCGCTTACTTACACTCATGACTGCTGTCTAAGGTGTCTGGGAGCCAACCATAAACCAGAGCTCTGTTCGCTCTGCAAGAAAATGTCCTCTAAGGCTCTGCTCAGCCATAAGCAGAAGTCCGAAGACATTTTTTGAAAGGCTGCCTCGGAGTCCCAGTGGCACCCTCGGTCATCTCCCCTCCAGTGGGTTCTCCCCCTGAGGCACTGCGTTCCAGATGGCATTCGGACCAGGGGTCCCCCGAGGTGGAATGGCGCAAAAAGAAGGCGGCTTCGAAGTCACTGTCTGGAGCCCCTGACAAGCACGAGCGCTCCCGCACTCGGTCGCTTAGCCCCCATTCGGCATTCCAGAGAGTTGGACAAGGAGCGGCCCGCAATGTACCTCGCAGAGAAACGGAGGCCTCCGGCGAAGGCACCCAGTCTCCTGAGGGCTGTCCCGGTGAGGACCCCCTCTCCTCCTTGACGCCCGATCCGGTGACCCCGGTATCAGCGTCCCAAGGCCCCATGCCCATGTGGGAGTCCCTTATGCTGGTGCTAGAATGCAGCGCTTCTGTGTTCATTGCTTCCCAGCAGGCGCTCACGGCCAGTTTCGCTGACTTGCACCCGGAGACCGTGGGTCCCTCGTGTGGGACACCCAAATCTGTCCAGAAAACCCCCTAAAGCCATGGGCCTCGTGAGGGTCCTCGACATCAGTCTCCCTCACTCTCCTGTTCTTCGGGGGCGAGGTCGTTCAGGGCTTCCGGATTCAGGCCGCCGGCCATTGGACAAGGTGACCCGCCCGGCTTGGATCCCTCGACCGATTTCTCGGACTGGGAATCCGATGGGGACACATCCCCGGAGACCTGCACTCCTCGCCGCCTGATCTCCAGCGGCACTCACCACCCAAGGACACCTCCTTTTTGGTGTTTATTCAGGACATGGCTTAGGCCCTCAACCTGTTCGCCCAGACCAAGGAAGACCCTCATGCTGAAGAACTCGATATTCTTCAGTACGAAGCCCTGCCCAGGGAATCCCTCACCGTGCCGGTGCTGCTGAAGCTCTCCCGGCTGTTTCTCTGCATGTGGGCGGCCCCGGCCTCAGTCCCCATTGTGAGCAAGCAATGTGCAAGGTGCAGCGAGGGCCAGGCTTCTATAAGACTCAACTTCCACACACCTCGATGGTGGTGGAATCAGCCATGAGGAAGTAGAAAAGCCCAAAGTCCCACTCCTCGGTTCCGCTGGGCCGGGAGTCCAGAGCTCTTGATGCCCTGGGTTGCAAGGCCTATCAAGGTTCCATGCTCTCCTGTCGCATCCAGGCATACCAATTATATATGGGTATGTTCCTCCGTGACTTGGCAAAAGAACTTGAAGACTTCTCCGCGGGTCTCGAGGGCGAGCCCCGCGAGAGGTTCCGCATCCTGTTGAAATCAGTGGCGGATTGCTCCAAGTATATTTCTCAAGTCTCTGATGACAGCTTTGAGACATTGGCTCGAGTGGCGGCCACGGGCATCGGAGCCCACCGCCAGGCTTGGCTCCAATCTTTGGATTTGGAGCAGTGGATCCAGGACAAGCTCCTGGACATACCCTGCCTTGGTGAACAACTCTTTGGTAAGCCGAATGAGGAGAAGGCTGCGGAGATTGAGACGGAGTACACTAGGACCCATCTCTCCCGCAAGACCTCAACGCTGCCTCGGAAGAAGCAACCTGCCAAGAAGCCCTTCTTTCCCAGGAAAGGCCTCCAGTACCGCGGCTACCCACCGTACCCGGCTATCCCCACGCCGACCACTCCAGCGCAGGGGAAGTCTGGCCAGGGTCACCGTAAATCAAAAGGCCTGAAGGCCCAGACTCCAGCTCCCCCACAATCCCCTCAGGGGTTTTGACACCAGTCGCATGGACCCTCGCCCTCCAGTGGCGCAGCAGTCAGTGGGACGCCTGTCCCGCTTCGCCCCAGTGTGGGCACTTATCACCTCAGACACCTGGGTCCTCCAGATCATCCAGGAAGGCTATCACCTTCACTTCAACAGGCTCCCATCCCCTTTCTCCCCTGCAGAGCCTCCTCGACTCCCCGCACACCAGCTCTTGCTGCAGCGGGAAATACACTCCCTCCTCGCCCAATGGGCAGTCGAGAAGCTCCCTTCCCACCTTCGAGGTCGGGGCTTTTATTCCCGGTACTTCTTCGTCCCGAAAAAGACAGGGGGTCTGCGCCCATCCTCGACCTCCACAAGCTGAAAAGTTTCTGGTGCGGGAGAAATTTAAGATGTTTTCTCTTGGCGTGCTGCTGCCCTTCCTCCGGCAAGGCGACTGGCTATACTACTTGGATCTAAAGGACACTTACGCCCATATCCTGATCCACCCCCAACACAGGCAGTACCTGCGTTTCAGGGTGCAGGGAGAGCACTTCCAGTACAGGGTGCTCCCCTTCGGTCTTGCATCCACCCCATGGGTCTTCACGAAGTGCCTCGTCATGGCCGCCACTCACCTTCGGCGCCGGGGCGCGTTGGTGTTTCCCTATCTTGGCAACTGGCTTGTTACGGGCTCTTCCATCGAGGAGGCCCAGTAAAGCGATGTTGCACACTGTCCTCCTCTTGGAGAGTTTGGGGTTCTTGTTCAACTACCCAAAATCTCACTTCGAGCCAGCACAGGCTCTCGAATTCATCGGGGTGCGCCTCGATACTCGGCAGGCTATGGCCTTTTTGCCGGTGGATTGCTCCATCCGCCTCCAGGCTCTGGTGGCACACATCCAGAGCACCCACCAGGTCACCGCTCAGTCCATGCTACGTCTCTTGGGTTATATGGCCTTGAGCATGCATGTGGTTCCTCACTTCCGCCTGCACATGCGGACAACCCAGTGGTGCCTCAGTTCCCAATGGAGTCAATCCCTCGGGCACCTCAGGGACCCTGTCAGGGTTCTTCCCGACCTTCGCTTGTCTCTGAACTGGTGGCAACACCCCTGCAACCTCCTGCAGGGATCACCCTTTCAGGCCCCACAGCACAATGTGCTGCTGAGCCTGTCTGCCAGGCCATTCTCCTGACCACGGGTGCTTCCCTGTTAGGGTGGGGAGCCCATTGCAGGTCTCTCTGCACACAGGGGCAGTGGTTGCCAGTGGAGGCTCAACAGCAGATAAATCTGCTCGAGCTCCGGGCCATCCGGTGCCTTCTAGAATGTCCTCAGCAGGAAGTTGGTTCTGGTGCAGACCGACAACCAGGTAGCGATGTTCTATATTTATTTTATTTATTTATTTATTTACATTCTCTTATATACCACGCTATTCTGCATCAGTGCGGTTTACATTGAACAAACTGAAATTACATTGAACAGGGCATTATAACTTGGAGAGAACTATTTTACAGGGAACATGGGCTATGGAGGGTTAAGTGGCTTGCCCAAGACCACAAGGAGCACCTGTGGGACTAGAAACCCCAGTCCTTCCGGCCCAAGGTTGCTGTCCTCTAGTGGGATTTGAACCCCCGACCTTCCGGCCTGAAGTACTTTGCCCCAACCACTAGGCCACTCCTCCACTCCTATATCAACAAAGAGGGGAGCACGGGGTCGCGCTCCCTCTGCAGGGAAGCAGTCCTCATCTGCTCTTTTGCCACCCGGCGGAAGATGTCCCTCAAAGCGATGTACCTCCCGGGTCAGGAGAATGGCCTGGCAGACAGGCTCAGCAGAATCCTTTGCCCCCACGAGTGGTGTCTCGATCCCAGAGTGGCAGGCTGGCTGTTTCTTCACTGGGGCACTCCAGCAATGGACCTCTTCGCCAGCCCTCAGAACACACAACTCCCTCGCTTCTGCAGCCCGGTGCCGTACCCGAGCAGGGTGGGCCTCAATGCATTTCTCCTGGATTGGTCCTCCAGTCTTCTCTATGCATTCCCTCCTTTCCCCCTCATTGCGCGAACTCTGTTCAAGGTTCAACGGGATGGGGCATCGCTCATTCCCGTGGCCCCCTTGTGGCTTCGGCAGCCTTGGTTTCCACTTCTGCTCGACTGTTGTAGGAGCCTCCGATCCCCCTGGGCTCTGCCAGGGACTTGTTGACACAGGAGGAGGGTCGGGTGCTACACCCGAATCTACCCTCCCTATCCCTCATGGCCTGGTGGCTGAACAGGACCCTCTAGCCTCTCTGGCCTTTCCAGAGGAGGTCGAGGAAATCCTCCTCGCCTCAAGGAAGGACTCCACTAGGCGAGCTTATGCCTTTAAGTGAAAATTCTTCTCCGTCTGGTGCTCAGAGCGCCAGATTGACCCCTTCTCATGCCCGGTTCGGTGGGTTCTCCAGTACCTTCTCCACCTCTCGAGGGATGGGCTGAAATCGAACTCTGTTAGAGTTCATCTGAGCGCCATATTGGCTAATCACCTCCCTGTCGAGGGAAAGCCTCTTTTGGGGCAACCACTAGTCTCACACTTCATGCGGAGCCTTTTGTTGTCCAAGCCACCCATCCATCCTCCTCCGGTGGAATGGGACTTGAACGTGGTGCTCATGCAGCTCACTTGTCCGCCTTTCAAGCTGATGGGGTCGTGTTCGCTCCAGCATTTGTCCTGGAAGGTGGCCTTCCTGGTGGCACTGACCTCAGCTCCCCGAGTCAGTGAGCTTCAGGCGCTCATGGCTGGCGCCCCTTACACCAGGTTTTATCAGAACAGGGTGGTCCTCCAGACCCATCCTAAATTCTTACCCAAGGTTGTATCAGCCTTTCATCTCAACCAAGAGATAGTGCTCCTGACCTTCTTCCCTAGGCCCCATGCAGACCAGGTGTCGGCAACTCTCCACACCCTTGACTGCAAGCGGGCCCTCACCTTCTGCTTGCAGTGTACCCAGACTTATCGCAGGTCTGAATGGCTCTTCGTGACCTACGATCCCAATAGTCAGGGACAAGCAGTCACCAAGCACACCCTCTCTGTTTGGGTGGCAGATTGCATCGCGTTCGCCCATGCGAAGGTGGGCGTCCTTCTGGATTGTCGAGTCACTGCACATGGGGTCCGAACCAAAGCGGCCTCAGTGTCCTTGCTGTGCTCTGTTGCCATGATGGACATCTGCCGAGCGGCAACCTGGTCTTCTACAAATACCTTCGCTGTCCACTACTTCCTGGAGAGGGAGTCCCGCCGGGACAGTGCCTTCGGCCAGGCTGTACTCTGTAATCTGTTTGTGGTATAAGCAACTCCTGCCCTCTGACCCTTCTTAATGGCTACCGAGGGTTTCGCCCCGAGGACCTGAGGACTCAGGCTCCTTCGGACTTCGGCTTTGCTTACAGCCTCGCGGAGACATATTTTTGGTTACAGGTTTGGTAGCCTGTAGCTAAGGAGTCCCATAAGTGAGGACTGACTTCCTGCTTGTCCCTGGAGAAAGCGTAGTTACTCACCTGTAACAGGTGTTCTCCAGGGACAGCAGGAATCAGTCCTCACTACCTTCTCGCCTCCTCTGATGAGTTGCTGAAGTTTTGTCCTTCCCTTGCCATCTGCTTGGTAGGACTCGAGCTAAGGGACCTGACTGACCAAGATGGCACCCCTGGGCGGGAAGAGGACCACGCATGCGTGGTAGCAATCCCAAAGGCTTTCTTTGAAAGCTGGGGAATTGATCTGCGTAGGCTCCGTCGGTGCTGACGTCACCCATGAGGACTAATTCCTGCTGTCCCTGGAGAACACCTGTTACAGGTGAGTAACTATGCTTTGCTGCTGTTGTAGGGCCGGGTAAGGATGACCTTACATTTTTTAACATTAAATCCCAGCTGCCAAATTCTAGACCATTCTTCAAGCTTAGCTAGATCCCTCCTCATGTTGTCTACCCCTTCCTTGGTGTCTACTCTATTGCAGATTTTGGTATCATCCGCAAAGAGGCAAACCTTACCTGAAAGCCCTTCCGCTATATCACTAACAAAGATGTTAAAAAGAATCGGACCAAGGACAGATCCCTGGGGCACACCACTGATAACATCCTTCTCCTCAGAGTGAGCTCCATTTACTTGTACTCTTTGTCGCCTCCCACCCAACCAATTTCTAACCCAAGCAGTAACTTTAGGGTCCATCCCTAGGGTGCTCAGTTTGTTTATAAGTCGCCTGTGAGGAACAGTGTCAAAGGCTTTACTGAAATCTAAATACACCACATCTAGGACTCTCCCTCGGTCCAACTCCCTGGTCACCCAGTCAAAGAAATCAATCAGATTTGTCTGACAAGACCTGCCTCTGGTGAATCCATGCTGCCTCGGATCCTGTAATCCGCTGGACTCCAGAAACCTCACTGTTTTCTCTTTCAGCAGCGTTTCCAATAATTTACACACCACCGAAGTTAAACTAACCGGCCTGTAGTTTTCAAGCACATCCTTACTTCCGCTTTTGTGTAAAGGCACCACATGAGCCTCTCTCCAGTCCTTTGGCACCACTCCCGACTCCAATGAGGCATTGAAAAGGTCAGTCAGTGGAGCTGCTAGAACGTCCACAAGTTCCCTCAGTATTCTCGGGTGTATCCCATCCGGTCCCATCGCTTTGTCTACTTTAATTTGAGATTCTCACGAACACAGTCTTTTGAAAATTGTTCAAGATGTCCTTTGCTTCTGTTCCTGTTTGTGGGTGTTTTCTGAGGTCCTGCTCCTAGTTCTTCATCTGTGAACACAGAACAAAAATATTTGTTAAGCAATTCCGCTTTATCCTTATCAGCTTCTACATATTCCTCCCCTGCACCCTTGAGTCTGACAATACCACTCTTGCCCTTCCTCTTCTCACCAATATATCTGAAAAATGTCTTATCCCCCCATTTTATTGCATTGGCTATTTCCTCCTCCTTTTGAATCTTTGCCTTCTTGACTACTTTGCTAGCTTCTCTAAGTTTTTCCAAATACAGATGCCTGTCTTTCTCTCTCTGTGATCTCTTGTATTTCATGAAGGCCTTCCTCTTTTTCTTCACTTTTTCAGCTACTTCTTTCGAAAACCATAGCGGTCTCCTTTTCCTTTTACATTTATTTACCATTTTAACAAAAAGGTTGGTTGCTCTTAAAATATCCTCTTTCAGTTTTGCCCACTGTTTTTCTACATCCCCCAGCTGTTCCCATCCAACTAACGACTCCCTGAGGTATTGGCCCATCTTCGCAAAGTTAGTCTTCCTAAAGTCTAAGATCCTTGCCTTTGAATGGATTCTAACAGCCCTAGTCCTAATACTGAACCACACCATCTGGTGATCACTGGATGCAAAATGATCTCCCACTACAACATCAGAAACACTTTCACCATTGGTAAGGGAGGGAGGAGGGAGGAGTGGTCTAGTGGTTAGGACAAGGTACTTCAGGCCAGAGGGCCAGGGGTTCAAGTCCCACCTGGGGACAGCAATCTCAGGCCGGAGGGACTGGGATTTCTAGTCCTATAGGCACTCCTTGTGGTCTTGGGCAAGCCACTTAACCCTCCATTGCCCATGTTCCCTGTAAGTATTAGCGTATGTGTCTCATATACCCTCATGTTAAATGTATCCCCCAATTGACCGCTTTGACCCGGTGAAAAGCGGGATATAAATACAGCTAAATAAATAAATAAGCACCAAGTCCAGTATGGCCCCTTCACGTGTGGGGTCTGTTACCAATTGCCTGAATAGTTCTCCCTGTAGGGAATCCAGGATCTCCTTACTTCTAGATGATACTGCAGCAGGAATGTGCCAATCAACATCTGGCATATTGAAATCTCCTATCAGTAGCACTTCCCCTTTCCTAGCAATGCTGCGCATGTCTTCAATTAACTCTCTGTCCACCTCTTCCTCTTGTGAGGGAGGTCTGTATATCACACCAATGTAAATAGATTTCTCTTTCCCTCTTTCTAGTTTAACCCACAATGCCTCCCCTCTCCCTTTTAAGCTCTGTAATTCCAAAGCTTTAATAGTAGTTTTTACATATAGTGCCACTCCTCCTCCCCTACTTCCTACCCTGTCCTTTCTGAATAAAGTATAGCCAGGTATAGTTACATCCCAATCATGGTTTTCTGTGAACCATGTTTCTGTAACTGCCACTAAATCCAAGTCAGCCACTCCCACCAAAACCTCAACATCAGGGAGCTTATTTCCCATGCTACGGGCATTTATACACACTGCTTTCCATATGTTACCCCTGTTACCCATTTTCATAAAGGTATTTAATGTATCACCTACCTGGGGGCTTTCACTTACCTGGGGGCTTTCTTCACCCATCCCCAACGAATCTAGTTTAAAGCCCTCTTCAGTAGATTAGCCAGTCAACTACTGAAGACGCGTTGACCTTTCTTGGATGCCATCTCTGCTCTGCAACCCATGGAACAGCATCCCATGGTCTAGGAAACCAAAACGCTCTCGATGACACCATCCACGCAGCCATGCATTCACCTCCAGGATGCGAGCCTCTCTGCCTTGGCCTTTACCCTCAACAGGGAGGATTGAAAAGAGCACCACCTGTGCACCTAACTGCTTCACCCTCTGTCCCAGAGCCATGAAGTCACTTTTGATACGTTCTGAGATATACCTGGCAGTATCATTTGTTCCAACATGGATTAGCAACATTGGGTAATAGTCCGTGGGCTTGATGAGTCTCGGCAAACTCTCCGTAACATCTTGGATTTTGGCACCAGGCAGACAGCATACCTCTCTGGACATCAAGTCTGGTCGGCAGATGGACGCCTCAGTACCCCTCAGAAGAGAGTCTCCAACCACCACTACCCTTCGTTTCCTTGTGGTCACTGATTCTGCAACTTTGGGGTACTTGAGCTCTGGTTATTCCCTTTCCAGGGATGCTTTCACCTCCTCCACTTCCAAGGCTGCATAATGGTTCTTCAATTCAAGGGCTGGAGAAGTTGGATTGGTGATTTTGCAGGCCCTGGTGACTTGTGTCCAACCACCGACATTCTGTTGGCACCCATCTTCTCCTCTGCTGGAGAGCTTGGTTGCTGTAAGAAGCATCTCATCAATGTACTTCTCACTGTCTTGAATGCTCCTCAGCCTCGCCACCTCCTCTCTGAGTTCCTCCACTTGTTTCCTCAGAGCTTCAGCATGCAGGCACCCTGCACATGGAACCGGTCCTTCAACTGGCATTAGGACCTCTGTCTGGACCAAGGCAGAAGCTGTAACGCAACAGCTTTAGCGATATGATTTTTCCCAGCCATTGTTCTGTTCGTGGAGCTTAGGTATCTGTTAAAGCAAAAGAGAGGGATCTACCAAGTACCAGCCGGTTTCCCAGCTGTCCTTTCAGAGAAAAAGCAGTTAAATCTCTTTAATTATATTCAAAATGTGCTGGTCCAATTCTCTGTGCTTTGTCAAATGGGGAGGTGCCCTATAAAGCAAGACTACTCGCTAGGGGTGGGTGGGAGTCGGGGTGGGTAGGGAGAGAACTAACTCCTGATTAGGTGTTAGCAGTTCCCAAAGCTGAGGAGGTTACTGGAGTTCAACCACCTACTGTGCTCAAGGAAAGTCCCACTAAAGCACCAAAAAGAAAGTAACCTTGCTTTAAAAATGTTCAAAAAACCCTTTTAAGAGCTCCCAGTCAGAGAGCTAACAATTTAATATAAAAACAAACCCTTAAATCCTTACTGTTGGTTGATCTGGAGAGCTCCTGTAGGAAAGCCTGAACAGGGCAGGGCACTGGAGCCTTTTATGCAGGCCCTCAGCTGCTCTCAGGTAATCAGGCCCACTAACTCCTGATTAGGTGTTAACAGTTCCCAAAGCTGAAGAGGTTACTGGAGTTCAACCACCTACTGTGCTCAAGGAAAGTCCCACTAAAGCACCAAAAAGAAAGTAACCTTGCTTTAAACCTTTATTGAGGTTGTTGTTCTTGATGATAGGTTTGATAGATGCTTGCTTTAGTTGTGGAGGGAAGTATCCTTGGGTGAGTGAAGATTCAACAATCATTTGTAGGTAGGTATGGTATTAGATATTCCCTTGTTTGCTTAATCCAAATAACTGGACGTGGGTCTATGGGCAAAATTGTTGTGTTGATATTAGATATGATGGAGTCGAGCTATTTTTCTTGTTGGGATTTGGAATGTGTCCCAGGCTTCATCTGTGTTGTACTGAGAGTTGTTTTTTAAAGTGGTTTTAGTGTATATTTTTGCTGTATAAAGTTCACCATATCTTGTAGGGATATGGAGTTTGAGTCATCCGGTTGCACTGGATCCTTTGTTAGTCCATTCACAATAGCGAAGAGCTACCTTGGTTTATTGATGGAGTTCCTTATTAGGTTTGAGTGGTATTCCTTTTTGCAGTTATTGTGTTGTTGTAAAGGTCTTGCATTTCCTTGTATCTTGCTAAGTGTTTTTGGCTTTTAGTTCATCGCCATACTCTTTCCATTTTCCTTAGTTGCTTCTTCAAATTATTGATTTCACCTGAGTACCAGGGGGCATTGTGCTTCCTTCTCACCCTATGTAGTATTTTCTCTGGTGCTGTTGCAGCATTATGGAAGGTGTCATGCCATTTTGTGATGGCGATGTCCAGGTCTATTGTACATTGCTCTAGTCCGGGTAGAACCTCTGCTAGGAATTTATCTTTGTTGAAGGTGTGGAATCTTCTTTTTTCCTTGAGGATTGGTTCAGATGTGTCCTTGAGAGTCCGCGGTGTTATGGAGAAGTTGATCAAGTGGACCAATGGTCATTTCAACCTGTACCTTATGATCAGGAACCATTGGTGATGAAAGAAGAAGTTGAAGCAGCATTGAAAGCCTTATTAAAGAACAAAGCATCAGGCATTGATGGCATTTCCACTGAAATATTACAGCAATCGGATTAAGCTGTGACCATAATTACAAGGCTCTGCCAGGAAATTTGGAAGACAAATTTATGGCCAACTGACTGGAAAAGATTTGTTTTTATACCAATACTGAAGAAGGTGATCCGATTGACTGTGGAAATTATCGCACAATCGCTTTGATCCCACATGCCAGCAAGATTCTACTCAAGATCATTCAGCAGTCTTAAAACCATAGTGGAACGAGAACTGCCTGAAGTACAAGCAGGGTTCAGGAAAGGTTGAGGAACGAGAGACATCATTGTGGATGTGAGATAGATCCTTGAACAGACAAAAGAATACCAAAAAGATATACATATGTGTTTTATTGACTAAAGGAAGGCTTTTGACTGTGTAAACCATGAGAAACTCTGGGCCACATTAAGAAGCATGGGTATACCAGAACACCTGATAGTTTTCTTACACAACCTTTACATTGACAAGAAGCAACAGTTCAAACGGAACAAGGAGAAATAGAATGGTTTAAAATCAGCAAAGGTGTATGACAAGGCTGTATACTTTCCCCCTACCTGTTTAATTTATATGCAGAACAAATAATCAGAGAAGCAGGACTGTATGAAGACAACAAAGGTGTGAAGATAGGTGTAAGACTCATCAACAACCTTCGCTATGCTGATGATACCACATTACTGGCTGAAAGTGAAGATGATCTGAAACATTTGTGTCTCAAGATCAAGGAACATAGTCTTAAAATGGGCCTGCACCTTAACGTTAAGAAGACAAAGATCCTGACAACTGGTAAAATCAATAAGTTCATCATTGATGGAGAAGAAATTGAAATAGTTGACAACTTTAACTTACCAGGATCAGCAATCAATAAAGAAAGGACAGTCAAGAAATCCGACGATGCATTGCTCTTGGCAGACTGGCTGTGAAAGCCCTAAACAAGATTCTCAAGAGCAGAGATGTCTCTCTCCATACAAAGATTTGACTTGTTCAAGCCATGGTGAAAGTTGGATAGTGAAAAAGATTGATAAGAGGAAAATTGATGCTTTGAATTATGGTGCTGGCGATGAATACTGTGTATATGATGGACTGCTGAAAAAATAAACCAGTCAGTAATAGAGGAGATCAAACTGAAGCTTTCCTTAGAAGCTCAGATGACAAGACTTCCACTTTCATACTTTGGACACATCATGTGAAGAGAGAAGTCATTGGAGAAAGACATCATGCTTAGCAAGGTAGAAGGTTAACATAAAAGAGGAAGGCTGGCAATAAGATGGACTGATACCATAACAACAGCTATGGGTGCCACTCTATCAACAATAAGCCGCCTGACTGAAGACCAAACACAGTTTAGGTCAACTATCCAGAGGGTCACCGTGAGTCAACACCAATTCAATGGCACTTAGCAACAACAACACAGACTAACAATACCTCATCATAACACATAGAGCAATTTAAAAAGGGGCCCTTCCGGACGCTCAGAATTTGGACAGGCTGGATTTGCACCCGATTCTGATCCTGCAGGGGCTAAACGTCCCCGTGGGATCAGAATCGGGTGCAACTGGCCTGGACGGACAGGACCTGCCCCAATTCTGAGCCCTTGGATGCCTCGTACCCTCCCCGTCCAACCCAGCCATGGCTCATGCATGGAATCTGGTGCTGTGGCGTTCCATCGCCATGGCACCAGGATGCCATGCAGCAACCACGTTCACCCCCGGATGCAGGTTAGCCTTCTTTCCCTGCCGCCCGACCCCCAAATGGGCCTGATGTAGCCAGGGTCAGGCTGCAGAGAATCTCCTGTGCCCTTCCCATCTTTCGGGATGATCCACTGCCACAGAGTGCTGCACTCGGGGGGACTTATTCCACCTCCATGGTGGAATAGATCCCCTGTCTATTCCCCAACCCAGACGTACAGGGCCCTTATCAGAATTGACCCCCATATGTCTGGGGTCATAGGGTCGCCCCTGCACTGCCCACTCTCCTCCCTGTCACTGCCTCCTCCCACCCCCGTCCAGTGCTCCCTGCACAGTGGGCCTGAATGTGTGGGGAGCTCTGGACCTGGAATCAGGTCCCGGCGGCTACAGGGGTTTGGACATCCACCCCAAACATCCAACTCCTCTAGTTGCCACTCTGCATGCCACCCATAATATCTACTCTTCATAAAAATAATAGTATAGGATATTACTTAATTTACAAGATCTTACAATGACCTCAGACTACAGACTGGCATATACTTCTGCAATTTATTTACAACATAGGCTGGAAGCTGACCATAAAAATATTTAAAAGTCAAGACAAGCATTTTAAAAATGCAATGCTTCTCAATCGGAAGCCAATGAAGTGAGTTTAAAACCTCAAATCAAAAATCATTCTCACAGAAACATTCTGTATTCATTGTAGTCACTTTTTTGATTTTGCAGTCAGTCCATAAAACAGAGTGTTACAATAATCAAGCCTTGTTGTTATAAATGCATATACAAGTTGTAAAATCTCAGATTGCGAAAAAAATCTGACAGATCTTATATAATTGTTGCATGTAATAGAAACAGATCTTAACGGTTTGGGAGATGTGTCCATCAAAAGAAAAATCACTATCAATAATAACTTCCAAACTGTGAAGCTGACTCTTGATTTGAAGCTGTACTCCCTGCAAAAAAAATGTTGGGGTAGGGGAGGAACTATTACGATGAATCCACAAAACCTCAGTTTTTGAAGGATTAATCTGTAACTTATTCTATACCATCCACTGTTTAACCAAATCCAAACAGGACACCAATCTGGTAAGTCCAGAGGTTCGATCTATGTCAAAGGGGGACATACAGCTGAATATCATCAGCATAAGAGTGTACTTGAACCCCTTCTGCGGAAATTGCATCAATTACAGGCTTGTCTGTGAATTCTCACTCATTCTTTCTAATCGTCGGAATGTTTGTCCAAGTTTGATGATTGGGACAGATTCTGGATGTTTACTTTCATATTTCAACACTCTTTGCATATTTGGATCCGATGATGCTGTCATGTAGGCCTGGAGGCCTATGATAGTAGCTCAGTAGGTGTAATCAATCTCTATAAGTCCTAGCCGTCCTTCAGCTCTAGGAATGTACAGTCTTGGCATACACTGATTCTTGTAAATTACTTCATGAGCATGGAGGATTTTTTTCGTTCGCACATCCATTTTCCAAGATCTTTATGAGGCTAGTCCACATTCCCAAAGCTGTATGAGAGTATAGGAATTGCCATTTGATTGATGGCTTATATCTTATTCTGTGATGTTAAAGCACTTTTCAATAACAATTTTAATCTCCTGTAATATTCTTTACTGATCTTCTCTCTCAATAGTTTCCGTTCGAATGCCATTCCTTTCTCTATTCCAAGATACTTATATACACCTTCCTGTTCAAGGTCCTTGATGTCACAGCCCTCAGCAAGGGAGATGTTTTCAGTTTTGCTCAATTTTCATCTGAAAAAGGTTGCCTTAGCACACTTGTCAAGGCCAAAGGTCATCCCAATGTCATCAGAAAAGCATTTCACCACATGAAGTTGCTCTGCTAATTGTTGGTTGCTGGAACTGTAGAGCTTCAGATCATCTATAAATAGTAGATGGAAAGTTGCTTCTGGGTTTTTATTTTATTTTTATTATACTGTGCTCTTTAGAATCAGTGTGCTTTACATGTATACTAACAGGTACTTTTTATTCCCTTGTCCCTGAAGGGCTCACAATCTAAGTGTACCTGAGGCAATAGAGGGTTAAGTGGCTTGCCCAAGGCCACAAGGAGTGGCCATGGGACTAGAGACCCCAGTCCCTCTGGCCTGAAGTTGCTTGTCCCCATGCAGGAATTGAACTCTTGGCCTTCTGGCCTGAGGTAACCTGTCCCAACCACTGAGCCACTCCTCAGGTTGTTACCTTCTTTAGGATTCAGGCTAAATCCATATCCCAAAGAGTTGATCACTCATTGGATTAAGCGCCAAACAAAACAGAAGTGGTGACAGGGAATCTCCCTGAAATATTCCTCGCTGGATCTTAATGTTAGGAATGATGTACTGACCATCTTCATATCTCAAAAAGAGTGTGGTTTGCCACATTGTCATAGTGAACTTAATGTACCCTATCAAGCCAGGGTTTATTTTATACAGTTCAAGGCAATGTATTATCCAACAGTGTGGGATGCTGTCAAAAGTTTTCTTATAATTAATCCATGCTACAGGACCAAACCTAGCCCTGTGCGAGCAGTGCTGCTGCACAGGGCACAAAGGCTTGGGGGGTGCATTTCGGCTGCGTGCTGTTGCCCTGCCGCTGCCACTTTTTCTTCTCTCAGCGGCAGCAGGGCAACAGCAGACAGCCAAAATGTGCCCCCTAAGCCTTTTTGCGGCACTTTAAGCAGATCAGTCCCTCCCTCCTCTGACATGATGTCAGAGCAGGGAGGGACAGATCTGCTTAAAGTGCCAGCGACTTGCACATCAGGCGCGTGCCCTCTCCTCCATCTCCATCCAGATACTTTCTGCTCTTTCTCTTCTGCTGGCGCCGCCGTGGAGAAAACAGAGGGTGGCAGCAGCAGGGCAAGAGCAGTCAGCAGCTGGACGGATGTATGGGGAGGAGGGGAAGGGGCGTACACCTGATGTGCAAGTTGCACAGGGCGCGATTCTAGCTTGGTATGGCCCTGCCATGTTATACTGAGATTTCTGCCTTTCTTAGAATTGGCCATGATGGCCTTATTCAACATTAACTGATCTTTGGTTCCATATGTTCCCCTCTTATTGCCCTTTTGCTCTATTGCCATAATGTTATTGAGCTCAATGTGTTCGTATATTCTGTCTGCATCTATCACAGTAAACAGCTTATAGATTGTAGGTAAGCAGGTTATTGGTCTATAATTTTTAGCAATGTTACTTGGGTCTCCCTTCAGAAGGAGAAATGTTCTTCCTATAATAAGGGGTGTTAAGTCCGGCTGCTCGAACAATTGATTTTTGCAGTTCGCCAGGTCTTGGTAGAGTGATGTTCACTATTTGAGCCAAAAGTTGGTTACTCCATCTGGGCCAGGGCTCTTCCAGTTTGGGGCTCGTTTTAACCTACTTTCCAATTCTTTCTTTGTTACTACAGGCCATTCCATAGGTTTGATGTTTGATTTTTCTAAATGCTCCTGTATGCAGGGTAACCATTCTGCTTCTTGATTGTGCTGTATAGCTTCCTCATAGCTTTCTCTAGAAGGTTTGAGTTTCAGATATGGTTGGTGGTGCTTTTACCAGATTAATGCTCTTTCCCAGTTCCCTGTAGAATTGTTTTGGGTTCTCTCTCAATAGTTTATTTTGATATCATTCTCTCCTCTTTTCTTCATATCTTCGAAGTTTTTGAACTTTTGCTGCTATTTTCAATTTATTGTTAGAACATATACATTTCTGGTCTTTTATTAATGTGGCATGCTTCAGCTTGATGTCTTCGATCTTCTGTAATATCTTTGATGATGTTAATCCTTTTAGGTACCCGGCTATCATAGATACCTCTGCACACAATGATGGTATTTTACCTTTGATGCACTTTTTCCAAGGAGGAACTATTGTTGTTCTCTTTTTCTTCTGGCCCTGCACTTTAGTTGGTAGTATTCTCACAGTAATAAATTTAGCTGCACAATATTATATTCAATTAATTTTGGTGATGTCAATAAATGGTCTCTTTATACTAGACATGGCATTGTTCATCTTAATTATCACATACTTCTAACCTTAGGTGTTAAATTTAGCTTGGGTAATCTTTCCCTTGCTGGGAACCCAGCATATTCATCTCTTTCCATGTGGACTAGGAGTTCTATCTTGAATTCCTCCACCTCTGAGTCGTTCTCCTCTGTTACTTCAACTTCTTTTCTTCTCCCTCTTCATTTAATTTGTTGACCCTTCCTTTATGCAGCTCACACTCCTGCAGTTCCAGATCTCTCAACTCCATCTCCCCCTCAAACTCTTTTCCTTTTCTGCATCTTCCTTTCTTCTGGTATTCTCACCTAAGGTCCCCTCCTCCCTGTATTTCTTTGTCCACAGAATCCCTCAGTTGCTTCATGATGTTATAATTCACATACTTCTTTTCTTTGATCTTTAAAATTAAAGATCTTAAATTTGCATCTGTTGCTTTTTACAGTTTTCTAATGGCAATTTTCCTCTTTCTTCCAGCTTTTGGTGGACTGTCTTTGTATACCCTCTTGATTGAAATATAGGGTTTGTAGCATAAAAACAGCAGTACATTATCTCCTCTTTATCTGCAGAATTCCACTCAACTGTTTTTAATCTCTTAACTTTTTATTAATTTCTGTGGTTTATCTCCTGCCACAGTGGGTCCATGAACAGGCTCACCATGGCCATTATCCGTGGCAGGGATGTTATCTACATCTGCAGCACTTGCCCTATCGTAACTGCCATCGTTAGTTCTAGTGCGTAAGCTACGGGTGGATATCTTTTTATCATGGGTGACATGCGGCCAGTAGGCATTTTTCTTCTTCATTCCTACCATACTTTAATTGTAGTGTCACCCTGCTGAGATATGGTATAGATGTTATACAACGGGGCACCACATGAAGGTACTCATCAAGACTTGAGGAGGGAACGCTATTCTCTTCCCCCAAAAGGTGCACATCAATTCAACGGCTGCTGCACACCCCTTTGACCCCAGCTGCCACACACCCATTTGACCCCTCCTGCTGCACACCCCTTTGACCCCAGCTGTTGCGCATCCCTTTGATTCCTTTGGCATTTTGGGGGATTATGAAGTAAATCTAGTACTGGCTTCCCACTTGCAAAGAATCTCCCTGCTCACAGGATACAAAATGAACCAGAGTTGAGACCTGCAGGTCAGAGTTTTGGACTCAGGGCTTCATGCTCTGGCTCAATTAAGGAAAAATTCTACAAACCAATCCTTAAGAGCCGCCACCAGGCCTGGTGTGCTCAATCTCTGAGTTACGGATCTCGATCTGCACCCCAGGGAGCTAGGCCAAAAAAAGATTATACTGTACCAGTCTAAACTGCAAATACCAATTGAAGGCAGAAAGGGCTACACCACTTATACGGTGATGATATCACTGAAAAATCTGTGTTCTCTGCCAAGTCCATATTTTCACACCAATGCATATATCACACCAATGCAGAGAGATTTCTCTTTCCCTCTTTCTAGTTTAACACACAGTGCCTCCTCTCTCCCTTGCCCTGCATTTCTATAGCTTTAATATTATTTTTTACATATAGTGCCACTCCTCCTCCCCTTCTTCCTACCCTGTCCTTTCTGAATAAAGTATGGCCTGGTATAGTTATATCCCAGTCATGGTTGTCCATGAACCATGTCTCTGTTACTGCCACTAAATCCAAGTCAGCTGCTCTATAACAGGATCTGTCTGACACGTGTTTCGGCTGAAGCCTTCTTCGGGGGACTGAGACCTTGTACAAAAACATATACAGAAAACATTATATATATAAATGTTAGACCATCTTACACCTGGAAACATACCAGTCTAAGGCAGTCTGCAAAGCCAAAAGCTAGGATTATAATTTTCTTTCTTCTCTCTGCTGGTTTCTTGCTACCAATATAGAGTTTAACTGTTTGGGTTTTGGGGATATCGCAAATATAAGGTTTAACTGTGGTTATACATAAAGTTTGGGGATATTCAGACTACTGGGACTTGAGTATCCAGATAACAAAGATTTAAATCTGTTGCACTGTTTGGAGAATAGCTTGCTCTCAGGGAGGGGCTGTTTTTAGACCATCTTACACCTGGACACATACCGGTCTAAGGCAGTCTGCAGAAGCTGTGGAGGGCTTACAAAGCCAAAAGCTAGGATTATAATTTTCTTTCTTCTCTCTGCTGTTTTTTTGCTACCAATATAGAGTTTAACTGTTTGGTTTTTGGGATATTGCAAATATAAGGTTTAACTGTGATTATACATTAAGTATGGGGATATTCTGACTGACTGCTTTCCTGTGTAGCCTTGGAGCAGATATCTGTGGGTGCCCCAGTTCAGGAACAGCCTACTGGCCAGAGACACTTAGGTTCCCGTCCACCCTACCCCTCACCCCACCCACCCCAGGGGCTGCACTGCCTATATAGTGGTCACATATGTTGCCACCTATCCCTTTAACTTGGGTTTCAGCCTACCTCTTCTTCCTTTCTTCTGGTTTCTTCTTCTTCTAGCATGTTGTGAATTCAGTGCAATAACTGCGGTACATTCATTCCAAGACAAATCATTTGGAACCTAAGAGCTTGTCCTCTGTGCTTCAGGTCAGCTGCCATGCATAAAGAACTGACTCTATCAAGGGAAGACCTAGCTGCCAAGCATAAAGAAGTGGCCCTACTGAGGGAGGAACTGGCTGCAACGAAGCACACCTCTTATAGGATACAAACTGAACAACGTCTACCACCGCTCCCACAAAGAATCAAACACCCCAGGGACAAATGGATCACAGTGGGTTCTGGTAGATTGAGACCTGTAACACACAGACATCCTATGCATCAAGAGAGGTCCCTGCATGATGCCTCCTCTGCCTTGCCTAATGAGGACAAGGGACTGAGGAAGGAATTGACTGCAATGAAACACACCTCTTCTAAGATACAAACTGAACAAAGTCCACCACCGCTCCAAGAAAAAAGAATCAAACACCCCAGGAATAAATGGATCACAGTGGGTTCTGGTAGATTGCGACCTGTGACACAAAGACATCCTATGCATCAGGAGGTATCCCTGCATAATGCCTTCTCTGCCTTGGCTAATGAGGATGACCAATCCAAAGAAAATGAAGGGCCCTTAAATGAGACAGACAATGCCCAATCTCCTGCTAGAGGACCAAATACGAAGAAAACCTCACCAAACAGCAAACTGCTAATACTTGAGGATTCCATCATCACAGGCACCAACTTGGGGGCACAGTTCAATGGAGAGAAGATAGTCAAGTGCCTCCAAGACTCTTCAGCCAGCAGGAATACAAACCAAGATATTGAAGTACTTAGAGCAGACAGTGAACACAGATGTGGGAGGTCAAGCTCTGGACGTCACCCCCTGCAAAAGCAGAATAACATCAGAAGCAGCCACACTTTTAAACTACACATCAAAAACAAGTGGGAAGATGTGGACAGAACAAAAGCAATGCAAAATACACACAAGCCAGTTAAATCCTGGAAAGCAATGAGCACAAATGCTCGAAGCTTAGCCAACAAAGTTCCGGACCTGAAAGCCCTAATGGTGGAAATGGATTTGGACATTGTAGCAATTATAGAAACTTGGCGTAATGAATCGTATGAATGGGATATAGCCATAGCTGGCTATAATCTATTCAGAAGAGACAGAGAAAATGGAAGAGGAGGAGGAGTAGCTTTGTATGTCAAAAGCAATATTAAAGCTACTGAAATGCAGGGGGTATGGGGAAAAGAAGAAGCGCTCTGGATTTTGTTGGAAAGAGGAGATGGCACTGATGTCCATATTGCTGTAGTATACAGACCTCCGACACAAATTGAAGAGATAGATAACGAATTGATTATAGATATTGCCAAGATAGCCACAAAGGGAGAAGCGATCATATTGGGTGACTTTAATCTACCTGAGTGGATTGGATAATTCCTGCAAATCTGGAAATAAGTAAAAAAATTGTGGATGCTCTCCAAGATGCATTACCAGGGAAAGCTCAATGCTGGATTTAGTGCTCACCAACGGTGATAGCGTGTCGAATGTCTGTGTGAGTGCCCCTATGAGCAGCAGCAATCATTGCACGGTGTGGTTTGAGATAAAATCCATGGTACAGGCCAATCATAGCAAGCTCAAAGTCCTAAACTTCAAAAACACCGACTTCAATAAAATGGCCGAGTACCTAAAGAAGGAGCTGACCAGGTAGAAGGAGATAAGGGAAGTGGAATTGCAATGGGCTAAACTAAAGGTGGCAATAAAAGGGGCAACGGATAAATACGTAAGAAAAGTAAACAAAAACAAGAGGAGAAGAAAACCTATTTGGTTTTCCAAAGAAGTGGCTGCTCAAATAAAGGCAAAAAACACAGCTTTCGCAAAATTCAAAAGCTTGCAAACAGAGGAACACAGAAATGAATACAGGATCAAACTCAAAGAGACAATGAGAGAAATAAGGATAGCAAAATCAAAGGCAGAGGAATAGATGGCTAAAGATGTGAAGTGTGGTGACAAAACTTTCTTCAGGTATATTGGGGAAAGGAAGATCAGAGGTGGAACTGCAGGACTCAGAAGTGCTGGGAACTCACGCATGGAAAGTGACATTGAAAAAGCAAAATTGCTAAACGAATACTTCTGCTCTGTTTTTACTAAGGAAAGTCCTGGAGAAGGACCACCTGTGACTCCCAAATATAAAAATGGGAATGAAGTAGATACCACACCATTCACAGAAGATGAAATGTTAGAACAACTTGCAAAACTGAAAGTGGACAAGGCTATGGGACTGGATGTGATACATCCCAGGATACTGAAAGAGCTCAGAGAGGTTCTTGCAGGGCCGTTAAAGGATGTTTTCAAGAGATCCTTGGAAACAGGAGAGATTCCTCAGGACTGGAGAATGGCTGATGTCGTACCTCTACACAAAAGTGGTGAGAGGGAAGAAGTGACAAACTACAGGCCTGTAAGCCTTACCTCGGTGGCGGAAAAAGTAATGGAGGCGCTCCTGAAAGAGCGAATAGTGAACTTTCTCAAAGCCAACAGTTTGCAAGATCCAAGGTAACATGGTTTCACCGAAGGACGATCTTGCCAAACAAATCTGATTGAGTTCTTTGACTGGGTGACCAGGGAACTAGATCAGGAGCATGCGATGGATGTCATCTACCTGGATTTCAGCAAAGCCTTTGATACTGTTCCTCATAGGAGGCATATCAATAAACTCAGTAGCTTGGGGATAGATCCCAAGATGGTAAATTGGATCACAAATTGGTTGACTGACAGACGACAGAAGGTGATGGTACATGGAACTCACTCAGATGAAAGGAAGGTGATTATCGGGGTGCCCCAGGGGTCGGTCTGTGTCCAGCACTGTTCAATGTATTTGTGAGTGATATTGCTGAAGGACTGCATGGAAAAGTCTGTCTTTTTGCAGATGACACGAAAATTTCCAACAGAGTGGACTCCCCCGAGGGAGTGGTTAACATGAGGAATGATCTACAAAAGCTGGAAGAATGGTCTGATGCTTGGCAGTTAAGATTTAATGCGAAGAAGTGCAGAGTCATGCACTTGGGTAGCAGAAATCCAAAGGAAATGTATGCGATAGGGGGCGAGAGATTGAACATAAGAACATAAGATATGCCATACTGGCCCAGTATCCTGTTTCCAACAGTGGCCAATTTAGGTCATATGTACCTAGCAGTTTCCCCAAAAGACACAGGTTCCACAATGCTTGTACTGGGTCAAGCATTGATATCCTGGGTCCCTTCTTAATAATGGTTTATGGACCTTTCCTCCAGGAACTTGTCCAAACATTTTTTAAACCCAGCTACACTAACAGCCTTTACTACATCCTCCAGTAACAAATTCCAGAGTTTGATAACTGTGGCCTCCTTGCCCCGCCTAGGCGGTTGCCTATAGAAGGGAAAGGGGGCCCTTTCAATGTCCCCTTTATGTGAGCTCACAGAGCTAGGGCTTCTGGGAGTTGTAGTTGCTTGCACTGAGTTGTAGTTGTGAATAAATGATTAAGCCGAGGGTTTGAAAGCAACACAGGAAATTTATTTGCCTCTTTGGTTCAAGGAACTTCCATAGAAGCTTGGCACATCATATAAAGTAAGATACTTTTGCTCAAAAGAAAGATATCTTCTGTACAAAACTTTTTCCAGAGTCTCTAATTACCTCTGCTTCCCTCAGCAAGGTAAATATCTCTTCACGCCACAAATTATCACGTTACAGTCTTTGGCTAGCTTTAGCTTCCAAACAGCGTTCTTTAAACTGCAACACTTATACTTTAAGCCAAAACAATGGTCTTTAAACTGCAGCACTTATACTTTAAGCTTTCCTTTTTTTTTTTTTACTTGGATTATCACAGGTTTTGTTAATTGCTCCAGACACATTCAGAATGCAGTCCTGACGGTCTCATGCATTTTAAAACCACAGCAGCAACTTCATATCAAATCTTCTTAGGCTTGTTTTAACCACAGACATTCAAGCATAATAAGTCTGGGATTTTCTTCAGGTTTACAATCTATAGGTTTTCACTTTACCCTCCAAGATAAAGCACAGTCCATCTCACATTCTGAGAAATCAGATTCAATACCAGCCTCATCTATTTGCATACACTCACAGTCAGACTCTGCAGTCTCCGGACTGGAAACAGCTTGGGACAGCATGGGTTTAATGTCTTCCAGCAACTTAACAACCCGTTCCCAATGAGACCTCCATAGCCCATGTTCCCTGTAAAATAGTTATCTCCAAGTTATAATGCCCTGTTCAATGTAATTTCAGTTTGTTCAATGTAAACCGCACTGATGCAGAATAGCGCGGTATATAAGAGAATGTAAATAAATAAAAATAAATAAATAAATGCTGGTGGATGTCCAGTGGGGCGTTCGTGTCAATGTGGTCCTGAAGTTGTCTTTGCACTGTTTTTTCAATGATTTTGGCAAGGAATGGTAGGCTGGAGATGGGACGGTATGATTTTGGTTCAGAGGGGCTTAGCGTGGTGCTTTTAAGTATCGGTCGTATCATGGCTTGCTTCAGGGATTGCGGCATATATCCTTGTTGGAGGGATTCCTTTACTATTTTGTGAATGTGATGGGAGATCTGGCTTCTGGTGGCTTTGAGCCACGACACTGGGCATAGGTCTGACGGTGAAGTTGTTGTGTTGAGTCCATTCACTATGTCCTCTACTTGATGTGTTGATGGTATGCTGAAGTCCTCCCAGGTTTGGTGCGGCTCTTCCATTTCATGGTCATCTGTCTGCGGTGGGGGAGAGCATGTATGGATGGTATTTTTCAATTTTATGTACTATCACGCCGCCCGCTCCCTAACCTTGAGGGTTAAGGAGGGGTTGCCTTGTGATGCCCTTGAGGCAGTTAGTTGTAGTTGTGTTATTGTGCTTCGAGCAGTAAGGCAGGCAAAGAGAAATTTATTTTTCATGAGGTTTATTTTTCATGAGGCTTACTTTGCCATTGTGCAGTTCAAAAAGGCTACAGACGGTGCAGAAGTATAAACCAAAAACAAGATTAACTGAAACTTGCCAAACAGGCTTGTAATGCTGTATTATTTCACATTCACTTCATGTGGTTCAAACATACAGGATGCAACAGAAAAGTTCCTTTAACAGTAGTGCTCTGGTTCTACCAATCCCTGGTACATTAATTCATTCACCTCCCACAAGCTTTCTCGTGTAGGTCAAGTTAAGTGCCACTGCTATATTTCTTCATATATCAGAAAATCCTTTTTCCTTAATTGCCTCTGTCAATTAAGCATGTAGAGCAGTCCATTAATATATCTTCATCAGGGTAAAGCAGAGAATTAGAATCAGGCGTTTCTTCATTACAGCCAGTAACTGGTTCTGGAATACTGTAGTTAAAACTTGTCTTACGTTCTAAATACTCTTGGAATTCTTTGAGAAGTGATTCAGCTGGTGACTTCCCTTCACTTAGCTGTCTTCCCTTCCCCTCGGTGAGCAAATGTTGGCTGAGCCTCTCTATCTCAGGTTGCTTATCATGTTTGTTTGTATCAGGAAAACAAACATTTGCTGTGCTTCCGTTATCTCCCCACCTTTCCCTACACGTGGGTGCTGTGCATAAAAACTTAGCAGTGCTAGGAGGGTACTTAAAAGCATTTACGTCAGCCCTGTCTTGGCTAGGTGTTTCAGCTAGCTTATAGGAATAATTAGTGTTATTCAAAGCTTCTCTCTGCTGACAACAGCTGCCACCATTTTGTCTGACTTGGCTTTTAAAACTAGAACACAATCTTTCTGGCTTTAGAGCATAAACTTCTCCCCCACTGGGTACCTTATATAGAAGCTTTTCCTTTGGAGAATTCTTTGTCCTTCTGCCTTTATTCCATAGCTCTGCCTGGTCCTGTAGCCTTGGATCTCTCAGCGTTCCGAAAGAGTTCTGCCTCCAGCAGTTTCTTTCCTCATCTGAATCTTCCACCACGCTACCTGCCAGCTGCAGACTATTAGAGGAATTACTACAGCAAGGATACTTCCTTTCAGCCTTTCCTTCTGAAGCACTTGTTTCTCCCTCTGGGAATTCTCTTAGCCTCCGTTGCTCTCTTGGCTCCTGCCCTCTTAGCTTCTCTCGGTCCTGCTCTTGCTCCCGGTTCTGTGTGTCTTGCCTCCTCCTCCTTAATTCACTTCCTGGTTTCTGAGTATTTAACCAGGTGCTTCTAGCCTGCACTGCCCGCCTCCCCTTGGGGCGTGCCCAATCAAAAGCTTTCCTACTCTCCTCCCTCGAGGTGAGCTGTTCTGCTTGATTGAATCTGGTTTTTTTTCTTTCTGCAAAGAAATCCCTGCTTTCTCCTGCAGTACCGGCTTCTACCACCGGATGCTCATTTGTGTCCATCTGTTCCTGGGGAGCTACTGTGTCACAGTACTCCGCAAATTCCTGTGGGTCAAGATGGTATGTACAGTGCTGGGTAGTGTCTTTAGTGAGTTTCTGGACAATGTTAAAGAGTTCCCTCGGTTTGTTGACAGATTTCATGATTAGGTTGGTATGGTGCTGCTGTTTCCGCTCATTTATCAGGTTGTTATATTCCAGTTGCTTGGCTCTCTATCGAGTCAGAGAGTCATGCGACTTGTCCCGCCTCCATTTTCTCTCCAGCCTTCGGAGAATGTGCTTTGCATCCCTGATGTCACTTGAGTACCAGGGGGCATTGGACCTCCTGCATGATTGTGGTTCTGGTCTGTTGGGAGCTGATGGCTGCCTTAGCCATTATGCAGTTCCATTTCTCTATATTTAGGTCAATGGTGTTGTATTCCTGCTGGAGTTGTGGAATGATTTTGTTTATGAATGAGTCTTTGTCGAAGGCTCTAAAACGTCTGGCTATGCTCTCATCTTCCACGTGTTGAGTGGGTTTATTCAGGGTCAAAGTGAATGCAATCACATGATGATCAGACCAAGGGACCGGCATGATTGCTGGTACTGTGGTCTTGCCCTGTTCCACCAACTGCGTTGGAATAAAGACCATATCCGGAGTGGTACCATGTTGGTGCATTGAGGCATTGATTGTCTGGCAATATTTTAGCGATGCCATGGTTTTTAGGAATGCTGCAGCTTCCTTGGTGGGTATTGAGGTTAGATTGTAGTCTCCTAGTGCAATGAGGGGTTTGTGCTTTCTGCTGTGTGCATATATTGCTTCAAGTACCATGGAGAGATGTTCAGCTGTGGCTCCAGGAGGCTTGTAGTTGAGGGAGATGCTGAGGTACTTATTAGCTATGGTGATTGTGCTGGATTCGATCAAATTACTGGTAGAGATTGTTTTAAATCTGTATTCTTTCTGGCTAGTATCAGCACACCTCCTCTTCTCTTTTGTGCTCTAATGTAATTGAATGCTGAGTAGCCTGTTGGAGTTACTTGATTTAAGATGACCTGGTCTGAGTCATCTAGCCAGGTCTCGGTGATGCATATTATGTCCAGTTTTGTGTCCAGGATGAAGTCGAGGACAGTATTTGGCTTGTTCTCCAGGACCAAGCAGGAAGTCAGTCCTCACATATAGGGGGTGACATCGATGTCGATGGAGTCCTTGCGGAGCATTTCCCAAGCTTTCCATGAAAGCCTTTGGGAATGCAGGCACGCATGCGCGGTTCCCTTCCCGCCTAAAGGTGCCATCTTGCTTCAGTCTCTCTTTTTCCGTGAAGCCCACTGGACGTGTGTCCTAGTCATCCCGGAAAATAGTTTGATTTTTTGGCGATTCTTCGCTATTTTTCTTCTCCGGTTCGACGCCGGTTCCCTTCCCGCTGGGTTCGGTACACCGGTATCAAGCCCGATCTTCTTTTTTCGGTTTTTGCCTTTCGTGGCTCGCATTCGCGCCCTTTTTTTCTTTTTCCCTGGAAGGCCGGTCCTTTGACCTCGCGGGGACTCTTTTTTCCTCGATGGCTTCCAGTGGCTTTAAAAAGTGTGATCGGTGCAAGAAGCTGATGTCTCTCACCGACACACACGACTGCTGCCTTCGGTGCCTCGGTCCTGATCATGACCCTAAGACATGTAGACCACGTGGGAAAATGTCTTCCAAGGCACTGCGAAGTCGTCAGCACCAAAAGGAAAGGCTTTTTTCGGACTCGGCCTCCGGCCGGGCTTGGACCTCGTCTGAGGCCTCGACATCTCGGAAATCGGATCCCGAGCACCATCATGGCTCCTCGGACAGGGGGTCCCCCGACCGGGAACGCAAGAGGAAGAAGAGGCTCGCGAGGGCGTCGTCGGAAGAGGTCCCTGGTTCCTCGAGGGCTAGGTCTCAGACCCCCGACCGTCGCCCCGGGCCCGTGGAATAGGAGAAGCCTTCCAAAGTTCCTCGAGTGGAGCCGGAGTCTGCTGGACACATAAGTCCTGTAGTCCTCGTGGACTCTCCTCCCAGAGAGCCGACGTCAGGCCCGAGTCGGGGGCTGCTGAGTCTTCTGAGCTGGGTCTCAGGTTGACAGCCTTGGAGAGCAGACTGTCTGCCTTCATGGAACAGCAGCGGGCACTGATGGCCAGCCTGTCTGGTGCATCTGCCCTGACCACTGGGACATCGACATCGAAGTCGACCCCAGAGACCGAGCCGATACTCGAGACCATGAAGGCTCGAGGTCGACCTCGGTCGCGGTCTCCCTCGACCTCCCGTTCAGGACCGAGGGCGTCGATGCCGGTGCCTTCGGCATCAGGGCGGGTGCTCACAGGCCCCGCGAGGTCGGACTCCGATTCCTCATCGGACGAGTCCGCCTGGGAGACGGAGGACGAGGAGTCCCCCGACACCTTCAGGACTCAGTGCGTCCCATCGGACTCACCGCAGTCTGAACCCTGGAGTAGATCCCCTCCGGAGGATACCCGGTTCTCGGAGTTCGTCCGGGATATGGCCACCGCGTTGGCTATCCCTGCAGACCCCGAGGAGCTCGAGGCCCTGCAGTACGACTCTCCTCTGAAGGAGGCCTTTACTGTTCTGGTTCCTCCGATGCTGGAACGGCTCCTCTTCCGGATGTGGGAGGCACCGGCCTCGGCGCCGGTTTTAAGCAAGCGGGTCGATTCGATCTATCAGCTCCGGAAGAATCCTGGCTTTCAAAAGGCGCAGCTACCGGGGGGGCGGAGCCTGATGTCCAGGGGGGGGCGGAGCCTGATGTCCAGGGGGGGCGGAGCCTGATGTCCAGCGGGATGGTCGCATAACGCTGAGGCTCCCGAGAGGCCTACTCAGAATCCTGAATTAACACCATACATACTTGGAACTTCTACTCTGATCTTGCAGGGGCACATTGGTGAGATGGCGGGGACCAAACCCACGCGCCTGGAATTTGGATCTCCAGCGGCTTCTCACGGCAAACGTTCCAAAACTGAACCCCCGTCCCCGCAGAAGGGGCTGGCCTTGCGCGAGGGCCCCGAAATGCAGCAGGAAATCCTCGCAGAGATTAGAGGGGTCAAGGACCTCGTGCAGTCAAACGGTGAAGCACTCCGAGCGCTGCGGGAAGATCTTGGTGTACTGCAGGGCAAGCTAGAGGGGCTCTCTTCGCGTCAGGACAAAATGGAGAGCATATTGGACTCCCATGCGGCCCGGTTGTCCAAACTCGACAAAGTTGAACGTCAGGTACGGGCCTTGCAGAAAGAAGTGGAAGATGGCAATAATAGAGCGCGCCGCAACAACATACGACTCGTGGGCATACCGGAGGGAGCGGAATCGGGAGACATGAAAGAGTTTTTATGTAAAATCCTCCCTTCCCTGCTCCAAATCACCTTTACCAAAGATTTGGAGATCGATCGCGCTCATCGTGTACCCTCAAGCATAACGCTCAACAGGAAGACCCCGCGGCCTATCATTTTTCGACTTTTGAGATATCAACACGTGGAGCAAATTCTCAGTGCCTCTCGGGCAAAGGGCCATATGGAGTTTGAGAGCCACAAGATCTCCTTCTATCCTGACTTGGCTAAACCCACGGTCGACCGCCGAAAGCGCTTTCTGGAATTCCGACCGAGGCTTCAACAACTACAAGCACGCTATGGTCTGATGTACCCGGCCAAGCTCCGCGTCACGCTTCACAATCAGACAAGAACATTTGAGGACCCTGATCTACTAGCGGAGTTTTTGGATTCCAAAGAAGCCGACTTGATGCGCTGACTTCCAGAATATTCCTGCAAGCATTCCCATATCCGCTGTACCTGCCCTACTGGATCTGCCGCAGCCCAGCACAGAGTCAGGCGAGGGCAGTTTGTTTGCCTTACTTTTGATGATATCTGTGACCCGACTCCATCTACCCATAGTAGCCTCGATGAGTATCAGAGACAGTGTTAATTATGGACTCTGGTGTTTCTTTTCTTTTTTTTCATGTCTTTCTATCGCCTCTCTAGGGCCTCCTCCCGCAGACATATGGTCGCCATATTCATTGGGGGTTTTGCTTCTTCTCTAAGATACGTTGGTACATGCTTTTCAATATGGGGTGTATTAGCCAGCATACTCGGTGATTATGTCATTGTTGCACAGATTCTGATTATGTTGTATGTTTTCAAGCGCCCTTACCTAAAATGTCTATTACCGATTGATGGCACCATGTAAGATTTTCTCATTGAACGTAAAAGGAATCAATAATCCGATAAAACGGAAGAAAATCCTAAGCTACCTAAGTCAGGAAGCTGCGGATCTGATTTTTCTCCAAGAAACGCATTTAAATTTGAAGGAAATTCTTAAACTCAATATTAAACCTTACATGGTGGCCGCCTATTCCCCAGCCGCTTCTAAGAAATGTGGGGTTGCCATACTGGTTAGGAAATCTTTGCATGCTACTATGTATTCAATTTATCTTACACCTTCATGAACCTCTCTCTTGGAAGATCGTGGGACTCCGCTCTGTGGCGGAGGTCCCCTCTCTTCCTCAGAAGGGTCGCTTTCTCCTTGATTTCATGCTGGGTATAGCCATATGCTTAATCACGAGGAATTGGAAGGATAGCTCTCGACTTACTGTCAATGAATGGTGGAACCTCGTCTGCTTATATAGTAAATATGAGCAGATACCTCGGAGAGCTATTCCCCATGCCCAAACTCATTCTCGCTTGTCTAAATGGCAGATGCTCAATGATTATGTATAATCTGCTCATTGTTCCGACATGCCTGTTTAATGTGCACTCATCATGTTTCAGATCACCGTTAGGTCTTGTAACACAATAATGTAAGTACACGCCCGCTTCGGGAATGATTAGTTTTCTAGAGAAGAAGCAGGGGGGAGGGGGGTGGCAGGGGTTTACTTTGGTGTATGTATTACACTTTATGTATCTGTCTTTTAGCTGTATGTCTTCCTTTTCCTTTGTAGTTATAAAACGAAAATAAAGAATTAAAAAAAAAAAAAAAAAGGCGCAGCTACCACACCATTCCATGGTGGTGGAATCGACCATGCATCGCCTGAAAAGTCAGAAGATGCACTCCGCGGTGCCCCCTGGCAGGGAGGCCCGAAACCTCAATGGTTTTAGTAGAAAGTGCTTCCAGGGCTCGATGCTTGCTTGCCGTGTCCAGTCTTACCAGCTGTACATGGGCATGTACTTGCGAGACCTGGCCAAGGAGCTGGCTGGGTTCTCTGCTGGTCTCTCCGGGGAACCCTTGCAGAGGTTTAAGTCCTTGTCCTCGGGGATCCGAGAATGCTCCAAATTTATGTCCCGCGCTGCCTACGATGGCTTCGAGGCTTCGGCCCGTGTTGCGGCAGCCGGCATCACGGCTCAACACCAGGCATGGCTGCAGTCATCGGACCTCGAGCCATGTGTTCAGGACAAGTTGGTCGATGTCCCTTGCCAAGGTGAGAACCTTTTTGGCAAGCCCATGACCGAGAAGGCCGCACAGCTCGAAACCGAGCACCTCACGAGGACAAGGCTGTCTAGAAAGACTTCTGCCCCTTCTCACAAGAAGAAGGGCTCGGGTAAAAAGCCCTTTTACCCGAGGAAGGGCACTGCCTACAAACAGTACCCACAATATCAGGCTGCCCAAGCTGTCCCTCCGGGTCAGCAAGCCAAGGGGCAGGGTAATGGGCCCCGTTGGCAGAGGACCCCCAAGCCTCCGGCCCCTGCTCTCACTCAGCAGGGTGGGGGCTTTTGACTCCTTAGGCATAGCCTCTCCATCCCTGCTCTCCCAACCCTGCACAGGAGATCGCCTCGCCCTGTTTGCCCACCAGTGGCCACTCATCACTGGAGACAGTTGGGTGTTAAGCATAGTCCACAGGGGCTATGCACTACACTTCCAACAACTGCCTCCTCCATACTTCCCAAGGGAGCCTCCAAGGCCTCCCCTGCACACAGATCTTCTCCTGTTGGTGGACAGGGCGGTGGAGCCTGTGCCTCCCCACTTGCACGGTCGAGGGTTCTACTCCAGGCATTTGCTGGTACCCAAAAGAACCAGTGGCCTTCGACCTATTCTAGATCTCCGAAACCTCAACAAGTTCCTGGAGAAGGAAAAGTTCAAGATGCTTACTCTTGGAACACTTCTGCCCTACCTCCAGCAGGGAGATTGGCTATGCTCCTTAGATCTAAAGGATGCGTATTGTCACGAGGTTACGCCAGCAGAGCCCATAAACGTAAGGGAAAGTGAGCAAAACAGCAGGGAAAATGACAGCTCAGCTTCACAAATGGGAAAGGGTTGCCAAGAGCAACGGTGGAAAACACACTCACAAGGTGTTAGGGAACGCCCGAGCAGAGACGGAGCTCAGAGCTCATTAGAGAATAGAGAGCACCTGCAGGGAGGCGGAGCCCAGGCTAACACCAAGTGCAATATATTGAGGACTCACTCACCAACAGACAGAGCACGAATGAGAACACGGCAGGGAGAAAGAACACGAGAGAGAACACGAGAGGGACTGAGAACACGAGAGAGAGCTCAGGAAGGAACTCGTGAGAGAGCTGTGAGGACAGAGCCAAGGAAAAGCTCCAAGGAGTCAGAGGTTGGTGACTTGCAAAGAAGCTGTGGGGAACAGCAATGCATATCCTCCCAGTATCCTCCGGAGTATTGCAGTGAGGCAATAAGGAAGGGCAGTCCTACAGCTAAGCTTACAAGCTACAAACAATTCAACTCCAGGCAAGCAGAAGGGAAAAGTTCTTACCCTGAGGCACATTGGCTGGAGTTAGAAAAACGCCGTGAGAGAAGGGGAACAGAACAGAGCTATACACGTCATAGAAAGCAGGAAGCATTAGGATCTAGAGAGAGACGTATTCTCCCTAGTAGAAGGGATTTAGAACACCCAGACTTCCTCTGTACATACGAAGAGCTATGTAGAGCTCAGGACTCTAAATACAAACATTACGGTGATTTCCCACAAGCCACTAGGATAGTGGAAGAAGAGAATCTGTTCACTCCTCGGCAGAGACAGTTTAACTTAAAGGGCATTTTGGAGCCAGAAGTTCTGTCTGATGAGGGAGAAATGCAAGTGGAATTTCCTGAAGATATTTCAGAGGGTATAGAAATGGACTGTACTTACACTTTGTCAGATTGTATAAATTCTCTATGCTAAAGCAGCAAGAAGTGCTGATTGAAGAAACAGCTGCAAGTTTACACGTGAGTGGAAAGAACTGTTTCTGTTACTTTTGTGCTGTTTAATTAATGCTGAAGAAAGCTTATTTTTGTTCCAGTATTTTCCTTTGATTGTTACCAGACGTATGGTCTATATTTCTTTTGTGGGAGACAATGAGGCAAGAGATGGGATGAACACAGGTGCCTTTATTAGTAGTCCCCTACGCGTTTCGGCCAGAAGCCTTCCTCGGGGGGATATACTTAAAATATAAAATCATACAAGAAAATAAAATAATGTACAATTAATATGAAAATAAAAATAAAAATAAAAATAAAACAGGCATGTAACATATATTAACATAAATAAAAACAAATTGTAAACACGAACATGATATATAGTGTTAATAATAATAATATGAATAAGACTAAACATATGTGTATAATACCAATAAATAATTAAAAAATAATTGAAAAAAAATATATATAAAGATTACATTAAAAACAAATGGATCAAAACCAGCACTCGATAAACAAAATGATAAAAACAAAGAATAAAACTCTTAAGACGCAGGGCAGACTATAAGTGCTAATACAAAAAATACTCACAAGGCACTGTAGGGAGAATGATGTACTTTGGCCTATGTAAATGGCACCTATTAAAATACTGTCATTAATAAATAATAAATAGTGATATGAATAGCATGTTAAAACAATTATAATACAGTAAACCATAAAACTGAAGGCTACAATGTGAAACTAAGATAACAATAAAAATGTAATAAGGAAATCTGATAAAATTATTCAATTGAGTAAAATGTTGAAATAATAAACTAATATTCATAAATAAAGAAATTAGATGTAAATTATATGAATATTTACAAATGTGTAAATTTGAAACTGGTACCTGATCTTGACCAGTTATGATGAACGACACTGTATGGTAAAATGAAACATTATTAAACATGTTATCTTGTTGTATTAAAACAAGTAATGAATTGCTAAATTAATGTATGTAGAGGTTGGCCCGTGAGTTACTTACGTATATTAACCGTTGATTCTCTAAGGAAATATTTATGCATAAGATTGTAGAGACCAAACGTCTTTAAACTATTATGAAAAACTTAATTGAATCAAAAGTATATCGGACTAGGTCGTCTGTAAAAAAAACTTTATTGTATTGAGTAGAATAATATATCTACGTTAAAAGAATCCCCTATTGTTTTGTAAAACGTTCTTTTAAAAGACGGAGGGGCAAACCTGCAAGAATACATTTAAACTATAAATACTATAGAGAGATAATAAAACATTCCAATGAGTTATCGCCTAAGTGAGAATGAGTTCTAAAAAAGGGGGACGAGATATGTAAGTGTAAATAAGTAAAAACGTATTATCTAACATAGAATACAAGAGATAAAGAAATGGGGGCGGAGCCTGATGTCCAGCGGGTAAGACGCTTCGCGCTGAAGCTCCCGAGAGGCCTACTTAGAATCCTGACTTAATACCTATACAAACTTACTATTTCGCTCCGGGCTGACCGGGGTACCTCGGGGGAGATGGCGGCCCATAAACCAGCGCGCTTGGACTTCGGGTCTCCTTCTTCTTCTCACGGAAAACGCTCCAAAACAGAGGTGTCCTCCCCACAGAAGATGGTTCCATTTCGTGAAAACCCCGAAATGCACCTGGAGATTTTGGAGGAACTACGCGGCGTGAAGGAATTGGTGCAGTCCAATGGAGAAGCGCTTAGAGCCCTGCGAGAAGACTTTGGAGTGCTCCAGGACCGACTTGAAAGTCTCTCATTACGGCAGGACAATATGGCGGGGGTCCTCGACTCGCACGCGGTGCGCTTGGGCGCACTGGACAAGGCTGAGCGCCAGAT
Organism: Ichthyophis bannanicus; assembly: GCA_033557465.1. NCBI lineage: Eukaryota > Metazoa > Chordata > Amphibia > Gymnophiona > Ichthyophiidae > Ichthyophis > Ichthyophis bannanicus. Next base: position 738,974,333 of record CM066033.1, read on the forward strand.
ACAGAATCTTCAAAAAGAGTTAGAAGATAGCAATAATCGAGCCCGTCGCAACAATGTGAGGCTCATTGGAATACCGGAGGGGGTGGAAGCGGGAGATATGAGAGAATTCCTGCTCAAAACTCTTCCTTCCTTGCTGAAGATCACCTTTCATAAAGAATTGGAAATCGATCGTGCACACCGTGTTCCTACCCACATGGCGCTCAACCGAACGACCCCCCGGCCTATTATCTTTCGCTTGCTACGATATCAACAAGTGGAACAAATTTTAAATGCTGCCCGGGCGAACCATCATTTGGAATTTGAAGGTCACAAAGTCTCCTTCTTCCCTGATTTGGCAAAGCCTACCGTTGACCGACGGAAGAAACTCCTTGCTTTTCGCCCTCGACTTCAACAGCTACAGGCTCGCTTTGGCCTGTTGTATCCCGCGAAGCTCCGAGTGACTCTCCACAACCAAACCAGGACATTCGAAGATCCTGATCTACTATCAACATTTTTAGACTCCAAAGAAGCAGAGCAGATGCGCTAATCCAACGACGTGGACTTTTACTTGCCGGCTCTGTCCGCCATTTTGAAGGGCCCGATGCGGCAGTCATAGTCAAGCACAGGGACTACCTGGACTTTCTTTCTTTCTTTCTATGACTTTCGTTTTGTGGTCTCCTATCCCTCCATGATGTGTGCCTCGGTCGGATTCGGAGCACGCACAGTCCTACAGGTTATGTGTTTTTTCAATTTTGGCCTTCTCTGGGGCTTCTCCCCGCAGACACATGGTCGCCAGTAATTTTTGGGGTTCTGCTTCTTCTCTACCGCGCTGCGGTTTTTCTTTTTTAATGTGGGGCGCTTCATTGTATTATCTAAGCTTATTTTCTTTTATGCCATATGTACAGCCCGATACAGTCAATATGAGGGACATTGTGAAATTAGGTGCGCTATCATGCTCAGAATTTTTAACTTGTCTGAATGGCTTTATGTAAAATCTTATCACTCAATGTAAAGGGCATTAATAGTCCAATCAAAAGAAAGAAAATCCTTAGCTATCTTAGCCATGAGCATGCTGATTTAGCGTTTCTTCAGGAAACGCACTTAAACTCTGCTGAAACACTGAAACTCAATGTTAAGCCTTATATGGTGGCTGCCTATTCTCCCGCCGTGTCCAAACGGTGCGGGGTAGCCATTCTGGTTAAGAAATCTTTGCAAGCTACTGTAATTGATACTAGCGCTGATAAGGAGGGTAGATGGGCCCGAGTACATCTTAAGGTTGGAGATAGTGAATTTACATGTATTTGCATTTATGCCCCGAATGTGGACAACCCTGCTTACTATGCAAGTATTGCGCAGTTGGCACAGGCCTCTGCCAATACTCCATTAATACTTGGTGGTGACTTTAATCAAGTGTTAGACCCTCTGATAGATAGACAGCCGCCTAGAACGAGTAGTCCACCCAAGAGTCTTGCTACCCTTACAGCTCTGATGCAAGATCTTGCGCTGGTAGATATATGGAGGCTGCTTCACCCCTCCGACTTAGAGTTCACTTTCTTTTCTGCCCCCCATCACTCCCAATCTAGAATAGATTTCTTTCTCATTTCCAAAGCACTGATTTCTCAAGTAGACACGACTAGGACTCATCCTCTCCATATTTCAGATCATGCTGCCATATCTTTATCATTACGTGTCACTGCGCGGGACGATTCTCCCCGAGCTTGGTTTTTTGATAGATCCCTACTGGGTCAAAAAGATTTTCAGGTTGATATAAAGGCTGCTATCCAAGATTATTTTCATTTTAACTCACCCCATGACACAGCGGGCTGGGCTTGGTGGGAGGGTTTTAAAGCATCTATCCGTGCCACTATAACTAGCTATCAAATTCGGCAGGGGAAACAAAGAAAGCAGCATTTACTGATTCTAGAGCAGCAGATACAAGCTGGGGAGCGTCTCCTCACGTCCCGTACTGACCCATGTATTTTACTCCGTTTACAACGCTTGCGTTTTCAATACAATCAGCTTTTGTATACTGCTGCTGTTAAAAATATTGAATCACAACAAGGGCTATATTATCGGGAAAATAATCGTGCTGGCAAATTATTAGCAAATGCCCTAAAAGGTCGAAAAGAAGCCAAGCGTGTTACCGCCCTCCGTAATCCGTCGGGGGGGGCTTGGTCACTAAAGATACCGAAATCTTAGAACTCTTTCGTGATTTTTATACTCGGCTTTATCAATCTGAATGCGATTTTGAGCCAGATGTATTTGAACGCTTACTTTCAGGGGTACAAAGACCGACCCTATCTGATGAAGATAGAGTGGCCTTGGACACACCATTTACTGTCTCAGAAATTCATTCTGCTATCAAGAAATGTGCCTCAGGTCGAGCCGCAGGCCCAGACGGTCTCCCTGCTGAATTCTACAAAACCTTTCACGCTGACTTAGCTCCAGTTTTGAAAATTTATTTTTCTGCTCTGGCCGAGGAGGGTTCTCCTTCTGGGTCCTTTTCAATGGCAAATGTAGTAGTTTTTGAGAAAGAGGGGAGAGACCCGCAACTAACAGCTAATTATCGTCCAATTTCCCTCCTAAACGCGGACTATAAAATCTTTGCCACCATTCTCTCTACCCGGCTCTCGGATAAGATGCCTACCTTAATACACCCAGATCAATGCGGTTTCATTCCTGGTAGATCAACTGCTGACAATGCTCGGACTCTATGCCATGTACTGACTACCGCAGTTAATCTCGATCGCCCATTTGTTGGCCTCTCACTTGATGCTGAGAAGGCCTTTGATCGCTTAGAGTGGCCCTTCCTGTTTGCAGTCCTCCGCTGGTACGGATTCGGGGAAGGTTTTCTCCGTTGTCTTCGCACCATGTACGCACAGCCTACAGCCAGTATATGTGCCAATGCTTTAAAGTCTCAGCCTTTTCCCCTTCAACGCGGCACTCGCCAGGGATGCCCACTGTCTCCACTTCTCTTCGATCTTGCACTCGAGCCCTTGGCTTTACTAATCCGGCAATCGGAGGAGATTCATGGAGTCCCCTTCACCCATAGGGAAATCAAAATTTCAGCATATGCTGATGATCTTATGCTTTTTGTCTCTATAGACTCAGTACCGGCTGTCCTAGAGCAAATTGGTAAATACTCACAACTGTCCGGTTATAAGATAAATTGGACCAAGTCGGTAGCCTTTCCATTAAATCCTTTGCTTCATCAGGCAGATATGCAACCCTTCCCCTTCTTATGGCAACCTCGCATGGTCAAATACCTTGGGGTACACTATTGTTCTCCTTTGGAAGACACTATCTCCTTCAATGCCAAAGACTTAACCTCTAAAGTCCGGGCGCTTACTCACCGCTGGACTCCTTTAACACTTACCTGGTGGGGTCGATTAGAAACCATAAAAATGATGATTGTTCCGAAAGTGAATTATATCTTAGAAATGTTGCCCTGTCTCTTCCCTCGACGTATATATAAAGATATAGAGGGCCTTCTGACTAGATACCTGTGGCAAAACAAGACACCTAGGATAGCGAAACATAAGCTGCAAGCAGATAAGGAAAATGGGGGTGTCAGATTCCCTGATTTCCTGAAGTACCATCAATCTTTTCTTCTCAAACAAGGCGCTCGTTGGCTGGAAGATCCAGTACCGAGTAGACCTGTGTGGCTAGACATAGAAGAGGACCTTTGCAAACCGATTCCTCTTACTTTTCTCCCTGGTATGACTCTCCCATCAGACTCCCACTTTCCACCAATGCTTTTAGACACCTTAGGTGCCTTTAATAATCTCATGCACTCTTTAGACCCCCGACTCTGTCCGATAGACAAGCTCCCACTTTGGTACAACACTCGATTTCGAATACAAAATAAACCGATGGCGTGGAGCCCCTGGTACACTAGGGGCATTTGGATTCCTAGTCAGTTGTTCCATGAAGGTCGCTGGAAAACTTTTAGTGAATTGCAAATTGAATTTGGTCTCCCAGCGAAACATTACTTTCAGTTGGTGCAACTTCAGCATTGCCTTCGGAGTGCTAAGGTGCTCCCGCCATCGGCCTCCCCTACACAAGGTTGGTTGGAGACTATCTGATCTATCGGTAGTTCACCGGGTGTAGCATCCAATTTTTACAAAACCTTATGTAATGCTATAACTAGGGATACCCCTATAGCGCAGAAAGCATGGGAGAGAGAATTGCATGTGACTTTGACCCCGGAGCAATGGAGCCTTGTCTGGAGTAGAGTGACACGGGTCTCCCGATCCGCCTCACTCACTCAGACACTCTTCTTTCTGGCCCACCGGTGTTTTTTACACTCCTGACAGATTAGCCAAATGGAACACTACTCAGGGCAATAGTTGTTGGACATGTCATGCGGCCATTGGTTCACTACCTCATGTTATGTATGAATGTCCCGCACTACAGTATTACTGGAGTCGGGTCTGGGGTCGTATCCAGTCTATTTTGCACTTTCAAGAGCCCCTTACTTGGAGGATAGTGGGACTTCGCTCAGCTGCGGGGATCCCCTCTCTTCCAAAAAAAGGCTTACTTCCTTTTGGACTTTATGCTTGGCATTGCTATTTCCCTAATTACGAAATACTGGAAAAATAGCTCCCAGCTGAGCCCCAATGAATGGTGGAATCATGTCTGTCTTTACAGTAAATATGAACAAGTACCTCGTATGTTTGCTTCCCCCATTCAGACTCCTCATCATCGGTCTAAATGGAAGATGCTCAATGACTATGTACATTCTGCTCAATGCTCTCATCTGACTGTCTAAATTTGTATATATCTTTGTTCCATGATTATGCTGTATCGCAGATACTCTTTTGATTGTTTTGATGTATAATCACTGTTGTTTGGAAGCGCTCACATACTGACATAATCAGCTAGAGAAGAAGCGTGGGGGTGGGGGGTAATTGGGTTTACTTTTCTTTATTGTATAATTGTTTTGTCTCCTTTGGTGTGTTGTTTCTTTTGTTTGTTGCAAAATGAAAATAAAAATTAAAAAAAAAAAAAAAACAAGAGATAAAGAAATGACATAAAAGGTTTGTTCTAACGTCGAATTGCCGTTACAAACACTTTTGCGCAATAAACTCTGTTGTTCATGCCTTCCGCGATTAAATTTATTTAAAATCAAGCATATAAAAAAAAGCATATAAAAAAATAATAAAACATTGAAAACCATGCTGCTCACCTGAATGGAACAAAACAAAAACATGTCTGTACTTTTAAATGAAGGTATAGACTGAGCGATTAGGAAATGACGTCTTGACCTAGAGCTTTAAATTCTCAATATAAGAGGGCGTGCCAAAAAGATCTCTTATTATTTGTGAACCATTCCTACCTTTTATTTAAAAAAGGGGGGGCAACCTGCAGCACTTCAATCAAACCATAATTACTATAAGGATAGTGAGACATGATAAAAATTAATCGCCGAAGTGATAGACCAACGTGCATGAAAACCGGGTGGTAAAATCGAATTCTATAGAGAAGAAAAAACGAAGTATGTGGGTTTAAATAGGTCGAAGCATTTAACTACATTAAAATGTTATGAACTATTTGTACCAACGTCGAATTTCCGATACACCTTGCTGTTTATATAATTTGGAGTCAACCACGTAAAGAAATTAAAACATCGAAGAGCATACTACTCACCTGAATAAACCAAAATACAAACGCACTTCCAGAATAAAGGTGTAGACTGAGCTATTAAGGAAATGACGTCTTTACGTAAGGCTTTAAATACTCAATGGAGGAGGGCGTGGTTAGTGTAGTGACGTATTTCTTCAAGATGAAAATGTAAGATACACAAACTTATATGAAAGTTGTGCCAATGAAAGACTCAAGAAACTAGTAGAATATCCATATAATCATTATCAAATAAACGTTGTCCAACTAAAAGTATAGGGTGTTGTGTTATGTTGTACATAAACATATGTATGAAAACACGGTGTTATTTTGAAAAATATGATATTCTATTCTTTACATGACTATAAAAATACTGACAAATCAACTTCTTGATTTAAACCATTAGGTGTTAAACTGTTGAATTCATAAATGAATCTCTGTTCTAATTGCAGAAGAACTTTATCAAAATCTCCTCCGCGCCAACTGGGAACCACTGTTTTGATGACCAAATATTTCAAATCCTGAATAGTATGATGTTTCTCCAACCAATGTGTAACTAGTGGGCTGTCTTCTACTTTCCTTTGTAGACAACTTCTATGTTCTATGATTCGAGTACGGATCTGGCGTTTAGTTTTACCTACATATATTAAATTACATGGACATACAATCAAATAAATGACCTTTTCTGTTTTACAATTTGAAAAGTGATTAATGTAAAATTTACGCTGTGTGACTGGATGGATATAAACTTGTTTAACTGTAAGTGCATGAACGCAAACAGAACAATTACCACAAGGGTAGTGTCCTTTAATATGAGGTGATGGTTTGTGGTATGTGAGAGCCGATGAGACCAATGTATTTGCCAAATTAGAGTTGCGTTATAGGCCAACATAATGTTCTTAGAAGCTAAACTAGAGACTCCATTTAAAAGATACCATTCCTGTCTTAATATTTCAGAAATCTCTTTAGAATATTGTGAAAAAGTAAGTGAGCAAACAATTTTATCATTTTTCTGACGTGGCTTCTTATTTAAAAGACTCTTCCGTTCAGTGGTGCATGCCCTAAAAAAATGCTTTTTTGACACATCTTTTCGGGTACCCACGGTTTAAGAATCTCTGGCGCAAATCTGCTGCATGTTTCTCAAAATCAGGTTCTTTAGTGCATATTCTCCTTACCCTAAGGAATTGACTGATAGGTAAATTGTTTTTTAATGTAGTGTTATGGTAACTATCATACCGAAGCAGAGTGTTACGATCTGTGGGTTTTCGGTATAATTCTGTGGTAAACCCATCATTCCCCTTTTTAATATTAAGATCCAAATATGCAATACTTTCCATACTATAATTGCCCTCGAACTGTAAATTGGGGTCCAAGCTGTTAATCCATTCGAAAAATTCTTGCAGCATAGTTTCAGAACCGTCCCAAATTATTATAATATCATCAATATACCTTTTCCATAAAGTGACATGTTTTTTGAAGGGATAGAATTTGAGGAATTTCTCTTCGAAATTGGTAACATATAAATTGGCCACATCTGGGGCCATGGGAGATCCCATGGCCACACCTTTTATCTGTTTATAAAATATACCTTTAAAACAAAAAAAATTTTCAGTCATAGCCAGAGAAGCTAATTGAATGAGATAACAAGTAGGGGTACGTACTGGTTGCGGCCTACGTATAAGTGTATTTGCTAATACTTCAATGGCTGCTTTCTGAGGAATGTTGGTATAGAGAGAAACTATATCTAAAGTGACCAATATTAACTTATCGTGATATCCAATATAGGTGTCTAAAATATTAATGACATGGGTGGAGTCCCGTAAATAGGATTCTGCTTCAGAAACAAATGGTCTTAGAAAGAGATCCATGAATTTGGAGATAGGCTCAAAAAGTGAGCCAATGGCTGAAACTATAGGGCGACCTGGTGGGTTATCGAGGGATTTATGAATTTTGGGAATGACATATATTGTTGGTATAACAGGATGTTTCACTGTAAGATATGACACTTCTTTAGACGTAAGATAGCCGGCCTGATTGCCTAAATATAACAAGGATTCTATTCTCTGCTGTAAAATAGGAGTAGGATCGTCGAAAATTTTTTGATAAAATTGGGTATCGTTCAACTGCCGTAGAACCTCATTTATGTAGGATACGCGATTTTGTACAACTATGGCCCCTCCTTTATCTGCGGGTTTGATAACAATAGAGTTGTTCTTGCGCAAACCTTCCAATGCTTCTTTTTGTATCCTTGTAGTGTTATAAAATACTTTAGACTTAACATGATATAAATTGTTGACTTTAGATAATACTGTTTTTTCATAGGCCGTAATGAGGGGATCAACATTTGGAGGAGGCTCCCAGGTAGAGGGCCTTCTAACTACTGATAAATCTGTGGTCACTTTAGATATAGTTTCTCTCTATACCAACATTCCTCAGAAAGCAGCCATTGAAGTATTAGCAAATACACTTATACGTAGGCCGCAACCAGTACGTACCCCTACTTGTTATCTCATTCAATTAGCTTCAATTAGTGTTTGAGAGTGCAAAAGGCGCATGTTTAAGGATGATGATGAGTTTATGTCTAATTGGATCAAAATTTTAAATAAGTGTTCGTTAGATTTAATGATTTTAATTATTACTACATCTAGACGCAGGGCAGAGGTTTTTAAACCTTTGTTAGACACTTCTATTGAAAAACTTAAGAAATTGGATAACAAATATGATGAGGAAAAAAGGAAATTTGACAAAAATACAGTTGAGTATAAAAAAGAGATTAAAGAAATTAAAATCAGTAAGTATAAGCGTGATGAAGAAGATTATAAGATGAATACTGTTTACTATTGGACCCATGATGGGTCCGCCTTTAGGAACAGACAAAGAAAGGGTTCTTTTAGAAAACCTGGACACTCTCCTAAACCCACTACGAGAGACAATACCAGAACCAAATATAATAATAGGGACAGGTCACGCTCTAAATCCCCGAGAACCCATAGAAGGAATAGCTATAAAAATGATAACAGGATTAGAGAAAGAACTTATTCTAAATCGCCAGATTTTACACGAGGGCCCAAAAGAGGAAGGTTCACATCAGGAGAACATCATGAAGCTACTATAGATCACTCGGCCCCTCTGTTTTCCACAGCACCATCTAGATCTCAGGTTCAGAGCCCTCGTCGGGATTTTCACATGGACTCTCTTTGGAAAGGAGGTGGGCGGGATTATCCTCCAAATCCACCCAGGTCACCACGAAGATACAGGAACAACCACACACATCAACAGCAAGGCACCGCCCGAGATGCGGGCCTGAGGTCCAAGAGAAGATTGAACTGGGATCTGTGAGTAATGTTATCAATCTCTCAGACTATTCTCTTTCTGAAATTGAATTACAGGTATTAGAAAAAGGTTTATCATTTGTTCCCACTAAAACTCATGACAAATTTAATACTTATGTAGAACTTTATAAATTTTTCCGCAAACTCAAAATTATCAACTATTTCGGCGATAGTGAACTAGGTTCCACAGATTTATCAGTAGTTAGAAGGCCCTCTACCTGGGAGCCTCCTCCAAATGTTGATCCCCTCATTACGGCCTATGAAAAAACAGTATTATCTAAAGTCAACAATTTATATCATGTTAAGTCTAAAGTATTTTATAACACTACAAGGATACAAAAAGAAGCATTGGAAGGTTTGCGCAAGAACAACTCTATTGTTATCAAACCCGCAGATAAAGGAGGGGCCATAGTTGTACAAAATCGCGTATCCTACATAAATGAGGTTCTACGGCAGTTGAACGATACCCAATTTTATCAAAAAATTTTCGACGATCCTACTCCTATTTTACAGCAGAGAATAGAATCCTTGTTATATTTAGGCAATCAGGCCGGCTATCTTACGTCTAAAGAAGTGTCATATCTTACAGTGAAACATCCTGTTATACCAACAATATATGTCATTCCCAAAATTCATAAATCCCTCGATAACCCACCAGGTCGCCCTATAGTTTCAGCCATTGGCTCACTTTTTGAGCCTATCTCCAAATTCATGGATCTCTTTCTAAGACCATTTGTTTCTGAAGCAGAATCCTATTTACGGGACTCCACCCATGTCATTAATATTTTAGACACCTATATTGGATATCACGATAGGTTAATATTGGTCACTTTAGATATAGTTTCTCTCTATACCAACATTCCTCAGAAAGCAGCCATTGAAGTATTAGCAAATACACTTATACGTAGGCCGCAACCAGTACGTACCCCTACTTGTTATCTCATTCAATTAGCTTCTCTGGCTATGACTGAAAATTTTTTTTGTTTTAAAGGTATATTTTATAAACAGATAAAAGGTGTGGCCATGGGATCTCCCATGGCCCCAGATGTGGCCAATTTATATGTTACCAATTTCGAAGAGAAATTCCTCAAATTCTATCCCTTCAAAAAACATGTCACTTTATGGAAAAGGTATATTGATGATATTATAATAATTTGGGACGGTTCTGAAACTATGCTGAAAGAATTTTTCGAATGGATTAACAGCTTGGACCCCAATTTACAGTTCGAGGGCAATTATAGTATGGAAAGTATTGCATATTTGGATCTTAATATTAAAAAGGGGAATGATGGGTTTACCACAGAATTATACCGAAAACCCACAGATCGTAACACTCTGCTTCGGTATGATAGTTACCATAACACTACATTAAAAAACAATTTACCTATCAGTCAATTCCTTAGGGTAAGGAGAATATGCACTAAAGAACCTGATTTTGAGAAACATGCAGCAGATTTGCGCCAGAGATTCTTAAACCGTGGGTACCCGAAAAGATGTGTCAAAAAAGCATTTTTTTAGGGCATGCACCACTGAACGGAAGAGTCTTTTAAATAAGAAGCCACGTCAGAAAAATGATAAAATTGTTTGCTCACTTACTTTTTCACAATATTCTAAAGAGATTTCTGAAATATTAAGACAGGAATGGTATCTTTTAAATGGAGTCTCTAGTTTAGCTTCTAAGAACATTATGTTGGCCTATAAACGCAACTCTAATTTGGCAAATACATTGGTCTCATCGGCTCTCACATACCACAAACCATCACCTCATATTAAAGGACACTACCCTTGTGGTAATTGTTCTGTTTGCGTTCATGCACTTACAGTTAAACAAGTTTATATCCATCCAGTCACACAGCGTAAATTTTACATTAATCACTTTTCAAATTGTAAAACAGAAAAGGTCATTTATTTGATTGTATGTCCATGTAATTTAATATATGTAGGTAAAACTAAACGCCAGATCCGTACTCGAATCATAGAACATAGAAGTTGTCTACAAAGGAAAGTAGAAGACAGCCCACTAGTTACACATTGGTTGGAGAAACATCATACTATTCAGGATTTGAAATATTTGGTCATCAAAACAGTGGTTCCCAGTTGGCGCGGAGGAGATTTTGATAAAGTTCTTCTGCAATTAGAACAGAGATTCATTTATGAATTCAACAGTTTAACACCTAATGGTTTAAATCAAGAAGTTGATTTGTCAGTATTTTTATAGTCATGTAAAGAATAGAATATCATATTTTTCAAAATAACACCGTGTTTTCATACATATGTTTATGTACAACATAACACAACACCCTATACTTTTAGTTGGACAACGTTTATTTGATAATGATTATATGGATATTCTACTAGTTTCTTGAGTCTTTCATTGGCACAACTTTCATATAAGTTTGTGTATCTTACATTTTCATCTTGAAGAAATACGTCACTACACTAACCACGCCCTCCTCCATTGAGTATTTAAAGCCTTACGTAAAGACGTCATTTCCTTAATAGCTCAGTCTACACCTTTATTCTGGAAGTGCGTTTGTATTTTGGTTTATTCAGGTGAGTAGTATGCTCTTCGATGTTTTAATTTCTTTACGTGGTTGACTCCAAATTATATAAACAGCAAGGTGTATCGGAAATTCGACGTTGGTACAAATAGTTCATAACATTTTAATGTAGTTAAATGCTTCGACCTATTTAAACCCACATACTTCGTTTTTTCTTCTCTATAGAATTCGATTTTACCACCCGGTTTTCATGCACGTTGGTCTATCACTTCGGCGATTAATTTTTATCATGTCTCACTATCCTTATAGTAATTATGGTTTGATTGAAGTGCTGCAGGTTGCCCCCCCTTTTTTAAATAAAAGGTAGGAATGGTTCACAAATAATAAGAGATCTTTTTGGGCGCGCCCTCTTATATTGAGAATTTAAAGCTCTAGGTCAAGACGTCATTTCCTAATCGCTCAGTCTATACCTTCATTTAAAAGTACAGACATGTTTTTGTTTTGTTCCATTCAGGTGAGCAGCATGGTTTTCAATGTTTTATTATTTTTTTATATGCTTTTTTTTATATGCTTGATTTTAAATAAATTTAATCGCGGAAGGCATGAACAACAGAGTTTATTGCGCAAAAGTGTTTGTAACGGCAATTCGACGTTAGAACAAACCTTTTATGTCATTTCTTTATCTCTTGTATTCTATGTTAGATAATACGTTTTTACTTATTTACACTTACATATCTCGTCCCCCTTTTTTAGAACTCATTCTCACTTAGGCGATAACTCATTGGAATGTTTTATTATCTCTCTATAGTATTTATAGTTTAAATGTATTCTTGCAGGTTTGCCCCTCCGTCTTTTAAAAGAACGTTTTACAAAACAATAGGGGATTCTTTAACGTAGATATATTATTCTACTCAATACAATAAAGTTTTTTTTACAGACGACCTAGTCCGATATACTTTTGATTCAATTAAGTTTTTCATAATAGTTTAAAGACGTTTGGTCTCTACAATCTTATGCATAAATATTTCCTTAGAGAATCAACGGTTAATATACGTAAGTAACTCACGGGCCAACCTCTACATACATTAATTTAGCAATTCATTACTTGTTTTAATACAACAAGATAACATGTTTAATAATGTTTCATTTTACCATACAGTGTCGTTCATCATAACTGGTCAAGATCAGGTACCAGTTTCAAATTTACACATTTGTAAATATTCATATAATTTACATCTAATTTCTTTATTTATGAATATTAGTTTATTATTTCAACATTTTACTCAATTGAATAATTTTATCAGATTTCCTTATTACATTTTTATTGTTATCTTAGTTTCACATTGTAGCCTTCAGTTTTATGGTTTACTGTATTATAATTGTTTTAACATGCTATTCATATCACTATTTATTATTTATTAATGACAGTATTTTAATAGGTGCCATTTACATAGGCCAAAGTACATCATTCTCCCTACAGTGCCTTGTGAGTATTTTTTGTATTAGCACTTATAGTCTGCCCTGCGTCTTAAGAGTTTTATTCTTTGTTTTTATCATTTTGTTTATCGAGTGCTGGTTTTGATCCATTTGTTTTTAATGTAATCTTTATATATATATTTTTTCAATTATTTTTTAATTATTTATTGGTATTATACACATATGTTTAGTCTTATTCATATTATTATTATTAACACTATATATCATGTTCGTGTTTACAATTTGTTTTTATTTATGTTAATATATGTTACATGCCTGTTTTATTTTTATTTTTATTTTCATATTAATTGTACATTATTTTATTTTCTTGTATGATTTTATTTTTTAAGTATATCCCCCCGAGGAGGGCTTCTGGCCGAAACGCGTAGGGGACTACTAATAAAGGCACCTGTGTTCATCCCATCTCTTGCCTCATTGTCTCCTGTTGGAATAGCAAGAGCGTCCTGCTCTCCTTGTGTCTGACTATATTTCTTTTGTTCCATGGTTTTGAATCCGCCCCGGACGGGGAATAAAACCCAAGTTAAACCTTACCCTCTGCCTCAACTACAATTATTGGTACAAGGTACAAACTACGGGAACCAGAAGGCTTTGCTACTGCCTTCCCGGGGACGTAACTGCCAGTAAAACATTGCCCCATCAAGCTGTCCAAGCACTCCTTAGCCTCTGGGCCAGCTAGTGGGTCACAGTATACTCACATCCTCATTCATCCAGACCACAGAAAGTACCTCAGGTTCATTGTGGGAGGAAACCATTATCAGTACAGAGTACTGCCTTTTGGCCTCACCTCCACTCCCAGGGTCTTTACCAAGTGCCTGGCAGTGGTGGCGGCCTACCTGTGAAATCAGGGAGTCTTTGTCTTCCCATATCTGGACAACTGGCTCATAAGGGGTCAGACGTGCCAGGAGGCCCAACAAGCTACTCTCAGAACTATTGCTCTTCTTCAAAGCTTGGGGTTCGTCATAAACTTCGCAAAGTCCACTTTGCTCCCCTCCCAGAACTTGGAGTTCATAGGGGCAAGGTTGGACACTCTGTTTGCAAAGGCATTCTTGCCAGAAGACAGAGCCCAAAGACTGATCAACTTAGCAAACCAGTTTCTCAACAGGTCACTGGTCTCCGCCAGACTCTGCCTGAGGCTTCTAGGCCACATGGCTTCGACAGTACATGTGACCCCCAATGCCAGGCTACATATGAGGCCTGCACAGTGGTGCCTTCGGACTCAGTGGTCACAGGCCACAGGCAGCCTCAGAGACAGGATAAGGGTGTCCAGACATTTTCTGAACTCCCTCAGCTGGTGGCTGCACCCACCCAATCTGCTACAAGGGGTACCTTTTCAGAGTCCTGGGTTCACAGTGGTGTTGACCACGGCTGCCTCCCTGCAAGGCTGGGGGGCTCATTGTCTAGGCAAGTGCACCCATGGTCTGTGGTCTCCCTGGGAAGCCGCACAGCAAATCAATCTCCTGGAACTCTGGGCTATTCGGTTAGCCCTCAAAACTTTTTCTCAAGGCCTGGCTCATCAGTCTGTCCTGGTTCAAACAGACAACCAGGTAGCCATGTTTTATGTGAACAAGCAGGGCGGAACTGGGTCCAGGCTCCTTTGCCAGGAAGCACAGGACCTTTGCTTGTTTGCTCTCAGACACAACATGCTCCTCAAGGCAGTGTATCTACCTGGCCAGGAGAACTACCTGGCAGACAGGTTGAGCAGGATTCTGCAGCCCCACGAGTGGCAGCTCCTCCCACTTCCTGTTCAGCTGTTGTGGTGAGCAGACCTGTTCTGCAGAGCTCCTGTTAGGGAGGAGTTCCTGCTTCCTTCCTGTGGCTGGATGTCGGGCCCTGGGCCACCTCCAGCAGGAGAGGCCCAGGCTCAGAGGCCTACCAGGCCTGGTAGGCCTCCTTTGGTGCAGATTACTGAGGATGCTGGGACCTGTCTTCAGCCGATACCCCAGGAGGGGGCCTCCCCAGGTAGGACTACAGATGGTCAGGAAACAGGGACCCACTTGCCCGGAGGTTTGGGCCCGCTGCCCCAGGGAGGAGGCTCCTCTCTCCTCCCCAGGCAGGGTGTGGAGGCTGGGTGGAGGCAGGGAGAGGCCCTGGGGAGGCCTTGGAAGCCTGCCCCGTACGGTGCTGGAGGAGGTGGGTTCCCCCCTCCGCCTCGGGTCCTGGAGGAGGCCTCTACCTCTTCCAGTGAGGATGAGGACGGAGGGTCGGGCCTGCCATCCTTCCAGAAACCAGCTAGGGCCCCAGAGGAGATTGTGGTGGCAGTACGGCGGCTCCAGGGTCTCCAGAAGGAGGCGGCCCAGCTGGAAACTCAGCTCTCCCACCTGGAGAGCCTGCAGGCCACCATTCCCGGTGAGGAGTGGGTGGCCTATACCATCTATAGAAAGGGGGTAAAGCGGGCCTTGAAGGCTAAACACCAGGAAATCATCTATCTGAGGAGCCAGGGTTGTGGGTCCCTGTCTGAAGTGTATCACAACTATGATAGATGGCAGGGTAGATCTGTAGTCCAGGGGAGACCCCCGGGGGTGGGTAAGCCGGTAGGAAATCGACAGTCCCGTTCTCTGTTGCCCTTTCAGGGTGAAGTTGAATTGGTGAAAGCTGGTGCATGGGCGTTTGGGGGAGGGGTCCCTGCCCACCTAGATTCTTTGGAGCCAATGATGACAGCCCCGCCGACGACCCGATTGCAGACATCGATTTCCTGCACTAATGATTGGGGCAGTGAGAAGGGTGTCCGAGGAGTTGATCTTTCCCATCAGCAGGCCTTTCCCGTTCATTTACCTGCTCTCCCGACATCAGCGTGTGTTGGTGGGGTGCCCCAAGATGGCCGCCAGGCAGTTCCCCGTGACGTCAGGCTTCTCACCGTTGCCGCCGATGCAAGGATTGCCCCGATGGAGGAGGTCTCTGCAGGGCTTCCCCCAGCCCGATCGACACTCCAAGATGGCCGCCGCCAGGGGTATAACGTCACTTCCGGGTATTCCCGGAAGTGTGAAGCGAGCCGGGATTCTGTCTTTGCCTTGCCGCAGGAGCAGCGACGGCGGTCTGAGGAGGCTCTGCCTGGATTTCCCCGCTCGTCCTCCGCTGAAAAATGTCCTCGAGGTGGTGATTCGCACTCGGATCCGATGCAGCAGAGTCGGGGATCTCAAGGCTCTGTGCTGTTTGACCGCCGAGTTCATTCCCCTGCAGTGGGTACCGGATTTTCAGTGCGGACTTGGGGTGGGGGGGCTGCTGGGAATAGCAACTCCCCTGTCTTGGCTGCTCTTCCTGCTCCACGACGGCTGCAGGATGGCCGCCCATCTTTTTCAGAGGTGGCTGTCTGGCACCGGAGGGGTGCAGGACAAGGGAAGGAGCGGGGTAGGGGCTGCTGTTCGTTTTCTGCAGCCCCTGAGGGGAGTCAAGAGCAGGGACAGAATGTTTCTTTGTCTTCTGTGTCAGCGGAGCAGGAGGAACAGGTGCCTGCAGTTTCCGCCAGTGTGGATGAGGGGGGCCTGGCTCGCAGGGGGGCGTCCGCCCTTCCTGCTGGAACCGTGGCTACCGGCCAGGTGGTTCTGGACCCATGTGCCACGTCTGGCACCGACAACCAGGTAGGACCTGAGAGGGACAAGGGGCAGCGGGGTGGAGGTGTGGGGGATGTTCTGGGTGGGGGATCTGCCCTGTTGTCTCGGGCAGGTCCTGCCTTGTTGTCGGTAGCCGTAAAGGGGGTAGCGGACGGTGGGTTAGGGGAAGGGCGGATGGAGGAAAGGGGGGAGCGGACGACTGGTCATATAGTGGGGAAGGAGGTAGTGGCTGATTTGGAACGAGGGAAGGAGTTGTTCTCAGTAGGGTCAGGGGGGGCGGTGGTCCCCCTGGATCCCGGGAATGAAGGGGAGCGGGGTCCGTCCCCGGTAGTGGTGGCCGAGACCCAGGAGCCTTGCGCTTGGTCGGGAACGCGGGAAGGAGGGTGGGGGGAGCCTTCCGGTCCCCTGGGTGTCACCGAGAACCAGGTTTGTGATGCCCTGCGATTAGCCTTGGAGACCCCGACGGGCCCTCCTGGGGCTTTTGCTGCCTTTCAGCAGATGGAGGTGGCGGCAGGGGGTGATCCAGGGGTTCTCGGTGGCACCCAGGGATCCGGAAAGGATAGCATTCCAGATTCGGTTTTGGCAGAGATGATCTTGCCCAGTTCTCAGGTCGCCCCATGTGGGGAGATTGTGGATCCTGCAGACCAGCAGCAGGATCCCCCGCAGGTAGCAGCAGGGGAAGGCCAAGGTAGGCAGGGGATGGGAGCTGGGGGGTCGGCTTCCCCCCCCGTACCTTTGCGGAGGCTCTGAGGGGGTCGGGCACCACTCCGGGGAAGTCGGGTGAAGGTGGGGGGAGGGGGAACTCCCAGGGGAATGGTCCCGCAGGAGGGGGAGGAGGTGGGGGAGGGTTCCAAAGAGGGGTAGGGGGTGAGGTCCGACGGCGCAAAGTGGCGCAGATCCGATGGGCTGGAGAGGGGTCCCCTCCAGCCAGGGAACAGGTCTTGAGGATGGTCCTTGGGCTGGGGTTTCTCCCAGGAGATCTCTACGCCTTTATCCACATGAACAACACCATTGAATATGATGTTAGTTTCATGCTGAGACGGGGGCTGGAGATTTTCTGGGACCGATACCAGCAGCAGAGGGGGCAGGGAGGGTGGGCTGACTTTCGTGTTGTGCCTATCTCTCACCAGGGGGCGGTACCTGTGACCATCCTATCCAGGAATGAGTCGCTCCCAGGGCAGGACATCCAGTTTTGGTTGTCGCGCCATGCGGTGCTCCTCGCACCCCTGGTTAAGGGCGCTGGGCCCCTAGGGGTGTGGGACGGGTCGTGGAAGGGCAGGATCCGTTTGCGTGAGGTGGGAAACGTGGTGCAGCACGTGCCCTCGGCCGGTTTTCTCGGTCGGGATCGCATCTTGTGCTATTACCCCGGGCAACCCCGCGAGTGTCACCGCTGTGGCTCATTTCGCCATTTGAGCATGAACTGTCCCGAGCAGGTCTGCACCCGTTGTGGTGGACGGGGTCACGCCTCGGCCGGGTGTCTGCTAATTCGGTGTAACCTTTGCGGGGAGTTGGGCCACCCCTTAGCCCGCTGCCCCTCCGCGTCACACAGTGGACCGGGGGGGGATGCTGTCACTCCACCTCGGGCTTCTGTGCGGGAGGAGGTTGTGGAGGCCCCTCTCCCTCAGGAGGAGTCCGAGGGCCCTAGGGTAGAGGAGTCCATCGAGCCGAGGGAGCCACCAGGGGGAGGGGATTCGGGTAGGAAGGAGGAGAGGGTTGATGTGGTGGAGGTTAATGTATCACGACAGGATAGTGGGTTGAGGGTGGTGCCACCTGAGGAATGGACTACGGTCCCTTCCAAGGGTGGCAAGTCCAAAAGGAAGAAACGGGAGACATCCCCGTTGCCGGATGCAGAGCCCGTGTTGGACATCAACCGTTTTGTCTTTTTGGCTGCTGATGCGGCTGAGGCAGATGAGGGCTTGCCTGTGGAGGCAGGGCTTCCTGTGCGGCGCTCGGAGCGGTTAGCGGCGGGGGCGGCCCCTCTTCCTCAGCGGCGACCTTCAAAGATGCCGAAGGCGCGCCGCAGTCAGGGTCCTCCAATCAAGGGGGATACTGGCGCCCGACGGGTGAGGGAGGATGGGTTTGTACCCCCGCAGTTGGGTTCGGGGCCTTCGCAGGAGCCCCCTGCTGACCCGGCCGCCCTGGCCTCCCCCGCGGGGGTGGGCACTGTTGTATTGTCTCAGTCTTTGTCCGGGGAGGGGGGGGCAGTACAGGTGGTGGACCCCACGGAGGAGGTCATTCCTCCGACCCCTGACCCATTTGTGCCTCCTCATCCCGTGGGGGCTGGGTCTGCCCTCGCGACAGCTTTGCCTGGTGGTCCCGCGGGCGCCAGCACCTCCTGGGGTGACAGGGTTGAGCGGGAGGAGGAGGAGATCCTCGAGGTGGTCGACGTGGACCAGGAGGAGGTGCTCCAGCTCGCGGGCTTGTCCTGCAAGCGGGATTCTGGGGATCCTGGGGTTGGTGAGAAGAGGAGGAAAGGGTCACTGCACTCGAAATAGGCATGGCGTGCACTCCTGCGTTCTCGTGCGCCACCATCAACGTGGCCAGCATTTTCTCAGACCAGGCGCGGGCTACGGCCTATGATTTTCTTTCTACGAGTGGGCTGGATGTCATCTTCTTGCAGGAGACCAGGCTCACCTCGCTCGTTAGCCTTCATCGGGCGAAGCGAGAGTGGAGGTGGGGCCCTTCGTACTGGTCACTTGCGGCACAGCCCTACGCAGGAGTGGCGGTTTTGTTCACGTCTAACCGATTTCAGGTGCAGTATGTGTGGGAACTGGAGCAGGGCCGGTGTCTGCTCTTAGACGGCTACTGTGGGCCTCATCGGTTTCGTTTCTTGGTGGTCTACGGCCCCCAGTCTAAGTTGGCGCGGAAGACCCTGTTTGGGGTCATCCGCCCCTACCTACACACCTCCCGTTTGGTGGTCCTCGCCGGGGATTTCAACACCACCACCTTTTTGCAGGACCGAGGGGGGGAGCGTTGCCCACCTAGTTACGAGGGCCTCTTTTTGGCCGAGATGACCCGGACGGCTGACCTGGTGGATGTTTTCCACCGGGTCTTTCCACGGTCGCCGGGTTTCACCTACTACCATGGGACCTGCAGGAGTCGTATCGATCGGATATATGTGAGTGCCCGGGTGGAGTGTTCCCCTCCGCAATTGCAGGCGGTTGACTTTTCGGACCACCGCGTCCTCTCCGTGTCCTTCCTGGCTAACCACGAGGAGCTTAGCAGGGGTCCTGGCCTGTGGCGACTGAATGTGCAGTTGTTGGCAACATCAGAGGTGGTTCAGGAGTTCTTGGCCTTTCTCGCAGACCAGGAGACCCTGCTGAGTGTTTTTCCTTCCCGAGGCGCCTGGTGGGATGAGGTGAAGACGCGTGCCCGACAACTCTTCCGTTCCCGGGGTACCTCCATGGCTCGATCCCGCTACCTCACCTACACTGTCCTCCGGAGGTCACTGGATCGTTTGGTATCCCGAGGGGCAGCGCGGGAGGAGGTTGAAGAGGTGCACGTCCAGCTCCGTGGCCTGCTTTACGATCGCCATGCCTCCCTATGCTTCGAGGGGGCGGCCGGTGGGGGCGCCACTCCAGACCCTTTCCGGACTTGCAGGGAGAGGGTTCAGCGTCGGGAGGTCATGGCCCTGCGGGGCGAGGACGGTACCATTCATACCTCCCAGGAGGACCTTTTGCGGATGGTGGGGGAATACTTCTCGGACCTGTTTGGGGATCGCCCCGTGGACCTCACCCATCTCCGAACGTACCTGGGCCTTCCCCCGGTGTATTCGGCTGTGGTCCAGGCACAGGTTGATGCACTCGCTGCACCGATTCAGCAGGTGGAGGTGGAGAGGGCGATTCGTGCCATGCCGTTGGGGAAGGTGCCTGGGCGCGATGGGCTCCCTGTGGAGTTCTATCGCACTTTCATTGCCCAGCTGGCCCCCTTCCTGACCTCCCTGTTTCAGGAGATCATGGACACGGGGTATCTCCCGCGGTCATTTCGCGAGTCTGTCCTGCTGCTGCTCTCCAACGGGAAGGACGATAGCTCCTTGGACTTCTGGCGGCCGCTCTCTCTTCTGAACGCGGACCGGAAGATCCTGGCCAAGTGTTTGGCCAACCGACTGGTGGAGGTATCGGGCGATTTGCTGTCCCCTTCCCAGTATTGTTCCGTTCGGGGGAGAGGGGTTCTGGACGCTGTCGCCACAGTCCGGGAGATGGTGGAAAGAGGCCAGTCGCTCCAACGGGACCACTGGTTGGTCTCCTTGGATCAGTCCAAAGCCTTCGATCGAGTCAGTCACCGGTACCTGTGGGTGGTGCTCCAGCACTTCGGCCTCCCTGCAGGTTTCCTCTTCGTCGTGCAGGCGCTGTACCGAGGGGGGGTGAGCTTCCCGTTTATTAACGGGTGGCTCGGACGGCCATTTGGAGACTCCTCGGGGTAGCGGCAGGGGTGCCCTTTGAGCCCCCTGCTGTATGTTTTCTCCCTCGACCCCCTTCCTCCGGAGATTGTCCTCAGGTGGGTTACGGGGCCTGGAGGCGCCTGGTGCGTCCCCGGTGACCGTCGTTGCCTACGCTGACGACATCTCAGTTTACGTGGACGGCACTGAAGGGGTAGAGGCCCTGCGGGAGGCCGTGGAGGAGTACTCGGGGGTAGCCCACTCTGTTGTCAACCACAGCAAGTGCCAGACGCTGTGGTTGGGCCCCTCGGAGGCCTCCCCGCCTTCCTGCGCCCCCTTTCCTCCTCCCGTGGGGGAGGTCCGCGTTTTGGGCCTCGTCTTCGGGTCGGAGGACTGTGCGGAGTCCAATTGGGACCGTTGTCTCGAGACTGCACGGTGTCGGGTGCTGCGGTGGAGGGGGTGGAGGTGTACGTACGAGGAGAAGATCAAACTCCTCGGGACGTTTCTGCTTCCTCTCTTTCTGCACGTAGCCACGGTCTTCGTCCTTCCGTTGTCCCGTCAGGCGTCTGTCTGTGCCGTCTTTTTCTGTTTTCTGTGGGGTAACCGCTTGAACCCTGTCCAGCGCAACATCGTCTGCCTGGATCGGGCAGAGGGTGGTTTGGGTATGTTGCACCCCCTTGTTTTCCTGACAGTCTTGTATTTGGCGTTTCAATTTGGTAGGATGAGGGATGGGGGTGGGGTTTGGTGGGTGGCCTCCTATCGGGAATGGTTCTCCCGCTTCTGGGAGCAGTGGGAGGGGGCGTCCTCGGTCCCACGTGTGCGCCGGAGAGGGGAACAGGCCCCATCGTACGTATTTGTGATGGTGGGGCTCATTCGGCGGTGGGGGGGTGACCGACCCGCTCGCCCAGTCCTTGGGGCGAAAAGGATTCTACCGGATGGTACTCACCTCTCACTATCAACCACGGTGGGCCCTGCGGGACTGTCCGGCGGATGTGATGCAGCGGGGCCTTCGGCTGTTGAACTCCCCTCGGCTACCGAAGAAGGTTCGGGATGTAGCCTGGTTGTCTTTCCACGGGCGTTTGTACGTGAGGGACAACCTCAAGTACAGGTCACAGGCCGAGCGGGTCTGTCCGAGGGCCGGGTGTGAGGGGCAGGCGGAGACCATGGACCATTTCCTCCGGCAGTGCCCCTTTAACGTGGAGGCCTGCCGGTTGGTGTCCGCTGCTCTTCACCTGCGCGACCTTTCCCTCCTCACGTATGCGGAGTGGGTGTACGGGGCCTGGTCCTTTCCTCTAAGGCAGGACTCCGGGACCCTCTACCTCGTCACGGCTGTAGTGCGCTACCACCTGTGGCAAGCGCACTGTCATGTCTCGACCCGAGGGTTGGTCCTGCCCCTCGACGAGGTGGTGCGGGACATTCTGGAGGAAGTGTCCAGCATGGCGCAACGTGAAAGGCGGGTGGTGGAAGCCCATCGTTGGGAGCGTCTGTGGCGTCACCTCACCCTCCGCCCCCCGTGAGGGGGAGGGGTTCCCTGGGGTTATCGTCCCTGTAGGGCTCTGAGGTTTGTTTTTGTTTCACTAGGGGAGGGGTGTGGCAGGAGGGGTTGGGTTTCCTTCCCTGGGGTTTATTTCTGAGTATGACTTTGGGGTTGTTTTTCTCCCGGGGGGGGGGGGGGGGTGAGCTGGTGCTGCTTCAGGGGTGAGACCACTTGTCCGCTCTCCCTTTCCTCTTCGAGGGGGCTGTCCCAATTGTTGTTGTTGTTAGTGGTTTTGTATGTCCTTTTTGTGTCCTGGGCATCCCGCTCCGCTGGCTGATCGCAGGGCAGCACAGGGGTTATGTTATTTTTGCTTTGTTTTTAGCCTTTGATTTGTATGATTAGTTATGCTTTGTTTTGGTGGGATTATGTTGGGGATGGGCTTAAGATGCCCTTATGTTTCTGTTTGGGGGGTGGGGGTAGGGAGGCTTGTTTTTGATGTGTTTGGTTCTGTGGGACGGATGGGGAGGGGACAGGGATTGGGGTGGAGGGAGGGGGAGCTGCTGCTCCCGCTGCAGGGGGAGGGATGGGGACAGGGGACTCTGTCTTTGAGGGGGTTGGGGGGGGGGAGTCTGGCAGTTCCCACACACTGGAGGACTGCATAAACATTTGGACTGGTGGGGACTGTTGTGTGCGGGAAGGGTTCAGGGATTGCAAGACGGACAATGTGTGGACTGCTTTGGGTGTTCTTGCAGGGAGGGGTTGGGTCGGGCAGGGACAATGGACCGAGGGGGGAGAGGACATGGACATTGTCAGAGACGTTTGTGGGTTGTTGTTGGGAGGAGGGGCACGTGTGTTGATTGCTGGGTTTGGTGGTGGGTTTTGGGGAGGTGGGTCACGGGGGGGTTGTGATATTTGTTTTGTGATATGTCGGGGGGGTGGGGGTTTTGGGGGGGTGTGGGACTTGGTTGGGGTGATTGTTTCTGCTTTTTGTATGTATTTTGTTGCTTGTTTAATAAACTCAAAATTTCCATCCTTTGGTAGTTCAAAAGATTTTCCTGAAATGGGGACTTCCATCCATGGACCTGTTTGCCAGTCCTCTGAACAAACAGCTGCCAAAGTTCTGCTCCAGGCAACTGCATCCTCTGCGGATAGCAGCAGATGCTTTTCTGATTCCTTGGTCTCAGGGCCTCCTGTATGTGTTTCCTCCCATGCCCTTGGTGGCCCGAACTCTGTTCAAGATTCTTCGGGACAAGGCCTCAGTCCTGCTGGTGGCTCCCAGGTGGCCCAGACAGCCTTGGTTCCCACTTCTGCTTCAGTTGGCAGTGGATCCCCTCTGCCTCTGGGGTTGCAACCCAACCTTCTCTCTCAGGATCAGGGTTCCCTTCTGCACCCCAATCTCAAAGCTCTCAATTTGATGGCCTGGAGGCTGCAAGGGTAGCTTTGGCTCCCTGGGGTCTACCTCAGGAAGTTGAGGAGGTTGTCCTAGCCTCTAGGAAACAGTCCACTAGGAAGACCTATGCTCTGAAGTGGAAAAGGTTTTCTGTGTGGTGTCAGCTACGTACAGAAGATCCTTTCTCCTGTACTGTACCAGTAGTGCTTCAGTACTTACTGCACTTATCAAATCAAGGACTTAAGTCCAATTCTGTTTGGGTCCACCTCTCAGCTCTAGCAGCTCACCACTCACTGGTGGAGGGACATTCTCTGTCGGTTCACCCTTTGGTGTCCCGGTTTCTCAGAGGCTTGCTCTTGCTCAAGCCTCCAATCCGCCCTCCTGCTCCTGAGTGGGAGTTAAATGTGGTCTTGCAGCAACTGACTCGCCCACCTTTTGAGCTGATGGCTACCTGTCCACTACGCTTCCTGTCCTGGAAGACACTCTTCTTGGTAGCCCTTACCTCAGCTAGGCGAGTGAGTGAGCTTCAGGCCCTGGTCTGTGACATGCCTTACACCAGATTTTATAGGAACAGGGTAGTCCTCAGGACTCATCCGGTTACATTGGCTACCTCTGCGCTTTCGCTTTCACTACAAATTTCTGATCTTGATCCATCGTGCCATTTATACTGGCAATCCTCTTTACTTAGCAGACTGCATTTCTTTACATTCACC
Source organism: Ichthyophis bannanicus (assembly GCA_033557465.1). Taxonomy (NCBI): domain Eukaryota; kingdom Metazoa; phylum Chordata; class Amphibia; order Gymnophiona; family Ichthyophiidae; genus Ichthyophis; species Ichthyophis bannanicus. The sequence goes on from CM066033.1 coordinate 738,998,770, forward strand.
TCACCGTCAACTTCGTTCAATCCATGCCAATCGCCTTTCTCTTCCCTCACCTTCTCAGGCCCATTTAGAACAGACCCGCCATTCTGCTTTTTTCTTTTTTGGACCCCTCCTATGGAACATGCTACCCACTCCCCTTCGGTTAGAATCTTCCTACCTCAGTTCAAGTCCCTACTTAAGACTTATCTATTTCAGAAAGCATAAGACCTCCCCCCAGAGGCCCCTCCCTGATTGCCTTGTTTGTCTTTGTCTTTTTCTAGGCTGTCACTTGTCTGTCCCCTGTTCGTTTGTCTATGTTGCCCGGTTGGGCTATGTTTGTCCTATGATTTGGTATTTAATGTGATGTTACTGCTCTGTCCTGCCTCCTTCTTTCCTATTTTATTATTGGCGTTCCTTTTTCTTGGTTTGCAGTGTGAAATCCTTCCTTTTTATTGTACACCGCTTAATGTTATTTACAATAGCGGTTTATCAAATGTAAATAAAGATAAAGATAAAGACTCATCCAAAGTTCCTCCCCAAGGTTGTCTCCTCTTTCCACCTCAACCAGGAGGTGGTTCTCCCAACATTCTTCCCTAGGCCTCATGCAAGCCAGGCTGAAGCAGTTCTGCATACCCTGGACTGTAGGAGGGCCTTATCCTTCTACCTTGACCATACGCAAGGACATAGAAGGGCTACTCAGCTCTTCATCTCTTTTGACCCTAATAATTTGGGGTTAGCTGCGTCCAAGCGTACCTTGTCCACCTGGGTGGCTGACTGTATCACCTGGGCTTACAGGGCGGCTGACCTTCCTTTGCAGGGTCGGGTCACGGCCCATCGTGTCAGGGCAATGGCTGCCTCAGTGGCTCATCTCCGCTCTGTACCATTGGTAGACATCTGCAGGGCTGCAACTTGGTCTTCAAGCCAGACTTTTGCGACCCACTACTGTCTGGAGAGGGAGTCCCATAGGGACAGTGCTTTTGGCCAGGCAGTACTCCGGAATCTCTTTGAGGTTTAGGCAACTCCTGCCCTCCTGCCCTCCGTTGGGCTACCGGTGGAGGTTCTGTCAGTGAAAAGCCTTTCGTTGATGCTGGGACTAGAGGGAGTTCTCTTGTTCAGCCTGGGCTCCTTGGTAGCCCAGAGCTTGGGAGTCACCCATATGTGAGGACTGACTACCTGCTTGGTCCTGGAGAAAGAGTAGTTACTCACCTGTAGCAGGTGTTCTCCAGGAGCAGCAAGAATCAGTCCTCACAACCCTCCCTCCTCCCCTTGGAGTTGCAGTTGTACATAGTTTATTTTACTTTTTTTGTGTGCTGTTCTTAGCTATGTCATTTGACTGAAGCAAGATGGCACCTTTAGGCGGGAAGGGAACCGCGCATGCGTGCCTGCATTCCCAAAGGCTTTCATGGAAAGCTGGGGAAATGCTCCACAAGGGCTCCATCGATGTCGATGTCACCCCCTATATGTGAGGACTGATTCCTGCTGCTCCTGGAGAACACCTGTTACAGGTGAGTAACTACTCTTTCCTGATTGATCTGGCGTTCAATAGCGCATACCTGATGTTGGCTGTTATGATTGGGTTGGTGTTTGCACTATTTGTGAGATGAGTGGGTGTAGTACTTGTGGCACTGTGCGTTTTACGAACTGCTGGCTTAGTGTGCTGGGGTCCTTTAGAGAGGGGTGACCCTGGTGTCCATTCAGGTTGGGTGGTATGCAGGTAGAGCAAGGGGGTTTGCGTATTGGGTCCGATGTCCTGTGTGTATGGTGCGAACGTGTGGAGGAGTGTAAGGTAGGCAATGAGGTAGTGGGGGTGGAGTGCATGTTTCCGGTTTACTGACCTGGGATCAGCTTGAACAATGGCCCAGTGATTGTGGGGGCTTGACCCTTCTCTTTTAGTTCTGCTTTTGCTTGCTCCTTCATTCTGCCGTTACTGGGGTGGATGTTGCACTGTCGATTGTTTGTGTTGCTGCTGTTGTCACGCTCCAGGAGGTCATGGTATGCAGACTGCTTAGTCTGAGCACGAGATTTGAGAGGTATTTGCTCTTTTTGTGACTGTCTCCATGCCCCGCCTAAGGGCCACGCCAAAGGGCCCTCTGGAGAGGCCCGCAAGGTGAGGGCGTGCCCGCCAGTGGCATTAATTATCGGGCCTCTCCTCTCCTCCCACAGCTCCCATTGGGCTGGAGCTACCGGGCAGGCGCCGACCCCAATCGTGAAGCTCGGGCAGTCAGATGGCGTGCGGCAGGCTAAAACATAAAAAGTGATACCACAAGAAGGTTATGTAATTAGCCACGATAGTATACATATATTGTGATGAAGCAGACACTAGTAAACTCATGGAGGTAGAAGAAAACACTGATCTCTTTAAAGGAAATGATATACATAAAGTGCAGTTAGTGAGAAGTGCAGCTAGAGGGAGCAAGCACGGAGATTCAGAAGGTAGGCTGACACGCCCAGGTTGGGATGATGCAAGAACTAATTCAAAGCATAATCAGATACACCTGGTCAGAGGGACAGAATCCTTACCTAAGAAACAGCTTTATAAGCAAAGCATAGACAAGCCAGAGGAGAGAGGAGCGGCACGAGCCGCAGCAGCTGCTGATAGAGAAGAAAGAGAAAGGAGACGGCTCCAAAGAGAGGAGAAAAGGCAGTTGAACTTGCAGCCCTTACAGAAAAGGAACAAGTTCCAGGAGAGTCAGTTTCAGGCTGGAAAGCTCCAGAAGGAAGTCTTCAGGAAGGACAGAAGGAGAACCGGGAGAGTGCCTGGTAGGGAGAATACCAGAGACACAGACCCAAGAGTTCAGAGGTTCCTTCATGCTTCTTCCCCTGTATGTGAGCCAAAGGAGTTCAGAGATGGGTGAACCAGACTCATCCCAGGAGTCTAAGAGACACAGATCTGAACCAGGAACTGAGGCCGGGTCACAGAAAGGCCTGGAAGCCAGGGAGCCGTAAGAGCAGCCAAGGCAGCTGGAGAAAGGTTTGGGAACCTATAGAAAGAGTGCTTACCAAAAATCTTGTTGCATATTTGCCAGACCGGGTACAGCCAGGCTGGAGAGCCTTAGAAAGAAGTTCTGAAGTAAAACCAGGAATATATGGGGAAAGCTCAGGGGCCACAGATATCTCAGCAGAACAAGAGGCTATGCAGATAGACCCTGCTGAACCTGACCTTTTGCTAACTGAATGCCCAATGGACTGTACGTTTTGTTGTACTGGGAGTTTAGAATCCTTGAGAGAAATATAGCATGCAGGATATACTTTTGAAACACAGTTTTGTTTGACGAGCTGAAAGAAGAAGCATTGCTTTTGTTTGAACCTTGCATAACTAACAAAGACTGTGAAGCATATCCAAGTTTTTGACCTATGTAAATACCTTATGTGAAAATCCTGAACAAGGTGGAAATCCTGTTGTCTTCGTTTGAACCTTTTGTGCATTAAGGGAATAAAATCCTATACTTTACCATTCACATGGCTTACACAACTATTCATTATGAAGAAAGGGACTACTAGTACCAGAAGGCTTCTGGGCTAACAAAAGTTTCTACCTTCAATACAACAATAATGTCCACCCTGACCTTTAAGCACGTGGCTAAAGGGATGGGGTTGTGACACAGTGGCGTAGTTTTTAGGATTTTCTTCTTGCGAAGCAAAAGAAGACTACACCGTTCAGGAAGAACAGCTGCCAAGTTTGAGAAAAAAAAGAAAAAAAAAACCCTACTTGAAGATTCGCTGCCAGCACTGGTGGAACGGTGGAGGACCAGCGGACACATCTTTTCTAAAAGCATGAGTTAACGCCTGATGCAGGTAATGAGTGATTAGGCATAACCTGTGGTGGATTCAGGTGCAAGAAGTATTAAGAGTCCAGATAAAAGGGGGACTGACAAAGAGTTGCCAGTACCGCATTTGTTTTTTTTTTTGTCTCTCTCTGTAGGAAAAGTGGCTACTATGGAGCCGAAGGAAGTCCTACAATGGATGGCTGCGCAGTTTGACAAGCAAAGAGAGATGGCCTTCCACGCGCAGGAACAGGCGGTGCAAGCTATGCAGGCTCAGCAAAAGCCCGTGCTTGAACTAATGGAAGCATGGTTGGCTAACCAGAGGAAGATGCCGGATGCAGCTTCGTCTCCTCAGGGACTAGATGCTATAGCTAACAATTGTATGGTAGGACCATGGTTTTCTGAGACATTGACATTGGGGAAATTATCACCTAATGATGATATAGATGATTTTCTTGAATCCTTTGATAGGATAGCCCATACGATAGGCTGGCCAAAGGAGCAGTGGGCCATACGCCTGGCAACCTCGCTCACCGGAGAGGCGTTGTCTGCCTTTAGGGCTATGCCTGCAGCTCTTGCCAATAATTATATAGAAGTAACAAAGGCTATTAGAGATCGCCTTGAGCTAACTCCTAGGGTGTATAACCGGATGTTAAGAGCAACCCGACTTAAAGCTGGGGAGACACCGAAAGCTCTAGGTCAAAGGGTTAAGAGCCTGACAATGAAATGGTTGATGCCCGAGGGTAAGACCATAGATACCATAGTTGATACTATTGTACTAGAACAGTTTATGGCTGCTGTGCCTAGAGAAGTGCAGACCTTCCTGATACTGCAAAACTGACGTACCACGGAGGAAGCAATCCTCCTAACGGAAAGGTATTTTGAAGCGGAATTGGCTATTCACAAAGATGGTGAAGCTTCCAAAACGGCAGCAGGGGCTAGTGTGCAGTCATCAGAAAGGGGGCCAAGTTCTAAACTAGAAGGTTTAAAAACTGGTATGCCCATGCTAAGAAGTCACATTGAAAAAAAAGGTGTTTTCATTGTGGGAAACTGGGGCATGTGCAAAGTGAATGTAAAACGTGTACTGCACTAATAACTGAAAATACAGAAATGACAAGAGAAGGTTTTCTTTTAGAGGTTAAGGTGCAAGGTATAACCACAAGTGCTCTACTCAATTCAGGTGCAGATCAGAGCATGATCTCCAAGAAACTATGGCGTACCATAGAAGATCAGTCTGAGTCAGTACCGAGCCAAGCAGAGGGAAAAGTGAGAATAAGATGCATTCATGGAGCCTCATCTTTCTATCCTGTATATAAGCTGTTAGTGAAAGGATTAGGGATAGAAAAGGAAGTATTGGTAGCCGTAGTTCCAAAGTTACCACATGACTTGGTGCTAGGTAGGGACTGGCCCCAATTTAGAAGAGGGTTGGAGAAGGGCCTATATCCCCGTGAAGCCCTTGTAGCTATGCCAACCCCATCTAAAGTAGCTGCAGTTCCCAGTCCACTCTTTGGAAAATCTTTGAAGACAAACCAAGAGTTAAGGAGACAGCCTTTGAAAGATGACTCTGCGAGTAAACCAAAATTTGTATTGAAATTTTGTAAAATGTCCAAAAGAACCCAGAATCCACGAAGAGCCTCTTCCCAGGCCGCCGGATACGACTTATACAGCGCTGTGGAACAACTAATTCCTAAGCATGGAAGGGCTTTAGTAGACACTGGCCTGCAATTAGAATTGCCTCTGGGATGTTATGGCCGCATTGCGCCTCGATCTGGGCTGGCCTTAAAACATTTTTTAGACATGGGGGCAGGAGTGATCGACCCAGATTATAGAGGGACGGTTAAAGTCTTGCTCTTCAACTTTGCGGAAGAGGACTTCATGGTCAAGGTAGGAGACCATATTGCGCAACTCATCTGCGAGAGAGTTGGATTTCCTGTTTTGGAAGAGGTACCCCTGGTAACCCCTATGGGTCGAGGAACCGGAGGGTTCGGATCCACAGGTCGGACAGACATAAAAGGATTGTCAGCTACTTGTGAAGGAAAACTAGAGGATGATTTGGGCCCAGAGTTAGCCGAATGCAGAACCAAGCCCGAGCCGAGGGTAAGTGAAGAACTTTCCCTAATACAAAGGCAAGAGTTGACCAGAGTGCTGGAAAAGTTTGATGATGTTTTGACTCCCGTTCCTGGCAAAACAGAGTTAGTGGCTCATGAGATAATAACTCCACCAGGTAAAGTGATCAGACAAAGGCCCTATCGGCTACCTGAGACCAAGAAACAGGAAGTGGTGGCTCAGGTACACGAAATGTTAAGAATAGGGATCATTGAAGAATCCCGGAGTCCCTGGTGTAGTCCCATTGTCCTAGTGCCCAAACCAGATGGCACGTTGAGGTTTTGCATTGATTTCCAGCAGGTAAACGCCATATCTATGTTTGACGCGTATCCGATGCCACGCATTGAGGAGTTGCTGGATCGGTTAGGGCAGGCCCAATTCCTCACCACACTTGATATGACTAAGGGATATTGGCAAATTCCCTTGACAAGAGAGTCACGTCCCAAGACGGCCTTTAGTACACCAGTTGGTCTTTTCCAATTCCGAAGGATGCCCTTTGGATTACACGGCGTGGCTGCACCTGTCAGCGGTTGATGGACTTGGTGTTACGTCCACATCAAGAATATGCCATAGCTTACATGGATGATATTATTATCCACAGCTCCAGCTGGGACCAGCATTTGCCACGAGTGGAAGCTGTTCTTCAGGCAATGAGACAAGCTGGTCTGACATAGAATCCAGGAAAAAGCATGTTCGCAGGGCATGAAGTGAAATACTTGGGACACCTGGTAGGACGAGGTACCATCAGACCACTACTAAACAAAATAGAAAGCGTCAGGGATTTTCCAATACCACAAAATAAAAAACAGTTAAGGAGTTTCCTAGGACTTATAGGATACTACAGGCGGTTCATCCCGCGTTTCGCTGAAGAGAGTGCCCTGTTCACGGACATGTTAAAGAAAAATGCCCCAAACTGACTAAAATGGACACTGGAGGCTGAAAAAGCTTTCGAAGTATTGAAGGGGAAGCTGTGTAAAGTGCCCATATTACGCGGTGTGGATTTTCAGCAACAGTTCATCATGCAAACAGATGCCTCTGAAACAGGGTTAGGAGCTGTGCTCTCTCAGAAGCATGAGGGAACAGAGCATCCCATCATGTTTTTGAGTAGAAAACTATCCCCGGCAGAATAGAAGTATTCGACAATAGAAAGAGAATGTCTAGCCATCAAGTGGGCAGTGGAAGCCCTCAAGTTCTCTCTGACCGGAAGAAAATTTCTTTTAATCACTGACCATGCACCACTGAAATGGCTGAATCAGATGAAAAATAACAACAGTAGATTGACCCAGTGGTATATGGCATTACAACAGTTCGATTATAAGATAGAGCACAGAGCGGGAAAATTGCACCACAATGCAGACCCCATGTCTAGGATTGCAAGCTGTAGAAACAAATCCAAACGTGGAGTAAGGAAAGACCAATCTTTATTGTATGTGACTGGGATCACCCAACACAGGCCGTGTTTCGTTGCCTTCGTCAGGGGTAATACACCTGGCACACTGAGATTGGATATCGACTGTAACGTAACCTGGGAATGTCAAATTGCAACGAACTATCCAAAAGGAGGTAACTTACAAAACCTTGATACTGAGAGCTACGACGTTCTACACAAAAGTATCAAGGTTTTGCAAGATACCTCCTTTTACTCCACGTTTGGACTTGTTTCTTCACGTTTACGTGGGAGTTCTTCTTTCTACAGTGCTAGGATTACGAGCTGTGCAGATGAGAAAATGCCAGCCCGTAATATCTTAAGGGGGGGGATATGTGATGAAGCAGACGCTAGTAAACCCATGGAGGTAGAAGAAAACACTGATCTCTTTAAAGGAAATGATATACATAAAGTGCAGTTAGTGAGAAGTGCAGCTAGAGGGAGCATGCACGGAGATTCAGAAGGTAGGCTGACACGCCCAGGTTGGGATGATGCAAGAACTAATTCAAAGCATAATCAGATACACCTGGTCAGAGGGACAGAATCCTTACCTAAGAAACAGCTTTATAAGCAAAGCATAGACAAGCCAGAGGAGAGAGGAGCGGCACGAGCCGTAGCAGCTGCTGATAGAGAAGAAAGAGAAAGGAGACGGCTCCAAAGAGAGGAGAAAAGGCAGTTGAACTTGCAGCCCGTACAGAAAAGGAACAAGTTCCAGGAGAGCCTGTTTCAGGCTGGAAAGCTCCAGAAGGAAGTCTTCAGGAAGGACAGAAGGAGAACCGGGAGAGTGCCTGGTAGGGAGAATACCAGAGACACAGACCCAAGAGTTCAGAGGTACCTTCATGCTTCTTCCCCTGTATGTGAGCCACAAGGAGTTCAGAGGTGGGTGAACCAGACTCAGCCCAGGAGTCTAAGAGACACAGATCTGAACCAGGAACTGAGGCCGGGTCACAGAAAGGCCTGGAAGCCAGGGAGCCGTAAGAGCAGCCAAGGCAGCTGGAGAAAGGTTTGGGAACCTATAGAAAGAGTGCTTACCAAAAATCCTGTTGCATTTTTGCCAGACCGGGTACAGCCAGGCTGGAGAGCCTTAAAAAGAAGTTCTGAAGTAAAACCAGGAATATATGGGGAAAGCTCAGGGGCCACAGATATCTCAGCAGAACAAGAGGCTATGCAGATAGACCCTGCTGAACCTGACCCTTTGCTAACTGAATGCCCTATGGACTGTACGTTTTGTTGTACTGGGAGTTTAGAATCCTTGAGAGAAATATAGCATGCAGGATATACTTTTGAAACACAGTTTTGTTTGACGAGCTGAAAGAAGAATCATTGCTTTTGTTTATATAACCTGTTTTGTTTGAACCCTGCATAACTAACAAAGACTGTGAAGCATATCCAAGTTTTTGACCTATGTAAATACCTTATGTGAAAATCCTGAACAAGGTGGAAATCCTGTTGTCTTCGTTTGAACCTTTTGTGCATTAAGGGAATAAGACCCTATACTTTACCATTCACATGGCTTACACAACTATTCATTATGAAGAAAGGTACTACTAGTACCAGAAGGCTTCTGGGCTAACAAAAGTTTCTACCTTCAATACAACAATAATGTTCACCCTGACCTTTAAGCACGTGGCTAAAGGGATGGGGTTGTGACAATATATATATAATAAATAGTAAATAATATTGAACAATATAAACATCCATACACCACTAGTAAGACACTGATAGAGCGTAACTTACTAATATATCTAAGGAATCGTCCAAGTGAAGTATTGTTAAAGAGGCAAAGAAGTTAAGTAAATAAATACATCACTAAAACAATAAATGAGAGGAAATCATCCACCAAAAGGAGAAATATAATCACGCCCTACTTACGGACTGTGAATTGTAGCAGGAAAGGCAAATAAAGATAAACTGCAGAGAGAAAGATTACATAGTAATTGTAACCAAAAGAAAAATCTACAGTACTCTTCCATATAGTAAATAGCCAGGGGAAAGAAAGAAAAACCATGTGTACAAGCAGTAACAAATCTCTTCATTAGTGAAAACTAAGAATGACCTTTGCAAAATGACAAATCATTCATCCATTAGAAAACTTAATTTCACACAACGACAAAATAAGACCCAAGTATAGGTGGTTAAGATGTAATGGATAAAAATTAAGTCTAGAAATCATCAAGGGGCATGAAGAGCAAAAGAGGTTTGACCGATTCAAAAACAAATGAAACTGCTTCCTGGCTGCTTCAAACACACTTTCAAACTTTCTAATTGGACCAGCTAATGTAACTATCGAGGAGATTAAGTAAAATGTTTGGCAGGAACAAACAGGGAACCATACTGCATTGTAGTTCCGGAGGCTATAAAAAACTATCAGGCATAAGGGACTCCAAGAGAAAGCAGAAGAATAGTATATAAAACACCATACCATTCAAAACACTGCAATTCTGTCAAAGGGAGCCGTGAAGGAAAAAGAAGCCATTAAATATTTTTAAGGATGTGACATCAGAAAGACAAGAGGATTAATTATAGTAACATAGTATATGATGGCAGATAAAGACCATCATGGTCCATCTAGTCTTCCCAGCAAGATCACAAGAGTAGGTGAACCGGTCCGTGCAGGTCACCCCTCCCCATGCCTTTGTATAGGGGTGTACCCACCGCTCCATGCAGGTCACCCCTATTAATTGAGATAGCAGAGACAGTTAAGGTTATTTTGATTTTATCCTGTTTTAATAACGGGATCCACTGTGTCTGTCCCATGCCATTTTGAATTCTGTCACTGTATTTGCCACCACCACTTCCATTGAGAGGACATTCCAAGCATTCAGTGAAAAAGTATTTCCAGACTCTGCCTTTCAGTTTACCTCCGTGTAGCTTTATCTTATATCTTCTAGTTTTGCAGCTCCCTGTCTTTGGAAAAGGTCTGTTTGCTCATTAATACTCTTTAAGTATTTAAAGGTCTGTATCATATCTCCCCTGTCCCTCCTCTCCTCTAGAATATACATATTTACGTCTTGGAGTCTCTTTTCATACGTCTTCTGGTGCAGGCTCCAAATCATTTTGGTCACCTTCCTCTGAACCTTTTCCAAAACTGAACACAATATTCCAAGTGAGGCCTCACCAGTGACTTGTACAGTGGCATTAGTACCTCCTCCTTTTTGCTGGTAATTCCTTTCTGTATGCAATCCAACATTCTTCTGGCCCTGGCCACCACATTGTCACACTGTTTCGCCACTTTGAGATCCACAGAAAGAATTACTCTGAGGTCCTTCTCCTGGTCTATTGCCCCCTCTCTCATACAATTCCCTTGGATTTCTGCATCCCAAGTGCATGACACTGCACTTCTTCACATTGGTCTAATGCTTGGCAGTTAAGATTTATTCTTCCACTTTTGCAGATCTTTCCTCATGTTATCCACTCCCTCAGGGGAGCCCACTCTTTTGCAAATTTTTGTGTGATGTGCAAAAAGACAGACTTTTCCATTCAGTCCTTCAGCAATATCACTCACAAATATCACTCCAGGAACAAGCAGGAAGTCAGTCCTCACATATAGGTGATGTTGGCGCCGACGGAGCCCGCGCAGAGCATTTCCCCAGCTTTCGAAGAAAGCCTTTGGGACATGCTACCACGCATGCGTGGTCCCCTTCCCACCCAATGGTGCCATTTTGCTCAGTCTCCTTTATTCTGCAGAGCCTAATGGATGCACATCCTGCTTCCCCGGAAGAATCCTCTAAAATTAACCTTAAAACTTGTTTTTTCCAGGTTTGCGTACCAGTTCCTCTTCCCGCCTCGTGCTGACGCCATCCTCAGCTCTCCCTTCTTTTTGATGAGGCTTGCCTCGACCAGCGTTTGCACCCTTTTTCACCCATGGGTCGTCAAACCCAGCCTGGTGTATCCCACCCTGTCCCCCGGGACTGTTGCTTGCACTGCCTCGGACCAGATCATGACAATGCCACCAAGAATCAACAGGAAACGGTTGGAGTTGCAGGAGAAGCTATTCCTGCAGTCCGACTCAGCACTAGCTTCCCCATTGCTGAGCCCCAAGTTGAGCACATTCCGTGAGGCCGGCATCTTCGGAGTCCCGCAGCGGTGGCTCCTCCATAAAGACGCCGGACCCTGTAAAGAAAAGGAAAAAATCCTTGAATCCAGTCGGGGTTCCACCGGTGAAACCCAGTAAGGTCCGCAGAGGGACTTGGGTGACTCCAAGAAGCGCCCCCTAAAGGTCTCTAAGAGGGAGTCTTCGGCCGGTAGTGACCATGCAAGGCTCCCCAAGACTGTGGTCCTTATTATGCAGGCAAACAATTTACTACAGTCCAAAAACACCATAAATTCAAAACACAAAGGGCAATAGGAAAGCAAAAACCATCCAAAATCAATAACCTATACATATAGAGGGGAGAAGGGTCTAACAAATCTAGTTTAAAGCCCTTTTCAGTAGGTTAGCCAGTCTGCTACTGAAGACACGTTGACCCTTCTTGGACAGATGGACACCATCTCTGTTCTACAACCCTTGGAACAGCATCCCATTGTCCAGGAAACCAAAATGCTCTCTGACACCATCCACACAGCCATGCATTCATCTCAAGGATGCAAATTTCTCTGCCTTGGCCTTTACCCTCAACAGAGAGAATTGAAGACAATACTACCTGCACCCTTATCTGCTTCACCATCTGTCCAAGAGCCATGAAGTCACTTTTGATATGCTCAGAGGGATACCTGGCAGTATCATTTGTGCTGACATGGATGAGCAACATTGGGTAATAATCAGTGGGCTTGATGAGTCTCTGCAAATTCTCCATAACATCTTGGATTTTGGCACTTGGCAGACAGCATTCCTCTCTGGACATCAAGTCTGGTTGGCAGATGGATGCCTCTTTACCCCTCAGAAGAGAGTCACCAACCACCACTACTTTCTGCTTCCTTGTGGTCACTGATTCTGCAACTTAGGGGTGCTCAAGCTCTGATTCTTCCCTTTCCAGGGATGCTTGCACCTCCTCCACTTCCAGGGCTGCATAATGGTTCTTCAATTCAAGGGCTGGAGGAGTTGGATTGGTGATTCTGCAGGCCCTGGTGACTCGTGTCGAACCTTCATCATTCTGTAGGTTCCCATCTTCTCCTCTGCTGGAGATCTTGGATGTTTCAAGAAGCATCTCATCAATGTACTTGTCACTGTCTTGAATGCTCTTCAGCCTCACCACCTCTTCTCTGAGCTCCTCCACCTGTTTCCTGAGAGCTTCAGCATGCAGGCATCCTGCACATGGAACTGGTCCTTCAGCTGGCATTGGGACCTCTGTCTGGACAGACGCAGAAGCTGTAAGAGGGGCAAAAACTTTGGTGATACGATTTTTCCAAACCATTGTTCAGTTGATGGAGCTTAGGTACCTGTTGATGCAAAAGAGAGAGAGACCTACCAAAGTACCATTTGGTTTCCAAGTTGTCCTTTCAGAGAAAAAGCAGTTAAATCTCTTTTAAGTGTGCTCTAAATGTGCTGTTCCAAGTCCCTGTGAGTAGCTAATTGGGGAAGTGCCCTATAAAGCAAGACTGCTCACATGCGGTGGGTGAGAGTTGGGTGGTAGGGAGGGAACTAACACCTGATGAGGTGTCAATAGCTTAAAGAGCTGAGAAAGATACTAAAAGCAGAGTTTTAAACCTACACTACTAAAGAAACTATTTCCCCTTTTGAACTAAAGCACCAAAAAGAATGTAACTTTGTTTAAAAATGTATCAAAGCCCTTTTAAGAACTCTCAGGCAGAGTGCTAGTAATTAAAAAGCCATACACTTTTACCTTTGCTTGAAATGTAGAGCCCCTGTTAGGAATGCCTCAACAGTGCAAGGCTCTGAAGACCTTTTATGCAGTCCTCAGCTGCATAAAAGACTTTTATGCAGCAATTACATATTAAAATCTGCAGATAGATTTTGTGTTCATCTTTATACCATGGAAAGGTTGTGTCAGCTTCTGTTCACTTAGGGATTCATTGAAACGTACAAGTGTATGTTTACTTAAAAGTGACTTAGGCTTTAATTGGCCTATACCTTTAACTGCTTGTTTGTCAGCTAGCAAAAGGGTCCTTCAGGACGTCTATGATCCATTCCCTGGCCCGAATACTTTATTTTCCTCTAGCATAAGCTTAGGAAAGTAGTGACACCGCCGCTGTGATTGTAAAGCCACAAGGAGTACTCATAGCTGACACTTTTAAGTATTGCTGCTGCATCATATTACATCAGTTTCCCAATTTCACTTTCTCATTCCACTGCTAACACCAGCAGAACAGCCCCCTATGATTTTTTTTACCTCGAGCTAATCCTTTTGGGATTTTAACTCATAATCAAATCAAAGATTCCAGTACAAGAAGGGACATCTTTCACTTGTTTGGGCTAGGATAATTTTATTTTTATTTTATTTAACTGCCCCTGCAGGAACTGTTTTAGCCTAATTGCTTTCCTTCTCCTGTTCACATCTTCATTCCATTGCTGGTTTCACTGTGTGCACTTAGTAAGAATCACCGGAGAACTTTTAAAGCTGTCATTGTTTTATTTATTCAGTATTCATTGTTACAGACATGTACAAAATAATCTGTTTATTTGCCTTAAAACACTAAAAATATGATAGATAAAAGGTAACCAACGTGATCCAGATACATGCATCATTGTAAAGCAATCAAGACAGTTAGCACTTCACATGCTAGAACCTTTTGTGTCTTCGAGAATTTGGTAGCTAGTGCCTTTTTGAACTATGATATGGTACAGATGAAGCTAGGCATTCTAATAAAAGCAAAATTCAGAACACATACACCTTTGGTACAGACAGTGCCATCATCAACTGCAAACTAAAAAAATAATCCCTCTTATTCTTGTGTAAATTAGTTTGTATGAGAGTCATAGTAAATACTGAAATGTGTGGACAGAGCATCAGGAACACTTATCAACAGTGTTCTAGGAAACATCTGCGTCTCAAGATCAAGGAACATAGTCTTAAAATGGGCATGTGCCATACTGTAAAGAAGACAAAGATCCTGGCAATTGGCAAAATCAATAAGTTCATCATTGATGGAGAAGAAATTGAAATAGTTGGCAACTTTAACCTGCTTGGATAATCAATAAAGAAATGGCAAGCAATTAAGAAATCTGACGACACATTGCTCTTGGCAGAATGGCTATGAAGGACCTAGACAAGATTCTCAAGAGCATAGATGTCTCTCTCCATAAAAAGATTAAACTTGTCCAAGCCATGGTATTTTCAGTAACATCTTCAGTTGGACAGTGAAAAAGATAGATAGGAAGAAAATAGATGCCTTTGAATTATGGTGCTGGTGAAGAATACTGTGTATACCATGGACTGCCCGAAGAACAAATCAGTCAGTACTAGAGGAGATCAGAAGCTCAGATGACATGACTTCTACTTTCATACTTTGGACACATCATGCGAAGAGAGAGATCATTACAGAAAGACATCATGCTAGACAAAGTTGAAGGTCAACGGAAAAGAGGAAGGCCAGCAATGAGATGGATCAATAACATAACAGCAGCTATAAACAGGGCCATCTTGTCCATTGTGCAGGAATGTTGCCCACACATGGTGCTGCACTTTGGGAGGCCCTGCCCCTGACTGGCTGCAGAAGAAGCCGAGGAGGTCCAAAACCCTGGTTGACCTCTGAACAGCAGTGGGAGTAAAGAGCAGCATTTGCCATCTGTCCCGTGGCTGTGATAAAAAGGACCCCCCCCCCCCGGTTTGTTGAGTGCCGGGAGGTCAAATGGAGGCACATTAGACATGCCCCTATTTGATCCCCCAACACTCCTCACGCTGGCAGGCTCCTTTTTATCATGGCCGTGGGAGAGAAGGCAAACGCTGCTCTTTATTCCTGTGGCTGTTCAGAAGTCGTTGGGGCTTCGGGCCTCCCCAGCTCCCTTTGAAGCCGATCAGGCACAGGGCCCCTTTTGGTGTGTAGCAGGGAGGGACTGGGGGCTAGAATGGGAACTGGAATGGGGTGGACTGGGGACTAGAACGAGAATGGAAATGGGGGGGGGGGGCTAGAATGGAACAGGAGGGGATGGGGGGTAGAACGGGAATGTGAGGGGGCCAGGAATGGAAATAGGCTGATGTTGGGGGGGGGGTGGGGGACTGGAAGGGAGCAAATGCTGGGAGGGACTCGAAGAGAACTGATACTGGGAGGTTAGGAATGGAAATGGATTGGATATGGGGGACTGGGACTAGAAGGGAGCTGATACTGGGAGGGACTGGACAAAGACTGATACTGGAGGGTTAGGACTGGAACTGGGCCGATGCTGGCAGATGGGAGACTAGGACTGGAAGGGAGTGGATGCTGGGAAGGACTGGAGAAGGACTAATACTGAGGGGTTAGGACTGGAAATGGCCTGGGGATGGGGGACTGGGACTGGAAGGGAACTGATACTGGGGGGTTAGGAGTAGAAATGGGCTGATTCTGAGGGACTGGAAGGGAGCTGATGCTGGGAGGGACTGGAGGAGGACTGATATTGGGGGTTAGGACTGGAAACAGCCTGGGGCTGGGGGATGGAGGACTGGGACTGGAAGGGAGCAGATGCTGGGAGGGACTGGAGGAGGACTGATACTGGGGGGCTAGAACTGGAAATGGGCTGATGTGGGGGGTGGGGTATGGGCAAATGGGACTGGAAGGGAGTGGATACTGGGAAAGGCTGGAACTAGAAGGGAGCTGATGCTGGGAGAGGACCAAAAGGGGGTGGGGCTGGGACTGGCCGGAGACAAAAAGAAGCTGGGGGCATGATGATGGAGAGGGGAACAGATATTTTGTGTGGGAGGGAAGAAAAATCTATGATTGACTGAGTATTGGGAGAGTAAGTGGGGATTGAGGATGGAGGGGTGAAATTTGAGTGGATGAAAAAGGAATAAAGAAAGAAATGGAGGAAGGAGCAAAAGGGGAAAGATCAGTATGTGAGAGGCAGATGTAGAGAGAATGGAAAAAAACTAGAAGAGAGAAAAAAGGACAAATGGACAGCAGACAATGGAGAGTTAGCAGAAGACATGAAAAAAGCAGAAGAAAGCGACTGGGACAATTGCAACTGAAAAATAAAATGCTCAAACAACAAAAGGTAGAAAAAACTATTTTATTTTGATTTTATTAACTGGAATATGTGAGCTCTGGGAAATGTGCAACTCTTATGTTTTGGGGTCTATTCTGAGCTCTGAATAATGGGGATATACGCCCTGCCTGGACGTAAATCCCTGCTATAAGTCCCCCTTGCCGTACCCGTGCAAGGCTCCCTGCACTGTTATTCGGAGCTTAGTATAGACCCTAAAATATGGGCGGGAGGCACAACGAGGGAGGTGCGTGGGCGTGTCATCACCCCAGACGTACAAGGCCAATTCTGAGGTCAGCCTTGTATGTCCCAGGTAGGCCGGTAAGGTGGGGGACTTATTCCACCTCAGAGGTGGAATAGGTCCCCCTGAATGTTGAGTAGTGGCAGTGGCCAATGGGGACAAAATATGGAGGCATTTAGAGGGAGCCCCGCAGCCGGACCCTGGCCATGGGAGGCAGGGTCGGGGGTCTGGCTGTGGGGACAGGACAGTTTCAGCGGCGGCCAGCAACTGCGGCTCCTGAATGGAGCCGCAGTGCCATGACAATGGGACACCAGGGCATCGCGGCTCCATTCAGGAGCCTGTCAGGAGTAGACATGGATGTGGCCGGACGTGCGGCCCATCAGAATTGGGGCCCAGCCTGCACGTACAAGCCAGTAGACCCGATTCTGAGGGGATGTACATGGGCTGGTCATCCAGTAATGAATATGTCTCTTTGTGTTTTGTTTAGTACAAGAGGAAATTAATTTATAGTTTTATTTCTCCAGTGTTGTTGCACATTCCAAGTTTGGCTTTTGGGGTTCCCAGTTTAATTATTGTTTTCATATTTCTAAATTGTGATCCCTTTTTCTATGTTTGGTGATGGACTAGGTTTTGCATGTGTAACCAAGCTGCAGTATTCTGTTCATATCATTTTTATGTAACAGTCCTACTTGTTCTCTTTCCCCATTAGGAGATGTATTGATATTCTCTAAGATGTATTGGTTTAATATTTGCAGTGCTGCCTTTTGATAGGTAGGGTTTGGTGCTTTGTGAGTCCTGGCAGTGCTGTTATGATATGGGTTGTTTGCTATAGATTCTAAATGAGCAGGGTGTATAGTACTTCCTAATGTGCCTGGCAGTTGACACTGGAGTATAGTAATGTAGAAATCTGGTAGTCTCTTTATTCTCACTGCCCATGCAAATGGTATTGAGAGAACATATAAGAACATAAGATATGCCATACTGGGTAAGACCAAGGTCCATCAAGCCCAGTATCCTGTTTCCAACAGTGGCCAATCTAGGTCATACGTACCTAGCAGTATCCCCAAAAGACACAGGTTCCACAATGCTTGTATTGGGTCAAGCATTGATAACCTGGGTCCCTTTTTAATAATGGTTTATGGACCTTTCCTCATTAAGAGGCATGTCTACTAAAAGTTAATGCGCATTCACAAATGTTAATGTGCGCTAAGTGCAGCAACACCCATTTATTTCTATTGGCGCAGTGGCATTTAACACACATTAATATTTAGTAAACATACCCTAAGTCACTGCCAGGACAAAGAAGAGACTTGTGAAGGGCTCGTTTGAAAACCTCCTAAAATTTTAGATGGGCAACATATACATTTTGAAATAAAATTAATTTAATTTATGCAAATGAGGTCCAGTGGCTATGCAAATGAGGCAACTGCAATGAGTCTCCGTACATGGCCCCACATCACCCTTGGCCATTCCTGGCTATGGATACCACTCTATCAACAATGAACTGCCTGACTGAAGACCGAACGCAGTTTAGGACAGCTGTCCAGAGGGTTGCCATGAGTTGACACTGACTTGACGGCACTTAACAACAACTAACAGGATCCTCAGGGAACCTGAATTTTCCAAACACACTGGAACAATTAAGAAGCCTTTAACCATACTTGTGCAGATAACAAGAGAAACAAAACTCAAGGGTATCAAAAAAGGAGAAAGGTAAAAGCTGGCCAGGCTTAAATAGCTACACAGTTAAGAGTCCTATATTACTCCTTCAGACACATAGATTTCCAGAGATTCAGGATGATAACATCTGCTGTAGTCAACCATTGGCTGTGGCTGCCATAATGCATGTCCGGTATACTTCTCTGTAGGAGTTTCTGAGTAGGACATAGGGAAAGCAGGATTCCATCATATCCACACTGAGGAAGGATGATTCTTCTACAATCTGAAAAATAATACAATCAGAACATGTGATCTAGGAATGTGAAAAGGAAAGTAGAAAACATGACCTGCATAACAGCTACCAAGGGGGAGCATTTGGACAGAAAGATTTTCACTGTACTCTCCCACTATCTCCATGTTTTTGAAAATCCTCTTTCATATCCAGACATGGGACATCTGTATTTTGGTCATCCTGGAATTTGCAAGCATGCAAAAATCAAAATATAGAGATTTGATATCATCTGAGCAATAAACGTAACTATAAACGGATAAGTTGCTATTTGAAGTAATTCCTATTATTACTGCATTCAGACATGAAAGCATAAGTTAGATGAATAACTGCATCTGGTATCGCTCTGTAGAATAACCTTGTCACCAGACCACACCAAATCCTGCCTCAATTTAAAAGATAATTTTGGCCATGTGAAGCCCCATTTTACACAGTCGATACATCAGGCTCCATTTCTGGTCCTATTAAAAGCTTACCTCCTCAAGACTGCTTTTGGCTCCTGACCCCCTTATTCTCCTGTTTAACAGCCATGTGTGCTTTAATCATCCCCTTTAAGAATTACTCTAGTCCCATTTGTTCTGTTGGTCTGTCTTGAATAGATTGTAAGCTCTGTGCAACAGAGATTTCTGTTACAAGTATGTGTACAACACTGCATATGCCTAGCAGCACTATACAAATGATAAGTAGTAGTAGTAGTAGTAGTTTTAAATCTCTGTAGGGGGAGTCCCACGTGACGCATGAGCGAGTGAGAATGCTTCTCAGCTCGCTCCGGGGCTGCCTCGATATTAATCGGCAAAAAATTGATCTTAGCCTTCAATAATCGCCAGCAGAGTGATTAAAGAGTTGGAGAAGTCTGGGTGGCCTCAAACGGGTGATGAGAGCAGTAAAGAAAATGCCCTTACCGGCAAGGAAAGACCGGGAGAAGGTTCAGAAATCTGGGGCCTCAACAGCTGCGTTATCACAGCCAGCATCACCCGGTACTGAGAGCGCAGACTCAGCTATGGAGGAATTAGCAAGAAAGGTAGTGAAGCTGCTGGACCCCAAATTTGACCAAATTATGAAAAAGTTGGAGTCTGTGGGGGAGTCGCTTGCAGGAATGGAGCACAGAGTGGATGAAGTGGAGCACAGAGTAGCGGCGATTGAGGATGAAGAAGGGAGGAGGTCTCGAGAAAATGAGGCACAACGTCTAAAAATTGAGGCCCTGCTGGAAAAAGTCGATGACCTGGAAAACAGGTCGAGGAGGAACAACCTGCAAATAGTGGGAGTCCCTGAATCTACAACGGATCAAATGTTACTACTGTTAATTGAAAAATGTCTACCCCAAGAACTGGGACTGAGCGCCTTAATCGGGGACATTAAAGTTGAGTGGGCTTATCGGATGGGAGCCAAAATAGAGTCATGACAACGCCCTAGGGTGGTAATAGCCAGAGTGCTCAACTTTTACCATAAAGCTCAATTGCTCCAGGTGTATCAGAGGAAGCGAGACTTATTACTAGAGAACCACAGAATCCTGATTTTTCAGGATTACTCTGCAGCGGTCGCAGCAAAGAGGAAGGAGTTTACACCAATCTGTGCGGCCTTATTCCAAAGAAAAGTGCGCTTTATGTTAGCGTTCCCTGCAATCCTGCAAGTGTCGAACGCGGGTCGGAGCCACGCGTTCAGCTCATCTGAGGCGGCAAAGAAATTCCTGTCGGAGTTGGACACAAAGGCATCGGACAAGGGAGCAGCGACGTGAAAGAACTAATGGCTACAATAGCCGAAGAGCGCAAAAGCAATAAAGGGATGTAAGTAGACCGGCGGACACTTGGAACTTTGGAGGGAACTGTATGTGGATGTAAGAGCCCAGTGTCTTAATGGACTTGATGCTGGGTCAGTTTTATTTGGTTAATGTTGAGTTGTTATGAAGGCATCAACTAGTTGGGTGTGTGGATGTGTATGGTTGTGTTTAAAGTCATTGAACAGAGTTCAGATGCAGGGGAGAAAAGGGTGTGATGTTCAGGCAGCCCTGCAGCACCGGTTGGGGGACTAATTCCTCAGCTAGGAAGTGCTGAGGGTAAGAAATGAGAACTTTTATCGAGCAAAGGGGGGCGGAAGAGAGAGAGGGGGGAGATGAAGCGAGACCAAGAAGGGGGGGAAGGGGGGAAGGGGAGGGGTGGGGTGGGGTGGGAGGGGGAGGGAGTAAATGAATAAAACGAGTGAAGAGACAGGATTTAAAGATGGTGTATTTAATGGTAAGACTCAAAGAAGAAGGAGGGGACCAAGCTAATTGGATGCTGCTGGGGGGGTGAGGCTGGGCAACCTCGAGCAAAACTGAAAATGCTCGGTAGGGCAGTTGTGAGAAATAGTAAAGATATGTGGCATCAGTGAGAACCCAGACACGTATTATTACTTGGAATGTAAGGGGCATGAGTACTCCCATAAAACATACAAAGGTTTTGCAAATGCTGAGAAAAGGGAAAGCCCAAGTGGCCCTTTTGCAAGAGACCCATCTGAATGCCAAAGAGCATGCTAAGCTGAAGAGGGACTGGGTGGGTCAAGTGTACGTGGCATCGGGGGGGGGGGGGGGGGGTGAAAGAGGGGGGTAGCGATACTAGTAAAAAAAAGGGATCCAGGTGGAGGTAATAAGAGAGGAGATGGATCTATTGGGGAGGTTTATTTTCCTGCACGTGCGATTGAATAGAGAAGAAATCCTTTTGTGCAACATATATGCACCAAACGTGTATGAACATAAATTTTTCTAGAACTTGCTGTGGAAAACTGAAATGGCGCTGAAAGTCCCGATAGTGCTGACAGGGGACTTTAATTGCCCATATGATCCAGAGCTAGACAAATCTAACTCACGAAGTGGAGGAGGGTGGAATAAGAGAGGAGTGAGCTATCTGTGTCAAATGGGAGGTTTGGTAGATGTCTGGCGAACATTATATGAAGGGGAAAGGGATTACACACATCTGTCGAGAGTTCATCAAATATGGTCGAGAATTTATTATGTACTGGTCTCCAAAAAAGATTTTGGGAAGGTGCTTAATGCGGAGATTGAACCAATTGTAGTGTCTGATCACACAATGGTGAGGGTAGATTGGAGAGGAATAGAGCCTGAATGCTATAGATGGTCATTCCCTAGACATATGTGGAAAATTTTGGAATTTCAGAAATTCTTAGAACAGAAATGGGAGGAGTACTTAGGATATAATGAGGAATGTACTGAATCGGTGGCACTCTTGTGGGAAGCGGGAAAGGCGGTGATGCGGGGGCATGTGATTGCATATGTAGCAAGAGAAAAGAGAAAAATTAATGACGGTATATTGCAGTTGACACAAGAGCTACAAGAACTGAAGAAGGTGACCACAGAGCGTCCTGCAGGGGGAACATTGCAGAGCTACTTGGATGCCCAAAGGAAATTAAACAACTTGTTGCAAGAGAGGGCAGTATATGATATGCAATATTATAGGCACCAATTTTTTCATTATGGGAACTGCTTGAGTAGGCTTTTAGCACGATTAGTGAAAGAGTGGGGGAGCGCTAGGCTGATAGCAACCATACGGGATAAATAGGGGACTAAGCAACATGAGGCAGTGGCTGAGGTCTTTAGGCAATTTTATAGAAGGCTGTATACTCCAGAGGAGGAAGATAGAGAACAGGAAAAAATCTTTTTAGATAAGATCCAATTACCACAGTTGACCCAGCAGGACTTATTAGAGCTAAATCAGCCTATTTCCGGTGGGGAAATTCAGAAAATTAGAGCAGGAAAATCTCACAAGACGCCGGGGCCAGATGGATACGGATCAGAATTCTATAAGATGCTGGAGCCTCGGGTGGCACCCACATTGGCGGCCCTGTATGCAGAGGCACTGGAGGCTAAGGGTTTCCCGGGAGATATGCAGACGGCCTCCATCTCTGTTATACATAAAGCGGTCAAGGATCCGGAGGACCCAGCCTCCTATAGGCCGATTTCACTAATAAATTATGATCTGAAAATTTTGGCTTCCATTATGGCGGGAAGACTACAAGCTCTTCTCCCGAGATTAGTAGGCTCCCATCAGTCCGGGTTTGTACAAGGGAGGGAAGCGTCCCTGAATATAAGCAGAGTAATACTGGGGATGGAGAGATGCGTGCAGAAGGAAACCCCATTACTCCTTGTCAACCTGGATGCCGAAAAGGTCCTTCAATAGAGTCTCATGGGAGTACATGTTCAAAGTGTTACACAGGTTTAGTTTTGCAGGGGCATTTGTAGGATGGGTGAGGGCACTATACACGGACCCCCTGGCATACATAGCAGTAGGGGGAGAGAACTCAGAATCTTTTACATTACAAAGAGGGACAAGGCAAGGGATGCCCCCTATCGCCTTTACTGTTTGTGCTCCAGTTGGAGCCCTTGTTAACAACTTTATTGCAGTTGGACGAGATACAGGGGATAATGTGGAAAAAGGGGGGAATAAAAATTAGTGCTTTTGCGGATGATATGTTATGCCTGACGAACCCCCAGAGGTCGTTGGAGCTGGCGCTACAGCAGATTGAGAAATTTGGAACTTTCTCTGGATTGAAAATAAACAGAGCCAAGTCTTTGGCGTTGGATGCTGAGGGATGCATACGCAAACAGTGGAAGGGTGCTTTTCCCTTAGTATGGGCAGATTCGATACTTAGGGATTCAAATTCCAGAAAGGATCGCTCAGCTATATAATGTTAATATAAAGCCTATGAGGGAAATGATGATAGAACAGTTAAAAAAATGGCAGGAGCTACCTATTTCATTGAAAGGCCGAATAGCACTTCTAAACATGGTGGAGGCCCCCAGGTGGATATACATGTTACGGCACATTTCAGTATGGCTATTGAGAAAGGATGTACAAACCTTGCAGGGCCATATCTTCAGATTTTTGTGGAACGGGCGTAAGGCTCGTATTGCGACGGAGATGTTGATGAAACCTGCGGAAGAAGGCGGGGCTGGTTTGTGGTCAATACGAGCTTACAATTTGGTTTGTTTAACTAGATCCTTACGAGATCTAATAGAGGGCACAACAGAAATTATGTCGATAGAACTAATTGATGATATGTCAGGACTGCAACATAGAGTATGTCTGCTGCACTCCGCCAATTTGGAGGGACTCGATGTATTTACAAGCCCTTAGGCAAGCATGGAAAGTACTCTGCTCCCACAAGAACAATGACTGGAAAAGATCGGACTGCCTTCCTTTGACAGGAAATGTAGACTTCAAGCCAGGACTGCAAGGGCCGATAGCTGCGAAATGGTCCCAGAGTGGTTTGCACTACATAGGACATTTGAGAATTCAAGGGGCAGGAGAGATGGATTCTTACATCTCATTGAGAGACAGATACCGGTTGGATCCTCATGATTTTTACCTGTATCTGCAAGTAAGGCATTATGTGAAAAGTATACAAGCACAAAGCAGTCTATTATTAAGCGGGAATGGAATGATAGATCTTTTTAGAGCCCTAGATGGGAAGATTAAGGTACAGGGGCTATGGAAGGTCCTAGGAGAGAGAAAAAAGGACTGGAGTCTTTAGTGAGGAAGTGGCAAAACTGGCAGGATCAGCAGAGAGGCTACAAAGAGCCTTCAAAACAATAAAGGAAGTTACAGAGTCTGTACAAATGCAAGAAATACAGTATACGTTTTTGTGGCGAGCCTATGTACATGACATGTGGGTAGCATGGGCAGGCTTGACCTCGACAGATGTATGTAAACTCTGTGGGAAAGAAAAGGGCGCCTTAGCTCATCGTTTTTGGTCCTGTAACTGTATTCAAGGTTTTTGGGAAGAAATAGCGGCAAAATTAAGTGGTTGGGTAGCATGTCAACTGGAGATGACACCAGAGTGGTGTCTTTTTGGGTCATATGAGGCAGAGACTCATATGATAAGCTATTAGCGGAAGTTGTGTGAAAAAGGATTCCTAGTAGCAAAGCAATGCATATTGAGGCACTGGATGGGAGAAAGGGCACCAACAATAGGGGAGTGGGTACAGTTAATGTCGGAGCTAATGAATATGGAACAGCACACAACGCGAATATTGGGGGGGAAATGCCAGTGAAATGTTTACACGAGTCTGGTCCCCAGTCCAAAGTCTAAGTTTAAGCTGAAATGTGTGTCCAGAGCCCGCTGGATGAGAGATGAAAGGGGGTTCCCTGTCTCAGCGTTGAGAATCTGAAGATTTGAAAGGGTATGTGAAAGGGTATCGGGAGGGGGAGGGAAACAGAGGAGCGCATGTGGAAGGGAACAAAGGGGAGGGGTAGGGAGGGGGGTGGGAAATGAGTGAATGGGTGTATGAGTGAGTGTGTGAGTGAGGGGCAGAGGTAGCTTGGGGGAAGCAATAGGCTGCTATTGTAATGCAGGGATAGTTATAGGTATCGGGGCTAGAAGGTGGCTGATTTTTATTGGACTATTGGTTAAGAGTATTAACCTGGGCAACGAAGTATTGTGCCAGCTAACAGTAAGGATTGATTGAAGATGGCCATATAGATAATGAGATAGGCTAGCAATACCACCTCTTGATAAGGAAACCTGCGTGAGTCAGGAGCTGGGAAAACAATGCAAAGAATGACAGGTACGGCATGTAAAATTACACTGCAGTGATTAAACTGTGGGGTCACAGATGCCAAGGAGGTAGTGGGGATGGGGGAATCTTGGTATGTAGGTTTGACTATTGTTGTTCAAAAATGTAGTGTTGTTCAAAATTTATAAATTGTTAGGTTATCATTAGGAGCGAGTACTGTATGTCTAGCCTATAGTAGAATAGGTTATATAAGCGATGGCTGTGATCATCTGAAATGCAATTTGGAAAATGTGATGTAACATCATTTATGTTTTGTATTGTAACAGTAGCTGTGGCGAAAAATAATAAAAATGAATTCCCATAAATCTCTGTAGGGTTTTTTTGTTTTTATCCAGATTGCCACAAATAAGTAGTTACATAAACATGGATGATTTGAAAAAGAAGGTTGGATTTGATGGATTGTGACCTTTCTATCCTAACCTCTGAATTATATTTAAGAAATACATATGTAGGAGCTTCTGGGGGTGAGAGTATCCTCAGAGGCACTGCATAAAAGAAAAGGGCACTGGCAGTGAGAATATAATAGGAAAAACAGCAGAAAATTTGCCAGTGCAACAAAGTAAAGGGTCCTGGTAGAACAGGAGAAGCAAAATCTGAAGGCCTATGCTGAAGTGAAGAAACATTCAAAGCTCCCAAAAAGCAGCATGAGCACCAAAGGGCATCCTTAGATGAAACAACTATATTGGTGATCCCAAAAATTAAGTACTTACAGTTCAAAAACAGAA
Organism: Ichthyophis bannanicus; assembly: GCA_033557465.1. Lineage (NCBI taxonomy): Eukaryota > Metazoa > Chordata > Amphibia > Gymnophiona > Ichthyophiidae > Ichthyophis > Ichthyophis bannanicus. Next base: position 739,024,594 of record CM066033.1, read on the forward strand.
TGAAATGTAATTTAGTTGAGATTACTGGAAGCAGCGGGTTACAAATGTACACTAAATAAATAAATAAATAAATTATTAGGAGCTTGATTACTCGTTTTCAACCTGAAAAGGATACTTCAAAGAGGACTACAAAAGAATCAGTAAAATATAGATGTGGAGAGATTTGTATTCATTTGGAGAGAGAAGGAGAAGGTTTTAGTATGTACAGGAAAACAAGATTGGGGAGGAAGGATGTAAAAAGAGGAGTGTAGAAAGAATGTCTCACTCTAAGGCTGGGTCTGGTAAGTCGCTATATGCTAAAGTAAATGGATATGTTTTCTTGGCAGACTTGAAGTGCGTACAGTTTAGCTTCTCTCTCAGGTGGTGGGGTACGGTTCCAGAGAAGCAAACCATAAGAAGAAAAGGCAGCATGTGTGGTTGTATCAAGATAATGATTATACTGTAGGCAATTGGAGTGGAGGAGTAGCCTAATGGTTAGAGCACTGACTTGGGAATTCAGAGACCAGGCTTCAATTCCCACTAGCACTCCTTGTGGCCTTGGGCAAGTCATTTAACTCTCTGTTGCCTCAGAAAAATCCAAGTTATCAATATTCCTGTTTAATGTACATTACCAAGTTACAATGTAAACCACTTTGATTGAAATGATAAAGCAGTATATAAAACCTGTTAAATAAAATAAATAAACTGATTGGTACATTGGGAATGAGTTGGATGGGGTGAACTATATGGGATTAGTAAATTGCATAAACAAAGAGGGACCCAAATGTGTAAAAACTTTGTGTATAATCAGATAAATTTGGAACTGAATTCTAAAAATAAAGGGAGTCAAAGAAGACTCCTTACAGCAGGGAAAATGTAGCCAAATTGTTTAGCATTTGTTAGAAGCCTGACAGCTGAAATTTGAAGAAACCAAGTAAGATTGAGGATAAATTGATTCAGTCCATAATCAATAGAATTATAATACTAAACTAAAATGTAGAAACTTCTCAGGTTCTGCCTTATTTGAGCAGCAAAGACTTCTAGTAGCTCTACAAAAATATGTAACCTTTCTATGCCACTCAGTGCTTCCAGAACATAGACTGGCTCTCCTGACCAATGAGGTAATAGTTTGGAGAAACCTCAGGTGGAGAGAAACCTGACTGGTATAAACACCAAGCACAAAGGCTGCACCACAACGATAGTACATAAAATATACCATACTGGGTAAGACCAAAGGTCCATCAAGCCCAGTATCCTATCTCCAACAGTGGCCAATCCAGGTTACAAGTACCTGTCAGGTTCCCAAAAGGTATGATTAAGCATTGAGTGAAAAAAGGTTGTTACTGACCTGTAGGAGGTGTTTTCCATGGACAGCAGGAATAAGTCCTCACGTATGAGTGATGTCTCTGGCAGAGCTCCGTGCAGGAAAGCTCCCCAGCTTCTATTGGAAGCTTTTGGGAGGCTGTACCATGCCTGCATGTCTGCCTTCCCACCTGCCACCTAGGCGCCATCTTCTCCAGTCTGAAAACAAAACTGTAGCAGAATACAATTCCTCAAGGAAGTAAGAGGAATGTGAAGACTTATTCCTGCTGTCCACAGAGAACACCTGCTACAGGTGAGTAACTACCTTTTCTCCATGGACAAGCAGGAAGTAAGTCCTCACGTAAGGGACTCCCAAGCTGCGGGCTACCAAAAACTGAGGACAAGAAGCCCAACAGGTGAATCAACTGTGTACAGAAATGGTAGTTCAAAAAAGGGAACTCATCTGATTCAGCTTCTTCACCATTTGTTATCATTTTTTTTTGGTAGCCTGGATGGACAGTAGGGCCCTGGGGGGGATGGAGCTGAATTCTAATCCCCAGATGCCAGAGTACCGATTTTCTGAAGTTGCTGTCATGTTGGGAATCCCCATCCAGACGGTAGTGAGATGTGAAAGTGTGGACAGAAGACCACGTTGTAGCCCTGCAGATCTCTTCCATGGAGATCAAGCACAAGTTGGCCACTGACGCAGCCATGGCTCTGATGTTGTGAGCTGTGACATGACCATCAAGGCTCAAGCCAGCCAGGCATAAGCAAAAGAGATAGTCTGACAGTCAAATTGAAAGAGTGTGTTTGGAAACAGCAGTCCCTAGCTTGCTGGGGTCAAAAGAAACAAACAGCTGTATGCATTTTCAGTGGGCCTTTGTCCGCTCCAAATAGACTTATTTGCAGTCCAACATGTGAAGCACCACTTCCCCTCTGTGGTGTTAGGCCTGGGGAAGAAAGTCAGCAGAATGAATGACTGATTAAGATGGAAAACTGATACTACCTTTGGAAGGAATTGAGGATGAGTGTGCAGGATCACTTTATTATGATGGAACCTGGTGTACGGTGGATGAGCTTCCACCACTAGAAACAAGACTTTCCAGGTCAAGAACTTTATAGGTTAGGAATCGAGAAGTTTAAAGGGAGCTAACATGAGCTGCGTCAGAACCACAATGAGATCCCAAGCTACCACTGGGAGCTTGAAAAGAGGCTTCAAGAGAAGCAAACCTTGCATGAAGCAAGCCACTAACAGCTGAGCTGAAATGGATTTTCCTTCTATTCCACAATGGTATGCTCCAATTGTGCTGAGGCAAACCCTTACAAAGTTGGACTTGAGAGGTGAAGGAGGTACTCGAGCAGTCTGTCAGTTGAACAAGTAAAAGGACCGAGCGCCTGAACTGCACACCAGATCGTAAATCTTTTCCATTTGAATGCATAAGACCTTCTTGACAAGGCCCTCCTAGAGGCCAACAAAACATCTTGAACTCTGTCAGGCAGGTTAAGCTTTGAGAAGACTAACCTCTCAAAATCCATTCAGTTAAGGACAAGGACTGGACGTTGGGATGTAGCATCCTCCCATCTTCCTGAGATCTAAGGTGCAGGGCAGAGCCCAGCTGTACAGGTTCCCCCTGGGAGAATTGAAGCAGAAGAAGAAACCATGACTACAAACCCTAACAGCTTAGCACCTGAATGGTCAACAGTGTTAATTGATGGACTCCATCTGGAGTACTTTTTATAAGCTAATCGTCCAGATAAGGGAAGACAAAGACCCCTAGTGTTCTGAGATAGGCTGCTACCACTGCAAGGCACTTTGTGAAGACTCAGGGTGCCGAGGCCAGTCCAAGAGGTAGTACTCTGTACTGAAAGTGCTTTTCTGCCAAGATGAATCTGAGATACCTCCTGTGAGCAGGAGAGATTGGTATGTGGGTATATGCATCCTTTAGATTCAGGGAGCATAGCCAATCATCTTTCTGAAGATAAGGAGGCAGATACCTAGAGAGATCATCTTGAACCTTTCTTGCAGCAGGAAGGTGTTGAGGTTTCTGAGGTCCAGGATGGGCCAAACGCCCCCTCCACCCCAGAAAGTACCTGGAGTAAAATCCCCATCCAATCTGCTTCTGAGGCACAGGCTCAATGGTGAGATCAGCCAGAAGAGTGGAGATTTCCCCCTGAGGGAGGTTTAGATGCAGAGGGTCAAGGGGATACGCTTTCAGGGCAATGAGGCAGTAGCTCAGCGAAGTGTAACATGTAGCCACTTTGAACTATTTGAGTCCAAAGTTATAAGGGGCCACCTGTGGGCAAAAAGGGAGAGCCTTCCCTGCACCAGATGCCTCGCCTTTGTGGACACTAGCAGATTGGTTTTGCTCCAAAGGAACCAGTCAAAACCCCACTCCTGGCTTTGATTGCTGGGCAGGCTGAGCCTTTTGAGGTTTTTCTTGATGCTGTGGGCAAGGAGCCTGCATTTTTTGCTGAGACGTTTGAAGACCAGGATAGTATCTGCACCTACACTGGTAATAAATCTTTGCCTGGCCTCCACTTTGATACCTCCTGCAGAAGACAACTGATTCGGACATGCATTGTGAAAGCCTGGTGAGGGTAACAAGTTGCTTTTCTATGATGCCCGCCTTCTCTTCCACCTGCTCTCCGAAGAAGTTCTCTCCTCGACAGGGCACATCCGCCAGCTTATTTTGCACAGACTGTTCCAGGTCGCAAGACTGAAGCCAAACGAGCCTGCGGGCTTCTGTGCCCACTGCTACCATTCTAGACACCATCTCAAAGGCATCGTAGGTTGCCCGGACCATGAACTTTGAGTAGTCCTGGCTGTGGCACACTAGGGCATGATAGTGTTCCAATTTCTCTGGAAGAAGAAACTGGCACAAGTCAGCGAGATCACACATGATGTCCTTCCAGAACATGTTCTGGTAGAGCTGGTAAGAGTATACTTGAGCCATGAGCATGGAGCTTTGGAAGCACCTCCTTTTGAAGGAGTCTAATATCTGAGCCTCTATACCCAGGGGCATCCAGAAATGAGTCTTGGTGCTCTTGATCTTCTTAAGGGTGAACTCTACCAACAAGGAGTAGTGTGGGAGCTAAGGCTTCTCAAACCCAGGAGCTTTTTGGACTATTTACATCGAGTCCAGCCTCCTACTGACAGGTGGCACCATGAGGGGGTTCTTCCATATCCTAATCTGCAGCTGCTGTAGTAGGTGGTCTACTGGCACCATCACTCCTTTCTTAGGGACAAAGGAGTATTGGAGGATCTCTAACTCTTCCACCTTGGGCTCATCCTCCATCTGCAATGAAAATGGGATGGCCTTCACCATATCTCTCACAAAGTCCTGGAAGAACATGCCCTCTGGAGGAGACTTCTACCTTTCGTGCAGAGGGGAAGAGACTGATGGGAGCTCAGGAGACCTGCTCTCCGACAAGTTCTCTGATTCCACATCGGTCACCCCGCCATCAGAGTCAGACTCTGAAGGGAAATCGAAGTACCTCTGAGACTCTGCCCAGAGCTCCCTCCTGCCTTGAGGGGGTTGAGAGCTTCTACAGGATTGGTGATACATTGAGGGCTTCTGAGGTTTCATCAGGGCATCAGAACCCGAGACATTCGAGAGGAAGATGGCCCCATCAGGAACCGGCATCGGATTTCTTCAATGCCCCGATGTTAATGCCTCTGCAGGCAGAGGGTGTGTTTCGAGGGTCGGCTGCACAACGCTCAATGATGATGCCATGGGCACTGAGGCACCAATCAGCTGATTCTCCAGCAGTGACACGATACAGACCTCAAGTGCCTAAAGAAGGCATTCCTCTATGGCTGCCGATTCTGAAGGTCTCGGGGTCTAAGCAGCTTTAACCAATGTCTCCAGTATCCATGCAAGGGTATCGGCATGGTCTTGGCTATTGGGAGCTGGTTGGTGCCTCACTGAAACCCTGGAGGTTGAGGTGGTCTTCATGCAGGGGCACCTTGATGGGCCGCTCATGCCATCGCTCTCAACGTCCCACTTAGAAGGGCTCCGATGCCAATGTACCCGGGCCATACTTCATATCCCAGGAACAAAGTCCTAGAGGTACTGAAATACTTGGACACCTCAAAGTCAGTAGTGGCGATGCTGATATGCATATTACTGCTGGACAATCTTATCAAAATCTAACAAATTCCATACTTCAGACCAACTGTCATCAAAAGACTCAAAGTCCAACAAAACTGGTTCCATTGATTTAGCCATGCAAGCAGCTGGTTTTGTTTTGTGTATTGTAATGTCCCCAGGAGCCGATGTACACACAGTATGGTACAACTGGGCAAAAATGGGAGCACCTTTGGAAGAACGGTAAGACAATCTCTTCTATCTGGGCTACCTATCACATAATACATAACTAAAGTCACCAAGGATGGATTGCCCTATCTGGGGATCAGGATCAGGCATCCACCAGTGGGTCACTGATATAAACAAACAGTACAGGCCTGATATTCTACTAGGAAGGCTATGTGCCGCTATGCGCATAGCCTTGCCTGTTCACCCCTAACTCCTGATATTCAATGCTGTGACGACGGCATTGAATATCTTGTTTTGGCGCCTAGTGAAAACCGTCACAGAGCCTAAACGGTAGAAGCGATATTGACTGCTACCCAGTTAGTATCTGAAGCTAAAACTAGGTGAGCCGAAAGCTGGTCTGGTTTTAGCCATGGATCACTAACCGGGTAGCGATCCAATATCGCCGCTACCTGGTTAGTGGTACTCCCCGCCTCTGCTCCACCCCAGAACGCCCCCAACATGCCCCGATTCTAACTGGGTAGGTGCCATTGAATATCCCCATTTAAGGCATTTACATGGTTTACTAGGCTGTAAACCATGTAAATGCCTTTCGAATATTGGGCCCTACATTTCCTCTTAGTCTGTCCTCTGAAAGGTGCAGGGTTTTCAGGCCAGTGGTATCGGAATAGCTGCTGGTTCATGAGCCCCTGTGTCTTTAAAAGGTAAAATTTGGAGGGAATATGCTGCTGTTAGAATTTGTTTATGTTAATTGAGGCAGGGGCATGCAGCCTATGTGCAGAGGTTGCAGAATCAAAGGGAGAGACTGAGGGGGAAGATGATGAGCCCTGGATAAGATCCTCATATCCAGGCCATTTTTGGTCAAAATCAGCTCCTGAAAACCGCATGTCAGCTCTCTCCTTGTTGACATTGCAGTGGCTTCTTTCTTCCCTTGCAATGTCTGCCAATATCTGCATGGAGCTCACACAAAAGAAAAGGAGCAGAGCACTAGGCATTCAAGGCCACTGCTTCTTAAAGGCACTTCCATTTTCCAAGATGGTGACTGGAGTAGAAGGACACCACTAAATGCCTCCCTGGACCAGATAAGTATTATTGGTCAAGGGGGAGGGGGAAGGGGGTGTATGGTCTGGCCTGGTCCAGCAGCATGGAGGCCTAAGTGGCTTGATAAACTCCTTGACATTAAATCCAGTCTTCTCCTCCCATTTCTCAAATAAGGATGACAAGAGCTGTCCTTACTTATTTGTTGTTTCTTCCTTGAAGCATTTGCATTTAGATTGCTTTGCTGCTATCTTGTTTCACTCTCCGAATATAAAGCTGGAGATATATACTGTGTCTCCAGCTTTATATTCGGAGAGTGAAATATATATAATTTTCTTCTGCATGGTGAGTAAACTTGAAAGCTTTTTTGGAATCAAGATGACAGAGGATCTCTGGGAGAGATCCATGAGATTTATGTCATTGACCTCTATAGAGAGATGTCCACTGGTTATGACTATACAGACCCCAAAGGCAATTCTGTGTATTACTATAGTACAAGAAAGGCTCTGTTATCTAGAATATTTCAATGGCCATTGGCTATTTGTTAAATCTACAGCCCTTTCAGCTCAGTTGATATCATTGCTTTGGACTGGGAAGAAAATTACATCATCACAATGAAATGAATAAAAGATTGACTGAATTGGTAGAAAAGGATTTCTTGGCCTCTCAGGCCTTCACATGTTCCTGCGTACAGTGTAGCCTCTGATCTTGCTTAATCTGTAGTCTCCTTCCTCCCTCGTCCTTTTACTAATATCTCTGTGTCTGGTCCAAGCATCTTCAATTTTACATCTGATTTATTTCCTACAACCTCTATTGATAATCTCTTCCTGAGGTCCTTCAACCTTTTCTGAATAATCTTAAAAAAGAAAGGATTTTCTCATCTTTTCTCTCCATCTTGTCAAGGGCCCGCTTTAAGTCAATAGCTGGTCTCTATATCAATGGTGCAAGCCAGCATCCATAAGTATGTCCTTGCAAGTAAATCTTGCCAGCATGGACTGCTCCTTTTGTTGATTATTTTTATTGATAACATGAGGAAGGATCTAGCTATGCTTGAAGAATGTTCGAGAATTTGGCAGCCGAGATTTAACGCTAAAAAATGCAGGGTCATGCATTTGGGCTGTAAAAAACCAAGAGAGCAGTACAGTATAGGGGGTGAAGTACTTCTGTCTACGAAAGAAGAGCAGGACCTGGGCGTGATTGTTTCTGATGTTCTTAAAGTGGCTAAACAGGTAGAAAGGGCAATGGTGAAAGCCAGAAGGATTCTTGGATGCATCAGGAGAGGAATAGCCAGCAGGAAAAAGGAGGTGATAGTTCCTCTGTGTAAGTCTTTAGTGAGACCTCATTTGAAATATTGTGTGCAATTCTGGAGACCACACCTACAAAAGGATATAAACAGGATGGAGTTGGTGCAGAGAGTGGCTACCAAAATGGTCAGTGGTCTTTCTTATAAGCCATATTGGGACAGACTTAAAGATCTTAATATGTATAATTTAGAGGAAAGGCAGGATAGAGGAGATATGATAGAAATGTTTAAATACCTCTATGGCATAAATGCGCAGAAGGAGAGCCACTTTCAATTGAAAGAAAGCTCTGCAATGAGGTGAAAGAGGATAGACTCAGGAGTAATAAGCGGAAATATTTCTTTATGGCAATAGCGGTAGATGCATGGAGTAGTCTCTCAGTGAAGACAGTAGAGACGAGGATAGTATCTGAATTCAAGAAAGCATGGGACAAACACAGAAGGTCTCAAAAGAAAAAAAAAAGAGACAATAGTAGTTGATATGAAAGGGCAGACTAGATGGGCCATATGGCTGTCATGTTTCTATGTTTCTATTTTTATATATATTTGTTTGCCTGAACAGTGTCCAAATAAATGGATTTTTCTATCTAGACAGCTCCTGGACGCCCATGTTTTTTCTGTCTGTGTGGGTAGCCCGTCCCTGCCTCAAGGCTGCTGGAGAGTAGGGTAGCGGAAGAGAATGTGAGGTTTAGCCACAGACACTCACACAATTTTTAGTTTGTGTGACCCAAGACTTATCATAAAATAAAGGGACCTATGTTTTCTCAAAAGCCCAGGTTCATCATCATCTTTGGATAATTACTGTGGTGAACTAATAAATGTCATTTCCGCCTTGAAAAGAATCACATTTTCACCAGGATTGATACAACTCTTAGAACTCTGTACTTTAGGAAACATGAATGCAAAGATAAACATAACAGATGGGGTTGTGCTGGAAGAAAAGATTCACAAGGAGCAGGAAAACATCTCTGCCATATTACAGTTTCAGCTGACCCAACGCGCGTGTGCAGCGATTAATTTTCCTTCTACTCCTGTTAGTGAAGAATAAGGAGGATGAGGTACAGGGGAGAGACTTGTGTGGCTGTAAGAAGGATGCACACCAAGAAAACAGTAACATAGTAGATGATGGTAGAAAGAGTCAATTGATCCTTCTAGTCTGCCCAATTATCCTGTCTGCACTGCCAAAATGTAGCCCAGAGACCAATTTGAAGCATGACAGTTTCTAGGATCGTTCCTTTTCCAGGACTGTTTTTGTTCCATTCTCTGTACTCCACCATTTTAGATAGATGAGCATTCAAGATCCCCATTAAGTTCTTCTTCAGTACTTACTTTTCCTATGCCTAAGCTTTGTAATAAACTAAAATAGTAATATCAATGTGACTGTCACCCAAATATTTGCCCTCCTAGGACACCCACATAACCTGCCAGACAGATCTGGCTAAGTGAGCACCTGTATTTCTGCTAGTACTTCGATATATTACTGTATTTGCAGCTTACCAGATTCACCCAGCTGCTAGTTAACTATCATTACAGCCTGCTAAGATTTCTAACATTTCATATTACCCACCGGCTGTTCATTTTGACAGCCCCTAACAGCTGACAGAGAATTGTTAAGTAGGATATGTATTACTAGGTTGTGCTTCTGCTATCTCTTCACTCTTTGCCACTAAGGATCCCTTGTGCTTATCTCATGCCCTCTTAGGAGTTTCCATATAAAAACAAGTGTACATGTGTCAAATGCCTCTTACCCCTGCATACATAAGAACATAAGAAATGCCATACTGGGTCAGACCAAGCCCAGTATCCTATTTCCAACAGTATATGGTAGGTTCCCAAAAAGGAACATAGGTTCCACAATGCTTGTCCTGGGGTAAGCAGTGGATTTCTCGGGTCCTCTTTAATAATGGTATATGGACCTTTCCTCCAGGAACTTGTCAAAATCTTTTTGAAACCTAACTACACTAACAGCTTTTACTACATCCTTCAGTAGCAAATTCCAGATTTTGATTACACATTGAGTGAAAAGCGTAGTTACTCACCTGTAACAGGTGTACTCCAGGGACAGCAGGAATCAGTCCTCACTTATGGGTGACATCGGCACCGACAGAGCCTGCACAGAGCAATTCCCTAGCTTTCAAAGAAAGCCTTTGGGATTTCTGCCATGCATGCGTCGTCCTCTTCTCGCCCAAAGGTGCCATCTTGCTCAATCAGGTCCCATAGCTAGAGCCCTACTAAGCAGATGGCAAGGGAAGGATAAAAACTTTGCAGCTCTTCAGGGGAGATGGGAGGGTAGTGAGGACTGATTCCTGCTGTCCCTAGAGATCACCTGTTACAGGTGAGTAACTATGCTTTCTACAGGAACAAGAAAGAAGTCAGTCCTCACTTATGGGACTCCCCAGCTACAGGCTACCGAACCTGTAAGCTAAAAACGCCTCCGTGAGGCCATGAGCAGAAGCCGATGTCAGAAGGAAGCCCGAGTCCTCAGGCCTTTGGGGCAAGCTCTCGGTAGCCGCAGAAAAAGAGTCAGAGGGCAGGAGTTGCTTATACACCGAATAGACTACGGAGTACAGCCTGGCCGAAGGCGCTGTCCTGGCGGGACTCCCTCTCCAGGCAGTAGTACAAAGTGAAGGTATTCGATGAAGACCAGGTCGCAGCCCAGCAGATGTCCGTCAGAGGCACTGAGCATAGCAAAGCCACCAATGCCGCCTTGGCGCGGACGCCATGTGGAGTGACCCAACAATCCAGTGGCGTGCCCGCCTTTGCCTGGGTGAAGGCGATGCAATCTGCCACCCAGATGGAGCGGGTGTGCTTGGTGACTGCCAGCCCCAGGCATTTGGGATCGTAGGCGATGAAGAGTCAGTCAGACTTGCAATGACCTTGGGTGAACTGCAGGTAGAAGGCGAGAGCCTCTCGCAGTCAAGTGTACGCAGGACCTCCAATGCCTGGTCAGCATGAGATCTTGGGAAGAAAGTCGGCAAAACCACCTCCTGATTGAGGTGGAAATCCGCGACAACCTTTGGTAGGAACTTCGGGTGGGTGCGAAAGACCACCCTGTTCCTGTAAAACCTGGTGTAGGGAACCTCGGCCATGAGGGCTTGAAGTTTGCTGACTCACTGCTCCGAGGTCAGTGCTACCAGGAAAACCACCTTCCAGGAGAGGTGCCGGAGCGAGCATGTCGCCATAAGCTCGAAGGGAGGTCGCGTCAGCAGCATAAGCATGATGTTCAGGTCCCATTCTGCCAGGAGAGGCCGGATGGGAGGTTTGCAAAGCAGGAGGCCCCACATGAATCGGGAGACCAGAGGCTGGCCCGAGAGGGGTTTACTCTCGACGGGCAAGTGGTTGGCTGAAATGGTGCTCAGGTGAACCCTGACCGAGTTGGACTTCAGTCCCACCTGCAAGAGATGGAGAAGGTACTGGAGGACCCAACAGGTGGGGCAGGAGAACGGGTCAATCTGGAGCTCTGAGCACCAGATGAAAAACCACCGCCACTTCAGCGCATAGGCCCGCTTTGTTGAGTCCTTCCTCGATGTGAGGAGGACGTCCTCGATCTCCACTGGGAGGTACAGCGAGGTTAAAGAGATCCATTCGGCCGCCAGGCTGTCAGGGATAGCGAGACCAAGTTCGGGTGAAGCATTCGTCTCTCCTCCTGCATCAGCAGACCGGGGACACTGCCCAGGAAAACCGGAGGCTCCGAAGAGAGCCGGAGTAGAAGCGGGAACCAAGGCTTTCTAGGCCACGAAGGAGCCAGGAGAATCACCGAGGCTCAGTCGCGCTGGATCTTGTGGAGGGTCCTTGCAATGAGAGGAGTGGGGGGAATGCATACAGAAGCCCGGAAGTCTAGCTCAGGAGGAGCGTATCCGGGGCCACCCTGCTCAGGTGTGGTATTGGCCCACAGAAGCGGGGGAGCTGTGTGTTCGCCGGGCTGGCGAACAGGTCCATGGACAGAGTCCCCCAGAGGCAGAACAGGTGGAGAACCACTTCTGGACTCAGGCGCCACTTGTGTGGGCAGAGAAGCCTGCTGAGCCTGTCCGCAAGGACATTGTCTTGGCTCGGGAGGTAGACAGCTCTTAGGGTCATGTCCCGGTGCACTGCGAAGGAGCAGAGGAGGACTGCCTCCCGACAGAGGAGGCGGGAGCCTGTGCCTCCCTCCATGTTTATGTAGAACATCGTGACTCTGTCGGTCTGCACGAACATCGACCTGTCCTTCAGGTGGTACTTGAAGACCTTCAAGGCCAACTGGACCACTCAAAGCTCGAGCAGGTTGATCTGCTGTCAAGATTCCTCAGGTGACCACTGTCCCTGTGTGCAGAGGTGGTCGCAGTGGGCTCCCCAGTCCAACAGCGAGGCGTTCATCGTCAAGATGAGTTTGTGCGGATGAGTCTGGAAGGACATGCCCCGAAGGAGGATCTGGGGGTCCTGCCACCAGACTAGGGACTCGACTAGGCTGTGAGACATCCAGACGGGGTCCCAGAGGTGTCCCAAGGCTTGGGCCCATTGCGCTGTGAACAATGTTCCCTCTAATTTTCTGTAGGCTGTGTGCGCATAAAATATCAGCTGTGTGCAGCTTTTGAAGGAAGGTTAAATTTTTGTGCGCCACATAACGATACTCGGAGTTATATACTTTAAAATTTGACTACACATCAGAATACAGTATGTACACCACACTTATTTTAATCAAATTAAATGAAAATAGACGATTACTAAATGAAGCAGGAAATTTCTAGTAATTACAATCATAACTTTTAAATTTTAAGACTTCTGTGTTGTTTTCTATCAGAATCAGAGCCGTAATTTTTGTGTGCTCTGTTGTAAAGTATGTGCACTCGCTCGGCGAGGTGTGTGCGTGCGCACACGCACACAGCTTAGAGGGAACAGTGGCTGTGAGGCACCATTGGGCCGCTCGCATGTGCATGTGAGCATGGAGAACGATGTGGACAGTCAAGGCCATGTGCCCCAGGAGGCACAACATGGTCCTCGCCAAGACCCTGGGCCGGCCTTGGACCTTGGCAACCAGAGCGCGGAGCCGATCCGCATATGCTCGAGGAAGAAAGGCGGTTGTATGTTCTGTGTTGAGAAGAGCACCAATGAACTCCAGGGTCCACACCACTGTGAGGTGGGATTTGGAGTAGTTGATCAGGAAACCAAGGTGCTCGAGGAGGAGGACCGTGTGCGACGCCGAGAGGTGAGCCTCCTCTGCCGAGGTGCTCGAGATGAGCCAATTGTCTAGGTAAGGGTAAACGGATATGCCCTGAAGCCGGAGGTGGGCTGTGGGCCCTGTCAGGCACTTGGTGAAGACTCGCGGGGCAGGCGCAAGCCCGAAGGGGAGCACTCTGTACTGGAAGTGCTCTCCCTGCACCCTGAAACACAGGTACTTCCTGTGCTTGGGATGGACCGGAATGTGGGTGTAAGCGTCTCTGAGGTCCAAGGAGCATAGCCAATCGCCCTGCTGGAGGTAGGGCAGCAGGATGCCAAGGGATAGCATTTTGAACTTCTCCCACACCAGAAACTTGTGTAGATTCCTGAGGTCAAGGATGGGGCGCAGGCCCCCCTATCCTCTTCAGAATGAGGAAGTACCGGGAATAAAATCCCTGACCCTGTAAGTGTGGCCGCTTGTTGACCAAGAAGGTTGTTGACCAAGAAGGTTGTTTAGCTCTTGCTGTAAGCAAGCCTGGTGTGAGGGAAGCTGAGTAGGCTCCACCGGGGAGAAGAGAGGAGGGAATCTGTTTAGACGAAGATGATACCTGTCCCAGATCACCTGCAAGACCCAGGTGTCCGATGTAATAGCCGCCCACTCGGGGGTGAAAAAGGACAGGGGTCCTCCCATGGGTGGAAGCGTCCCTGGGGGGGCGAGAGGCTATGCTTTCGGCGTCAAAACCCCTGGGCTGGCTGGGATGGTGCCAGTGGCTGGGTCTTGGGCCCCTTGGGTTTCCAGTGACCCTGGGCACCCCCTTTACCCTGAGTGCTGGTCATCGGCGCAGGGGTAGGCGGATATGGTGGGTATCCCCAGAAAGGCTTTTTGGTGTGCTGCTTCTTCCGTGGAAGTGAGGCAATTTTGCGAGAGAGATGGGTGCAAGTCACAAACTCCATATCAATCTCAGCTGCCTTGTCTTCCATGGGCTTGCCGAACAGCTGTTCGCCGAGGCAGGGGACTTCCAAAGACTGGAGCCACGCCTGGCATCAAGCTCCGATGCCAGCCGCCGCTACACGGGCGGAAGACTCAAAAGCATCATATGTGGCACGGGAAAGGTATTTTGAGTAATATGTAACCGACCTCAGGAGGGTCTGGAACCTGAGAAGGTGCTCCCCACCAAGGCCCGCAGAGAACCCGCAGAGCTCTTTGGCGAGGTTGCAAAAGAGCATACCCATATATAGTTTGTATGCCTGGATGCGGCATGCCAGCATGGATCCCTGGTAAGCCTTGCGCCTGAGGGCATTGAGGGCATGGGACTCCCTACTAGGCGGGACCAAAGAGTGTGACTTCAGGCTCTTCGGTTTCCACATTGCGGACTCGACTACCATGGAGGTATGAGGAAGTTGGGTCTTCTGAAATCCAGGGCCGTCTTGGACCCTATACATGGCATCGCATCTTTACTGACAATAGGGACCGAAGCGGGTGCTTCCCACATGCGGAGAAGCAGCCAGGATAGGATGGAAGGTACTTGGGTGGAGACTCGTGCTGCAAGATGTCAAGTTCCTCTGCCCTCGGCTCCTATTCAGTCTGCGTTGGCAGATTGAGGGCCCAAGCCATATCCCGCACAAACGCCAGGAAAGAGGTGTCCTTGGGAGGCAACCGCCTTTGTGAGGCGGGTGAGGACAGGTCAGAGGGGAGATTTCTGTGGGCGCAGGTCTCTGGGGAAGTGTCCCCATCTGATTCCCAGACCAAGAGGTCCAAGAAGGACTCGGAGTCAGGCTGATCCCTGCACCCCTGGCTGAGGCCCGCTTGGAGCCGGAAGCATTGGCTCTAGAAGACCTCGCCCCCGAGGAACAGGACAGTGAGTGAGACCGGTGCCGAGGACCCTCACTAGGCCCACCGCTCTCGTGGGTTTCCAAGGCAGTTTTTGGGACCCCAGTAGGGGTCCTCAGTCTTAGGGAGCGAGCCAGCCGTGCTGGGCAAGAGCGCCTGCTGGGCAGCGAGGAAGGCAGAAATGCTGTGCTCCAGTGCCAGCATATGGGACTCCCACTTGGGAGTGGGTTCCTGCGATGCCGATGCCGGAGTTACCGGGTCTGACATGGAGGAGGAGAGGGGGTCCTCACCAGGACGACCCTCAGGAGACCGGGCGCCATCGCCAGAGGCCTCCGTGTCCGTATGAGGTACCTTTCGAGGCCACTCCTTGTCCATCTCTCGGAAACACCGGGGAGGGCTAAGGGAATGAGTGCAAGACTGCTCATGCTTGTCCGGAGCCCCAGACAGTGACTTCAAGGACTTCTTCTTTTGCCGTTCCACCTCAGTCGAACCCTGATCAGAGTGATACCTGGGGCGCGGGGTCACTGCGGGAGACCCCGCAAGCAGAGGATCTGTAGGGCGAGATGCCACCGGGGATCCTTGCGGAAAATGTTGTCGGATTTCTGCTTGCGGCTTAGCAAGGTCTTAGCGGACATTTTCTTACAAAGCGAGCAGACCTACGGGTTGTGGTCAGCCCTCAGACACCGTAGACAGCAGTCGTGGGTGTCCGTGAGCAACATATTTTTGGAGCATCTGTCACATTTCTTAAAACCGGTGGCCATGGGGGCAAAAAGGGCCCCTGTGAGGTTGAAAGCCCTCGAGGCCAGCGGTTGGAGAAAAAAAGGTATGAAAAGGACCCAAAAGAAAAAACACCAAATAAAGACAAAAAAGGTATCCCCAAGCCCACAGCCAAAGCAGGGGCGAAGGGGAGGAAGAAAGAGGACCAGTGCTACCGGAAAAAAGGCCAAAAGGCCGAATCACGAAAAACCTTTTCCGAGGGATGAGGATGTGCGTCCGAAGGGCTCCGCGGCAAAAGGGAGACTGAGCAAGATGACACCTTTGGGAGGGAAGAAGACCACGCATGCATGGCAGCAATCTCAAAGGCTTTCTTTGAAAGCTGGGGAATTGCTCCACACGGGCTCCATTGGTGCCAACGTCACCCATAAGTGAGGAATGACTTCCTGCTTGTTCCTGGAGAAAAATATTTTCTCTTGTTAGTCTTAAATTGGTTACATTGTAGCTTCATTGCATGTCCCCTAGTCTTTCTCCTTTATTATGGAGTAAACAACCAATCTATGTCTACCCATTCCACTCCATTCATTAATTTATAGACCTCTATCATATCTCCCCTCAGCCGTCTCGTTTCCAAGTTGAAAAGCCCTAACCTTTGAAGCCTTTCCTCATAGGGGTATCCTTCCATCCCCTTTACCATTTTGGTGGCTCTTCTCTGTACCTTTTCTAATTCCGTTATATCCTTTTTAAAATATAGCAACCAGAATTGCACACAATATTCAAGGTGCGGTCACACCATGGAACAATATAGAGGCATTATAATATCCTTGGTTTTATTCTCCATTCCTTTCCTTATGATTCCTAGCATGCATTCTATTGGCTTTCTTGTCTGCGGCTGCACACTTGGCAGAGGATTTCAACGTATTATCCATGATGATGCCTAAACCCTTTTCCTGGGTGGTGGCTCCTCATGTGGAACCTTGCATTGTTTAACTCTAGTTAGGGTTGTGCATAACTTTGCACTTGACTACATTAAATTTCTTATACATGATCTGGGTATAGGTATGTCTGGGGAACGAATTTGGGAAGAGGGCAGGTGTAGTCTTAAAGTATATGCATAAGTTATACAATACACCTGGGTTTTAGGAATGGATACAGCATAAAGATCTTACTGATCTTGCTGGACCAAGGACAGGATGGAGGGTAAAGGTTTCTCATGGTTTCATTGGATGTCTCATCTGCACTGGACATCACTGAGCCTGATATTTTGCTGAGGTGCCTGAGAGCTATTGGATGTGGAGGGAAGGAGACACAGAGGATCTCTTAAGCAAGAGGATGGAATCAAAGCTAACTTAAATAACTTTTACACTTCAAAAAATAGATGAAGGTAACCTGCATGGAGCAGTAAGTACAACCCTAAACAAAAGGAGTAATTTGCACAAAGCAGCAAGTAAAACTCTAAGCAAAAGGGATAACCTGCGGGTAAAATCCTAAACAAAGGCACGAGGAGGGTAATCTGTACGGAGTGGTGGATACTACTCTTGCCACCTCACTGAGTAGACTAGATGGACCATATTGGTCTTTATCAGCCATCATTTACGATGGGGAGATATTCAGCGGTGGTGGCTAGCTGTCGCCGTTGAAGATAAGATCCAGAAATTCATTGACAGAGTCATATCCAGCCACTGGCATTGAATATCCAGGTCAGTCAGATAGCAAAGACGCTAACTGGGTAGCGGTGATATTCAGCCGCTGCCCAGTTAGCATTGGGTGCCGTCCACAGAACTCCCTGATGCTAGCCAGCTAGGATCAGGGCATGCAGCAGAGGCACCATGTTAGTGCTGCTGAATATCCTGGTCAACAGGTCTGCTTACCGCGTTAATCACTTTGAATATTCCCCCCCCCAATGTTACTGTGCTTTTTGCTCATCTCTAGAAGATCAGTGGCAAAAGGTGCAATGCAGAGATAAGATTTCTGAACGGTCTTTGATGAAATCAGGTGTGCCACAAGGCTCTTTCCTCTCTCCAGTCTTTAATATACATAGGTTGATCCTTTGGATTTACTGCTTTCAGAAAATGGCATCTTCACCAGGATTTATACTGACAAATTTCAGTGGGTTATTCCCATAAAAAGTTCTTTGGTGGAGATAGCTACTTCATTGAATTTGGTTATCAAGATTATAGATAAATGGTTGAAGGTAAATTCATTCTCATTAAATTTATCTAAGACAGATTTTAGGGATGTTTATAAAAAGCCCAGGATGAGAAGAATGGTTTTAGACTTAGCTCATTTAGGTTGTGAAATTGAATAATACAAGACTAGGTTTAGAATTTGGGTGGGGTTTTTTTGGATTTTGCTTTCTTTGAAGATTCATGTAGGATAGGTAGCCCGGGCACAGATTATAATATTATTAGCCACAAGATGAACTATGTAAAGTTGTCCACTCTGTGGTGTTTTCAGGGTTGGATTACTGCAATGCTATTTTCTTGAGTTTGCCAGCTTCCACCAGGTATTATAACTCAACTTGTTCTCCAAATCCCACTCCCTGTTCAATGTAATGACCAGACATATGCATTTTGTCGGATGTTTTTTGTTACATGTAAACCGCGCTGATTGCAAATAGTGCGGTATATAAGAATTGTTAAATAAATAAAATAAATAAATAAATTCAGAATTCAGCAGCCCAATTGATTCTCTAAGGACAAGCAGTATAGCAAGCCCTCACCATATGGGTGATGCCACTAACACAGCCTGGCACAGGAAACAGCTCTCCAGCTTAGATCTCTCAATGTTTTTGAGGGGTTAATAGGCATGCACACCATTTTTCACTTCCTGCTGCTGCATGGACCACCTCAGTCTTTCTGAGGAGCTCAGAGATTATCATCGCCACAACTCACATCAAGATAGTGACTTTCTGCCTGTTTTTTTTTTTTTAACCAATTTTGATCTTTTTCCATGGGCGTAGTTTGGGAGGACGAGGGGGGTGAGGGTTATTACCTCCCAAACAAGCTGACTCTGCCTTTTGAGTAGTCCAAAGGTAGAGCAAAAACAACCACAGGGGAGTAGAAACACAAACAGGAGCAAGTGGGGTAAATATGGCAGTCAAAAAGTTTATTAAGAAGACACCGATGCGTAGTTACTCACCTGTAACAAGTATTCTCCGGGGACAGCAGGAATCAGTCCTCACATATGGGTGACATCGGCACTGACAAAGCCCTCATGGAAGCATCCCTCCAGCTTTCAAAGAAAGCCTTTGGGAGATGCTACTATGCATGCGTAGTTCCCTTCCTGCCCAAGGGCGCAACTTGCTCAGTCAGACGACATAGCTAAAAGATGGCAAAAAATAAAAGATGGTAAAGAGGCAACTCCAAGGGGAGGAGGGAGGTTTGTGAGGACTGATTCCTGCTGTTCCTGGAGAACACCTGTTACAGATGAGTAACTGCGCTTTCTCTGGGAACAAGCAGGAAGTCAGTCCTCACATATGGGACCCCCTAGCTGCAGGCTACCAAAAGCCCATAGAGAAAAATCACAGTTACCCTCAGGGGAAACCATGAGCACCAGCACTCTGGTAGCATGAACACAGAAGGATTGGAGAGTAGGAGTTGCCTGGATCCCGAAATGATTATGGAGCACGGCCTGGCCAAAGACACTGTCCTGAAACGGAAAGACAGAGTTCTTTATTAAACCAACGGCCGCCCGACACAGGCCGTGTTTCGTACCCTTCCTCAGGGGCTAACCAGGCAAAAAACTCTGTTGCGATTCATAAAATAAATCTTACTTCACACTGTTTGTGCAAACATATAGGTTATATACTAATGCTCAAGAGAACTGCCGCTTTGCACGAATAGTGTGAAATAAGATTTATTTTATGAATCGCAACAGAGTTTTTTGCCTGGTTAGCCCCTGAGGAAGGGTACGAAACACGGCCTGTGTCGGGCGGCCGTTGGTTTAATAAAGAACTCTGTCTTTCCATTTCATTCACGCCTGTGACTGTTTCTCCTGTGTTCAGCATGATTTGTGCTCTTGCGGTGTTGTACAAAGACACTGTCCTATCAGGATTCCCTCTCCAGGCAGTAATGAGTTGCGAAGGTATGGACGGAAGACCAGGTGGCGGCCCGGCAGATGTCCACCATTAGGATGGAAAGCAGGTTTGTCATGGAGGCCACCATGGCCCTGACACGGTGCGCCGTGACCTGGCCATCCAGCAAAAGCTCCATAAACATTGCCATCCTGCATCTGGAGGACCCCCACCTCCTCCACATAGCAGGCAGACTGTGTCACTACGCCCACAGATGGCACCTCATAACCTCAGTGCAGTGGACACTCGCCATAGTCCAGGAAAGGTACAGACTTCATCTACAAACTCTGCCCCCTCCACTTTCATGAGAGAATATCAAACACAGCTCCCACTCACTGCTCTCCTACAGGACGAGGTGTCCTCTCTTCTGTCTCAGGGCGTCATAGAAGATGTCCCAATATCCCAACAGGGGATGGATTTCTATTCTCCGTACTTTCTCCTTCCAAAGAAAACCGGAGGGTACAGGCCCCTTCTGGACCTCAGAAACCTCAATAAGTTTCTAGTCCATGAAAAGTTCAAGATGATCTCTCTCAGGACTCTTTTTCCCTTCTTCCAGAGTCAGGACTGGTTCTGTTCTCTAGATCTAAAAGAAGCGTAAATATATATCCTCATCCATCCAGGACACAGGAAATATCTATGCTTCACCTTTCAAGGAAAACATTATCAATATGGAGTCCTTCCCTTCGGACTCACCTCTGCCCCAAGAGTCTTCACAAAGTGGAAAGTGGTCATAGTTGCATATCTAAGATCTCTGGGGATATTTCTCTTCCCTTATTTAGACAACTGACTAATAAAAGCAGACACCTCCCAAGAGGTACTGCTTTACTTGCATCATATCATCACAGTACTACAACACTTCTGATTTGTGATAAATTTCCCAAAATCCCAGCTCACACCAAATCAAAAACTAGAGTTTAACAGAGCCCTACTAGACACCCAACAGACCAGGGCATTTCTGCTCCAGCTCCGTTGACCCCATCTAGTTGAACTATCATCCCAGATGCTCCTACGAGAACATCTGACCACCAGAGAGATGCTGTAGCTCCTTGGGCACATGGCCTCTACAGTACATGTTGTTCCATATACCCAACCACATATGTGGACAGCCCAGTGGACTCTTGCCTCCCAGTGGAAGCAAGCCTCAGGCCATTTCTGGGACAGGATTCAAGTCACTGCCTGTCTAACCACATCCCAGTGGTGGTGTTCTTCAGAAAATATGCTCATAGGATCACCTTTTCAGATGCCTCCATTTCAATGCTCCCTGATGATGGATGCCTCCAGACTGGGTTGGGGAGCCCATCTGGGAAACCAGACTACACAGGGGCTCTGGACAAATCAAGAGTCACAACTCCAGATCAATCTTCTGGAACTTCATGCTATCTCGAATGCCCTCTGGGTGTTTCAACCTCGGAGCACAAGAAGTCCTAGTCAGGAAGGATAATCAGGATGCCATGTTCTAGGTGAACAAGCAGGGAGGAACAGGCTCTTGGGCCCTCTGCGAAGAGGTGGTATACCTGTGGTCCTTTGCCATTGCTCATCAAATACACCTCCAAGCGGTGTAACTCCGGGGGAAGTTCAATGTCTTGGCAGACAGACTGATTCACATCCTTCTTCCCCATGAATGGTCTCTCCATCCGGACACAACATCCTACATCTTCCAGACCAGGGGAACTCCAGTCATAGATCTCTTTGTGACTCCCCAAAATGCCAAGCTTCCTTACTTCTGCACAAGAACTCCGACAGCCACCAACCAACAAGTGGATGCCTTCCAACTACAATGGGGTCAGGATCTGCTTTATGCTTTTCCTCCTATACACCTCATTCCCAAGACACTTTTCAAGCTTCAGCCAATAAGTGTTCCATGATACTCATAGCCCCTCATTGGCCGCAGCAACTGTGGATTCCACTGCTACTACATCTGACTCATTCTCATCCTCTGCAATTGAGATCTGCGCCCGATCTCCTCTCCCAGGATGATGGCTCACTTCTCCATCCCAATCCACAGTGTCTCTGCCTCACAGCTTGGTTGCAGAGAGCATAGCTTTACAAGGCTTTGACCTTACTCAAGAGGTTAAGGAGATCCTTTTGGCTTCTAGAAAGCCCTCCACCAGACGTTCATATGCTTTTAAGTAGCATAGATTCTCTGTCTGATATTCCCAGAAGGTTCTCAATCCCTTTTCTGCTACAGTGGAGTCACTCCTCCAGTATCTCCTCCACCTGTCCTCGACAGGTCTAAAGGGAAACTCCATGAGGGTCTACCTCAGTGCCATTGTGGCATCTCACCATCTACTCAATGGACAGCCCATTTCCATGCAACCACTAGTAGTGCATTTCATGAGAGGTCTTCTGCTGTCCAAACTGCCCATTAAGCCACCTCCAGTAGCTTGGGATCTCAATGTCATTCTAGCGCAGCTTCTCAAGCTGCCCTTTGAACCACTAGCCATGACCTCACTTAAGATCCTGTCTTAGAAGGTAATCTTCCTAATTGCCCTCTCATCAGCAAGGTGCATTAGTGAGCTTCAGGCATTGGTGGCAGATCCTCCCTATAGCCACTTCCACCATAACAAAGTAGTCCTTTGGACTCACCCACATTCTATGCCAAAGGTGGTGTCTCCCTTCCATTTAAATCAGTCAATTTATCTTCCAGGTTTTTTTTTTAACTAAACTGCATGCATCTAGAGCGGAAGCAACTCTGCACACTCTTGACTGCAAACGTGCTTTGACTTTCTTTCTCCAAAGGACTCGAGATCATTGTAAAGCTTCGCAATTGTTTATCTCATTTGACCCCAGTCACCTGGGATTACCTGTTTCTAAGTGTATGCTCTCCAGGTGGATAGCGGATTGCATTTCATTTGCCTATGACAAGGCAGAACTCTCCCTAGAAGGGCATGTCACTGCTCACAAGGTTCATGCCCTGGCCACTTCGATGGCAACCCTAAGTCAGTAGCCATCAAAGAAATTTGCAAAGCAGTAATTTGGTCTTCCATCCATAGTTTTGCTGCCCATTATGTCTGGACAAGACTCCTGTTAGGATGCCATGTTTGGTCAGGCTGTACTCCAGCACCTCTTTCAGACTTACAATAGATGCAACTCCTATCCTCCATCCCAGACTTGAAGATACCAGAAATCCATGTAGGATCCATGACCTTAACATGCCTACTCCAAGAAAACCTCTACTGGTTCTGAAGTCACTTCATCTGGCATCTGGGAGATAGGGAGTCCCATATGTGAAGACTACATTCCTGCTTGTTCCTGGAGATAGCATAGTTACTCACCTGTAACAGGTGATCTCTGGGAACAGCGGGAATTTAGTCTTCACAACCTGCCCTCCTCCCCTAGAAGTTATAGGGTTTCATTTTACTCTCTTTTCTCAGCTACAAACTCAACTGAAGAGAAGGAGTTGAGAAGATGGGAAGGCAGTCGCATAGGTGCAGTGGAGTGCTCCCCAAATCTTTCCAATTAGTTGCTGGGAAGCATTCCCATGCAGGCTCCGTAGGTACCAACATCACCCATATGTGAAGACTAAATTCCTGCTGTTCCTGGAGATCACCTGTTACAGGTGAGTAACTACATTTTCTAAGCACGTAGGTGATGTCAGGTATTCTATTAGGGTGGAGTTTCTATGTAGGGATCTGTAGTAATCTGGCTTGTTCAGTTTTTCTAGTAGGTGTATAGGTATTCTAGAGCTTACTGCAATATTTACTATGCTGCTTTTTTATGAGTAGGCTTCTTGTTTGAGTTTTGGAAGTTCACGGTGTTATGAAATGGTAAATTGATGGTTTATTAAAATTTACTATACCGCCCTTCGGGACAGCAGAGCATTTTACAATGCTAAAATCTTAGGAGGACAAACTTCAAAGGTTAAAAATCAAACAAAAAATCTGATCTATAGGTCCTGTGCTGTGGTTCTCACTTTTTCTTTTATTTCTACTGTGCAAGGACCTTGCCTCTCTTTGTTTCTTTGCAGAATATATATTTACATTTAACATTGTACCAGTCTTGCAGGCAGTGTCAGGAGTCAGTATATTTCATATTAGAGGGCCAGGCTAAATAATGAAACTGCTACAATTTTTGCTGCAAATAAACAGAATTGCAAAGAGTTTTTAAAAAATTATATAGCCTCAGAACATGTTCCTTTTCCTTTTTCTTGGGCAACCACCTGACTGACAGGAACTCTGAAGAAACCCCCCTCCCTCTTTGGACACCTTGAGTGGGAGTCGGAGTGCCAGCTCATCCCTTGTCTTAGGCCGCAGATTGCCTTCAGCGGCCTCTGTGCGAAAGGGTGAGAGGTAGAGAGCAGGACAGGGGTGATGGACAATATACCATCTTGCACTCCTCTTTCCCTCTTAGACCTTGCCCAACAGCTTCTATGCTCTCTTGCTTGCCTTCTGCTCTTCCCCTTGTTCTCTGACTCCCACACCTTCATCCTGCACTCCCCTCTCTCTGCCCCTCACCACCTTTGTTTTCCTCAGTGGTAGACTGAGGAAAACAAAGCAGGGTGGGGGTGGGTATAGAGAGAGGGGAACACAGGATGAAGGGTGGGAGACAGCCAGGATGGGGCAAGAAAGAGAGTGAGAAAGCTGCTGGACAATGTGGAAGGAAGATTGGGAAAGGATATTTTATATTCTTCTGGTGAAAGTTTGTTGTGGTCGCTGTGCACCTCTAATGATTTTGGAGGGGGGAAAAGTAGTATGATGGGGTCACTGGAGTGGTGGCGGAAGGGGAGAGAGCGGACATCAGGCCCAGGGCTGGTCCATCCATTGTAGAGAATGTTGTTCAAACAGGGCTCCGTGCAAACTTCATTTTCACACAATGGACGGCTGCAGAGGTGAGCCGGGGAAGCCTGCGCGAGGCCCCAGTGCCCACTGCATAGCTGCCAGTGTGAAAAGCGGTGTTTTCCCTCATGCTGGCAGCTGTGTTTCTGTGAAGCGTGCAAGTGACAGGAAATGCCCTTTAACCTTTCCCAGCATTCAGTGCGCTTCACAGTAACACAGCTGCCAGTGTGAGGGAAAATACCGCTCTTCACGCTGGCAGCTATGCAGAGGTGAGCCAGGGCCTCGCGTGGGCTTCCCTGGCTCCCTCTGAAGTAGCTTAGACAGCCGCGGGGCTCTTGGGGGGGGCGGGTGTCTAGGATAGCACAGGAAATGGCCAATGGGGGCTAGGATTGGAAATGGGCTGATGGGGGGCTTGGATTGAAAATGAGCAGATGGGGTGCTTGGACTGAAAATGGGCTGATGGGGGACTGGGCTAAGAGTGGCAATGGGCTGATGGGGGAGTTTGGACTGGAAATGGAATGATGGGTGGCTGGAATAAGACTGGAAATGGCTGATGGGGTGCTAGGACTGAAATGGGCTGATGGGCTTGAATAGGATTGGAAATCGCTGATGGTGGTCTAGGACTGGAAATGGGCTGATGGGGGTCTGGAATAGGACTATTAATAGCTGATAGGGGCTAGGACTGGAAATGAGCTGACAGGGGGGCTAGGATTGGAAATGGGCTGATGGGGGAGCTTGGACTGGAAATGGGCTGATGGGGGGCTGGAATAGGACTGGAAAAGAGCTGATGGTGGGGGGCTAGGATTGGAAATGGATTGATGGGGGAGCTTGGACTGGAAATGGGCTGATGGGGGAGCAGGAATAGGACTGGAAATGGCTGATGGTGGGGGATTAGGATTGGAAATGGACTGATGGGGGAGCTTGGACTGGAAATGGACTGATGCAGGGGGATGGGAGAATGGGACAAGAGGGGAGAGGATGCTGGGGTGTGGCTGGAGCTAGAAGGGAGCTGATGTTGGGGGAGGACTAGAAGGGGTTGGGGCTGGGGGAATGAGGTTGGAGAGGGGAAAAATTATTTTGTGTGGGAAGGAAGAAAAATCTATGATTGGCTGGGTATTGGGAGAGTAAGTGGGGATTGAGGATGGAAGGGTGAAATTTGAGTGGATGAAAAAGAAATAAAGAAAGAAATGGAGGAAAGAGCAAAAGGGGAAGATCAGTATGTTAAAGCAGATGCAGAGAGAGATTGGGAAAACTAGAAGAGAGAAGAAAGGACAAATGGACAGCAGACAATGGAGAGTTAGCCAAAGACACAAAGAAACTAGAAGAAAGTGACTGGAGCAATTGCAGCTGAAAAATAAAATGCCCAAACAACAAAAGGTAGAAAAATACTTTTTTATTTTGAATTTATTAACTAGAATATGTCAGCTCTGGGAAATGTGCATTGCTAACGTCTTTGTGTTTTTGTTTAGTACAAGAGAAAATTAATTTATAGTTTTATTTCTCCAGTGTTGTTGTACGTTCCAACTTTGGCTTTTGGGATTCCTAGTTTAATTATTGTCTTTCTATTTCTAAATTGTGATCCCTTATTCTTTGTTTGGTGATGGTCTATGTTCAGCATGTGTAACCGAGCTAGGGTATTTTGTTTATGTAGTTTTTATTTGACAGTGCCACTTGTTCTCTTTCCCCAGTAGATGTATTGATATTCTCTGAGATGTATAGGTTCAATATTTGCAATGTTGCCTTTTTCATAGGTAGGGTTTGGTGCTTTGTGAGTCCTGGTAGTGCTGTTATGATACAGCAGGTTTGCTATGGGTTCTAAATGTCAATAAATTACTTGATAACCAAATACCAGAAATACTGTGTAAACCTATAATATGACTTATAATTTTTTGTCGGATCGCTCACCGATGAATGGAAATTTTACCACTCTCGAAGTGAGCCCTCCATTTTATTCAAGTAATATTTAAAATGGCCCATCACAGGTCATTATATCAGGTACACAGCACATCCAGCCGTTGCTCCTGCACTGCGAGAACCAAAGTCTATGTAAAGGACGTCCTTTACATAGACTTTGGTTCTCGCAGTGCAGGAGCAACGGCTGGATGTGCTGTGCACCTGATATAATGACCTGTGATGGGCCATTTTAAATATTACTTGAATAAAATGGAGGGCTCACTTCGAGAGTGGTAAAATTTCCATTCATCGGTGAGCGATCCGACAAAAAATTATAAGTCATATTATAGGTTTACACAGTATTTCTGGTATTTGGTTATCAAGTAATTTATTGAGATTTAATTAAGTTGATTCCATAAGGTGTATTGTTAGTTTAGATTATGGGTTCTAAATGGGCAGTGTTTATAGTTCTTCCTAAAGTGCCTGGTGGTTGGCATTGGAGTATAATAATGTAGAAATCTGGTAGTCTTTCTTTATCTAGAAACTCATTAAGAGGCTAAAAGTTAGTGCATGTTAACATTATGCAAATATTTATGCAAATGAGGCCCCGCAAAGAGTCTCCACAGCTAATTCCAGACTTCAATCCTTTCACTTTGCTGCTCCTTATGCCTCGAACAAACTACCTGTATGTTTACGTCAGGCGTCATCTCTTCCCCTTTTTGAACCCATGCTAAAGGCCTTACCTCTTTCAGGCCCCTTTTGGATCTTAATCCTTTGTTCTCCTGTCTCTCTCCCTTCCCTATTGTTCCCTTGTTCTCATTTTTGTACTGTGTCTTGATTAGATTAAGCTCTGATGAGCAGGGACTGTCTTTTATATATGTCTGTACAGTGCTGCGTACTCCTTGTAGCACTATATAAATTATGAAAGTAGTAGTAGTAGAACATGGCCCCGCATGCCTCTTGGGCCGCCCCTGATCAGGCCCAGTAAAGGGGAGTAGGAAAGTATGCTTTCCCCTTGCTAATTCATTTCAATCTGAGTGTGGGCACCATGAGAGAAACTTCCTGTGGTTCTGGCTCATTCCAATAAAGTCTTCACTGTTTGATATACTGGATTCCTATCTGGTCTGTTTTTTGGAATAATCATAATGAATATTTTATTTAGACAGATTTGTATGCCACCTTTTCCTTCAATCAAGGTGGTCATGCCACATCACATCACAATTGGAGGGTTACATTTAACATTAGGGTATGTGTATACATTTAGACAGTACAGTTACTTATCAGCATTTAGACAGTACAATTAAGGTAACATTTAACGTGAGAGTATTTAATGACGCGATATGATAAACTTGTGTGTGTGGATAGAATGGGTGCGTATTTAGTTGGCAGCGAAAGTAGTGTTTAAGTATGGGTTTGGGATGTTGCCTGGATGCTCATATGTTTCTATAAATAAAAATGTTTTGAGGTCTTTGCGGAAGTCTGTGAGGTCATCTAATGCCCTCAGGCTTGTTGGGAGGGAGTTCCATAGTGTGGGTGCCAGTAGTGATGGTGCTTTTTGATGGTGTTCTTTTTGAAGTTGTTTGTTTGGTTTTGTGATAGCCTGCAGGTGTGCCAATCATGTTGTCATTATTAGTTCTTCTTGGTCTGTTGCTGATATCCCTTGTTATAACGTTTTCGAGTACGTCTGCTGATAGATGGTGAATGACTTTGAAGATGATCATGATTGTTTTGTATTTAGCTCTTGCCACCATTGGGAGCCAGTACAGTTGTTGTAGGACGGGAGTGATGTGCTCGGTCCTTGGTGTGTCTGTAATGATGCGTGCTGTGGTGTTTTGTATCATCTGTAGTGGGTGGAGTGTCTGCTGAGGAAGGCCTTGATATAGTGTGTTTCCATAATCAAACAGTGGTGTAATGAGTGCTTGGCACACTGTGCGGAAGTGGTCCTGATGGAGCATTGGTTTGATTTGTCTGATTGTTTTCAATCGTTGATAGGCCTTGTTTGCGGTTTTGGTGATGTGGGATTTCAGGTTCAGAGCTCTGTCTAGTGTGATGCCCAGATACTTAACTTCTTCTTTGACTACTATGTGTTTGTCTAGGATGCTGATAGTTTGTGGAGGTATGAAGGTAGGGTTCCTGGTGACAAACATTGCCTCAGTTCTATCGTAGTTGACCGTTAGGTTGTTGGCTATGAGCCAGTCATTTATGTCTTTGAGGCATTTGGTTATTGTTGTGGTATTTAGTGCTTGCAGGTTGATTGGAGCGTACACCATGATGTCGTCAGCATAAATGTGATAGTGAAATTTGTGGTGCTTGATGATGTTGCATATGGGCTGTATGTAGATGTTAAAGAGCATTGATGACAGAGCTGAGCCCTGAGGTATTCCCTGCGAGATGGGGAATTGTAGTAATTTCTTTTGGTTGCATTTGACTTGTTGCGTTCGCCCTTCCAAGTATGATGTAAACCACTTCAGGGTGTTCTTGCATAGTCCTATGTGTTGTAAGCGTTGCAATAGCTTGGTGTGGGACACAGTGTCGAAGGCCGCTGAGATGTCCATGAACACTAGCAGGAAGCCGTTTTTTTATGTTGTCCATGCCTCTTAGGAGATTGTCAAAGAGGGAGGTGAGTAGTGTTTCAACGCCGTGTTGGGGTTTAAATCCATGCTGATGAATGTCCAGTGGGGCCTTTTCCATGATTTTTGCAAGGAATGGCAGGCTGGAGATGGGACGGTATGATTTTGGTTCGGAGGGGCTCAGATTGCTACTTTTAAGTATTGGTCATATCACTGCATGCTTTAGGGGTTGTGGCATGTATCCTTGTTGGAGTGAATCTTTGACGATTTTTTGAATGTGATGAGAGAGTTGGCTTTTTGTAGCTTTGAGCCATGTCACTGGGCATGGGTCTGATAGTGAAGTTGTTGTGTTTAGTCCAGATATAATGTCTTCTACTTGCTGCTTTGTCGGTATGTTGAAGCTCTCCCTTGTTTGTTGTTGCATTTTTATCGTGTGGTCGTTTGTTTGTAATGTAGTAGAGCATATTTGGTTGGTGTTTTTTGACTTCATGTAGTCTGCATATTTTTGTGGGTCAAGATGGTAGGTGTTTTGTTGCATATCGTCCTTGGTGAGCTTTTGGACAATGCTAAAGAGTTCTCTTGGTCTATTAGTAGACTTCATGATTAGGTTGGTACGCTGTTGCTGTTTACGCTCATTAGGTTGTTATATTCCCGTTGTTTGTCTCTGTATTGGGTTAGGAGGTTGTGTGATTTGTTCCGTCTCCATTTTCTTTCCATTCTTCTGAGTGTGCGTTTTGCAATTCTGATTTCATATGAGTACCAAGGGGTGTTGGATCTCTTGTGTGTTTGTGGTTCTTTGATGGCTGGGGCAGATGCTGTGTTGGATATTATTGTGTTCCATTCTTCTATGTTAAGGTCAAGGGTGTCATGTTTCTGTTGAAGTTGTGGAGTGATTTTGTTTATGAATGAGTCTCTGTTAAATGTTTTGAACCGTCTAGTTGTTCTTTCATCTTCTTTGCGTTGGGCGGGGTTGTTTAGGGTCATGGTGAATTCAATCACATGGTGATCTGAACAAGGGACTGGCGTGATTGTTGGTTTTGTGATCTTGTTCTGTTCCACTAATTGCATTGGCATGAAGATCATATGTATGAAATATGTATGTATGCAAATTAATCTTCAAATGTCACCCCTCCCCCCAAATCTGACTACCCCACCCTTTGCCCCCAAATAAAACAGTCAAACTACACCCATGTCTGTTGTGCAGTTCATGAATTCCAGTTGCATCTTAGGAAGGTTTTCAGTTGTTTTTTAAGTTTCCTTTCATCTTCATGTTTACCTGGTTCAAGCACTGGTCAAAGGCCTTGGGCACCCCAGTCAGGTACATTTTTCAAAATGAAGTCATTTGATTTCATCATGACTTTCTGTTTAGACAATATATCCCGAAAAATACTCCCCAGCAGATTTAAAAGGTGAATCTGATGTGGCAAGACCATATCTGTAACAGATACTCATAATTGGTGCTTGCAATGTCTCGGGGCCTGACCATGAACCCTCTCATTGTAATTTGTGTTCACAGATATCAGAGAGGGTTGAAGGGTCGAGAAAAGCAGTGTGAATGAATATTTGGTACTAGTAAATCCAATCCATTGACATCAGCATTGGAAGCATTGGTCTCTATAAGTTCAGGAGGTGCATTGGATGCTGGGAGCACATTGGCATCAATAGTGCATCAATCATCCTTGACATTAATTAATTAATTAATTTTATTTAGCAATGCTTATATACCGCTTTTCACCAGGTCAAAGCGGTGTACATTCAGGTACGGTATCTATTTCTCTTTTCCCCGAAGGGCTCACAATCTGTTTTTTTGTACCTGAGGCAATGGAGAGTTAAGTATCAATAGAGGCCATTGGGATTGGACATCCCCCGAATTCTGTCCAAAGAGAGGAAGGATTTGTTCTCCTCTTTTGCCCATAAGAGATGAGATTCCCGTGAGCAGGCAGAAGGGATCTTCACCATGATCACAGTCATCCTCTCCTCTTCTGCCCACAGTAGATAGGGTCCCAGCAGGCAGACAGCTGCAGACTTCCCCTCCTCTTCTTGCTGGGGAAGCATAGGCATGTTTGTTTGTACATGCTTATGTTTGAGCAAACAAACATGTATATGGACAGACAAAAATTCTGTCAGTTGACCCTTGACAACAGGCATTATAGTGAAACAAAACACTCCTAACAAACTCAATGGACCTTCAGCATGCAATGAACTCATAATAATATAGTAAATGATGACAGATAAAGACCAGAATGGTCTAGTTTGCCCAGTAATGTGGCTACAATTGTAGATTGCACTTCCCGTTCCATGCAGGTTACTCCCCCATGCCTTTGTTTAGGGTTGTATCTGCTGTTCCATCAGGTTACTCCCCCCCCCCCCTTCCCCTTACCTTTGTTTAGGGTCACTCACAGGCTCTGAGATGCTATATCTCTACTGCATCTCTCCAGGATTCTATGACCTGGTGGTTGATACATTTCAATTTGGCAAGAGGCATCACCTTACCGAAAATTACACATGACAGATGCATCCAAATTGGGATGGACTTCATAATTAGAAACTATAGTCACCCAGAAGAAACCTTATCAGATAACCTTTCTGGAATTGGGGCAATCTGGAATGCTCTGAAGGGTTTCAGAAATTGTATTAATAAAAATTTGTTGGTTAATCAGACAATCAGGTTGCAATATTTTACATCAACAAGTAGGGAGAAACAGGCTTCCTGTGCTAGGAAACTGCTAGGATGCAGAACTCGACCATCTCTCACAGGATGACCCTCAGGGCCATGTATCTTGCAGGGAAGGACAATGCCTGGCATACAAGTTGAGTCACGTACTCTGACCAAATGAGTGGTCACTGGAAGTGGAAGTGGCTGAAAGAATCTTTACAGAGTGTGGCACACCCTCAGTAGACCTCTTTGTCACTCCCCTGGACAGGATGGTGGCACATGGCAAACTATCCTCGGATGCCTTCCTCCTAGATTGGGGGTAAAACGTTTGTATACGTATCATCCCATAGCAAAAGCTCTCCTGAAAAT
This sequence comes from Ichthyophis bannanicus, assembly GCA_033557465.1. Classification (NCBI taxonomy): domain Eukaryota; kingdom Metazoa; phylum Chordata; class Amphibia; order Gymnophiona; family Ichthyophiidae; genus Ichthyophis; species Ichthyophis bannanicus. The sequence goes on from CM066033.1 coordinate 739,056,503, forward strand.
CAGACATGACCAGGGAACCATGATCTCACAGACCCCTATTGGATAAGACAATAGGGGTCTTCTTCTGGAACTTTACATAAGTCATCCCACAAGAATGGGGGACTCTCTAATGCTGATCATGCAGGTCCAGGGAACTCTGCTGCACCACAAAATTGCATCTGTTGCCCTCACAAGTTGGACTAACTAACTCTCTTGCCTCTGATCCTCACCATCCCTTTGCTATGCTCAACTCTCTCTTCAAGGTCCTTCCTCCCCCAGTCCCTCCTTCACTGTCTGCCCAGACCTTGGCTGACTACTTCTATGACAAAATCCAGATTAGCCTTGAATTCTCTGCAGGGTCACCTCCACCTCATCTTCCCCCTCTTCAATCCCAAATCCTTCATTCATCTTCGGGCACCCTTTCTTCCTTTTCTGAAATCACTGAGGAGGAAATGGCGAATCTTCTCTCCTCCTCCAAACTGACTACCTGCTTCTCTGACCCCATTCCTCCCATCTACTAAGCTCTCTTTCTTCTGCCATCATCCCTTCCATCTGTCATATCCTTAACCTTTTGCTTTCCGCTGCAACTGTTCCTGTGGCCTTCAAACATGCTGTGGTTACACCTTTCCTCAAAAAGCCTTCACTAGATCCTACCTGTCCTTGCAATTATTGACCTATCTGTCTCTTCAACTTTGCTTCAAAACTGCTTGAACAAGCGGTTCACCACTGCTGCCTTGACTCTTTCCTCTCAAGACCTTCTGGACTCACTGCAAGCTGGCTTTTGATCTCTACATTCCACAGAAACAGCTCTTGCCAAAGTCTCCAGTGACTTGTTGCTTGCCAAATCCAAAGGCTTCTACTCGATTCTCATCTTTCTTGATCTTTCTGCTGATTTTGATATTTTATTTATTTATTTAGCTGGATTTCTATACCGCTTTTCACCGGGTCAAAGCAGTTTACAGGAGACATGGATATTTAAGTTACAGTGAACAATTCAACTATGTACAGCATGCAATTATTGAATATACAGTTGATCAACTATGTACACTGTATTACCCGGCACTCTCGATATGTAATCCTCCCCATGACCTCATATACAATCAGCTAGAGTACATAAGAACATAAGATATGCCATCCTGGGTCAGACCAAGGTCCATCAAGCCCAGTATCCTGCTTCCAACAGTGGCCAATCTAGGTCATACAAACCTAGCAGTTTCCCTAAGAGACACAGGTTCCACAATGCTTGTATTGGGTCAAGCAGTGATATCCTGGGTCCCTTTTTAATAATGGTTTATGGATGGAGTAGGTCCTGGGAATTAGGTGGTGGGGCTGAAGTGTTCTGTGAAGAGATGAGTCTTTAGGTGCTTCTGGAAGGTGTTGAAGTCAGCGATGCATCTTAGGGGGTCTGGCAGAGCATTCCATGTTGATGGTGCATAGAGTTGGAAGGCACAAGCCCAGGTCTGTTGGTTGAATTTTGTTCTGGTATGGGGGACGATCAGGGTATTCTTTGTGGAGGTTCATCTTGGTATGTTTGGTTGGGGGGTTTGTAACTGTGTGGATATGAGTGGGAGAGTCAGCATGGATGGCTTTGTAAGTCAATAGGAGAGTTTTGTATTTTATCCAACTGGGGAGTGGTAGCCAGTGGAGATATTTGAGGATAGGTGTAATGTGCTCCTGGTGGGTTGCTCCCAGGAGGATGCTTGCTGTTGTGTATAGTGCCAATCATAGTGGGTGTGTTGTGGATTGTGGGAGGCCTTGGTAGATTGAGTTGCAGTAGTCCAACTGCAGTAGTATCATTGCTTGGAGGGCGGAGGGGAAAGCCGGTGGTTCTAGTAGCGGGCGGAGATGTTGCAGCATTTTTGCCTTGTAGTATATTGATCTGGTGATTTTGCCTATATGAGTCTTGAAGGAGAGGTGGTGGTCCAGGGTGATGCCAAGGTACTTTAGCTTGGTTTTGACTTCGACTTTGGTGTTATTCAGTGTTAAGGTGGCGGGAGGGGAAAAAGTGTTGTCTTTCATTATGAAGAGGGCCTCTGTTTTTTTGTAGTTGATTTCTAGGCTGTTAGATTTGAGTCAGTTTGCGACATTGGTGAAGCAGTCTTGATATGGAATGTGAGGCCGTGAGACTTGATGACTGAGCAGAGGGTTGTAGGTATATGTTCAATAGGAGTGCTGATAGTGTGGGTATGGGGTAGATGTGATTGGTCCCATTTTTATCTGTTGGTGCCTGTTGTTTAGGTATGATGTGAATCATTGTAGAACTGTGCCCTGAATTCCGGTGGATCTGAGTCGTTGAAGTAGGATATTGTGGTTGACAGTATCGAAGGCCACGGAGATATCCAGAAAAATTAATAAGAAAACTTCACTGGCTCCCCATCCGCTTCCGTATCCAGTTCAAACTCCTCCTTCTAACCTATAAATGTATTCATTCTTCTGCTCCTCATTACCTTTCATCCCTCATCTCTACCTACACCCCCTCTCGCCTACTCCGCTCATCTAATTGTTTTCGTTTATCTATGCCTTTTACTCATACTGCTAATTCTAGACTTCGCTCCTTTCAACTGGCTGCACCCTTTTCCTGGAATTCTCTACCTGTCTCTGTCCGCCAAGCCTCCTCCCTGGCCATCTTCAAATCCAAATTGAAATCCCATTTCTTCACTATTGCTTTTTGTTCCTAACTCGTCCTTTCTTGTTCTCTCCATAAACATTTATTCTTGTCTTGTTAATTGTTATTTGTATTATCTAATTTATTTCATATTTTGTCTTGACTAGATTGTGAGCTCTAACGGGCAGGGACTGTCTCTTTTTATGTTTGTACAGCGCTTCGTATGTTGCAGCGCTTTATAAATGCTTAGTAATAATAATAATAATTGACTGGTGTGTTGTATTCCTTGTATTATTTATTTATTTATTTATCTTTCTTATATACCGCGCTCTTCTGTATCAGTGCGGTTTACATCAAAACAAAACTATCCAGCACAGAAGGTCTGCATTGGATTTACAATATAACAAGGGGTGTATGTACAGGTAATAACAACAGGGTAACTATGTACAAATATATACAGGTAAATTGTAGTATACGTTTGGAGATGAATCAAATGTGTCCCATTAGCTCAAGTGCATATTTGTTGATGACAGGGTGATAAGAGATGCTATTTGTCGGGAGGATCCGTGTCAGGCATGCTTGGTTTCGGTCTCACATGCTTGTAACTCACTGGTTGTTTAGGTGGGTCACTGGGCCTGGCTTGCTGTGGGGGGTGGCTCTGGTCAGTATAATATTGTAGGAAGAGATAATGTTTAAATGCCTTCCTAAATTGGGAGATGATTTTGGTATCCCTGATAGCAGGGGAAAGGGCATTCCAGCAGGTAGGTGCATATAGTGAAAAAGCTCTGGATCTTGCTGCTTGTGAGCATTTTGTTATCTGCCTTGGTAGAATCAAAGTATTTATAGCAGCTGATCTTCTTGCTCTATTAGGGGGTGTCATCTGGACAAGGTCAATGACTGATGTAGAGGAGCAGTTGTTAATGGCTTTGAAAGTAAGTGTCAGCGCTTTGAAAGTTATCCTGCTTTGGACCGGGAGCCAGTGCAGCTGTTGTAGTATTGGTGTTATATGTTCCTTTCTTGAAGCCCCATGCAGTATTCTGGCGGCTGCATTCATGGCTAGTTGTAGCGGGGTTATGGTGGCTTTTGGAAGGCCGTGTAATATGGCGTTCGCGTAATCAAAATGCGGGATCACAAGAGCTTGGTATACAGATCAAAAGTCTTCTGGTTCCAGGAGCAGTCTCAAGTGGCGAAGTGTTCTGATTTTGTTGTAGACTGCTTTCACCATATTGCTTATCTGGGCCTTCATATTGAGCTGTTGATCAAGAATAACTCCGAGGTACCGAATTGATGGTTTGCTTGTGAGTTCAGCATCTCGGACCTTCAGGGAGCTTGGTGGAATGAATGATGAGTTCCTTGTGAGGAAAAGGACCTCTGTTTTTTTAAAGTTTATTTTTAGCTTCTGTGTGTGTAGCCAGTCCGTGACCGCATCGAAACAGGCAGAGAGGGGTGCCAGGTCAGGCTTGTCCAAAAGGAAAGGCATGTAGAGGAGGACATCATCGGCGTAGATCAGGTAGTTAATGTTGAAAGAGTGGATGAGATTACATAAGGGCTGCATGTAAATGTTGAATAGCAGTGCAGACAGTGACGATCCTTGGGACACGCCTTTTTCTTGAAGAAAAGGTGCTGATGTGGTGGGGCCGGAACGTACATATTGCCATCGATCCGTTAGATATGATGCGCACCATGTTAATGCGTTTCCCTGAATGCCCTTCTCTCTAAGGCGGGAGAGGAATATTTTTATTAGGTTTTTTATTAGAGTGACTAGTAGTGTTTCGACACCATGAAGGGGCGGAAGCCGTGCTGTTGGAGGTCAAGAAGGTCATTACTGTCAATATGGTCCTGGAGCTGGCGTTGTACTGTTTTTTCTATGAGTTTGGTTGTGACATGGAGGTTGGCGATAGGATGGTATGAGGCTGGGTCTGAGGGGTTGAGGTCTGGTTTCTTCAGGGTGGAGCAAATGGAGGAGGTTTTTAGGCGGTCGGGCATTTTTCCTTGTTGGAGCACAGACCGGGTGATTTCAGTGAATGTTGGGCTAAGTTCCTTCTTGGCTGCCTTGATCCAGGATACTGGACATGGGTCAAGGGGTGAAGTTGCAGTATTAAGAGATGATATTATGCTTTCAATATGTTCTTTGTTGAAGTCACTAAGGGAGAACCATGGGTTCGGATGGATGGTGTCATCATCTGGGGGAAAGGATGTTGTGACTGGTTGAGGAAGGAGCTGTTTGTAGTGTGTTGCCAATTGTTGGTGGGTGATTATAATTTCTTGGTTGTTGGTGGATGGGGTCCTTGTCAGTCTGTTTACGATGTTGAAGAGTTCTCTTGGGTGACTGATTGATGAGTTGATCAATTTTAAGTGGTATTTGCGCCTTTCATTGTCTGTTGCGGTGTGGTATTTGTTCATCATCCTTAGGTAGCTGACTTTGTCATCCTGGTCTGATGTTTTCTGCCATCTTTGTTTGAGCTTTTGGAGCTGTGTTTTGAGCTTGTGAAGGGTTGGGGTGTACCAAGGTTTTTTTTGATGAATCCTGGGTGATGGGGGCATTGTTGTAGTTGTGATGGCTGCTTCTTCCATTATATGGTTCCAATGTTCCATAAGTATTTCTGGGTTATTTGAGTTTGCTGTTAGTTGAGGGGTGACTTTCTCTATGAGATTTTCCTTGTCGAATTGTTTAAACCATTTTCTATATGAGTGGCTGATGGTGAGTATGTGGGGGTAGCATGAGGGAGAAGCTGATTAGCCTGTGATCAGACCAGGGTACTGATAGGTTTGGATGGAGTGTGGAAGGCCTGCATGGGTTGAATAGCTGTTGAAGAATATCAGATCAAGTAGGTTTCCTTTCTCATGGGTTGGAGTTTGTACAAATTGGTTGAGGTCCTGCGCAGCCATCACAACTAGGAATAAGCAGGCTTGTTATTTTTGTATGGATGGGACTAGTACAAGGAGGTCTTTGTTCATTCTGGGGGTCAGGAGTACTTTATCCAGTATGTTGGATAGGTCGTTGGATGCTGTGGTTGGTATCCTATATATGAGTGCTATGGGTAGTTGTTTGTTCATTATTGTGAGGACTTCGGTTTCCTTTGTGCTGTCTGCTGTGTGGAGTCGGAAGTTGAGGTGTATTTTCACTATGATCATTACTCCCCTGCCTCTTCGCTGTTCTCGAGGGCAGTGGAAGGTGGAGTATCCACTTGGAGCAAGTTGGTTTAGGAGGACGTTGTCTGTTTCTGTTATCCATGTCTCCGTTATGCATAAGATGTCTATATTCTCAGTTGTAAGTAGGTCTCTGAAGGTGGGGATTTTATTTCTGATTGAGCGGGCATTGCTTAGTGCGTAGTAGAGTGTGTTGATGGGAGGAATTTTTTTCACAGTCATGGAGGTATGGTCCCGAGCAGTGGGTATGTTTACAAGATGTTGGAGTTTCTATGGGAAGCAGGTTGGTAAGGGGCGTGTGTTATGTGGTGTGAGCATGGGCCGAGCCATACATGGGTTGTGTTACAAGTATGGTGGTTGTGAGCAGTTGTGAGTAGGATTATTGCCAACAGGGTGTATAGCATGAAGTATAAGGGTAGCATTTTCTTAGGGGGAGATTCTACTTGCGTTCAGTCCTTGGTTGTGCGTTCTCAGGTGGATGGTCCTGATTAGAGTCTGATGGGGAGCCACTTTTCTTGGAAGGAGGTCCATTTCTTGGTTCACGCCTAAGGGCCATGCCAAAGGGCCCTCGGCACGGGCGCACCTGAGATGATCTGGTGAAAAAGAGGGCTACAGGAGGGCGCAGGCCGATGATGTTTCACAGCAGGGAGAAGCTTACCTTCCCGTCGTTCAGCTGTAGTCCAGTCTTTGTTCTCTGAGGCTGTTTTGTGCAGAGTTGTGATGCTGGAGAGAGTGTCGATCAGCGGTATGGCAGAGTTCAGTCCAGTCAGTGTGTGTGTGTGTGTGTGTGTGTATGTTACTGTTGATCACCACCTTCTCCTTGATACCTTGTCCATGCTTGGATTTAGAGGCTCTGTTCTCTCCTGGTTTTCTTCTTATCTCTCCCATTGCACTTTTAGTGTATGTTCTGGTGGTTCCACCTCTACCAGAGTCCACAAAAAGTGGAGCAAGGAATGGCCACACCACTGATGTTAATTTATTAAAGGAACCCTTTATTTCAAAACTTTCAAGGTTCAAGACTTGACTTGGCCAAGTTTCGACTGTCAGCCTGCATCAGGGGTCGGCAAGAACACATGGGAGAAATCTCTGGAGAAAGGTCCAAAATACAATAAAGATATGTCCGTGGAAAAAGCTCAAGAAAATCCTCACATGCGCCTTCAATGTCTCAGTGAGGTGATTAAGTAAAAGACTTGGTCAAGTCGGGTCATGAACCTTGAAGGTTTTGAAATAAAGGCTCTTTTAATAATTAACATTAACACCATGCCTTCCTCTGCTTTTTGTGGACTTGTATGTTTTCCACAGAGGCCCCTCCCAGTTCCTCCTCTACCGCCATCCTGCTTTCAGTTGGTTTACCTCAGGGATCTGTCTTGGGACCTCTCCTTTGCTCTCTCAACACTCGGTCCCTTGATGCACATATTTCCTCTCATGATTTTCAGTACCATCTTTATACTGATGATTCTCAGATCTTCCTTTCCATGTCTGAAATCTCTCCAGCTATCCAGGCCCAGATCTCTGACTGCTTATCCAACATTGCTGCCTGAATGTCTCACCATTGTCTGAAAATGAACATGGCCAAAACTGAACTCCTTATCTTTCCCCCTAAACCTACCCCCTCCCCTTCCTCCCTTCTCTATTTCTGTGGATAATACTACATTCCTCCCTGTTTTCTCAGCTCGCATTCCTGGAGTCTTCTTTGACTCTACTCTCTCTTTCTCTGCACACATCCAACAGATAGCTAAAACCTGTTGCTTCTTTCTCTATAACACTGGCAAAATTTGTCCCTTCCTTTCTACATATACTACTAAGATAATTATCTACTCTTTAGTCACTTCCTGTCTAGACTATTGCAACCTCCTCCTTGCTGGTCTCCCACTGAATCATCTCTCTCCCCTTCAATCTATTCAAAACTAAAGCTGTGTGGCTAATCTTCCGCCAGCCTCTACATGCTCAAATAACCCCCACCCCCCCTTCTCAAGTCACTTCACTGGCTCCCAATCCGTTTCTGTATCCAGTTCAAACTTCTCTTATTGACCTATAAAGGCACTCATTTGCTGCTCTTCACTACCTTTCTTCTCTTATCTCTCCCTATACCCTTCATCGGGTGCTTCACTCTTCTGGCAGATCCCTTCCATCTGTGCCCTTCTCTTCTACTGCCAACTCCAGACTTCGATCATTCCACCTTGCTGCTCCTTATGCCTACAACAAACTACCTGAGACTGTGCATCAGGCTTTATCTCTGACCCTTTTCAAATCTAGGCTGAAAAGTCACCTCTTCGAGTCTGCTTTTGGATCCTGATCCGCTTGGTCTCCTATGTGTTTCCTTGCTAACTCCCCTAGATGTGTCCTTGTCCTCAGCTGTTATGTTGTCTGTCTTGACCAGATTATAAGCTCCGATGAGCAGAAACCGTGTTGTACATCTGTCTGTGCAACACTGCATATGCCTGGTAGTACTTTACAAATGATAAGTAGTTGTAGCAGTAGGATGTTGAGTGGGTAACTTTGGCTTCCCTGAACCAGCTTGATAATGCTTCACAGGTTATTCTGACTTTCAAGATAGATTCCACTAGAATATCATCCAGTTTTTCAATGGAAGACATTTGCCATATGGTATGATGGAAAGATCCTAGATCTCTTTACCTGTTCCACACAAAAACTGCTTGAATAAGAACATAAGATATGCCATACTGGGTCAGACCAAGGTCCATCAAGCCCAGTATTCTATTTCCAACAGTGGCCAATCTAGGTCACAAGTACCTAGTAGTTTCCCCAAAAGACACAGATTTCATAATGCTTGTATTGGGGCAAGCAGTGGATATCCCGGGTCCACTTTAATAATGGTTTATGGACCTTTCCTCCAGGAACTTGTCCAAACCTTTTTTAAACCCAGCTACACTAACAGCTCTTACTACATCCTCCGGTAACAAATTCCAGAGTTGGATTACACATTGAGTGAAAAAATATTTTCTCTTATTAGTCTTAAATAGGTTACCCTGTAGCTTCATTACATGTCCCCTAGTCTTTCTATATTTTGAGGGTGTAAACATTTGATCTACGTTCACCTGTTACATTCCATTCATTAATTTATAGACCTCTATCATATCTCCCCTCAGCCGTCTCTTTTCCAGGTTGAAGAGCCCTAACCTTTTTAGCCTCTCTACATAGGGGTATCCTTCCATCCCCTTTACCTCTGTACCTTTTCTAATAATGTTATATCCTTTTTAAGATACGGCGACCAGAATTGCATACAATATTCAAGGTGTGGTCATACCATGAATCGCTACAGAGGCATTATCCTTTGTTTTATTCTCCATTCCTTTCCTTATGATACCTAGCATTCTAGTTGCTCTCTTGGCTGCTGCTGCACACTGGGCAGAGGGTTTTAACATGTTATCCACAATGATGCCTAAATAGTTTTCCTGGGTGGTGGTTCCTAATGTGGAACCTTGCATCATGTAACCATAGTTTGGGTTTTTCTTTCCTAGGTGCATAACTTTGTACTTGCCCACATTAAATTTAATTTGCCATTTGGATGCCCAGTCTTCCAGTTTATCAAGATCCTCTTGCAATTTTCCACAATCCTCATGGGTTTTAACAACTTTGAATAGTTTTGTGTCATCTGCAAATCTGATAACCTCATTCATTATTTCCATTTTCAGGTTGTTTATGAATATGTTAAAAAGCAGCGGACCCAGCACAGATCCCTGATGTACTCCACTATTCACCTTTCTCCATTGGGAAAATGGGCCATTTAGCCCTACCCTCTACTTTCTATCTTTTAACCAGTTCTTGATCCACAATAGTACACTACCTCCTATCCTATGACTTTTAAATTTTGCCAAAAGTCTCTCATGAGGGACCTTGTCAAAGGTTTTCTGAAAGTCCAGCTACACTATATCAACCGACTCACCTTTGTCTACCTGTTTATTCACACCTTCAAAAAACCATAACAGATTAGTAAGACAAGACTTTCCTTGGCTAAAACTATATTGGCTGTCTCCCATTAAGCCATGACTATTTACATGTTTGTAATTTTGCTCTTTATGAATGTTTCTACCATTTTTCCCGGTACTGATGTCAGGCTCACCGGTCTGTAGTTTCCCGGATCACCCCTGGAACCCTTTTTAAAAACTGGCATTACATTGGCCATTCTCCAACTTCAGGTATTACAGATGATTTTAATGATAGTTCACAGATTACTAATAGTAAGTCTCCAATCTCATATTTCAGTCCTTTCAACACCCTTGGATGTATATCATCTGGTCCAAGTGATTTGCTACTCTTTAGTTTATCAAATAGTTGTAATACATCTTCCTGGCTTATCAATAGAATAATGTAGAATACCTTTTCTCCAGGACCAAGCAGGAAGTCAGTCCTCACATATGGGTGACGTCGGCGCCGACGGAGCCCTCGTGGAGCAATTTTCCCCAGCTTTCAAAGAAAGCCTTTGGGAATTGCAGCGCGCATGCGCGGTCCCCTTCCCGCCCAAGGGTGCCATCTTGCTCAGTCTTCTTTTTTCCGCAGAGCCCTACAGATGTTGCCTGTGAATCCCCGCAGAAAAGTTGATTTTTCTCTATTTTTCTCTGTTTTTTCTTCGGTTCGACGCCGGTTCTTTTCCCGCCCGGACTCGCGACGCCGGTTGCGAGTCCGTCCTTTATTTTTCGGTTTTTTGTCCTTCTTGACAGATTTCGCGCTTTTTTTCCTTTTTCCCTGGCTGCCCGGTCGTTCAACCTCGCAGGGGCCCTTTTTCCCCCGATGGCAGCCAGTGGTTTCAAAAAGTGTAACCTCTGTAAGAAACTTATGTCTCTTACAGACACTCATGACTTCTGCCTCCGCTGCCTCGGCCCAGATCATGACCCCATGATCTGCGGGCCATGCGGCAAAATGTCCTCAAAAGCATTGAGGAGTCGGCAGCACCAGCGGGAGCGTATCTTCTCTGACTCCGGCCGGGCTCGGACCTCGTCAGAGGCTTCGACGTCTCGGGACTCTGGTCCTGAGCATCGTCGGAGTTCCTCTGAAAGGGGGTCTCCTACCCGGGAGCATCATCGGAAGAAGAAACCCGCGAGGGCGGGATCGGTGGACGCTCCTGGTTCATCGAGGGCCAGGTCGCATAGCCCCGATTCCCGTCCCGGGTCCTTGGAGTCGGAAAGGCCGTCAAAACATCCTCGACTCGAGGTGGACTTGCCCGCTCACGTAAGTACTGTTGTCCTCGTGGACTCGCCTCCGAAGGACCCGACGTCGGGCCCGACGCCGTCGGGGCCCGAGTCGGGGGCTGCTGGGTCTCCTGAGCTCAGACTCAGGTTGACGGCCTTGGAGTGCAGTTTGTCTGCCTTCTTGGACCAGCAGCAGGCATTGATCGCTGGCCTCGCTGGCGCTTCTGCCCTGACCGCCGGGAAGTCGACCTCCAAGTCGACCCCGGAGACCGAGCCGATCCTCGAGTCCATGAGGGCTCGAGTCGATCCTCGGTCGAGGTCTCCTTCGGCCTCCCGTTCGGGACCGAGGTCGTTGACGCCGACTCCCTCGGCGTCGGGGCGGATGGCATCAGTGCCCGCCCGACCGGAGCCGGTCGACTCCTCCTCCGAGGAGTCGGCCTGGGAATCTGAGGACGAAGAGTCACCTGGTTCCTTTCGGACTCGGTGTGTCCCTTCGGACTCCCCCGAGTCCGAACCTCGGAGATGGTCCCCCCCGGAGGATACCCGGTTCTCGGACTTCGTGAGGGATATGGCCAAAGCCTTGGCCTTCCCTGCGGATCCCGAGGAGGAGCCCCGAGTCAAAGAACTCGATGCCCTCCAATATGACTCTCCCCCAAAGGAGGCCTTTATTGTACCGGTTCCTCCCATGCTGGAACGGCTTCTCTTCCGCATGTGGGAGAGCCCGGCGTCATTGCCGGTGTTAAGCAAGCGGGTCGATTCCATTTATCGAGTCCGCAAGAGCCCCGGGTTCCAAAAGGCACAACTACCGCACCATTCCATGGTGGTGGAATCGGCCATGCATAGACTGAAGAGTCAAAAAATGCACTCCTCGGTGCCCCCGGGTAGGGAAGCCCGAAGCCTGGATGCCCTCGGTAGGAAGTGCTTCCAGGGCTCTATGCTTGCTTGTCGAGTCCAGACATACCAGCTCTACATGGGCATGTATCTCCGAGACCTGGCTAAGGAAATAGCCGGGTTCTCTGCTGGTCTCTCCGACGAACCTTTGCAGAGGTTCCAATCCTTAAGAACATAAGAACATAAGACATGCCATACTGGGTCAGACCGAGGTCCATCAAGCCCAGTATCCTGTTTCCAACAGTGGCCAATCTAGGTCCTACGTACCTAGCAATATCCCCAAAAGACACAGGTTCCATAATGCTTGTACTGGGTCAAGCATTGATATCCTGGGTCCCTTTTTAATAGTGGTTTATGGACCTTTCCTCCAGGAACTTGTCCAAACCTTTTTTAAACCCAGCTATACTAACAGCCCTTACTACATCCTCCGGTAACAGATTCCAGAGTTTGATTACACGTTGAGTCTACTGGTATTCGGGAGTGCTCCAAGTTTATCTCTCGAGCAGCCTATGATGGTTTTGAGGCTTCGGCTCGAGTAGCCGCGGCCGGCATCGGTGGACGCCGCCAGGCTTGGCTTCAGACGTCCGACCTCGAGCCCTGGGTACAGGACAAGTTGGTTGATGTCCCCTGCCGAGGTGATAACCTCTTTGGCAAGCCCATGGATGAGAAGGCTGCACAAATCGAGACGGAGACTCTTACCAGGACTCGTCTCTCAAGGAAGACCTCTGCCCCTTCTCAAAAGAAGAAGGCCTCGGGGAAAAAGCCCTTTTACCCGAGGAAAGGTGCTGCCTATAAATACTACCCTCAGTATCAGGCCTCACCAGCTCCCCCACAGGGAAAGCAGGCCAAGGGACGGGGTAATGGGTCCCGTAGGCAGCAAGCCCCCAAGCCTGCACCACCGGCCCCTGCTCAGCAGGGTGGGGGTTTTTGACTTTCTCAGCATAGCCTCTCCCCCTCAGCTGGTTTCTCTCAGCACAGGAGGCCGGCTGGTCCACTTTGCCCACAGGTGGTCCAACATCACCACAGATGCCTGGGTGCTTCAGATAGTTCAAAAGGGCTATCTTCTTCATTTTCACCAGGTACCTCCCTCCTACTTTCCAGGGGAGCCTTCCAGACTCCCTCTGCACAGGGACTTACTCCTTCAGGAGTTAGCGAGTCTTGTTCAGGAACAAGCCGTGGAACCGGTGCCCCACCACCTGAAGGGTCAAGGGTTTTATTCCAGATACTTCCTGATTCCGAAAAGAACAGGAGGCCTCAGACCCATCCTAGACTTGCGAAACCTCAACAATGTTCCTTGCAAAGGAAAAGTTCAAAATGCTTACCCTTGGAATCCTGCTGCCCTACCTCCAGCAGGGAGACTGGCTATGCTCCTTAGATCTAAAGGATGCGTATACTCATATCCTTATTCATCCCGACCACAGACAATACCTCAGGTTTGTTGTGGGCGGACACCATTACCAGTACAGAGTACTGCCTTTCGGCCTATCCTCCGCCCCCAGAGTGTTCACCAAATGCCTAGCAGTGGTGGCGGCCTATCTGAGACTTCAGGGTCTCTTTGTGTTCCCATACCTGGACGACTGGCTCATCAGGGCCCAGTCTGCCCAAGAAGCCACTCAGGCTACTCATCGCACTGTGGCTCTGCTCCAGCACTTGGGTTTTGTCATAAACTTCGCAAAGTCCACTTTGCTCCCCTCTCAAGATCTAGAATTCATCGGCGCCAGGTTGGACACTCTTCAGGCGCGGGCCTTCCTGCCTCTGGACAGGGCCCAAAGGCTCATGGATCTCGCCAGCCGCTTTCACAGCAATTCCCTGGTCTCGGTCAGGCAATTTCTGAGACTGCTCGGCCATATGGCTTCCACGGTCCATGTAACCCCCAATGCCCGCCTGAACATGCGACCTGCTCAATGGTGCCTTCGCAAACAATGGCATCAGGCCACTGGGAGCCTAGCGGACTCCGTACAGATCTCCGACCAGCTGGTCTCCTCTCTGCGATAGTGGCTTTATCTACCAAACCTAGTGCTGGGGGTGCCTTTTCAGCCCCCTACACATTCTCGGGTCCTGACGACCGATGCTTCTCTCCAGGGTTGGGGAGCACATTGCCAGGGGACTTGTACTCAGGGTCTCTGGACTCCTTGGGAGTCCGCTCAGCAGATCAACTTCCTGGAGCTCAGAGCCATCCGCCTAGCGCTCAAAGCCTTCTCTCACCTGATTTCTCACCAGTCGGTACTTGTACAGACAGACAATCAGGTTGCCATGTTCTACGTGAACAAACAAGGCGGAACCGGCTCCTTCCTTCTCTGTCAGGAAGCACAGAAGCTCTGCTCTTGGGCCGTTCATCGCAACATCGTCCTCAAAGCTGTCTATCTCCCAGGTCAAGAAAACTACCTGGCAGACAAACTGAGCAGGATCCTCCAACCGCACGAGTGGAGATTGGATCCGCTCGTGGTTCAGCGGATCTTTCTCCGGTGGGGCCTCCCCACCATGGATCTGTTCGCCAGTCCTCTGAACCGGCAGCTTCCCAGATTCTGCTCTCGACAGCCGCATCCTCTCCGGGTAGCGGCGGATGCTTTTCTGATTCCATGGTCCACAGGCCTCTTGTATGCCTTTCCACCCATGCCTCTGGTGTCTCGGACGCTCTTCAAAGTTCTCAGAGACCAGGCGTCGGTGATCCTAGTGGCTCCCCGGTGGCCGAGACAACCTTGGTTCCCGCTTCTGCTGCAGCTGGCGGTGGACACTCCTCTTCCTCTGGGGTTTCAGCCCGACCTCCTCTCGCAGGATCAGGGGACGCTCCTGCACCCCAACCTTCGGTCCCTTCATCTGATGGCCTGGCTGCTGAAAGGGTAGTCCTTGCTCCTCTCCAGCTACCTCCAGATGTGGAAGAGGTCGTCTTGGCCTCCAGGAGGCCTTCCACCCGGAAGTCCTACGCTCTCAAGTGGCGTCGGTTCTCCGTCTGGTGTACGCAGCAGTCGCAAGACCCCTTCTCCTGTTCAACATCAGTGGTCTTGCAGTACTTGCTTTCCCTTTCCAATCTTGGACTTAAGTCCAACTCGGTCAAGGTCCACCTCAGTGCTATTTCTGCGCACCACCTACCGGTGGAGGGTAGACCTCTTTCCAGCCACCCTCTGGTGGCTCGGTTTCTCCGGGGCCTCCTACTCCTTAAACCACCTTTGCGCCCGCCAGCCCCGAACTGGGATCTCAATGTGGTTTTACAGCGGCTTACCTGTCCGCCTTTTGAGCCTATGGCTACCTGTCCTCTTTGTTTTCTTTCCTGGAAAACCTTGTTCTTGGTGGCCCTCACTTCAGCTAGACGCGTTAGTGAGCTGCAGGCCCTGGTATCTGATCCTCCTTACACTAGGTTCTACAAGAACCGGGTAGTCCTACGGACTCACCCTAAGTTTCTTCCTAAAGTGGTTTCCCCTTTTCACATCAACCAGGAGGTGGAACTTCCGACCTACTTTCCCAGGCCACACTCCAGCCGAGCTGAAATGATCCTGCATACCCTGGACTGTAGAAGGGCGCTGAACCTCTACCTTGACCGTAGGCGGGAGCACCGAAGGGCTGTTCAGCTCTTCGTGTCTTATGACCCCAACAAGTTGGGTCTCCCTGTCTCCAAGCGTACTCTGTCCATCTGGATTGCGGACTGCATCGCTTGGGCTTACGAGGCTGCGGGCCTCGTGCTGGAAGGTAGAGTCACCGCCCATCGTGTTCGGGCGAAGGCTACGTCAGTGGCTTACCTCCGCTCTGTTCCGTTGGCAGACATCTGCCGGGCCGCTACTTGGTCTTCAAGCCAAACTTTTGCAGCCCATTACTGCCTGGAGAGGGAGTCCCGCAGGGACAGTGCTTTCGGACAGGCAGTCCTCCGTAACCTCTTCGAGGTATAGGCAACTCCTACCCTCCATCCCGGATGTTGGGCTACCGGTTGGAGACGTATTCAGAGAAGATTCCTTCCTTCTGTGCTGCTGAGCTAGAGGGAGCTCAATTTTGTGCTTAGGGTCTCCGGTAGCCTTAAGCTTGGGAGTCCCATATGTGAGGACTGACTTCCTGCTTGGTCCTGGAGAAAGCGTAGTTACTCACCTGTAACAGGTGTTCTCCAGGAGCAGCAGGAATCAGTCCTCACAACCCTCTCTCCTCCCCTTGGAGTTGCAGTTTTATGCTTTCATTTTTGCTAATTTTTGCTGTCTTTTAGCTATGTCATCTGACTGAGCAAGATGGCACCCTTGGGCGGGAAGGGGACCGCGCATGCACGCTGCAATTCCCAAAGGCTTTCTTTGAAAGCTGGGGAAAATTGCTCCGCGAGGGCTCCGTCGGCGCCGACGTCACCCATATGTGAGGACTGATTCCTGCTGCTCCTGGAGAACACCTGTTACAGGTGAGTAACTACGCTATCTCCAGGAACAAGCAGGAATGAGTCTTCACATATGGGTATCGTCGGTACCGACGGAGCCTGCGCGGGAATGCTCCCCAGCGTCCAAAAGGAAAGCTTTTGGGAGCATCCCACAGCGCCTGCGCGCTACCTTCCCGCCTTTCCCAACCGCCTCTCTCCAGTTCTTCTTTTCCGCGGAGCCAGCAGGTCGTGTTCCTGTCACCGCTGAAGAATTTCTTTATTTTCTTTTATTTCTTTGGTCGCGTGTCTGCCTTCTTCGACGCCGGACCGGTACCGCCGGTCTTTCTTTCTTTATTCTAAAAAAAAACCAAAAACCTACTGTTTTTCTCACTTCAGTGCATTTTTTTCTTTCTTTGGCCTTAGGCCTAGGAAAACTTTCCTCATGGAAAAGCCTGCCTCCGGGTTTAAAAAGTGCACGAAGTGCAGCGGCACTATTTCTGTCACTGACACCCATGAATGGTGTCTAAAATGTTTAGGTCCTGACCACTCCATTACGGATTGTGAGTCCTGTTCCATGATGTCTAAAAGAGGTCTACAGAATTGAGCAGCCAAGCTCAGTACTCTGTTTCCCTCTGATGCAGCTTCAGTGGCATCGACTTCTTCCAGGGCTTCTTCTTCCTCCCATGGATCTCAGGTAACCAAACTTAAGTCCAGCCGGTCCTCGAAGGGTAGATCTCCCTCTAAGTATCGAGATGTCTCCGGGCTTGCTCTCGAGGAATCCGCACCGGCAAAATTACCCCGGCGGGAGGCTCCGGCTTCCAAAGCTTTGTCTATGGGGTCACAGGTTGACATCGATGGCTCGGCCTCGACTGATCACCTGTTGCCAAGTTCTGGGGTACCGGTGCATCCCACTGGTACCGACATCCAGACATTGGTGGCGTCGATGGATCAGAATATCCTGACCATGCAGCATGCCATCACGGCATTTATACAAGCTGCGACGCCTTCGGTACCGCAACAAACTCCGTTGTCGGTACCGACTCTGGCACCGGTACCGATATCGGTTCCGGTGCCGGTACCGATTGCATCGACATCGGCTTCGGTGTCGACTGCAGCGGTACACTGTTCTGTGATGCCCATCGGTACCGAATCGGTACCGATCACTCCCGATGTCAATACCACACGGTACGCGTATCGGGCTCTGCAGGAGCTTCCAGACAGGATACTTCGATTCCTCTGAAGACTCTGATGAATCAGAGGCCTCTGTCGAAGCATCGGTGATCCTTCCTCAGGAGCCCTCTTCTCCAAAAAGAAGAATGTCTCCTCCAGAAGACTTGTCTTTTCAAGACTTCATTAGGGAAGTGGCCAGGGGCCTTTCCATTTCAGTGGCCCCTGAGGCAGAGCCTAGAGCCAAAAAATTAGATATTTTACAATATCCTAAGGCTCCTAAAGAGGCAGCCACTTTACGAATTCATGAGATTCTTTATAAGAACATGTTGGGCATATGGGAGACTCCTCTCACCACCTCCCCTCATTCTCGTAGGTTGGACACCATGTATCGTGTTCCTCCTTGTCCTGGCTTTCATAAGACTCAGCTTCCTCACCATTCCATTGTGGTGGAGTCTGCTATGAAGAAGATAAAGAGTACAAAAAGGCACTCTTCTAATCCTCCAGGAAGAGAATGCAGAACCTTAGATGCCTTTGGCAGGAGAATTTTCCAGGCCAATATGCTTGTTGCCAGAATCAACTCCTATAGTCTCTATATGGGGATGTTTCTAAAAGAAGTTACAGATCATCTGCAAACTTTATCTCCTTTTATTTCAGAAGATAAAAGGGAAGAGTTTCTCATCTGGCTCAAACATGCCCAGGATGTTTCCAAGTTTTCCAACCATACAGCCTTTGACTCTTTTGAGTGTGCCAGCAGAGCCTTGGCTATTGCCAAAGGTGCACGCAGAGTTGCTTGGTTACAAGCTTCTGATTTGGAACCCTGGGTTCAGGATGGACTAGGAAACCTTCCTTGTACAGGTGAAAACCTTTTTGGCAAAGACTGGCAAGCAAAGGCCACCCAGATGGATGCTGAAAATTCTGCTTTAGATAGACTCTCAAAGTCTACTTCTGCTCCTTTTAAGAAAAGGTTGTTCAAAAAGGGGTTTTTTCCCAAAAAAGGGAGATATTATTCTGCTTATGGTCAGCAGGCATCTTCTGCAGGTCGTTTTGCTACAAAGAGACAGCAACCACCAAAACAGGACAAGCCTAAGGCTGCTAGGACTGCTACGGCCCAACAGCCTCAGCCTCCTCAGGGCCTTTGACTTACAGCTAGAGAACTTAGCCTTTCTGGCTCTAAAACATCCAGAGCCTCTCACCATTCCAGGAAGGTTAGCTCACTTTGCTCCCAGATGGGAACAAATCACAGCAGAGCAATGGACCCTCTCCATCATAAGGGAAGGGTACAAGCTTCATTTCTTGAACCTTCCCCCTCACACCATGGTGAGACAGTTCAATTCTCCAACATCTCTCCTCGACCTTCTGGGTCAGGAGATTGCTACCCTTCTTGCCCAAGGGGCAATAGAAGAAGTACCGCTTCTTCAACAGGGCTCAGGGTTCTACTCCCCCTACTTTCTCATCCCAAAGAAAACAGGGGGCTACAGACCCATAATTAGATCTCAGAGAATTGAACAAGTTTCTGTGCAAGGAGAAATTCAAGATGATTTCTCTCGGTACTCTCCTTCCATACCTCCAGAGTCAGGACTGGCTTTGTTCTCTAGATCTCAAGGATGCATACACCCACGTCCTCATCCATCCAACACACAGAAGGTTCCTTCGGTTTCTTTTCCAAGGAAAGCACTATCAATACAGAGTGCTTCCCTTCGGTCTGGCCTCTGCACCAAGAGTGTTTACAAAATGCATGGCAGTAGTAGCTGCATTTTTACGCACTCTAGGAATATTTGTATTCCCATATCTGGATGACTGGCTCATCCGAGCTCCATCCCAGTCAGAGGCCCAGGCTTCCCTAGCCTGCACAAGGCGTATCCTTCAGTATCTGGGACTTGTAATAAACATCCCAAAATCCCATCTCACCCCTACTCAATCTCTAGAGTTCATAGGGGCCCTACTGGATACCACCACTGCAAGGGCCTATCTTCCCCAGGCCAGTTGCCTACGCTTGGTGCAGTTAGCCTCACAAATTCAGTTAAAGTCCCATTTAACTGCTCGAGAGATGTTACAACTGTTAGGCCACATGGCATCCACCGTGCATGTGGTTCCTTACGCTCGCCTTCACATGAGGGCAGCTCAGTGGACTCTGTCCACCCAATGGACCCAGGCCTCAGGGTGCCTGTCAGACAAAATAGCAACCTCCAGTCGCCTTTTTTGGTCCCTCCAGTGGTGGAAGTCCACTCAAAATCTTTTGCTGGGGTCCCCCTTTCAACAGTTGCTACCCCAAGCAACCCTTACAACAGATGCCTCTCCAAAGGGTTGGGGAGCTCATCTACAAGATCTCTCCACCCAGGGCATCTGGTCTCCACAGGAGACATCTCTACATATCAACCTCTTAGAGCTCAGAGCAATCTTTCTGGCTCTCAGAGTCTTCCACACCCTGCTCAGCTACAAGACAGTCCTCATCCACATGGACAACCAAGTAGCCATGTTCTACGTGAACAAGCAGGGGGGGACTGGCTCTCTGTCGCTTTGCAATGAAGCTCTGAGATTGTGGGCCTTCGCCAGAGAGCATCAAATTCATCTCATGGCAGTGTATCTTCCAGGGGTTCAAAACTCTTGGGCAGACAGACTAAGTCGAGTTCTGCTTCCACACGAATGGTCCCTCCATGGGGACCAGATAGCCAGGATCTTACGAATTTGGGGAACCCCGGACATAGACCTGTTTGCAAGTCCGTGGAATGCCAAACTTCCCCGGTTCTGTTCCAGAATTCCGTGTCAGGGAGTTCAGGCCAGGGATGCCTTCCTCCTCCATTGGGGGCAAGACTTCCTCTATGCCTTTCCACCCATTCCCCTAATTCCCAAGACACTGTTCAAACTTCAGAGAGACAAGGGGTCTATGGATCCTCATAGCACCACATTGGCCACGCCAAGTGTGATACCCTCTACTTCTGCATCTCTCTCAAGCTCCCTCCCTGGACTTGGGATCTGCTCCAGACCTCCTATCCCAGGAGGAGGGAACGTTGTGGCACCCAAATCCCCAGTCTCTTCATCTCAGGGCCTGGTTGCTGAAGGCCTAGACCTTCAAGATGTGCATCTTTCTCAGCAAGTGAAGGATATCCTTCATGCTTCCAGAAAGCCTTCCACTAGACGTTCCTATGCTTTTAAATGGAAATGGTTTACCATTTGGTGTGCAGAGAAGGGTCTTAACCCTCTTGCAATACCTCTGAATTCTTTACTAGAGTATTAGCTGCATTTATCCCATGCAGGCCTCAAAACGAATTCAGTAAGAGTCCATTTGAGTGCTATTGCAGCATCCCTTAAGCCTCTCAATGGACAGCCTATTTCCTCTCATCCTCTTATAGCAAGATTTATGAGAGGCCTTCTTTTAACTAAACCTCCCATTAGACCACCTCCAGTGGCATGGGACTTGAACTTGATTCTTGGCCAGCTTATGAAGCCACCCTTTGAACCCTTAGCCACTACCTCCTTGAAATTCCTTTCCTGGAAGGTTATTTTTCTCATTGCAGTCACTTCAGCTCGCCGCATTAGTGAACTGCAAGCCTTGGTGGCTAATCCTCCTTATACAAGGTTCCATCATGACAAGGTAGTCCTCAGGGCTAATCCACACTTTATGCCTAAAGTGGTCTCACCTTTTCATCTGAACCAGGAGGTTTATTTACCTGTCTTTTTTCCAGGACCTCATGCTTCAAGTGCAGAGAGGAATCTTCATACCCTGGATTGTAAAAGAGCTCTTGCTTTTTACTTACAAAGGACACAGCAACATAGACAGTCCTCTCAACTCTTTGTTGCTTTTGATCCCTCTCATTTAGGACTTCCAGTCTCTAAGAGAACTCTGTCCAATTGGATTGCTCAGTGTATTTCTTTCGCCTACCAGAGTAAGAACATTTCTCTGGAGGGCCATGTCACAGCTCACAATGTGAGGGCCATGGCAACCTCTATGGCTCATCTAAATTCTGTGTCCATCGACCAGATCTGTCGAGCGGCCACCTGGGCCTCGGTTCATACCTTTACAGCCCATTACTGCTTGGACAAGGACTCCTGCTGGGATGCCTTGTTTGGTCAGGCTGTTCTCAAACACCTGTTCCATACCTAATCAACTCCTACCCTCCATCCCTGGCTGGATGCCTGAGATTCATGGGTGGAGGTAGAGCCCTTCTCAGGGACTCACAACCTGGGAGATCTCCCAGGCATCTCTAGCTGGGGAGTCCCCATATGTGAAGACTCATTCCTGCTTGTTCCTGGAGATAACACAGTTACTTACCTGTAACAGGTGATCTCTGGGAACAGCAGGAATAAGTCTTCACAACCCACCCACCTCCCCTAGGAGTTGTATCTCTCTTTCTATCTTTCCTTTCCTCACTCTCTCTTTGTCTCAGCTTTAAAACTCGAACTGGAGAGAGGCGGTTGGGAAAGGCGGGAAGGCAGCGCGCAGGCGCTGTGGGATGCTCCCAAAAGCTTTCCTTTTGGATGCTGGGGAGCGTTCCCGTGCAGGCTCCGTCAGTACCGATGATACCCATATGTGAAGACTTATTCTCCAGGACCAAGCAGGAAGTCAGTCCTCACTTATGGGTGACGTCGGCGCCGACAGAGCCCTCGCGGAGCAATTTTCCCCAGCTTTCGCAGAAAGCCTTTGGGAATTGCAGCACGCATGCGCGGTCCCCTTCCCGCCCAGGGATGTCATCTTGCTCAGTCTCCTTTTTTCCGCGGAGCCCTACAGACGTAGTTTGTTGTCGCCGCTGAAAAAGTTGATTTCTTAGTTTATTCTGTTATTTTCTCGGTTCGTGTGTCCTCTTCCCGCCGGGCCTCGCCTAAGGGGCCCGTTCACCGTTTTATTTTCTTTTTTCTCTCCAACTGGCATTCCCACCTGTTTCTCCTTCTTCCCTGGCAGCGCGGTCTTTCGACTTTGCAGGGGCCCTTTTTCCCCCGATGGCTGCCAGCGGGTTTAAAAAGTGTGATCGTTGTGTCAAACTCATGTCTCTTACTGACAAGCATGACTGCTGCCTCCGCTGCCTCGGGCCCGAACATGACCCTATGAGTTGCGGTCCGTGCAGCAAGATGTCCTTGAAGGCGCTAAGGAGTCGGCAGTCGCAAAGGGATAGAATCTTCTCTGACTCCGCGTCTGGTCGGGCCTGGACCTCGTCAGAGGCCTCAACGTCTCGTGGCTCCGGCTCCGAGCATCGTCGGAGTTCTTCTGAGCGGGGGTCCCCCGGCCGGGAACACCGTCGGGAGAAGAGGCCCACGAGGGTGGCGTCGGAGGACGCTCCTAGTCCCTCGAGGGCCAGGTCGCTCAGCCCCGTCGGACGCCCCGGGTCCTCGGAGAGGGAGAGGCCTGCGAAGCTTCCTCATCTTGAGATGGAGTCGTCTGGACACATGAGTGCTATAGTCCTCCTGGACTCTCCCCCGGGAGAACCGACGTCGAGCCGGACGCCGTCGGGGCCCGAGTCGGCGGCTGCAGGGTCTTCTGAGCTTGGTCTCAGACTGACGACCTTGGAGCGCAGTATCGCTGCCTTCATGGACCAGCAGCGGGCATTGATCACCGGCCTCGCCAGTGCATCTGCCCCGACTACCGGGACGTCGACGCCCAAGTCGACCCCGGAGGCCCAGTCGATCCTCGAGTCCATACGAGCTCGAGTCGATCCTCGGCCTAGGTCTCCCTCGGCTTCCCGTTCGGGACCGAGGTCCTCGACGCCGGCCTCGGCGTCGGGGCGGAGGTCTCCGGCCCCCGCCCGCACGGAGCTCGATTCCTCCTCGGAGGAATCGGGCTGGGACACGGAGGAGGACGAGTCACCCGGTTCTTTTCAGACTCTGTGTGTCCCCTCCGACTTGCCCGAGTCGGAGCCTCGGAGGCAGTCCCCCCCGGAGGATACCCGGTTCTCAGATTTCATGAGGGATATTGGCAAGGCTTTGGCCTTCCCCGCGGATCCGGAGGAGGAACCTCGGGCCGAAGAGCTCGAGGCCCTTCAATATGACTCTCCCCCGAAGGAGGCCTTTACCGTACCGGTTCCCCTGATGCTGGAGCGACTTCTCTTCCGCATGTGGGAGAGCCCGGCCTCGACGCCGGTGTTGAGCAAGCGGGTCGATTCCATATATCGAGTCCGCAAGAGCCCCGGGTTCCAGAAGGCGCAACTACCACACCATTCCATGGTGGTGGAATCGGCCATGCATCGGCTTAAGAGTCAAAAGATGCACTCTTCGGTGCCTCCGGGTAAGGAGGCCGGGAACCTGGATGCCCTCGGTAGAAAGTGCTTCCAGGGCTCTATGCTTGCTTGTCGAGTCCAGAAATATCAGCTGTATATGGGCATGTATCTTCGAGACCTGGCGAAAGAAATTGCGGAGTTCTCGGCCGGTCTCTCCGAGGAACCTTTGCAGCGGTTCCAGGCCTTGTCCACAGGGATTCGAGAGTGTTCAAAGTTCATTTCTCGAGCGGCCTACAATGGCTTCGAAGCATCGGCTCGGGTGGCCGGAACCGGCATCGGGGCTCGCCGCCAAGCGTGGCTTCAGTCATTCGACCTCGAGCCATGGGTGCAGGACAAGTTGGTCGATGTTCCTTGCAGAGGTGAAAACCTCTTCGGCAAACCCATGGCCGAAAAGGCGGCGGAGCTCGAGTCGGAGACCCTCACCAGGACTCGCCTTTCCAGAAAGACCTCTGCCCCTTCACAGAAGAAGAAGGGCTCGGGGAAAAAGCTTTTTTACCCGAGGAAGGTGTTTGCTTATAAGCAACACCACCCACAATATCAGGCCTCAGCAACCCCCCGTCAGGGGCAGCAGCCTAAGGGGCAGGGTAACGGATCCCGGAGGCAGAAAGCCCCCAAGCCCGCTACGCAGGCCCCGGCCCAGCAGGGTGGGGGTTTTTGACTATGCCCGCATAGCCTCTCCCCCTCAGGGGCCTTCGCCCAGCACGGGGGGCAGGCTGACCCACTTTGCCCACAGGTGGTCAGCCATAACATCCGATTCCTGGGTGCTGCAGGTGGTTCAAAGGGGCTACCTCTTACTTTTTCACCAGGTGCCTCCCCCCTACTTTCCGGGGGAGCCTCCCAGACCCCCTCTGCACAGGGACTTACTCCTTCAGGAGCTGCAAGGTCTGCTTCAAGATCGGGCTGTGGAGCCAGTACCCAAACACCTGTGGGGTCACGGGTTTTACTCAAGATACTTCCTGATTCCAAAGAGAACAGGAGGCCTCAGACCCATTCTGGACCTACGCAACCTCAACAAGTTCCTGCAGCGGGAAAAGTTCAAGATGCTTACCCTTGGAACCCTACTGCCCTACCTCTAGCAGGGAGATTGGCTATGCTCCTTGGATCTAAAGGATGCTTATACACACATCCTTATTCATCTGGACCACCGGCAATATCTAAGATTTGTGGTGGTAGGGAATCATTATCAGTACCGCGTACTGCCCTTTGGACTGTCCTCCGCTCCCAGGGTATTCTCGAAGTGCCTGGCAGTGGTGGCAGCCTTCCTGAGGCTTCAAGGCCTCTTCGTCTTTCCATACCTGGACGACTGGCTCATCCGGGCATCGTCTGCTCCAGAGGTTACTCAGGCCACTCAACGCACAGCGGCTCTGCTTCAGCACTTGGGCTTCGTCGTAAACTTCGAAAAGTCCGCTTTGCTCCCCTCTCAGGATCTCGAGTTCATAGGGGCACGGCTGGACACTCTGCAGGCTCGTGCCTTCTTGCCTCTGGAACGGGCCAACAGGCTTATAGCTCTAGCCGGCAGGTTCAACAGCATGTCGCCGGTCTCTGCCAGACAGTTCCTGCAGCTGCTCGGGCACATGGCCTCCACGGTCCATGTCACCCCGAATGTCCGTCTACATATGAGACCTGCTCAGTGGAGCCTTCGCACTCAGTGGCATCAGGCCACAGGGAGGCTGTCGGACCTGATACAGATTTCCGACCGTCTGGTCTCCTCCCTGCAATGGTGGCATCACCTGCCCAACCTGGTGCTCGGCATGACCTTTCAGTCTCCCCCGCCGTCCCGGGTGCTCACGACAGATGCCTCTCTCCTGGGATGGGGGGCGCATTGTCAAGGGACATGCACTCAAGGCCTTTGGACACCTTGGGAAGCCGCCCAGCAGATAAACTTCCTGGAGCTCCGGGCGATCCGCCTAGCTCTGCGGGCCTTCTCTCACCTCACGTTTTGTCAGTCCGTACTGGTGCAGACGGACAATCAGGTTGCAATGTTCTACGTGAACAAACAGGGGGGCACGGGCTCCCTCCTCCTATGCCAGGAGGCTCGGAGACTGTGCTCTTGGGCAGTCGGTCACGACATCCTCCTCAAGGTGGTTTACCTGCCAGGGTAGGCCAATTGCCTGGTGGACAAACTGAGCCGGATTCTGCAGCCGCATGAATGGAGGTTGAACCCCGCAGTGGTCCAGCAGCTCTTCCGCCGGTGGGGCTCTCCCACCGTGGATCTCTTTGCCAGTCCCCTGAACCGGCAGCTTCCCAGGTTCTGCTCCTGGCACCCGCATCCGCTCAGAGTAGCGCCGGATGCTTTCCTCATCTCGTGGTCCACGGGTCTGCTGTATGCCTTCCCTCCCACACCACTTGTGTCCCGGACATTGTTCAAAGTTGTCCAGGACAGGGCCTCCGTGATCCTGGTAGCGCCCCGGTGGCCGAGACAACCATGGTTCCCTCTGCTTCTACAGCTAGCAGTGGACACCCCTCTTCCTCTGGGGTTTCGGCCCGATCTCCTGACCCAGGATCAGGGTACTCTTCTGCACCCCAACCTCCGGGCCCTGCACCTGATGGCCTGGCTGCTGAAAGGGTAGTCCTAGCTCCACTTCTGCTACCCCCGGAGTGGAAGCCGTCGTCCTAGCGTCTCGGCGTCCCTCCACCCGGAAGTCTTATGCCCTTAAATGGCGTCGCTTCTCGGTCTGGTGTTCTCAGCGATCTGAGGACCCCTTCGCCTGTTTAGTATCGGTGGCACTGCAGTATTTGCTTCACCTTTCCGATCTAGGCCTTAAATCCAACTCTGTCAGAGTCCACCTCAGTGCTCTCTCCGCGCACCATTCACCAGTGGAAGGCCAGCCTCTTTCCTCGCACCCCTTGGTGGCGCGTTTCCTTAGAGGCCTCCTTCTGCTTAAACCTCCATTGCGCCCTCCGGCCCCTGACTGGGACCTCAATGTGGTTCTGCAAAGGCTTACCTGTCTGCCTTTTGAACCCATGGCTACCTGCCCTCTTCGTTTCCTCTCCTGGAAAACTCTCTTCTTGGTAGCCCTTACTTCCACGAGGCGCGTAAGTGAGCTACAAGCCCTAGTGTCGGAGCCCCCGTACACTAGGTTCTACAGGAATAGGGTAGTCCTAAGGACCCACCCTAAGTTTCTTCCAAAGGTGGTCTCCCACCTTCACATCAACCAGGAGGTGGTTCTTTCGATCTTCTTTCCCAGGCCGCATACCAGCCGAGTTGAGTCTGTTCTGCATACCCAGAGCCTTGTCCTTCTACCTTGATCGTACGCGAGAGCATAGAAAAGTGGTCCAGCTTTTCGTATTTTTTGACCCCAATCGGTTGGGGGTACCTGTCTCTAAACGTACCCTGTCCATCTGGGTGGCCAACTGTATCGCCTGGGCTTACGGGGCAGCCGGCCTCTCCTTGGAGAGGCGCGTCACGGCTCATCATGTCCGGGCGAAGGCTGTGTCCGTGGCTCATCTTCGCTCTGTTCCATTGGCAGACATCTGCCGGGCCGCTACTTGGTCTACAAGCCAGACCTTTGCAGCTCATTACTGCCTGGAGAGGGAGTCCCGCAGGGACAGTGCTTTCGGTCAGGCAGTCCTCCACAATCTCTTTGAGGTTTAGGCAACTCCTACCCTCCGGCCCTGGTGTTGGGCTACCGGCCGGATTCGTATTCAGAGAAGATTCCTTCCCTCTGTACTGTTGAGCTTGGGGGAGCTCTTTAGGCTTGAGGTCTCCGGTAGCCTTAAGCTTGGGAGTCCCATAAGTGAGGACTGACTTCCTGCTTGGTCCTGGAGAAAGAGTAGTTACTCAACTGTAACAGGTGTTCTCCAGGAGCAGCAGGAATCAGTCCTCACTACCCTCCCTCCTCCCCTTGGAGTTGCAGTCACTCTTATTGCATAGCTTTGCTAACTTTTTTGCTGTCTTTCCGCTGTCATCAGACTGAGCAAGATGGCATCCCTGGGCGGGAAGGGGACCGCACATGCGCACTGCAATTCCCAAAGGCTTTCTGCAAAAACTGGGGAAAATTGCTCCGCGAGGGCTCCATCGGCGCCGACGTCACCCATAAGTGAGGACTGATTCCTGCTGCTCCTGGAGAACATCTGTTACAGGTGAGTAACTACTCTTTCCTGCTGTTCCCAGAGATCACCTGTTACAGGTAAGTAACTGTGCTTTACATTTGTCTGAGTCAGGTTTAAAGACCAATTCCGTTAGGGTTCACTTCAGGGGAATTGACACACATCACCATCATGTAGAAGGTTAATCTATCTCTGTACAGCCTTTAGTTGTTTGATTCATGTGAGGCTTGCTTTTTTTGAGGGCTTCCCACCATGTCAATGGACCTTAATGTTGTTTTAACCCAACTTATGAATGCTTCTTTCAAACTATTAGATACCTGTGAACTGAAATACCTGATATGGAAGATATTGTTTTTGGTAGCAGTAACTTCAACACACAAAATAACAAACTCCAAGCTCTAGTATCTAATCCGCCTTATACTAAATTTTACAACAGGGTGTTTCTACACATTTATCCAATGGTCCATCCTAAGGTGGTGTCAGATTTCCATCTTAAGCAATCAATTGTCCTGTCACTATTTTTTCCCTGAGCCTCATATCCAAAAGCTGAAAGTGCATTGTACACACTGGACTACAAGAGAGCCCTAGTCTTCCATTTGGAGTGGATTAAAACTTGCAGTTGATTATTTTTCCCCTTTTTCTGTTGGAGGCAGCCTGTAGCTAGGGAGTTCCATGTTGTGAGGATTTGCTGTCCTGCATGTCTTTGGAGAAAACAAAGTTAGTTACCTGTAGCAGTTGTTTTCTATGGACAACAGGATAGAAGTCTTCATATATGCTCCGACCTATCCAAGGAATTGTATTCTACTCTAAGATGTAGAATTAGACTGAGGTTATCCGGCATTCTACTGTCTTTTACATGTCTCTGTGCAGTGCTATGTATGCCTTGTAGTGCTATACAAATGATTAGTAGTAGTAGTAACAGCAGCAAGTGGGAAGTGGCATGCATGTGCAGTTAATCTCTCAAGCTTCAAAAGAGATCTAAGCTGGAGAGCTGTTTCCAGTGCTTGGCTCTAATAGTGACATCACCCATGTTGTAAGAACTTGTGTCCTACTGTCCATGGAGAATACCTGTTATATGTAAGTAACTTGGTTTTACTGGTTAGGCAGTTCTTTAAGCATGTCTGCCCACAATTAAAAGATTTGCATCGTTTGCCAGTTGAATACTGGGTTACGTTTAAATTCTTCATGTTGATTTTCTAGATTCTTTATGGTGAGGTAGCTATTTTTTGAAAAATTCTATACAGTTGTTTGTTCCTCAGTGATTTTTTTTAAGATCAGTAGAAAGGAACTTACTATTGATCCCTCCTCAGAAAGAATTTAATTGGTGGCTTGATGGGGTAAGGCTTTCTTGCCCTGTTCTATGCGATGCTTTGCCCCAGTCCCTGAGGAATAAAGGTAACGTTTTGGAATTCCCTAAACAAGTGAAAGGCTTAATGTTTAGAGAAGCATTTGGGGGATGATGAGTGATAAGGATTTTGTGAGAAGATTATCAGGGCTGTTTAATTAAGGGATGGTGCTAGGGGGTGTTTTTTATGTTTGTTGTATAGTGTTGTGTTTATTGGATTGTTTGTCTTAGTTATGTATATTGATTGTAATTAATGTTATATGTTTTTACAATCCAGCAGATGATGGGAAGTTTCCCCCCAGATTGACAAGATATAAATGTTTGCAAAATAAATAAATATGCACATATTTCAGCTGTGTATATTTATATCTGCTCCCCAGCTCACAAAAATGTATGTACAGTAGCTGTATTTTAGCCATGATGTTGGCTGCTTTCGTGCTGGTATTTTATAAAGACATATAAACGCATGTATGTCTTTATAAAATAGGTGTCTACTTTCCCTCCCAATTTGGATGGCATGTTGTAAAATTATCCTCTCTAAGGGGTATGTTTACTAAACCGCGCACATGTGCGTGGCACACAGTAGCGCACGGCAATGATGCACTTAAGTGCTCTTAAGTGCCCCGCACGCGTGCGCATCACACTAACGGGTCTGCGCACGTGTACGGTGCGCTGATGTGCGATAGAGGCGGGGAAAGGCGTACGGAGGGCGGAGGAAGGCCCCCGAGGGGCAGAGAGACGGGGTCAATGGGTGTAAAGTGGGAGGGGAGAGGCTCCCCGCACAGGAGCGGGGCTGAAAATAGACCCAAAAATACCGCGAGTGAAAACCTCACGTTAGAGACGATTTAAAGGGAAGAGAAACCATTTCCGTCAGCAATGTACAGCAAAACCGGGGCAACCTACAAAACGTGAGCAGTGTGATACATGTGCACAGAACAAACTCGCAAATAAAAATCAAAAATGAGCACAACAAAAATGTTAAAAATTACAATTCAGCTGGGCAACAGTGATAGCAATGGGCAACAATAAAAAACACCCCCAGGAAACCTCCAAAAAAAAGAAATGATTTTTGGAAGGGTCTACGCTCCTTTCTCCAGGGACTGCACTGTCTCTGTGGCCACAGTGTGGTGCAGCGGACACAGCCAGTGCCTGTAGGACCAAAGGGTCACAGGTTCAAATCCCAGCTGGGGCTCCTGCCAACCCAGTCCCCATAGTTTTACCCACCACTAAACTGTGATAGTAAAGACACTCCTTTATTGCAGAGAACATAAGCATGGTTCAAGCAACCATATTTTACCCTACACCGCACACAAACCATAACAATGGGCATTACCTACAGCCGAGTACCTCAAATTCAGTCCTGGAGTGCCACAACTCAATCAGGTCATATGCTTTTTCCCAGATAAGGACATGTCTGCATGTTGGCGGAAGGGTACAGGTGGTGGAGGGGGCAGTGGCTGCAAGCCACAGCAGACAGTGGCCTAGGCCTGTGCAGGCTGGCATCGTCCACCGCAATAGACAGGCTCTGTCGGATGTACAGTCATGGACTCCCCAGGGACTGCAGCATATCTGTGACAACACGGTGGTGCAGTGCACACAGACAGTGTGTGCAAGAACAGAAGGTCACAGGTTCAAAGGCCAGCTGGGGCTACTGCAAATCCTGTCCACATATTTTTCCCACAACTGAACCATGATAGTAAGGACAAACGTTTAATGCTGAGAACATACGCATGGTTAATACGCCTATATTTTACCACACCAAACACAGACACCATACACAAGCGCATTACCTAGAGCAGAGTCTCCCAAATGCAGTCCTGGAGGGCCCCACACCATTCAGGTTCCATGCTGCCTCTACTAAAGATGCCTGTGCTGCATATTTATGCACCACCCCCATGGTATGCAGATGTAGCTCATGCATATTTATGAGGGACAGCATGAAAACCCGAACAGTGTTTGGCACACCAGGACTGGAGTTGGGAACCTCTGCCGTAAAGCAGCAGCCAACAGGGGCAGACACACCCACACCCACACCCACAGGCCCCATTGGCTAATGCCTCCTGGAGAGGCAGGACATTGGGCCCTGCGTGCATCTCCCAATACTACCACATGCATACCCTAGCAATGCCACCCTACACCTGGGTATACGGTACACAGCTATCAGACGTTTCCTATGATAACTGGCAGATAGCAAGTCCTACGTTAAGCACATTTTGCTCATTGAGCTCCATCATAACAATCATTCTGATGTCTGCGGTATGTGCTGCAGGTCTGGTCTCCAACAGTGTTAACCCCCCTGGGGAGTGACCCCCAACAGTATTGCGTACCATATCTGTGCCTGTACTGTGCCCAGGACTGGTGTGGTGGGTATGGCTGCTGAACCCCTCTATAGTGGCACAATGCTGGCATAGGTGTGGGGGTGGCTGTCTGTCTATCCAGTGTGTGGAGGCTGCAAACACCTTCCACAGCCCACACTGCCAGCACTGTTGCCAGTATTGTGCTGCCAATGTGCATAATGAGGAGCAAGGTACCATGGGTATAGGCCGGACAGGGTGGCCTGGCCAGGGTGCATCTGCACAGGGCATAGGGTACTGACTGGGACATTTTAGTGCCCGGCCACCACCTACACAGACAGGGTGACCTCAGTATGTCCCACTGAGAGCTCACTCTCACCCTGACTGTGCAGTGACCACAGCATGGCTAGGCACCCCCATAGTGCTATATAGTTTTTCTCTAATGTGATAGATATGGGTTTCCTTTTGGGGCCCAGTCACTGATTTATCTGCTTGCTGTGTATGCTGACATCCCAGTTCTGGGTGCATGCATCTCCACTGGGAACATGCACTATGGCATAACTAGCAGGCTGTTTGCAGCTGGTGTGTGTTTTGATGGAGTGGCTTGCAGGGTGCAGTGGCTGATGCCTTGCTGCAGGAGAATATCAGATAGTGTTGGGGTGCAGCTTACCATATCCAGGCCTAATGTCTGTCTGCTATTGTGTTATGGATATGTATAGAGCTGCATTGACTGCCCTGTGGGGTGTATGTCCCTCAGCAGGACTGGGGTTGATGGTCCCCCTCTACTGCCACCTTTGCAGGGAGGTGGATCTATTGATAGGAGACCCTGTTTGCCACCCTTGGCCCTGGAGGAGGAGGAGGGAGGAGGAGGAGGGAGGAGGGAGGAGGGGTGGGTGGGTGGTGGTGCATGGCCCACCTAGGGGTCCATAGGGGCTACACCTGACTGAAACAGACAGAGATATCCAAGGTGTTTGTGCAGAAACTATGTATGCTGAAACTTTAACACTGCTTTGGACCTCCGGCATGGCCTCTTTCAGCCATGGAAGGTGTTGTGGACCTGGTCCTGGCCGCCTCATCGCACACTCAGGGTGAGCACAGTACCCGCACAATGTGACGGTGTGTAGCTACTCTGTGCTAGTAAAACACACGGTCAGTACCACCTACCAGGCCGAGGTGCTGTGGGGGTGCACCCAGTCACTCCCCCCTACCAGGCCGAGGTGCTGTGGGGGTGCATTCCCCATCTTGTGTTCATCTGTGGACAGCTGATTTGCATGTGCAGTGCATCATGGGTACGGGTGGGCTAACCCTGTCCTGGTGGCTGCAGCAGACTGTCTGTGTGGTGACGTGCAGGCTCTCTGCAGCCAGCCAGGGGCTTGCTAGTAGCTATGGAGCTGTAGTCCAATGGTTGCGTCACTGCCTGTGAAGCCAGAGGTCATGGGTTCAAACCCACAGTGGGGTTATTTGATAGGGTTGGCCATAGCATCATCTTTTTTTATGTACATTTTTGATGCCAGCAAAAACACCCTCAGCGTACTGTACCCATACGGTGCCTCTGAGGGCGCTTTATAGGGCGCCCTATAGGGCACCTTCTGGCTCCCGTCCATATAAGGTGCACTATACATTATCCTGTGACGCAAATTATAGGGTGCCCTATAGGGGACATGTTAGGGTGCCGTGGCAGACAGTGCACTTTACTATGTGCCTTATAGGACGCCTTATGTTGACACGCTTTGAGAGTGCGTTTGCTATTATTGATAATTAAAATATAAATAAAATGCCTCCTAAAGCAATCTTCCCCATAATACGCATTGCCCCAGCCAGCCTTGTTCATTGGGCATTGTGGGGGATTGAACCCCTGATCCCTGCATGCCTTAACCATTGTGCTGTGGCTCTGCTCTGCTGTTTGCTCATCAGCGCGCCGCCCCATATTGAGATGCCTCCTAGAAAATTAGCACGCCGCCTTATGCCCATCAGCGCGCCGCCTTATGCTGCCCATCATTCATATGCCTCCAAACACATTAGCGTGCCGCCTTATGCCGCCCATTATTTCACTGCCTCATAAATTAACGCCTCAGCCAGCCATCTTTATTGGGCTCTGTGGGGGATCAAACCCCTGCTTCTTGCACCATTGGTATGTGCCTTAACCATTGTGCTGTGGCTCTGCTCTTTTGCTTGCCCATCAGCGTGACACATATGCCTCCCGCGCAGCTGTCTGATGCGCTAAGGTGCGGGGCGCACAAGGGCGCCGCGCACCTTAGCGCATATGTAAATTCCGGCGTTTCTTCTTTAGTGGGGAATGCCCACTCCTTATATGGCACCCACAACACTACCGGGGCCTGCACATTAGCGGGGTTTTAGTAAACATACCCCTAAGTCTGCTAGTGTTTTAGTCTCTGTCACCTGCTTTGGGAGGGCATTCCACACATCCTCCACCCTTTCCGTGAAAGAATATTTCCAGATGGAATGCCTGAAGAGATGTGTGGAGAAAAGATACAATGTGGGAGCAAAAAATCATCTGAGTTGAAGTGTGGCACTTTGCCTCAGAAGACCCTTTCTGACAGACCTCCCTAATGGCCCAAGTGGAAATCCCACCTAAACCCATAAAACCATCCTTGGTGACCCAGTGGGTACTGACCCCTGCATCCAGATTCCATCAAATTATCCCTGACTATCCAGACTACCCACTCATGTCCAGATCAGCAGGGAAGAGAGATGCTTCTGGCCCTACCATCTTCCAAAATGGCAGTACCTAAACACTAGTAGCATATAAGAGTGCACCACCAAGCGCCGAATAAGGGAATATTTCCAGTAAGGGAGGCAATTCCTTATTTAGCAGACTGAATCACTGGGACACCAGGGAATTTTTGCAAGGTGGGGATAGAGACAGAACTCAGGAAGTCCCATTTTTTAAAAAATATCTTCCTTCCTAGAAGTGCATGAGCCCTGCTCATGAACTGACAGGAAGCGAGACACGTATTCCCAATGCAGTTCACTGCAGCGGTATGGCTGTTTTTCTGTCAGCACTCATTTTTAATGCGATAATTTGCATTCTATTAGTTAACTGAATCAGAAGTAAAAGATTTTTTTCAGCACATGCACTGGAATGTTGTATACTGAAGTTTAACACAGCATTCTAATGCACAGAATATTACAACAGCCCCAGAGAAGGAATGTCTCACTCATTTATTTTATTTATTCAGCTAAACTTATATACTGCAAATCTAAGAATCTAAGCGGTTCACAATAAAACATGGGGCTAAAACAGCTACATCTTCCCCCGCATAAACCTGAAAAATAATTTATAAAATTATCCCAATATGGTTTGTTTGTGCAGGTCTGGATATCTCAAAGGACCTCAGAGTAAATGCGAGCCCCACTGGTATCCATCTCTAGTTGACTGGGGGAGGAAACCTCCCTATGGACCAGGTATACACTGGAGCCTAGATATACTTGATCCAGGAGGATGGATAGGTTGTTGGGGAGAGGAGGGGAAACAGGAAGGAGATGAAGATGAAAAAGGCTACTTGAGAATTATTCAGAGCTAAATCTTATGCAACACCCAGTATTTCATCCCTTCCCAGTGATTAGGGCTCCCACTGAAGCCTGTCACACAGCCAGTGCACAAAGAGGAGAGTCAGATTTGTGCAGCATGCAAGGAGTGGAGGAAAGAGGATCTTCCCACTTACTTTCACTGATATGTTGGTCATCTCCCCACTTTACCTCTTTCCTATGTCTGCTACTCACCAGCTGTAAGAGTAGAAAGATGGACTCCCTGTTCCGTGACTTCATCTTATCGGTTTCTTGTCCGAGCTGTAAAAGGCTTATAGAAGCCAGCTGTAAAAAAGCGAGAGAGAGAGAGAGACAAAATCTTTTCATTTCACAACTTTGCATAAGGGCTTTAGATGTTTATAAATTATAAATGTAGGGGGAAGATATTCAGCAGCCATGGCCAGCATGGTATAGTGGCTAGCTGTTGCTGCTAAACTTTGCACCTCAATATTCAATGCCAGGGCCATATCTAGCTATTGGCATTGCTAGGTTGGCTGGATAGCACTGCAATTAACTGGGCGATGATATTCAGTCACTGCCCTGTTAGCTAAAGTGGTGAAAGTTAGGCCATCCTTTCAAATGCCTAACTTTCACCACTTTGGGATAACTGCCTAACAGTTGAATATCATCACTAACTGGTTATTTATTTTATTTATTTATTTAAAAGTTTTTATATACCGTATTTCTGTGATTCAAGATGGTTTCTGCGATTCAAGACAGTTCTGGGGGCAGCACCCAGGTTATCACTGGGTGCTGCCCCCAGAACGCCCCGATACAAGCCAGCTAGTGTCAGTATTTAGGGGCAGCACCCAGGGATATTCAGTGGCACTAACCATCCCTTTCTGAGCCATTTAGGTGGTTTGCAGATCTTCAAACTGCCTAAATGATTAGCAATGTGCCCCAGGATTCGGTCCTGGGATCGGTACTGTTCAATATATTTGTGAGTGATATTGCCGAAGGGCTGAAGGAAAAGTCTGTCTCTTTGCAGATGACACCAAAATTTGCAACAGAGTGGACTCCCCTGAGGGAGTGGAGAGCATGAGGAAAGATCTACAAAAGCTGGAAGAATGGTTTAATGCTTTGCAGTTAAGATTTAATGTGAAGAAGTGCAGTGTCATGCACTTGTGAAGCAGAAATCCAAGGGAACTATATGCAATAGGGGGCGAGAGACTGGTGTGCATAGACCAGGAGAAGGACCTCGGAGTGACTGTTTCTGATGATCTCAAGGTGGCGAAACAGTGTGACAAGGTGGTGGCAAAAGCCAGAAGGATGCTGGGTTGCATACAGAGAGGAATTACCAGCAGAAAGGAAGAGGTACTAATGCCACTGTACAAGTCCCTGGTGAGGTCTCACTCTGAATATTGTGTTCAGTTTTGGAGACCATATCTCACAAAGGATATAAAAAGACTGGAAGCGGTTCAGAGAAAGGTGACCAAAATGATTTGGAGCCTGAGTCAGAAGACTTATGAGAAGAGACTTGAAGACCTAAATATGTACACTCTGGAGGAGAGGAGGGACAGGGGAGATATGATTCAGATCTTAAATACTTAAAGAGTATTAATGAACAAACAAACCTCTTCCAAAAACGAGGAAGCTGTAAAATTAGAGGGCATAACATGAAGCTGCAAGGGGATAAATTGAAAGGCAATGTCAGGAAATACTTTTTCACTGAAAGGTTGGTGGATGCTTGGAATGCCCTCCTGATGGAAGTGGCGGGGGAAAATACAGTGACAGAATTCAAAATGGCATGGGACAGACACAGTGGATCCCTTTATAGCAACGGGATAAAATCAAAATAAGTATAACTATCTCTTCTATCTTAACAAATAGAGGTGACCTACACGCAGCTGTGGGTACACCTCTAAACAAAGCATGGGGAGGAGCGACCTGCAAGGAGTGGCAGGTACACCTACTCTTGCCACCTTGCTGGGCAGACTAGATGGACTATGCTGGTCTTTATCTGCCGTCATATACTATACTATGTAAAAGGCTTTGAATATCCCCCATAGGTTTATTTTCCTGCTAATTAGAGGGTATTTTGAGGGTACAAAAAACATTTGTGCTTATTGGCATTTTCATGCCACAGGGACTATTGCTGGAAACCATTTTTGCTGTGGAAGCAAACATGTATATTTGTGTCAACTGAGAGTCATTAGGACAGAAAAGGCACAAGACAAGCCAGGGGAGGAGTGACATCCTCAGAGGAGGCTATAAATGAAAGGAAAGGAGATGCCTATTGGCTTTTACAGACACAAAAGAAATGACACAGAGGAAGAAAAGGTTTATGAACCTATGGAGCCAAACAGAAACTCAAGAAGAAACACTGACTGCTGTCCCAGTCAGAGAAGACAAGAAAGGAACAGGAAAAAAAGAAGGTTCCATCAAGTCTGTGGATGTTTTTTTTTTTATTTTGAAGAAAAACATCACAGAAATAAATTGTGTTTTTATTCAAGAGACTGGCCTGGATAGTGGAATTATTGTGGTGTGTCTGAAGAGAAGAAGTTGGTGCAACCCTTAGGAAGAAGATTATACCCTACAAAGATAGGACCTTGACGGTTTGCTCTTCCCCATTCCAAGATAGCCACAGGAGTAAGGAGTCAGGTAGCTACCACTGCAACACTGTAAGTGGGGTACAGATACACAGCCACCCAGAACACGCTATATATGCTTATATCATGTATATAGGCAAAGCATATAGAGATAATTTTATAAAGCATTTACATGTGTAAAGCATATTTTATCTGAGCACGAGCAAGATAGAAAGTCCTCACAACTGGGTGACAAGACCATATCCAGTGTGTATACTCAAAACTGGTGATCATGAACCCTCTCAGTCCTATTTATATTTACAGATTACTAAGAGAGAGATTCGGTGCCATAAAGGTTTGGAGTGGATGAGTAGTCTAGTGGTTCACACACTGGGTTAGAAACCAAGTACAGCAGTGTTCAATTCCCACTAGCACTCCTTGTGGCCTTGGGCAAGTCACTTAACCCTTCATTGCCTCAGAAAAATCCACGTTATCAATGTCCCTGTTTAATGTACAAATTTAAGTTTCAATGTAAACCACTTTGATTGAAATGATAAAGCAGTATGTTAAATCTGGTCCATTGGCATTAGAGGCATCAATCCCAAAGTGTCCAAAAGCTGGGGATACATCAAAAGATAAAGAATCTCCCTTGACATTGAGTATTGGTAGAGGATACAGAAAATGCACATCAATTGATTCATGTCCAAAGAGGAGGGAAAATTTGTCATCTTCTTCATTGGCATGGGGGAATCTTGATATTTAGCATAAGCCCAAAAGCATAAGCATCAACATCAAACCCTGTCAGGGTGTGATGTCAAAGGCACTGTAGTCCTGGCAGCTTCTATATCCTCAAGGAGGTCATTGTATAACATGAATAACTGTTTGGACATGCACCGTAGATGTTTTTCTAGCGAATCATCTAAGACCATATTCTGAAACCCTCGCACATTTATGGCAGAGCAGGGCAGAACTTGGGCATGGTCAGACACGAAGACATATAAAGCATATTCAGGAAAGGCCCATGTACATTTTCAATGTTTCCCACAGACGTATCCATTACTTCTGCAGAAACGTGGAATGAGGCCAGGACTTAGAAAATATTCTGCTCTGCTCTGCTCTTCAATGTGTCCCATACTGAAGAGTGGTTGTGGCAATTATGTTTTGAACTGGTGTGTCTGCAGTCTGGAAAAACACAAGATGCAGTTTTAAAGAACAGAAAGCAGAAGTGATGGACAGTTGTAAGGTAAAGAAACAGTAATAAAAACCCCTACAGAAATATTAAGAAGAGCAATAGTGTTTATTCTGGCTATGCTGACATTTGCTGTTTGTGCTAAAGGAGCTAATCTAGGATTCCCTATCAATTCCTATGTTCTGAAAAATGGGACTGTTTATGTAGGGTTAGTATGTGAGTGAGTATGGAAAAGATTCTTGTTTGGGTGAGAAACACAGATCCGCTGTTCTTGATAGGTACAGAGCATCTTTTTGGCAAAAGTACGTTTTTGTTGACTGCAAGTGAGAGTGTGTGTATGTGGTTTGAGAGCTGCATGGGAGGCTCTAGTGTGCTCATCCACAATTCTGGAGGGACAAGAATGCCTGGCCAGTACCTGGCCTGTAGGGAGGACCGCAGCATCACCAGGTGCCAGTGTGATCCGGCAGAAAAAAATCAGAAAAGGTTCTCTATAGCTAAATGCCAAAACATATCCCTATCAATAA
Organism: Ichthyophis bannanicus; assembly: GCA_033557465.1. Classification (NCBI taxonomy): domain Eukaryota; kingdom Metazoa; phylum Chordata; class Amphibia; order Gymnophiona; family Ichthyophiidae; genus Ichthyophis; species Ichthyophis bannanicus. The sequence goes on from CM066033.1 coordinate 739,095,457, forward strand.
TAAGGGACCATCAGAATGAGAGCATTCAACAGTGCAAACAGCACTAATACATGCCCAAAAGCATTATCATCGGTCTCGGAAAATGTATACATATCCCTTATGACAGGGATATGTTTTGGCATTTAGCTATACAGAACCTTTTCTGATTTTTTCTGGTCCATACTTAGGATTGTACAGATTGTTTTCAGAGATGACCAATGCAGGAATAACTAAGGAGTTCTTCTACTGCCATGTATGTTGTGATGCAAGGTATGTCATGACAAATATATCACTTTCTACTTGCTTTTATGCTGTCTTCTAGTGCACTGAGATTACTTTTGCTGTATTCTGGGCATGCAACAGACTAGTACATATAGTTTAGTTTGCAACAACATTTATGTATCATCAATATTCATGTGCAGTTTGCATCAGCACAACACTGTCAGTGAGAGAAGCAGCTTAGGAGATGTATGTTTTACAGAGGAGGTGTGGCCGTCCACGGGTATAAGGCGGAGGCAGGCAGGATCGAAAACATCAATCTTTTCAGAATACAGTGAGTGCGGGGATGTCCATGGCTATTTGCTACATATATCCATCTCTTATACACCATAGTGCTTTGTTCGTGCCACGGTGGAAACATCTATGTCTCTGACTTCGGAACCACGGACACTTCCGTAACCATGGGTGCAGAATAAAGTTTAAATTTGGCCCGTTTTCTGTTTGGATGTGCCCGCAAGCCGGATGTGCATGCTATGGAATTGGGTTCAAAGTGTTCTTGGATAGTGGTCTGCTCAAACTGCTTGATGTCAGAGGGGTCATGCCAGCCTCCAAGGACCCATGACCAGCCCACAGATCTCAAATGATTCAGGAGAATGTGGCCTCTCCAACTACACCCTCTGATGTTGGCATTGGCATTCTTTGAGGAGGAGATCAACAGCAAAATTATTGAAAGGCTAAATTGAACCCTTGTTTTGACACTATTGACATTTAGGCATCAGGTTTGCAGCTGATCCTCAAGATCCATGCTCTTCCTAGCAGTGGTTCACTGATTCTGATATCTCAAAGGACCTCAGAGTAAATGCGAGCCCCACTGGTATTTTAATTAATTTTAATTTAATTAATTTTTTAAATTTAATTTAATTAGCAGGTTTTTATATACCGCAACTTCCATAGATCAGTTGCGGTTTACAATGAACAACAATGAACAAGCAAGGCTGTTTTACAAGGAACGGCAGTAAACATCATGCTGTTTTTACATATAACAGTGTTAACAATAATAACAATTTCGGTAATAACAATAATGGGTTCAATCTATCAGAACAGGTTGATAGTTGAGAACTATATACATTGAACATGTTTAGAACTAAAATACAGTTTTAAATAGAATCTCTGGTATCCATCTCTAATTGACTGGGGGAGGAAACCTCCCTATGGACCAGTTATACACTGGAGCCTAGATATACTTGATCCAGATCTGTCACCCCTGAGGGACTGACATATAGCCAGGTGCAGATCCACATCTCTCCATTAGAGTTCTCTGGTTCTGAATAACATCTTTGTTAGTGATATAGCGGAAGGGCTGTCGGGTAAAGTTTGCCTCTTTGCGGATGATACCAAAATCTGCAATAGAGTAGACACCCAGGAAGGTGTAGATAACATGAGGAGGGATCTAGCTAAGCTTGAAGAATGGTCTAGAATTTTGCAGCTGGGATTTAATATTAAAAAATGTAAGGTCATGCATTTGGGCTGCAGCAATCCAAGGGAGCAATACAGTATAGGAGGTGAAGTACTTTTGTCCACTAAAGAAGAGCGGGACCTAGGCGTGGTTGTGTCTGATGATCTTAAAGTAGCTAAACAGGTAGAAAAGGCGACGGCAAAAGCTAGAAGGATGCTTGGGTGCATACGGAGAGGAATGGCTAGCAGAAAAAAAGGAGGTGATAATGCCTCTGTATAAGTCTTTGGTGCAACCTCATTTGGAGTATGGTGTGCAATTCTGGAGACCGCACCTTCAAAAGGATTTGAACAGGATGGAGTCGGTGCAGAGGGTTGCTACTAAAATGATTAATGGACTTCATTATAAAGCATATGAGGACAGACTTAAGGATCTTAATATGTACACCTTAGAGGAAAGGCGGGATAGAGGTGATATGATTGAGATGTTTAAATACCTCCGTGGCATAAATGTTCAGGGAGAGAGCCTCTTTCAATTGAAAGCAAGTTCTGCTACGAGGGGACATGGGATGAGGGTGAAGGGAGATAGATTCAGGAGTGATATGCGGAAATATTTCTTTATGGAAAGAGTAGTGGATCCATGGAATAGTCTCCCAGTGGAGGTGGTAGTGATAAGGACAGTAACTGAATTAAAAAAAGCATGGGACCAACACAGAGGATCTCTAAAGGTAAAAAGTGGACTGTTGTAGTTGTTGTTATGGAAGGACAGACTAGATAGGCCATGTGGTCTTTTTCTGTCATCATGTTTCTATGTTTCTATGTAACTGCACTCCTGGGATTCTGAATATAAGCCTGTGGAGTTCACTGAAGAAGAGGAATCCATTGGCTTATTCTCAGATCCCTCTACATAAAAAGGAGAATCTTCCCCAGACGATTTGTCTTTCACTGATTTTATCAGTGCAATGGCCGATACTATCCATTTAAACTAGAGATGTAGGAAGAAACTAGGCAAAAATGTTTGATATCTTCCAATTCCTTGAACTCTGCTCCTCCTCCCCCAAGAAAGATGCAACTGTGCCTATTCAGAAAATCCATAGGAATTTGCAGGTAAAAATGTGGGAGGTCCTTTCTTCATGCACTCAATTAATAAGGAGGAGGACTCCATGTATAGATTCCAGAAGGCTCCCAGATTCAGATGATGCCCAAAGGGCTGAGCAATCAGGAAAAGAAGCTGGAAGTGCTGTTTCATTCTTCAGTCATCGATATTGGCCCCAACATCAACCTCAGCATTGATACCCTTGAAGGTCTTCGATGAGGCTTTGGCTTTGTGCGGGGGCCTGGCCCTCTCAGAGCCGAGAGGTCGTGGAGCATCAGATCAGCAGCTCTCCTTTGACAAAGAGCGCCCCCAGAAGGACCAGACTCCAGCTTTGTTAACATTGAAGGGCAGTGCCAAGTCCAGGATAAAGACCCATGGACATATGCATCATAGCCCTTGGCATGACTCCAAAGACAAGAACTAGGAGTGGCCCCCCAAGCTAACCTGGCAGGAGGAACAGCCTCCTGAGGCCCAGGAGGGCCAGTGTGGGACTCCTGAATCTGTAACCATTGACGAGTCCCCGCTGAGGGAACCGGAATCGTCCCTGAAGACTGTGGTGACAACTCTGGCGGCATTGAACTCACTCCTCACTGAGCGGGTGCAGGCTCTCAAGTGTAGCCTAGCTGCGTTCCTGGCCCAGCAGGCTGTTTGAGACCTGCCTGCTGGGCCAGGTTCCTTGGCACTGGTGATGGCCCCATCCACGGCAGGAGCTTTCACCATTGGAGGTACAGCCCATGCTTGAAGTTCATGCTCTCCCTAGAGCTGACAAGTGGTTCCGGTTCACAACTCTATGGTCATGGAATTGACCATGTGTCGAATTAAGAGCTCGATGACACATTCCTCGGTGACCCTGGGCCGCGAGTCACAGAGCATAGATGGCTTTGTTAGAAAGTGCTATCAGGGCTTGATGCTAGTGGCCTCAGTCTAGACATATCAGTTATATATTGGGATGTACTTCTGAGACCTGTCGGGGGATCTTGCTAATTTCTTGACTACACTGTCAGGGGAAGCCCTTGAGTGCTTCCAGAGCCTTGTTGCCAAGACCAAAGAATGCTCCAAGTTCATCCCAGAATGGCCTATGATAGGTTTGAGTCTGTGTCTCAGGTGGCCGTGGTGGGCATTGGTGCCCACCGCCTGGCATTCCTACAGTCCTCAGACTTGGAACAATGGGTTCAGGACAAGTTGGCTGATGTCTCATGCTGGGGAGAGAACCTCTTCAACAAATCCATGAACGAGAAAGCCGGTGAATTGTAGCATGAGCAACTCACAATGAACAGGTTCTCCCGGAAGATTTCAGACCTTTCCAGATGGAAGTCTTCAAGGAAGAAGTCCTTCTTCCCATAAAAGAACAAAACTTATGGTGCCTATATCCCATCCCACTCTTACCAGGATCCCCAACAGGGACAACAGTCAAAAGGTCAGAGCCATCGACAGCAGTGCAAGCCAAAACCCCAGAAAGCCCAACCAGCACCACAGCCGCAGCCTGGGGTGGGGGGGGGGGGGCAGTGTTTGACTCCTACCTCCAGAATATATCCCTTCTTCCCATTCCGGACTCCATTCCATCACATGTCGGGAGAAGACTGACCTACTTTACCCACAGGTGGCCCAGCATCACTCCTGGGCACTATAGGGTCAGCTCCTCCAACAGGAAGTACAGGCCCTCTTAGCCAACTGGGCCTTGGAATTGGTTCCTCCATCTTAGACAGTTACTCAGTTACTTCCTAGTTCCCAAGAAAACAAATGGGTTCAGGCCCATCCTGGATCTTCGGAATTTCAATTGATTCCTAGTGAAGGAAATATTCAAGATGGTATTCCTGGGAATGTTGTTGCCCTATCTTCAAAGGGAAGACTAGCTGCACTCCTTATATCTAAAGAATGCTTACACGCACATCCTCATTCACCCCCTCCACTGTCAGTATCTCCACTTCATGCTCAGCAGACATCATTATCCATACAAGGTCCTGTCCTTCGGCCTTGCCTCCGCCCTAAGGGTCTTCCCAAAATACCTAGCAGTTGTCACTGCCTTTCTCTGGATCCAAGGAATCTGTGTCTTCCCCTACCTGGATAATTGGCTGATCAGGGGCGGTACGCTGGACAAGGTAAGCAGTCCACACAATGTATGATTCAGGTGTTGGAGCAGCTGGGCTTTGTCATCAACTATCCCAAGTCTCACCTACAGCCCTCTCAATGCATCGAGTTCATTGGGACTCTCCTCGATACTGCTCTTCCTACCACCCAACCGAGTCCAATGCATAATTGCTCTCACACAGGATGTTCAGTGTTGTCTGCATGTGACAGCTCAACAGATGCTGCAACTCCTAGGCCACATGGCCTCTACAGTCCATGTCACTTCCTTAGTGTGGCTCCAGATGCGTTGGGTGCAGTGGACACTCTGCACACAGTGGCAACAGTTGACTGGCTGTCTCGCCAACAAGATCACAGTCTCTCCGCCTCTACAAGAGTCCCTTTCCTGATGGTAGTTGCCCACCAAACTGCTTGAAAGATTGCCCTTCCAAGCCCTTCTGCACCAACGAGTGCTGACAACTGATGCCTCCAAGTTGGGCTGGGCTGCTCATCTGGATAGCATGCGCATGCAGGGCCTTTGGACAGCTCGAGAGAGCCTCTATCAGATCAACTTCCTGGAATTCTGGGCCATTGCCAATGCCCTTTGTGTATCTCAGCAGCACCTCTGCAACCAGGTCATTCTCATACAGATGGACAACCAGGTGGCCATGTTCTATATCAACAGACAGGGCGGCATGGGCTCGTACCTCCTCTGGGAGGCAACCCGGCTCTGGAAGTTTGCCTGTACACATGGCATGTTCCTGGGGGTAGTTCATCTGCCAGGGGAGCTCAGTGTTTTGGTGGATTGGCTCAACAGAGTTCTCCAACCACACAAGTGGACCCTCAATAGGCAGGTGGCCCATCGCATCCTCCAGATGTTGGACACACTGCCCGTAGATCTCTTTGCCACTCTTCACAACAACCAGTTGCGTAGCCCCTGATGCTTTTCTCCTGAATAGGGGCGAGGGCCTCCTCTATGCATACCCATCAACTCCTCTGGTGGCCAAGACACTTTTCAAGCTTCAGGTGGATGGCACACCATGATCATCATAGCATCGCACTGGCCCAGGCAACTCTGGGTTCCCCTGCTACTTCGGCTGTCCTGAAGGCAGCCTCTCCAGCTCGGCTGTGTTGCAGATCTTCTGTCTCAGAATGGGGGGGTCTCTTCTTCACCCAACATCAAGTTCCTCTCGCTCATGGCATGGATGCTGAGCACGAAGCGCACGCTCCTCTCTATCTCCTGACTGAGGTGGAGAGTGTTCTCCTCGCGTCTCACAAGGATTCTACTAGATGCTCCTATACTTTCAAGTGACGCAGATTCTCCGTCTGATGTGTGGACAAAGCTCTGGACCCTTTCTCCTGCCCAGTGGACATGGTGATCACTTACCTGCTCCACCTCGCCAACTCTAGTCTTACATCCAACACAGTGAGAGTGCACCTTAGAGCTCTGGCCGCTTACCATCATGCTGTGGCTGATACGTCTCTCTCTGTTCACCCGCTTGTATGGCACTTCATGAGAGGCCTCTTTTCCTGTATCCTGCTCCGCCCACTGCCAATAGCATGGGACCTTAATATGGTGTTGGGGCAGCTGTTCACTCCATTTGAACCACTTGCCTCCTGTCTGCTTAAATTTCTTACCTGAGGTCCATCTTTTTGGTAGCATTCACCTCTGTGTCTAGTCAGTGAGCTGCAAGTACTAGTGGTGCACCTACTATACATCAGGTTCTATAAGAATAGAGTGGTCCTCCACACTCACCTTAAGTTCCTACCTAAGATAGTTTCTGCTTTCCATCTCAACAAGTCGGTCGTACTTTCCACATTTTTCCCCAAGCCAACAAGACTGAGGCCTCCTTTCACACTTTGAACTGTAAGAGAGCACTGGCTTTCTACCTAGAATGCACAAAAGCCCACGGCCATTCCTCCAGCTTTTTGTCTCCCTTTGACCCCAGCAGGCTGGACGTGGCAGACTCCAAACACATCCTTTCCATTTGGGTGGTGGACTACATCTCTTTCGCCTATGCCCAAGCTGATGCTCATTTTGGAATGCCATGTCACAGTGCATAATGACTGAGCTATGGCAGCTTTTGTGGCTTGCTTACACTCAGTCTCCATGGTGGAGATCTGTCAGGCTGCTATGTGGTCTTCCGTCCACACCTTTACAGCCCATTATTGCCCGGATGGAAATTCCCAGTGTGACAGCATCTTCGGCCAGGCCATACTACGACACCTCTTTGGGACTTGAGCAACTCCCCCAGACCTTCTGTCTGTCCAGGCTACCGTAGAGTCAATCTGATGTTGATGGCCTGGTGGGCAATGACTATCAGAACCTTTGAGCAATTCCTTACGCTGTTTTTCTCGGTTCATTTTTCTGGTTGCCCCATTGGGCTTTTTACAGGTTTTTTCAGTAGCCTGTAGCTTGGGAGTCCCATAGGTGGGGACTGACTTCCTGCTTCGTCCCAGGGAAAACATAGTTACTTACTTGTAGCAGGTGTTCTCTGGAAAGAGCAGGAATCAGTTCTACTACGCTCCCTCCTCCTCATTGAGTTGTTTTAGTTTTTTGGGCTTAATTTAGCTATGTCATCATACTGAGGTAAGATGGCTCCTTCGGGCGAGAAGACAGGCATGCATGCATGGTGAACCTCTCAAAAGCTCCCTTTGGAAGCTGGAGATTGTTCCCATGCGGGCTCCATTGGTGACGTCATCCATATGTGAGGATTGATTCCTGCTGTTCCCAGAGAACACCTGCTACAGGTGAGTGACTACACTTAATTGCACCACCTGGCATTTCTCTGTGGCAGGGCCTTCCCATCCTTTACCCAATGGATTCTGGGACCTGTAGTGTGCCTGATCCAGCCATAGTAGACATAAGGAAAGACACTGTTTATCCCCTGAGGTGTTTATCCCCTGAGCATGTAATCTACTTTTTGGGATCCTGCCAGGTACCTGTAAACTAGATTGGCTACTGTCAGAAACAGGATACTGGGCTTGCTGTACCTTTGGTCTGATTCAGTTTCACAGTTCTTATGTTAATCCAATCTGGCAAAAGGCATCCCTTTCCTGTACAAATTATCTTCACCACAGATGCATCCAGACTGGGCTTGGGAGCCCATGTAGACGGGCTTCACATTCAGGGACTTTGGTCCACTTAGGAGAAACTTCAGATTAATTTCCTGGAGTTAAGGGTTGTACGGAATGCTCAAAAGGCTTTCAGAGATCTGTTCAAGCAGGGAAGAACAGAGCATTCATTCGTACACTGGGAAACTGTCAGGATGTGCAAGTGAGCCATCTCTGATGGGATGACTCTCAGAGCAATTTACCTGAGAGACAAGCTGAGCCATGTACTCAAATACCATGGATGGTCTCTGGAATCAGGGGTAATGAAGATGATCTTTCACAAGTGTGGTACACCTGCTGTGGATCTCTTCATTTCTACTCAGAAAGGTACCTCAGTTCTGCTTCTGGATAGGGACCCACAGAAAGCTAGCTTTGGGTGGGGTGGGGAATCTTCTATGTGTATCCTTTGATTCCACTGATAGCAAAAACTTTCCTAAAGATCAAACAGAAAGAATCAGAGGATCATGATTCTTGTAGTCTCCTACTGGCCAAAACAGGTCCAGTATTCTTTCCTTCATCAGTTATCCATAAGGAGACCCCATTAGACTAGGGAATTCTCCAAAGCTGATCACACAAGCTTGAGGGATAATACTGCATTCCACTATTGGATCCCTCCTTCTTCACAGCCTAGATGTATCTTTGAAGCCACGAATGCTGGGAGAGGTTAAAGGCAATGCCCTTTAACCTTTCCCAGCATTTGCGGCTTCATAGATACAGCCGCCAGCATGAGGGAAAAGACTCCTCATGCTGGGCGGCTGTGCAGAGGGAGCCGGGGCCTCGTGCAGGCTTCCCTGGCTCCCTTTGTAGCCCCTTAGACAGCTGCGGGGCTGTTCGTGGGGGGGGGGGGGGCTAGGACTGGATGAGCTGGGATCGAGGGAGGGGGAACTGGGGCTGGAAATGGGCTGTGATAGGGGGCTAGGACTGCCAATGGGTTGTGATATGGGGGCTAGGACTGGATGGGCTGTGATGGGGGGGAACTTGGATTGGAAATGGACTGTGATGGGGTGCTAGGACTGCAAATCAGCTGTAATGGTGGGGGGCTAGAACAAAATACGCTGTGATGGGGGGAAACTTGGACTGGAAATGGGCTGTGATGGGGGGGCTAGGACTGGAAATGGGCTGACGAGGGAGCTGGAAATTGTCTGATGGGGGAGCTTGGAGTGGAAATGGGATGATGGGGGCTGGAATGGAACTGGAAAAGAGCACATGGGGGGGCTAGGACTGGAAATGGACTAATGGGGGCTGGGATAGGACTGGAAATGGGCTGATGGGGGCTGGAATAGGGCTGGAAATGGGCTGAAGAGGGGGCTAGGATTGGAAATGGGCTGATTGGGGAGCTTGGAGTGGAAATGGACTGATGGGGGGGCTGGAATGGAACTGGAAAAGAGCATATGGGGGTCTAGGACTGGAAATGGGCTGATGGGGGAGCTTGGACTGCAAATGGGTGATGGGCTGGAATAGGACTGGAAATGGCTAATGGGGGAATAGGACTGGAAATGGGCTGATGGGGGTTGGAAAAGGACTGGAAGCGGGCTGAGGGGAGTTGGAATAGGGCTGAAAATGGGCTGACAAGGGGGCTAGGATTGGAAATTGGCTGATGGGGAGCTTGGAGTGGAAATGGGCTGATGGCTGGAATAGGGCTAGAAATGGGCTGACGAGGGGGCTAGGATTGGAAATGGGCTGATGGGGGGGCTATAATGGAACTGGGAAAATGCATATGGGGGGCTAGGACTGGAAATGGCTGATGTGGGGGCTTGGGAGATTGGGACTAGAAGGAAGTGGATGTTGGGTGGGTCTAGAACTATAAGGGAGCTGATTTTGGGGGAGGACTAGAAAGGGTTGGGGATGGGGAATAAGAATGGAGAGGGGAAAAGATATTTTGTGTGGGAGGGAAGAAAAGTCTACAATGGGCTGGGTATTGGGAGAGTAAGTGGGGATTGAGAATGGAAGGGTGAAATTTGAGTGGATGATAAAGGAATAAAGAAAGAAAAGGGGGAAAGAGCAAAAAGGGAAAGATCAGTTTGTTAAAGCAGATATAGAGAGAGAATGGAAAAAATCTAAAAGAGAAGAAAGGACAAATGGATAGCTCACAGAAGACACGAAGAAACCAGAAGAAAGTGACTGGAGCAATTGCAGCTGAAAAATAAAATCCCAAACAGAAGGTAGAAAAATACTTTTTATTTTGAATTTATTAACTGGAATATGTCAGGTCTGGGAAGTGTGTATTGCTAACATCTTCGCGTTTTTGTTTAGTGCAAGCGGAAATTAATTTATAGTTTTATTTCTCCAGTGTTGTACATTTCATGTTTGGCTTTTGGGGTTCCCAGTTTAATTATCATCTTCCTATTTCTAAATTGTGATCCCTTGTTCTTTGTGCGGTGACAGTCTATGTTCTGCATGTGTAACCAAGTTGAGGTATTCTGTTCATATTCTATTTGACAGTCCCACTTGTTCTCTTTCCCCCAGTGAGATGTATTGGTATTTTCTGAGATGTACTGGTTTTAATATCTGCAGAGTTGCCTTTTGATAGGTAGGGTTTGGTGCTTTGTGAGTCCTGATAGTGCTGTTATGATACGGTAGATTTGCTATGGGTTCTAAATGATCAGTGTTTGTAATACTTCCTAATGGGCCTGGTGGTTGTCACTACAATATAGTAATGTAGAAATCTGTTAGTCTTTCTTTATTCAGACACTCATTAAGAGGCATGTTTAATAAAAGCGCATGTTAACATTATGCAAATATTTATGCAAATGAGCTTCCTTATGCAAATGACGCCCCACAATTAATCTCCAACACATGGCCCCGCACCCCCCTTGGGCCACCCCTGCATGTCCATAGTGGTGAATGCTTCCTATACACTCTGGATTGCAAAAGAGTCTTAGCTTTCTACTTAGCCTGGAGCAAGATGGCTGCTTAATCCTGCTGCTCCACAGGGTAAAAGTAGATTTGCTCTTCAAAGAACCTGTTTCTCTTCTCTGCCCTCTGCCGCTACATTTCTTGCTGCTTAGGATAATGTCTGAGAAGAAATCTGCATCTTTGGAGGCTCAATTTATCCTCCCTTCTGGTTTAAAACGTCAAAAGAAAGGTCCTCCAACTCTAGATAAAATATATTAGTTTAATAAAAATCTGATGTATCAAGCAGAAAAGGAAATACTGATAGAGAAAACAGGTTATTATGCCGGAAATAATAAAATGGGGAAAATGCTAGCGCAACTTTTGTAGATCTGAAGGGAAAGGCATCAAGTTGTTTCAATAAATAAAGATTCATAAATTTTAACAAAAAACAAAGAAATTTTAGAAGCTTTTTTCTATTTTTTATAGAAATACATTCACTAGCCACAATGTTAATAGTATAGCTGAAAGAGAATCCTTTTTGAATATAGACAAATATCCAAAACTGTCGAAGGAACTAGAAAAAGGGTTAGGTGCTCCTATCAAACTTGGGGAAATTTTATCAGCTATTAGCGGCAGTCACATTATACTACTAGCGCCCTCCCCAGAAATAAGGCTCCTAGCCCAGATGGTTTCACTGCTGAATTTTATCGTTGTTTTGCAATGGTTCTGGCCCCTAAATTGCAAAAGCTATATTGTAGTTTATTAAATTGTCCATTCTCATCACCTACTTTTTCAGAGGCTAATATAGTTCTACTAGCAAAACCGGGTCGTAATACAAATATAATAGATAACTATAGGCCCATTTCACTATTGAATGTAGATTATAAAATATTAGCAACGAGGTTAGCACCAGTAATAGAACATTAATAGGGCTGGAGCAATCTCACTTTGCACCTCCTCTCACTAAGAAAATTTTACCTAGATTCATGTAGCTCTACATATAGCTGCATTTAGTTGCTTTGTACATAGTTCTCACGTTCTCTGTTTCATTGTTCATGAAACCTGTTTAATGTATACCAAGTTTATTGTCCTGTTCATTGTAAGCACAGATCAATTATTTGAGACGTGTAGTTTTTATGTTCATTGTAAACCGCACTGATGACGAATAGCGCGGTATAAAAGAAACTGTAAATAAATAAATAAATAAAGGGTCGCTAAATAGGAAATAATACAAGGGTATTTAATAATCTCTTGGAGTTAGCTAAAAGAGAAAATGGTCTTGCTGTGGCAGTTTCTCTAGATGCAGAAAAAGCTTTATATAGGATTGAATGGGAATACTTGTTTAGAATCCTAGGGGCTTGTTTACAAAGCTGCGGTAGCAGTTCGCGATCGTTATCGGAGCCGTGACCCCATTGATTTCAATGGGGCCGCGGCTCCGATAACGACCGCGAACCGCTACCGCGGCTTTGTAAACAAGCCCCCTAGAATGGTTTTGATGTGCTCCTGTATTTACAATCTGAGTAAAGGTTTTATATGCTTTCCCACGCTCTAGAATTTTGGTAAATAATGCCCTTTCTGATATTATACAATTAGGTAGAGGTACGAGACAAGGATGCCCTCTCTCCCCCCTTTGGTTTAATTTGGCTTTAGAGTCTTTGTTGCTCCAAATTAAAAGTCATGTGGGCATTACAGGAATTTTGCATGATGCAGGGCAATGGAAACTCACAGCGTATGCTGATGACATTTTACTCTTTTTAACAAAGCCCATTGCCTCCATCCTTGCTTATTAGAATTAATGAATAAATTTGCTATTTTTTAGGCTTCAAGATTAACTGGGCAAAAAGCAAGTTATTTCCTATGAATGGTCTCTCCACGTGGGAAGATTTTAAGGCATTTCCTTTTCAGTATGCAACACAAAGGATTAAATATTTAGGGGGGGGGGTTTGTCCAAATACTTCAGATATGATCAAATATAACGCTGACATTATACTCAAAGATTTAAAGGATATTTTACAGCATTGGCTTCCATTGCGTTTGTTTTGGTGGGGAAGGTTGAGCACTATAAAAATGATGTTTCTACCGTGCATAGGATATATATTAGGAATGTTGCCAGGTTATTGCCAACCTTCCTTTTACATGCAGGTGGATAAGATTTTGATGAACTTCTTATGGAAAAATAAGAGACGGTTAATAGTCTTATTCACCCTAAAGCTCTCTAAGAGAAGGGGGTGGGGTCAAGTTCTCTGACTTCAGGACTTATTATACTGCAATTCTTTGATGTTATGGAGCGCAATGGTTTGATGAGAAATTTGACAAGATGTGGATTGAAATAGAAAGAATACTTGCGAAACCATTTCACTGTTGCCAACTTTGGCCGCACCTCGCTCGAAGTTAAATGTCCCTTTATTAATTAGTACTGCTAGGGCTATGAAGGAGTTGGATTCTGTTGTACTTCTCTGTACTCCAACTCAAAAAAAATCTTCGCTATGGTTAATCCATTAGTGACAATAAATGGTAAGAAAATATTCTGGAAGGGTTGGATGGAGAAAAGCATTCACTGTGTAGGCCAAATGTTGATAGATGGTGCAGTTACCTGTCTAGAATATTTGATGTCAACCTTTGGTTTGTCACTTGCCCAGACTTGCAAAGTGGCTGTCTTCAATCTGACACAGGACACACCTTGGCCCCAGGGAGTATGTCCCTTATCGGATATGTTCTCTTTATGTGAGAAGATTATAGCAAATGGGAAAATTACATATGGATACTATAATTTGTTAAATGACTATAAACGCACTGTTCTATCTGGGGTATATAGAATTTGGAAATTTGAGACAGGGACTGAAAGGGACAACATCAATTGTGAATCCTTTTGAAGCCATCAGACTCCAAATCTGTCTAGTAGTCTTTCACAATCACGCTTTTTCTTAGCTCACCGTTCCTTTTGGACCCCACTATGAATGTATAAAGCAGGTCACAGGTCTTTGCAGTCTAGAAATTGTTGGTGTTGCTTCACTGAGACCGGGACTTTGTCGCATATGATTTACAACTGCCCCCCCCCCCCCAGTAAAGGCTTTCTGGGTGAAGTTTGTAAATATATATCCAAAATTTTCCAACTGAGGATAGATGTATCCATGTGGATAATCATATACCATTCTCTTTGTTTGAATAGTAGCATCTCTAAATTTGACAGTCTTTTATTTGCTGTAATGATTTTGGTAGCTATTCAGCACATTCTTAGCAATTGGAAAAACCCTACCGACCTGAATACAACATTTTGGTGGCATGCAATATGTTTAACATGTAAAACGGAGGATGCCACTTCCATAGCCTCTGATAATATACTTAAGGATGAAAAGGTATGGAGGACCCTTGATAATTATGGGCCCAATATTCAACAACGTACCCAGGAATGCCATACCAGCAGAAAGATACCTGCTTAGGATGAATTGTGAGTCATGTGTCTCCAAAACAGCCAAGCCTCGAAAATGCGGCACAAACCGAGCACAGTGGTAGGCACCCAGTGTGACACAGATGGGTATGCGCAGGGGCCAGAACCTGTGAACTGTAATTTATACACAGGTGTAATACCCATACTGTATATAGTTTCCCCTGTTACTTCCAAGTTACTGACCCTGTTGTAATGTAAGCAAAAGATTTTTCTAATGCGAAAATTTGTTATTTGTAAACTGCGCTGATACCAAAGAGCGCGGTATATAAGAACTGTAAATAAATAAATAAGAAGATGTAAGCCCGCGATACCCATGTAATTGTCCAAACCAGCAGCTAGAAAAGTGGGACAGCAAGTGTGCATGAACCGGTGTATCACCCATCCGATGTACCCATGCACTGATGACACCGTCATGCAGGCCCTGCAGGCTAACTGTGCAAGAACACCCTATGGCTGGGCGGACAGACACCAGTGGCATGGCAGTGAGAAGGACAGTTAACTTCTGCACCGATGAGTCTGAGGCCCTTGCCTATTCCGTGCTGTAATACAAGGGGGTGTCTAGCAGCTGAACCTGCAGTTGTCCATGGTGATATGGAGGGCCATCCAACTCCACCTGCACAGGTAAGGAGACCAGAACGGGCAAGGGGGAGGCTGAGCACCATGCTAGGCCAGACACACCCTGAAAGGCACAGCTGTGTATCTGCATAGGTAAACAGGACCGTGGGGCCAAGCCACATGCTGGTGCAGCACCAACGGTTGCAGAACAGGTGACTGCAGGGGGATGGGCCATGCATGGTAGAGGTGCCATCCCTGGCTGCCCACAGCAATAGGCATATCCAGACACAGCAGGCAGGTAGACTGATGTAACCCCTGGTGGGATATGGCAGCAACACCACAGGGCTCACAAAGCAATGGCAGTGCCCAGTTCATGGGGAGCTGTGTGGCTGGGCTGCCCACCCCAGGGGACTCCACTGGCCCATGCAGACGCCCTGGACAAGCACCCCACTTCACAGTCCCTGCAACCCCGGCCCAGTGGTCGGAAGAGGCCAGTGGCAGTATCCATATATGTGCTGTCTGTCTGTCCCTGCAAGTGGATCAGCTACCACTGCCCACCACCCCCTGTCCGGCTGTGGCAGCATGTCGATAATGTGATGCCACAGGATTTGACAGATGTGTAAGGTGCCTAAAGAACCATGCAGTGATGATGCCCCTGAGCAGTGGATGCCCCCTGCCATGACACATGCCCACAGCTGAGGCCACTCACAGTTCACAACCATGTACCATGGTGCCAAGGCAAGAATGCATATAACAGATAAGAGCAAGGGAAGGGGAAAGGACTGCAGAGGTGGCTGAAGGGACCAGAGGGATGACACTGGTGAATCAGTGGCCCAGAAGGCACTGTTGGTGGTGGCACGGGGCATGTGTCAAAGGTCCAGGGGAGCAGTGGGTAGGAATCTGGTGCCAGACACCAGAGGTGTACCATCACATGCACCCCACAACTGCTACTCTTGGGTGTGCCCCTGCTCCCTGGATGGGCAGGCCACCAGGCTGAGGCAGGATACAGGTATGCATAATAGGCAATGTGGAAGCACACAACCAAGCCCATGTGTATCCCTTTCCCCTCTCTCCCACAGTGACTATAGCGTGCAATGCACCTCGGAGGCCCTAAAGTGCTACTACTGCACATTATGCCAGAAGTGACTGAACCAGTTGCAGCGCATTAGGGAGCAGCTGGCAGCTGAGGAAGTTCAGTGGGGTATACAATGGAGCCCAGCAGATGCAGGGAGTGGCAGCCATGGCTGTGTGACAGGTGCAGGCAGACTATCTGGTGATGGATCTCCCATATGCAATGATGTGAATGTGCTTGGGGTGGCCATGCCATCCCCCAGTGCTACTACCCCATGTATGCACCAACCGGCACCCAATACATGCAGGTGCACACATGCATGACTGAGGCATGGCATGGAATGGCAGTACAGGGGCACACACCACCAGCGGTGGGCCCAGATGCACATTGTGCACCTGCCTACACTGTCCCCTGGCATGGAAGGGCAGTACAGGGGCACACACCACCAGCGGTGGGCCCAGATGCACATTGTGCACCTGACTACACTGTCCCCTGTGGGTGTCCATTGCCCAGGGGATGGTGGCAGGTCATAGCTGGGCATGTGGGGGAGGAACAGAACTGGCTGGGGGTGGGCAAAGGGGAGGGCATGCAGTGTGCACTGTGGAATAGCACACCCCCATGGCCCGAAGGTAGGTTGCACAATGCATGTACGGGCCTCATGGAGATGTGCCAGTCCCACCCCAGGGCCACTCCTGTGTGGACCTTTAACTCCACCTCCCTCTTCCCCCACAGCTGGTCCCAAGGAGGCCCCAGACAGTGCTGGCACTCCACAGGCACCAACCCAGAGAAGTGTTCTGGTGCCAGCGCAGCTATCCCAAGGTGCGGATCCCAACGATACCTTCAGCAGTGATAGGGAAGAGGAGTTAGTGGCACTGCAATGGAGAACAGCATCATGGAGGGGGAGGGCAGTGAGGGGGCCACTGCACAGCAACAAGATGGGGAGTCTGAGGAGGAGGAGGGATCAGAGGGTCAGGGGCAGGGTGGGGAGTCTGAGGAGGAGGAGGAGGGATCAGAGGGTAAGGGGCAGGGCAAGGATTCCGAGGAGGAGGAGGTAGCAGTGGATCCAAAGCTGTCCCCTGTGGCTGGAGCAAAGGCAGGCCCAGAGGGGATAGCAGGGGTGATGCAGGCCCCTCCCTCCAAGCACCCCAGGTATGGTGGTGCTGTGCAATGCACAGCCATCAGGCATCCAGAGGAGGAACTGCCCCCGTGGCTGTGGCCTGCAGCCCACAGCCATGCTTGCCAATGTCCCTACTAGGGGACCATGTGCCCACTGCATGGCTCAGGATGGACCATGCGTAATGGGCAACAGAGCCATGTTCAACATTCTGCAGCCATGGGCCCCCACAGCCACCCCAGCACCCATGGGCATGAGCATCTGGTGACTCGGCTCTGGCTGCCCTGGTGTCAGAGGTGCTGCTCCTCAGGGAGGACATGTGGGCAGCAGAACAGACAATTAGCATGCACCTGTATCCCCTCACTGCTGCAGTGTCAGGGCATAGGCAGGGCCCCCCTGCACTATAGGCTATTCCCATGACAGGGATTACCCTGCGATGGGCCATAATGGGGTGGACTGTGTAGTCATGGACATGGGTGTGCAATGTCCCCATTGCTGTGAGGACCTCTATTGTTTTGTACTGCCGTTGTTTTTCTACTGCTGTTGCTGCCATTGATGTACCTGTTACAGGTTCCCAATAAGCTGTTCCCGGCTTAGAATCACAAGGTATTGTCAGTTTTGTTGGGCAGTACTGCGTGTCTGCGTGAGTGGCGTAGGGAACCATGGGTGGGGGACCAGGAGTTATGGGCATTGGTGTCAGCTCTGCATGGGTAGCGCCTCTGTTCCATACCTTCGCAGAGCAGCTGCAGATAACACCCAGTGCGGGTGGTGCCTCTGTGCCATACCCATGCAGAGAAGCTGCAGGTAAAGTGCCATACCCCCACAGAGCAGCTGCAGCTAATGCCCAGTGCGGGTAGCACTTCTGTGCCATACCCATATAGAATGGGTACCATCATGTTACTAGTGCAAGGTGTGTGCATCATCGTTAGGCTGCATGGGTGTGGCACAGCAGCGCTACACACACAGAATGCCCCCTGCCCCATAGCGGCACATGGTCGGGGCACTGCCATGCACCTGTCCTCACATCACGGCGGCCATGCCTGCATACTGTGCTATCTATCCTACCCAGGTATTACCATCTGGGCATTCATGCACACATATGTTGCTGTCGCGCCATGGTGTGTGGCCATGGCATCCTATGGTGGACAGCTGTCATTCAAATTTTTGTAGCATTGGCGCTCAGGAACCTATGCAGGTACCAGATATGCCTTTGGACAGGGCATGGTATGGCTGCATGACGTATCCATGTATGTGTTAAAGTGCCTACATGGGTAGCCTGACACTGCCATAGTGCCTGAACTACACAATGGCAGACACAGCGCCAAAAGGGCCAAAGCGAACCTGGAAGGCAAACTTTACACCCTCTGAGGCTCGATGGCCCTGGGGCTCATCATGCAATGACACACTGTCCTCTTCGTGGCAGAGGATGCCAGCTCACAGCTGTCAGCATGGCGTGACATCATCCGGAGTGTCAATGTCATCCACCACCACAACAGGAATGTGGAGGATATCAAGAAGTGGTGGATGGTATGGTAAGCTGTGAAACAGAAAAGGGCCAGCAACAGCAGGCTGCCATCTGCGCGGCAGCACAGAATCACCCCTCTGGAGGAACAGGTCTTACAGTTTGTAGAGGAGGTCCCCATCTCAGGGGTTATGAGCTTTGACATCTCTACCCCAGGCACACAGGAGGGTGAATAGGGGTTGTCCCCATGGCCTGGGTGGCACCCTGATGGCCATGTGTCTGTTGGTCCTTGGGTGATGCATTGGTTGGAGACAGTGCGGACTGGGGATCCCCCTGCAAGTTCCTTTGTGGGCTTGGTGGCACCACATAGGCCGACCAAGCAACCCATGTCACTAACTCCTGACGTCTTTGCTATCCAACAGACCTGCCAAGGATCCAATCCTCATAGCCTGGAACCGATGCATCAGGGGGAGCCTCACCACCCACCACAGATGATGCCAGCGTGCTGCCGGGATTCAGCACAGCCACAGGGTCCAGTGTACCTGCCAGGGTGGAGGTGCAGTACGGTGTGACACCCAGCATGGAGGTACAGTTCTGTGTGACACCCAGGGCAGAGGATCAGGCCATTGCAGCTCCCAGGGCAGTGGAGCAGGCCAGTGTGTCTGTCAGCGCTGGAGAGGTGGAGACAGATGATGTCTCACTCGCTGAGCTACAGTTCACCATCCTGAATGACCCTGTGGATTCAGGGGGCACAGATGTGGACCAGGAGCTACTGCAGGAGGGATATGGCAGGACCTGCAGGCAGCCACACAGGCGAGGGAGGCTGAGTCTGAGACATAACAGGAACACCAAATGCAAATGGAGCACAATCTGGAGAGACACTGCATCTGATGAGGGAGATGGCGGCATACCAGACAACAATTGCTGGTTCCCTGCATAGTTTGGTGGGCTTTATGTGGGCCCAGGCGGTAGGTGCTAGGGCTGCCAGCGCACCAGCACAGCCACCTGGTAGCCCTGAACCATGTGCTGCAGCCTGCCTTGATGGGGAGGATGATGATGCTGCCAGCACATCATCAGACATCGCTCCACTGCGTCGTAATGCATGTGACAGCAAGCACCCATGGCCAGTTGCGAGCCCAGGGGCAGGGGACACATGTGGGGGGAAATAAACTCTCTGCGCATGTAGTATCATTGTGGGCACTTTATTGGTGAATGTGTGTATCTCATCCAGGTGATGGTGTGAGGCAGTCACCTCAGAAACTGTCTCGTATCAGCCGCACATGGTGGGCCAGTGCACGGGACTGCTGCTGGCTCCTGGCATCTCCATCATCACCATCTGCTGCCTCTGCAGCAGAATTAACATATAAGTAAAGTAAGTAACTGATTGTCAGAGTATTGCTTTTAAAATCATTATAATGCAACATCTGACATAATCATTGTATATTGTTTTATTCATAAATTCATGACTGTGAGAATTAGAGTAGTTACTCACCTGTAGCAGGTGTTCTCCAGGAGCAGCAGGAATCAGTCCTCACTTATGGGTGACATCGGCGCCGATGGAGCCCCCGTGCGGAGCATTTCCCCAGCTTTCTATGAAAGCCTTTGGGAATACTGCACGCATGCGTGGTCCCCTTCCTGCCTAAAGGTGCCATCTTGCTCAGTCAAATGACATAGCTAAAAAACAGCACACAAAAATGAAAAAATAAACTATGTACAACTGCAACTCCCAGGGGAGGAGGGAGGGTTGTGAGGACTGATTCCTGCTGCTCCTGGAGAACACCTGTTACAGATGAGTAACTACTCTTTCTCCAGGACCAAGCAGGAAGTCAGTCCTCAGTTATGGGATTCCCCAGCTTCAGGCTATCAGGGACCCAGAGCTGAAAAATGAGCTCCCTCTAGCCTCAGCATCAGCGAAAGGATTTTACTGAAAACATACCTCCACCGGTAGCCCAACTAGAGGGCTGGAGGGTAGGAGTTGCCTAAACCTCAAAGAGATTCCGGAGCACTGCCTGACCGAAAGCACTGTCCCTGCGGGACTCCCTCTCCAGGCAGTAATGGGCCACAAAAGTCTGGCTTGAGGACCAAGTTGCAGCCCTGCAGATGTCTGCCAACAATACAGAGCGGAGATGAGCTACTGAGGCAGCCATTGCCCTGACACGGTGGGCCCTGACCCGACCCTGCAAAGGAAGGTCAGCTGCCTTGTAAGCCCAGGTGATAGTCAGCCACCCAGATGGACAAGGTACGCTTGGACACAGGTATCCCCAAGTTATTGGGGTCAAAAGATACGAAGAGCTGAGTAGCCCTCCTATGCCCCTGCGTACGCTCAAGGTAGAAGGATAAGGCCCTCCTATAGTCCAGGGTATGCAGGACTGTCTCAGCCCGGCTGGCATGGGGCCTAGGCAAGAATGTTGGAAGAACCACCTCCTGGTTGAGATGGAAAGAGGAGACAACCTTGGGGAGGAACTTAGGATGAGTCCTAAGGACTACCCTGTTCCTATAGAAGCGAATGTATGGCCTGTCACAGACCAGGGCTTGAAGTTCACTCACTCGCCTGGCCGAGGTCAAGGCCACTAGAAATAGAGTCTTCCAGGAAAGGAAGCGTAGAGGGCATGTAGCCATGGGTTCAAAAGGTGGGCGAGTAAGTTTATTTATTATTTATTTATTACAGGCTCTTATATACCGCTCTATTCAGTATCAGCGCGGTTCACAATATAACAACAGACCAGAACAACAACTGTTTGGTTTTACAGAGAACAGGTTAGAGAACTTGGAAAAACATGGGGAAGTCATTACTGCAACTATTTACATGAGTATTTACATATATATACACAACAGAGTTTATTCTCAGTTCGAGTAGTGATCAAAAATGGCTGGATGGTCTAGTAATATTGGGGGAAGAGGTGGGATTTGAGCGCCTTTCTGAAAAGGGATAAATCAGTGATGGCCAGAATCTCTGGAGGTAAGGCGTTCCAGCACTTAGGGGCATAGAAGCTGAAGGCCCTGTTAGATGTTGCTAATGAGCATTTTGTAGCTGCTTTAGGGATTATTAGAACATTAGTCGATATCGTTCTTCGGGATCTGTTGGGAGGAATGGCCTGGATGAGGTCTATTAGAGAGGAGGAAGTGATGCTTTTGGTTGCCTTGAAGGTGAGTAGTAGTGTCTTGAACAGAAGTCTGCCATGTATGGGGAGCCAATGGAGTTGCTTCAGGATGGGTGTTATATGGTCCCTTCTTGATGCACCATAGAGGACTCTAGCCGCGGTGTTCATGGCAAGTTGTAAAGGGTTTAAGGTGGAGTGTGGGAGGCCTTGAAGGATGGCATTAGCATAGTCGAGGTGGGGTAAGGTTAAGGCTTGGAATATAGTTCGGAAATCATCAGGATCGAGCAGGGAGTGAAGATGGCGGAGTGTCCGGATCTTGAGGTAGATTGCTCTGACTACGTTGGTTATATGTAGTTGCTGCAAGACCACATTCAACTCCCACTCAGGGGCCGGTGGACGGAGAGGAGGCTTGAGCAATAGTAAGCCTCTGAGAAACCTGGCCACCAAAGGGTGAACCGACAAAGAGTGTCCCTCTACCATTGAGTGGTGAGCTGCCAGAGCAGAGAGGTGGACCCGAACAGAATTGGACTTAAGGCCCTGATTGGACAAGTGCAGAAGGTACTGGAGTACTACTGGCACAGTGCAGCCGAAAGGATCTTCCTTGCGTTGCTGACACCACAAGGAGAACCTCCTCCACTTCAGGGCATATGTTTTCCTGGTGGATTGCTTTCTAGAGGCCAAGACCACCTCTTCCACTTCCTGAGGTAGGCCCCAGGGAGCCAAGACTACCCTTGCAGCCTCCATGCCATCAGATGGAGAGATTTGAGATTGGGATGCAGAAGGGAACCCTGATCCTGAGAGAGAAGGTCGGGTTGGAATTCCAGAGGCATGGTTGTCTCCACTGCCAGTTGAAGTAGCAGGGGGAACCAGGGCTGCCTCGGCCACCTGGGAGCAACCAGAAGTACTGAGGCCTGAGAATCCCTGAGAATCTTGAACAAGGTTCGGGCCACCAGAGGCGTGGGAGGAAACACATAGAGCAGGCCCTGGGACCAAGAAATCAGGAAGGCATCCTCCGCCACCCTTAGGGGATGCAGTTGCCTGGAACAAAACCTGGGCAGTTGGTGATTCAGGGGACTGGCAAAGAGATCCATGGATGGAAGTCCCCATTTTAGGAAAATCTGTTGAACCACCAAAGGGTGCAGCTGCCACTCGTGGGGCTGCAGAATTCTGCTTAAGCGGTTTGCCAGAAAGTTCTCCTGGCCAGGAAGATAAACAGCCCTCAGCAACATCTGGTGCCTGAGGGCAAAAGAGCAAAGGGCCTGTGCTTCCAGGCATAGAGGCCTGGACCCAGTGCCGCCCTGTTTGTTCACATAGAACATGGCTACTTGGTTGTCCTTCTGAACTAGAACAGACTGGTGGGCCAAGGTGTGAGAAAAAGCCTTGAGGGCTAAGCGAACAGCCCGCAGTTCCAGTAGGTTGATCTGTTGTGTGGCTTCCCATGGGGACCAGAGGCCTTGGGTGCAGCTCCCTTGACAATGTGCACCCCAGCCCTGTAAGGAGGCATCGGTTGTCAACACCACTGTGGGGGCAGGCACCTGAAAAGGCACCCTCTGCAGCAAGTTGAGGGGGTGTAGCCACCACTGAAGAGACTTCAGGAAAGGTTTTGATACCCTTACTTTGTCTGCTAGGCTTCCTGTGGCCTGCTTCCACTGAGTTCTGAGGCACCACTGTGCAGGCCTCATGTGTAGGCGGGCATTGGGGGTCACATGCACAGTCGACACCATGTGTCCCAGGAGTTGCAGACAGAGCCTGGCAGGAACCCATGGCAGACTGAGAAACTGGGATGCCAACTCCATGAGCCTTTGAGCTCGGTCCTCTGGCAAGTAAGCCCTTGCTTGCAGAGAGTCCAGCCGTGCTCCTATGAACTCGAGGTTCTGGGAGGGGAGCAAAGTGGACTTTGCAAAGTTTATGACAAAGCCTAGGTCTTGAAGGAGTGTGACAGTCCTGAAGGTGGCCTGCCTGGCCTCCTGGTAAGTCTGACCTTGGATGAGCCAGTCGTCCAGATAGGGGAAGACAAAGACCCCTTGAGTCCTCAAGTAGGCCGCCACCACAGCTAGGCACTTTGTAAAGACCCGTGGGGCGGAAGTTAGGCCAAAAGGCAGCACCCTGTACTGGTAATGGTTTCCTCCCACCACGAACCTGAGGTACTTTCTGTGGTCTGGATGAATGAGGATGTGAGTGTACGCATCCTTTAGATCTAAGGAGCATAGCCAATCTCCCTGCTGGAGGTAGGGCAGAAGTGTTCCAAGAGTAAGCATCTTGAACTTCTCTTTCTCCAAGAACTTGTTGAGGTTCCTGAGGTCTAGGATAGGCCGTAGGCCTCCTGTTCTTTTTGGCACCAGAAAATACCTGGAGTAGAACCTGTGCCCCTGTAGGTGAGGAGGTACAGGCTCCACCGCCTTGTCCAGAAGCAGACCCTGAAGTTCTTGGAGGAGGAGGTTGGTGTGCAGGAGAGGACTCAGAGGTTCTCCTGGAAAGTAGACAGGAGGTAGCTGTTGGAAATAAAGCATATAGCCCTGGTGAATGATGCTTAAGACCCAAGCATCCCCTGTAATGGGTGGCCACCTGTGGGCAAACAGGGCTAAGCGACCTCCTGTGCAGGGATGGGGCAGCAGGGGTGGAGAGGCTATGCCTTGGGAGTCAAAAACCCCCTCCCTGATCGGTAGGAGCAGGAGCCGGAGGCTTGGGGGCCTTCTGCCTACGGGGCCCATGTCCCTGCCCCTTGGCCTGCTGCCCCTGAAGGGGAGCTGGGGAGGCCTGGTACTGAGGGAAAGGTTTGTAGGCAGACACCTTTCTCGGGTAGAAGGACTTTTTACCCGAGCCCTTCTTTTTGTGAGAAGGGGCAGAAGTCTTTCTGGACAGCCTTGTCCTGGTCAGGTGCTCAGTTTCGAGCTCAGCCACCTTCTCGGCCATGGGTTTGCCAAAAAGGTTTTCTCCTCGGCAAGGGACATCGACCAACTTGTCCTGTACCCAAGGCTCGAGGTCCGATGACTGTAGCCATGCCTGGTGTCGGGCCCCGATGCCAGCTGCCGCCACACGAGCCGAAGCCTCAAAGCCATTGTAGGCCGCTCGGGACATGAACTTCAAACAGTCCCGGATTCCTGAAGACAAAGACTGGAACCTCTGCAAAGATTCCCCGAAGAGGCCAGCAGAGAACCCGGCAAGCTCCTTTGCTAGGTCTCGGAGGTACATGCCCATGTACAGCTGGTATGACTGGACACGGCAAGCAAGCATTGAGCCCTGGAAGCACTTTCTGCCGAAAGCATCCAGGTTCCGGGCCTCCCTGCCGGGCGGCACCGCAGAATGCATCTTCTGGCTCATCAGACGATGCATGGCCGATTCCACCATCATGGAATGGTGCGGCAGCTGCGCCTTTTGGAAGCCAGGGCTCTTACGGAGTCGATAAATGGAATCGACTCGCTTGCTCAAGACCGGCGCCGAGGCCGGTGCCTCCCACATCCTGAAGAGGAGCCGTTCCAGCATCGGAGGAACCGGAACAGTAAAGGCCTCCTTCGGAGGAGAGTCATACTGGAGGGCCTCGAGCTCCTCAGCTCGAGGCTCCTCCTCGGGGTCCGCAGGAATCGCCAAGACCTTTGCCATATCCCGCACGAACTCCGAGAACCGGGTGTCCTCCGGAGGGGACCTAATCCGGGGCTCGGACTGTGGTGAGTCCAAAGGGATGCACCGAGTCCGAAAGGTATTGGGGGACTCCTCATCCTCCATCTCCCATGCTGACTCATCCGAAGAGGCGTCGAGGGGCTCTGACCGCGCGGGTCGAGGTGGCACCCGCCCCGACGCCGAAGGCACCGGCGTCAACACCCTCGGTTCTGAGCGGGAGGTCGAGGGAGACCTTGACCAAGAACGACTTCGAGCCTTCATGGTCTCGAGTATCGGCTCGGTCTCCGGGGTCGACTTCGATGTCAGTACCTGCTGCTGCTCCATGAAGGCAGACAATCTGCACTCCAAGGCTGTCAGCCTGAGTCCAAGCTCAGGAGACTCAGCAGGCACCGACTCAGGCCCCGGCGGCGCCGGGCCCAACATCGGCTCCCTTGGAGGAGAGTCCATGAGGACTACAGGACTTACGTGTCCGACGGTCTCCGGCTCTACACGAGGTACTTTGGACGGCTTCTCCTGCTCCAAAGGCCCGGGACGGCGGTCGGGGGTCTTAGACCTGGCCCTCGAGGAACCAGGGACCTCTTCCGATGCCGCCCTCACGAGCCGTTTCTTCCTCTTGCGTTCCCGGTCGGGGGACCCCCTGTCTGAGGAACCCTGGCGATGCTTGGGATCAGACTCCCGAAACGTCGAGGCCTCAGACGAGGTCCGGGCCCGGCCGGAGGCAGAATCTGAAAAAATCCTTTCCTTCTGGTGCTGACGGCTTCGAAGTGCCTTGGTGGACATTTTGCCACACGGGCCACAGATCATGGGATCATGATCTGGGCCGAGGCACCGAAGGCAGCAGTCGTGTGTGTCGGTGAGAGACATTAGTTTCTTACACCGATCACACTTCTTGAAACCACTGGAAGCCATGGGGGAGAAAAGGGCCCCTGCGAGGTCAAAAGACCGGCCTTCCAGGGAAAAACAGAAAAAAGGGCGCGAACGCCAGCCACGAAGGGCAAAAACCGAAAAATAGAAAACAGGCTCGATACCGGTGAAAACTCGGAGAAAAAGGTGAATAAATCTTCGAAAAAACATCAACTTTTCCAGGTGACTAGGACAGACGTCCGAAGGGCTCCACGGAAAAAGAGAGACTGAGCAAGATGGCACCTTTAGGCGGGAAGGGGACCACACATGCGTGCAGTATTCCCAAAGGCTTTCATAGAAAGCTGGGGAAATGCTCCGCACGGGGGCTCCATCGGCGCCGATGTCACCCATAAGTGAGGACTGACTTCCTGCTTGGTCCTGGAGAACATTAAGTATCACCCCTTGCCCTACTCATTCAACAGTCTGGGATTTCCGCCTATATTTATGTTGATGACATTCTCCTGGTTTATCATACTTCCCCCTCGGCACCTGATCTCTCTCCGCTCAACGACTGTCTTAATCTTATTCCCTCTTGGTTTAGTCAGAACTTCCTCCATGCTAATCCATCCAAATCCTCTGCCATTTGGCTCTCTTTTCGTGCCCTTTCTCCCACTCTGTCACCCCTTATGTCTGCTCGCCCTATTCCCCTCGTGTCCACCCTCCGATACCTGGGTGTCAATTTGGACTCTTCTCTTTCTTTCCATCAGCACATTTCCACCGTGGTACACACTTCTTTCTTTCATCTCCATAGAATTAGGTCTATCCGACCATTTCTTTCTACCTCTGCCATCACCACTCTTGTTCTATCCCTTGTGATCACCCGTCTAGACTACTGCAACTCTGTTTTCGCTGGTCTTCCTCATCATCAACTACGCCACCTCCAGTTAGTTCAGAACACTGCTGCCCGCTTAATTACTCACTCTCCTGCTACTGCCCATATTACCCCTTCTCTCCTCTCCCTTCATTGGCTTCCAATAAATGTCAGATTTATCTATAAACTCCTTACCATCACACATAAGGTCCTTCACACTAGTACCCCACAGTACCTGGCCGATTTCATTCAGCTCCAACCAGCCCCTTGTCTCCTCTGTTCTGCACATGGCAACCGTCTTTTCCTCCCTTCCCTTTCGCAGGCCTACCTCGAGCTCACCTGTCACTCTGCTTTCTTCTTCCTCAGCCCCGCTCTATGGAACTCTCTCCCACACCCCCTTCGCACTAAGCTATCCTTCCCACGTTTCAAGGCACTTCTTAAAACACACCTCTACTATCAGGCCTACGATCTTCCTGTTCCCGCTGGTAGCTCTGACCCTCCCTCACCGAGACCTCCTACACCAGTACCTTAGTAATACCTATCCTTGCCCATTTGGCAGCTCTCTTCCCCCTCTCCATACACTTATACTTTCTATGTCAATTTTTGCTTCTCTACTTTTCTTGTTATGTTGCCTTATTCTTCTTTACTTTCCTATCTAATGATGGTGTTCCTTTCACTTTCCGTAGCCAATATGTTGTTTTATTGTACACCACCCTGACGCTCCGGCAAGGGCGGTTTATCAAATCTCACAAATAAAGATAAAGATTATAATTCGCAAATCCTTAGCACTTGCAAAGTCGAGGTCGTATGTACTGACTCAGTAGAGTAAATTGAAAACTAGAGCCAATAAACAATTTTAAGCATCATTTTCGTTCTCAGCGACTCAGACTTAGTAAAGTATGACTAAATTTATTTCAGAAGCATTTTGACTGTAGCACAGTGCTACCCACGATGATGCCTAAATCCTTTTCCTGGGTGGTGGTTCCTAATGTGGAACCTTGCGTTGTGTAACCATAGTTTGCATTGTTCTTCCCTAAGTGCATACATTTGCACTTGTCCACATTAAATATCATCTGCCATCTGGACGTACAGTCTTCCAATTTATCAAGATCCTCTTGCAATTTTTTACAATCCTCTTATGTTTTAGTAACTCAAAATAATATTGTGTCATCTGCAAATTTGATCACCTCACTCATTATTCCCATTTCTACGTCATTTATGAATATGTTAAAAAGCAGTGGGCCCTGCACAGATCCCTGGGGTACTCTACTATTCACCTTTCTACACTGAGAAAATTGGCATTTAGTCCTGCTCTCTGCTTTCTATCTTTTAACCAGTTCCTGATTCACAATAACACACTGCCTCCTAACCCATGACTTGAATTTCATGAGCGACCTTGTCAAAGGCTTTCTGAAAATCCAGATACACTGTGACCCAATTCTATGAGGCAAATAGTGGGGCTGCACGTCACACTGGGATGTGCAGCTGCGCTATCCGCCATTGCATGCAGGGGAACTGGGGCGGCATGGGGAAGAGAGTGGGTGGAGCCAATTCCCAGACATACTGGGCCGATTCCAGTAATGGCCCTCTATGGCCGGGGATCGCCGGGTGATGTCCTGTTTATTCCACCTCTGAGGTGGAATGAGAGCAGGGCGCTCCCCCAAATGTGGCCAGCAGCTCCCCTGGAGCCCCCCACAGAAGCATCAGGGTTGGGCAGTAGGGGTCCAGGGCAGTGGGCAGATGGAGCCATGGGAAGGATGTCCCTGTGGCTGCAGGAGGGGCATGCCGGGCTGTCCTTGGGCCTAATTCTGGCAGCTGCAGGAATGTTTCGCTCCCATATTTCAGAATCGGGTCCAAATGAGCCCGTCCTATATTGGGACTGTCCAGATTGCCAGGATGTGCACCTTCCAGAATCGGGCTGATCTTTGTCTACCTCTTTATTCACACCTTCAAAAAAATGTAACAGATTAGTAAGACAAGACTTTCCTTGGTTAAACCTCCATAAAGCAAAACCCAGCAGTTCAGGGAAAACAAAATCAGCTTTACTTCTGTCCGAGCTTGTTATATTTCTTCAAGCTGGTTCTCCCAGCCCTTCCTCTAGCCCCAGTTAAAGTTCCTACCTCAGAACTCCTTTGCACGGCTTACCTTGGAAGGACTTCTGGATCCACAGGTTTCTCTCCCTCCTGCAGCCTGCTGGCTTCTTAACATCTCCCTGTGAGCCACGACCTCCCAACCCTAAACTTTCGGCTGCAAACTCTCTTAACAGGGACTGTTAATAATCCCTTTGGAGAGGGATGGGTAGCATCATATATATGGAGTGGAGGAGTGGCCTAGTGGTTGGGGCAAGGTACTTCAGGCCGGAAGGTTGGGGGTTCAAATCCCACTAGAGGACAGCAACCTTGGGCCGGAAGGACTGGGGTTTCTAGTCCCACAGGTGCTCCTTGTGGTCTTGGGCAAGCCACTTAACCCTCCATTTATTTATTTATTTATTTAGTATACATTTGTATACCGCTACTTCCAGCGATCAGCAGCGGTTTGATTACAGATTGGAAATTGTCAAATCATGACAGGAAATGTTTGAGGTATAAACACATTGATTAGACAGGAAAGCACAGCACACAGAGAACTATTTTACAGGGAACATGGGCTATGGAGGGTTAAGTGGCTTGCCCAAGACCACAAGGAGCACCTGTGGGACTAGAAGCCCCAGTCCTTCCGGCCCAAGGTTGCTGTCCTCTAGTGGGATTTGAACCCCCGACCTTCCGGCCCGAAGTACCTTGCCCCAACCACTAGGCCACTCCTCCACTCCATAGCCCATGTTCCCTGTAAAATAGTTATCTCCAAGTTATAATGCCCTGTTCAATGTAATTTCAGTTTGTTCAATGTAAACCGCACTGATGCAGAATAGCGCGGTATATAAGAGAATGTAAATAAATAAATAAATAAAAATAAATATATACCTCATCACACACCCTCCCCCTCAGCTCAACCATGCTCCACTGAGCACCTGCCTCACCCGCGATTCCCACCTGGGAAAGGAAGTCTGCATTCAGGTGACTCCAACCAGCCCTATGGCGGACTGGGAGACTCAAAAACCATCACATAATATGGCCATTGGACACCATTATCAGCATAAATGGACAGCTGAGCAGGTAGTATCTTGATCACCACATAATGCTTTTTCCGAGGAAGCAGTTTCCTGCTGATGAATGCTATGGGATATTCAGCAAACAGTACAAAAACGCAGGCAGGTGTAAGCTCTCACCAATACTTTATTGATCCATATATGTAAAAGGGAGACCTGACCCGACACAGGCCGTGTTTCGATAAATTCTTCTTCAGGGGTTGGCTCACCTTATACTAAAAACACATTATAAATAAATTAAAACACAAGCATAAAAAACATAAATAAACAGAATACACTGTAAAGAACGCGATACAAATAAATAAATGAATAAATAATGAGCCTAAAACGTATAATAAACAAAAGTTACTATTCATAAAAACATAAATATGAACTTATGTTAATATATCTCGCACTAAGATATGTAAAAGAATGTATAAAACATACAAACTAATTAGAAACAAAAACAAAAAACAAAAACAAAGCTCCCTTTTAAAACTACCGTAACACAATGTGTATGTAAAACAATAGATATAACAAGTGAATATTACTCAAAGGCTAATAAGTAATAAACACTAAAATAATAATAAAAAACATATTGTAGATATCAATATTATCACGTAAATAAAAACAATAGTACAAGTAAACATGTCAATGTAGCATGGAAAACAACCATGGAGAAAAACAAAGGAGATGGAGGACCAAGGAGCAGGAGTGAAAAAACTTTACCTTAAAAAAACCGTAATAGGAATACGCCAATAGAGATAACTTGTTACATTGAGATTGAAACAACCTTCTGCAACTGCAAAAAGGATGAAAAAATGAAGAAGGGAAGGAGGGTGAGTTTTTATATTGAAAAACTTACTTTATTCAAAAAATCAATCTCTTCAAACTTAACACTAGTTAGAAACCTATCCGGCTATCAGGACATGAGACACGAAACATTAAAAAGTGATATCATTTGACAGGAGAGGTCAGTATGATTACGGAATATAATTTATGTAAATCCATTGTTATCCATTTTTTCAAGAAATGATGTGTGCACCAAACTTTATAAATATAAAGATTTGACTCGTTCAAGCCATGATATTTTCAATAAGATTATATGAATGCGAAAGCTGGACAGTGAAAAAGATAGGAAGAAAATTGATGCCTTTGAATTATGGTGCTGGCGGCAAATACTGCGTATACCATGGACTGCCCGAAGAACAAACCAGTCAGTACTAGAGGAGATCAAACCTAAGCTTTCTTTAGAAGCTCAGATGACAAGACTTTGATTTTCATACTTTGGACACATCATGCAAAGAGAGAGATCATTAGAGAAAGACATCATTCTTGGCAAGATAGAAGGTCAACACAAAAGAGGAAGGCCAGCAATGAGATGGATCAATACAATAACAGCAGCTACGGATACCAGTCTGTCAACAATGAGTCACCTGACTGAAGACCAAACACAATTTAGGACAGAGGGTCACCATGAGTCGACACTGACTCATCGGCACTTAACAACAACAACATGACTTTTACTACAGCGACATGTTCATTTGACTTTTTGTTGCACATGTCTTCAACTGGCTTCATAGGCTCATTTCTTCTCTTTGTAACTCATTCACCCAACATAGCAATTCATCTATATAATTATATAGGATTCATTCAATTCATTCCTTGTACTAGATATGACTTTTTATAGTTT
Organism: Ichthyophis bannanicus; assembly: GCA_033557465.1. NCBI lineage: Eukaryota > Metazoa > Chordata > Amphibia > Gymnophiona > Ichthyophiidae > Ichthyophis > Ichthyophis bannanicus. The sequence continues at coordinate 739,127,117 of CM066033.1, forward strand.
TTTACTGACGTTTTTTTAATAGATGTGATTTAGTTTGTTTTAGAATCATTCAGGTTTTTAAACATGTAGTGTCACCTCTCAGATGTTTTTTTTGTTGATTGTCTCTTCAGTATTTATCTGTTCACAGTCATGCTTTCTACATTAATGCAATTCATGGTCCTTCTGGCCCGTGGCCACCCAGTTATATTTTTAATCTCTAATTGTTTTTAATCTATTTCCTCCATTATGGTTCTCCTTTTCATAAATTAATATGCTTTCCCTTTCTCCATTCAGGTCACCATTAGCGCTTGCTGTTTCTGACATTGTTCTCACCTTCCAGGTTCTTTCCTCCTCTCCAATCTTTTTTGAGTCATTCGGCTGTCTATATTTGCATTTTTTTATTGTTCTTACTATGGTCTAATAATAAGTTTATCGTTCTGTCTTCTAGTTGTTATTTAGTGCCTATAACAATTACTGTCTAGATGCTGATTGTTATTCATCCATTGGTAAGTTCAACAGTTTATTGACCTTGCTTCATGATATATCTCCCTATCGGCAGCTGTATATATTTGCATATGATTTTTATGTAATTGTGTTTATTATTTATTATTACATGTACACATTTTTTAACCTTTTTTAAACCTTTAGTAAGGCTGTTTCTAATTGTCTATTATTTAGTTTTTATTTCATTATGTTTTTATTGCTTTTTTATTGTTTCTACTGTCATTATTGCTCGTTTATTTATGATTACAGTTAATCCTTTTATGTTTTTATTTTGTAGTGGTCATAGTCCCCTGATGAAGGTCTAAGTGGAAGAAACACGTGCTGGGCTGACCAATCAATAACATTTTGTCCTCCAAGGGTTTCTTCTTTGCCTGCTTCTTCTGTGTGCTGTTTGACTGCAGGTGAGGTGTTTTCCTTGTTCCGATGCCTTTGCAGACATCCACATCAGGCACATCCACATTTGTGAAATCATGTCTGCACCTGGGTGTGCCCGTTTTTTTTCCCAGACATTCTGACTTAGACGTCCCAGATTGCACTTGGATGTCTTTTCTAAAATTCCCTTCCACGTGTAACTGTATAACCTTGTTAAGGTTATCTGTAAACCGCTGACTATAAGAAAGAGCAGTATATAAAAATAGATAAATAAAATAAATAAATTCTTTTTGATCCAGATCTTTCCTTTGAACTACAAATTGCGGCAGTTGTGAAGGCATGCTTTCTTTTCATCTGTCAAATTAGAGCTATTAGGTAATTATTGGATAAGCATGCTCTTACTATTTTATTTTTATTCTCTCATCATTAGTCATATAGACTACTATAATGTTCTATAAAATGGGGTCCACCAAGGGAGCAGCAAACCACGTAAAGATTTAATATGGATGTATTTATTTATTTATAAGTCCTTTCCTGTTGACATAGCAAGCTCAAATGGTCATATGTTTCTGTTTTGTTTTAGTAAAGTCATCATAATAGAAATATCTACTAATTAAGGTACAGTATTAGAACACCCTTTCAAGAATCGGTTATTTTATTTTATTGATTATCTATGATAAAATATTTTTTATCCATGTATGTCACACTAGTTATATGGTTTTATGTGAGTAGGCCCGGTTTTATACATGGTTTATATATGGTTTGTAATTATTTATTATTTTATGTTTATATTCATATTTATGCTTAAATATGTTGAGTTGTGATGTTATTTATGTTTTTAATTATTTATATATTATGGATGCAGCACACCAGAAGCCCCTGACGAAGATTGATCGAAACACGGCTCGTGTCGGGCTGGTGAGCTAATGTATGTGCAATAGAATAATAAAGAATCCTTCCTGGTTTACCACGAGTTTTAGACTGGGTTATGTTCTATAAAATGGCCTTCGCCAGCCATTAAGACTGCAACACATACAAAATACAGTTATCCATTTAATTTACTCAGCAGGATAAGGGGATCATACAATGTCATTACTCAGAGAGAGCCGCTGGATTACAGTGATTATACAGATGTAAATTTAAGCCTGTAGTTCTCAAACTTGGGGTCGGGACCACAGTTGGGGTCACATCAGCAGTGGATGGGGTCACAGAAACATGGCCATTTCCCCATCTCTGGGCTTTCACTGTGTCCTTTGCCAAATCACCAGTCAGCATGTGGTGTGTGAGCCAATGAACATTCATAGGTCTCCTGGATAAGTTTCTGTTAGACTGGAAACCCATGCTGAGTACTGCAAGGGACCCTGTGCTGATTGCTGCTGATGTTGCCACTACTGTTGCTGCTGCCTTCCTGATTTAGATGAGTGGTGGGAGGAGGAAGGAGGCTAGAGATCTGCCAGTTTGATTTCATCATTATCTGGGGTCACGTGAATTTTCAGTTGTTAAAATGGAGTCATAAAGCTTGAAAAGCACTGGCAGCAGCGTACCTAGCCCTGTGCGAACGGTGCAGCCACACAGGGCAGAAAGGATATAGGGGCGCATTTTGGGCTGCCAGCCTCGCCTCACCTCTCCCACGTTGCCTGCTGTTATTTATTTATTTATTTATTTACATTCTCTTATATACCGCGCTATTCTGCATCAGTGCGGTTTACATTGAACAAACTGAAATTACATTGAACAGGGCATTATAACTTGGAGATAACTATTTTACAGGGAACATGGGCTATGGAGGGTTAAGTGGCTTGCCCAAGACCACAAGGAGCACCTGTGGGACTTAGAAACCCCACCTGCGCTCTCGCCACCACTTTTTTTCTTACTAGCGATGGCACCGGCAACAGTGGAGCAGACCTGACTTCAAATTAAAAAGAACAAAACAAGAGGGTCTTTTCCAACTCTGTGCTTGTAGGTAGGTCTGGTCCCTCTCTCCCTTCTCTGATGTAGATCGTGTCAGAGGAGGGAGGGACCAGGCAAGCCATTCAAACGCGAACTTGCAAAGACCCACGTTTGAATGGCAGGACTGGTCCCTCCCTCCTCTGATGCAACCTACATCAAAGAAGGGAGGGAGAGACCAGACCTGCCTACAAACGCAGAGTCGAAGGACTGCGTGTTTTGTTTTGTTTTTTTAATTTGAAGTCAGATCTGCCTCACTTCTGCCACCGTCACCTCCGAGAAAACAAAAAGTGATGGCAGCAGGGCAAGGGCAGGCAGGAGGTATGGGTGAGATTGGGAGGGGGGGGGGGGCAGTACTAGAAATACTTCCAATCTTGTTCCCTGTCTTCCCTCTTCTGTGTCCCCTCTTTCTCCCCAAACGCTCCTGCTCTTCCAATTGGCACTCTTGAACTGTTGCTCACTTCAGGCCAAATCTCTTTTGATCCATGACCTCATCCTATACCACTCACTTGATTTCCAGAAACATGGTTAAAGGATGGTGAGGAGCCTCTGCTCAACCGCTGCCTCCCACCCGGTTACTCCTCTCTGTCAACCTTTCATCGGGGTAGGAGCGGTGGGGGGTTGCGGCGATCTATCGCTCCTCACTTCCCATCCAGGAGCTGTCATCCCCCATACTGCATTACCCAGAATCCCTTCTCCTTCACCTTGGGTCCTCCCTCCCCCCTCTTCACTTGCTTCTTATCTATGCTCCTCCCTCTCTGCAGCCCCACTTGTGGAATACCCTTTTGTCCACCTTATCTGAGGCCTCTCTACACTACAAGCATCTTCTGATCCTGGGGGACTTTAATGTCCACCCTGACTCCCCATCCACCCTCCGAGACTCTGCCTTTCTCTTACTCCTCTCCAATCTCTCCCTTCAGCAGCATGTTCAGTTTTCCACACACTCAGCCAGCCACATTCTAGACCTCATAATCTCCCATTTGGCCTCCCCCTTCACCCCTACCTCCCTCTCTGCCCTGCCTGTCCCATGGTCTGACCACCTCTGCCTGCTCTTTTCCTTGTCCTCCTCCTCCCCCTCTTTCCCTCCCCCAACACCGTCAGAATCTAACCCCCATGTCCCCTCCACAGGCCCGCCGTATCACTCCCAATACTCTCCTTCAGTTCCCTTCCTCCGACACCCTCTTTCCTGCTGATTTCCACCTCCTTCCTGTTGACCTTCAGGGTCAGTCCTGGAACTTGACGCTCACATCTGCCTTTGATAACCTTGCTGCCCTCCGACCTATTAACCCTCCCACCGCAAACGTCACCATCCCTGGTACCATGCAGGTCTCCTCCTCCATCGCTCTTATCTGCGTTGTGCTGAGCGCCGCTGGTGCAAGTGCCCGTCTCAGGACTCTCTTGACCATTTTCATCATTGCCACCATCATTACCATCTTCTCCTTCATTCCGCCAAACAAGACTATTTTTCCAACCTCATCTCCTCAACTGCTAATTCCTCATGTCAGCTCTATTCAGTTCTTCGCTCTCTCTCTGCCCCCCATTCCCATGCCTCCTCCGCATCTCCCCTATTACCCCAGATCCTGTTCACCTGGCCTCACACTTCGCTTCTAAAGTGCTTTTCCTCCGTCTTCTTTTCCCCACCTGTCCTCCCCCTCTCTCTCCCCTTCCCATGGACCCTCTCTCCCCTCACTCCCCATCCACTGCTATAGCCCCCCTCCCATCTTTGGTCTTCATTTCAGCCCATTACACTACTACTACTACTACTACTGAGCACTTACATAGCGCTACAAGTCATACGCAGCACTGCACAGACATGTAAGAGACAGTCCCTGCTCATCAGAGCTTACAATCTAGTCAAGACAAACACAGAAGGTGTAGGCAAGGATAAAGCAAGGGGAAAGAAAAAGGAGATCAGGTGAGTCAAGATCCAAAAGCAGCAGCAAAGAGGTGAGTTTTCAGCCTGGATTTGAAGAGGGTTAGAGAAGGTGCCTGGCGTAAAGACACAGGTAGTTTGTTCCAGGTGTAAGGCGCAGAAAGGTGAAAGGAGCAAAGTCTGGAATTAGCAGTAGAAGAGAAGGGCACAGATAGAAGCAGTTTGCTAGAAGAGCGGAGTTCCCGAGACGGGTTGTAAGGAGAGATAAGAGAAGAAAGGTAGTGAGGAGCCACAGAGTAAATGCATTTATAGGTCAGCAGGAGAAGTTTGAACTAGATGCAGAAACGGATAGGGAGCCAATGAAGTGACTTGAGAAGAGGAGTAATATGGGCATGACGAGGCTGGCAGAAGATTAGCCGCGCAGCAGAGTGTTGAACAGATTGAAGGGGAGAGAGATGATTCAAAGGGAGACCAGTAAGGAGTAGGTCACAGTAGTCAAGACGGGAGGTGATTAAGGAGTGGATAAGCGTTTTAGTAGTGTGCTCAGAAAGGAAAGGGCTGATTTTTCTGATGTTATAGAGAAAGAAATGGCAGGTCTTAGCTATCAGATGGATATGTGTGGAGAAAGAGAGAGAGGAGTCAAAGACAACCACCAGATTGTGGGCTGAAGAAACAGGAAGGAGTACAGAGTTATCCACAAAGACTGAGAAAGGAGGAAGAGGAGAGGAGGTTTTAGGGGGAAAGATAAGAAGTTCAGTCTTGGCCATGTTCAGTTTCAAGCAGAGGTGAGACATCCAGGCAGCAATGTCAGAAAGACAGGCAGAGATCCGGGCCTGGATTGCTGGAAAGATTTCAGGCGTAGAGAGGTAGATCTGGGAGTCATCAGCATACAGATAGTACTGAAAGCCATGGGAAGAGATAAGCGCACCAAGGGACTGGGTGTAGAGAGAGAAAAGGAGCGGACCCAAGACAGATCCTTGGGGTACATCAACTGGGAGCGGGGTAGCAGAGGAGGAGGAGCCACCAGAACACACACTGAAAGAGCGATGGGAGAGATAGGAGGAGAACCAGGACAGTACAGAGCTCCTAAAACCAAGCGAGGATAGGGTATTGAGGAGAAGGTTGTGGTCAACAGTGTCAAAAGCAGCAGAGAGGTCAAGAAGGATGAGGACAGAGTAAAGGCCCTTCGATTTTGCCAGGAACAAGTCACTGGAGACTTTGGCAAGAGCCGTTTCAGTAGAGTGTAAAGGATGAAAGCCAGACTGTAAGGGATCCAGGAGGGCATGTGAGGAGAGGAAGTCGAGACAGCGGCGGTGAACCACACGTTCAAGTAGTTTAGAAATGAAGGGAAGGAGAGAGATGGGTCGATAATTAGAAGGACAGGTGGGATCAAGTGAGGGTTTCTTGAGGAGAGGTGTGACCACAGCATGCTTGAAGTCTGCAGGGACTGTTGCAGTGGAGAGCGATAGGTTGAGAATATGAGAGATGGAAGGGACAACGGTGGAGGAGATGGGGCTTAGGAGATGGGTGGGGATAGGATCAGAGGGGCATGTGGTGAGTTTGGAGGAAGAAAGAAGGTGTGCAGTTTCCTCTTCAGAGATCACAGGAAAGGAAGAGAGGGTAGCAGAGGTAGGGGGGGGGGGGAGAGTTTGGAGTGAAGAGGAGGAGAAGGGGAAGTAGCTGATTTTGTGGGGAATTGGAGGGTGATTTTGTGGATTTTGTCATGGAAATAGTCAGCCAGAGTTTGGGCAGAAAGGGAGGGAGGGATCAGAGGCAGAGGCATTTTGAGAAGAGAGCTGAGAGTAGTAAAGAGACGGCGAGGATCAGAGGCAAGAGAGTTAGTCAGATGGACATAGTAGTCTTGTTTGGCAAGAGCTATGGCTGACTGGAAAGAGACAAGCATGAATTTGAAGTGTAGAAAGTCTGCAGGGGAGCGGGATTTGAGCCAAGCATGCTCAGCAGAATGGGCACAGGAACGTAGATAGCGGGTAGTGGATGAAAGCCAGGGCTGGGGTGCAGAACGCCTCAAAGGACGTGGCATGGGCGGAGTGAGAGCATCCAGAGCCAAGGAGAGTGCAGCATTATAAGAAGTTAGTGCCTCGTCAACAGACTTAGATGACATAGTAGAAGAGATGAAGAAATAGTTCTTGGTAAGGGGGCAGAAAGGCTGCATCGCATTAACAGCTTTAATACATGGCTCCAGACCTGGTGCAAATGAGAAGGATTCAGATTTATTGGCGACTGGGGAAACAGATGAACCAACAAGCGACTATACTGTGCTGATGGACGACATCTCTCTGTTGCAGGGAAAAGAATCTTAAGTGAAAAATTCAGTCAGTATGTGGATATGCATTTAAACAAGATAAAGGGGGTGACAGGCGGGGAAGGACACATTCAGGACATCACTCCCGGCAAAAAGAGAACAACATCAGAAACAGCCACACTTATAAACCACACACCAAAGACAAGTGGGAAGAAGTGGGCAGAACAAAATCAATGCAAAATACATGCAAGCCAGTTAAATGCTGGAAAGCAATGAGCACAAATGCTCGAAGCTTAGCTAACAAAGTTCCAGACCTGGAAGCCCTAATGGTGGAAATGGAATTGGACATTGTGGCCATAACAGAAATATGGTTTAATGAATCGCATGATTGGGATATAGCCATAGCTGGCTATAATCTATTCAGAAGAGACAGAGAAAGTGGAAAAGGAGGAGGAGGAGCCTTCTATGTAAAAAGCAATATGAAGGCTACTGCAATGCAGGGGGCATGGGGAAAAGAAGAAGCACTCTGGATTGTGTTGGAAAGAGGAGATGGCACTGATGTCCATACTGCAGTAGTCTACAGACCTCCGACTCAAATCGAAGAAATAGATAATGAATTGATTATAGATATTGCCAAGATAGCCACAAAGGGGGAAGTGATCATATTGGGTGACTTTAATCTGCCCACACCTCACACATCACTAAGACCTCTTTTTTCTTTCTCCGCCAGATCCGTGCAATCCGCCCCTTTCTCTCCCCATCTGCTCTTAATACCCTGTTACTGTCTCTTGTCATGTCGCGCGTTGATTTTTCCAATTCAATCTTCACTGGTCTCTCTAAATCTCAACTGGCTCAACTTCAGAGGGTTCAAAACACTGCTGCGTGTCTCACTACTCATTCCTCCCCCCGAGACCACATAACACCCCTTCTCCTTCATCTTCATTGGTTACCGGTTCCCTTCTGCGCTCAATTTAAATTGCCCTCTCTTGTACACAGGGCTCTCCACACCAGTACCCCACAATACCTAGCTGATCTTATCACTTTAAACACCCCCAGATACACTCCCCACTCATTTCACCTCAACCGCCTGAACCTCCCTTCTCCCTCTCTTGCTCATCTACACTCCACCCGTTCCTCTGCCTTCTTCTTCGCCGGCCCTGCCTTTTGGAACTCCCTCCCCTCCTCCCTCCGCTTAGACCCCCATCACGCCACCTTCAAGCGAAACCTAAAGACCCACCTTTTTTCCCTGGCCTTTCACCTCCCCTCCACTTTTGTGTAATTACTTCCCCTATGTTTTGTTTACTCTCTCCTTTCTCTCTTACTGTCAATGATTGTAGTTCCTTTCCCTTTCTACTGGCCTTCTGCCTCTACTAGATTTTTTTTTTTATAAATTGTAAACCACTTTGTTCATCACAGAAGGGCGGTATATCAAATGAAATAAACATAAACATAAACATTGGAGTACTCCTTCTGCAATCTGGCAAGAAACAAAAAAATTGTGGATGCTTTCCAAGATGCGTCACTTAGACAAATGGTGATGGAACCAACCAGGAAAAGCTCATTGCTGGATTTAGTGCTCACCAATGGTGAGAGCGTGTCCACTGTCTGAGTGGGTGCCCTTGTGAGCAGCAGCGGTCATCACACAATGTAGTTTGAGATAAAAGCCAAGGTGCAGTCCGATCATAGCAAACTTATGCCGAATACCTACAATCAAAAATGATACAGACTAGTCTGATCCTCACAGCATCAGCACTTTCCACCCCTCAAACTGTGACCCAACTAGCCACTCTTGACAATTTCTCTCAGGTATCCAACAAAGAGATCGAAGAAATCATAGCAGCTATTAATTTAACTACCGCACCTAATGACCCCTGCCCAGCCAGGTGGATCAAAGAACTACGACATGAACTTAGCCCAACTATCAGCAAGATCGTCAACTATTCCTTCTCAACTGGATCCTTCCCACAGAGCCTGAAGCATTCATCCATCCGCCCGCTCCTGAAGAACAGCAAGCTAGACCCAACAAAAGTCGAATCTTTTAGACCAATATCAAGCATCCCTCTACTAGCAAAAATCATGGAAAAAGTAGTCCAGTGACAAATACAACACCATGTTAACTCAGAAGCCCCCCTGGACCCCTCACAACACGGTTTTAGAGAAGAACATGGTGTTGACACCCTTCTCACAATCCTCTTCAATAACCTAATCATAAGCATTGACAATATCCATCAAGGGTTCATTCTCATTTTTCTCGACATAGCTGCCGCATTTGATTCGGTAAACCACAATACTCTCCTACAGCGCCTCCAAGATAAGGGTATCCAAGGTCTAGCCCTGAACTGGTGCAAATCTTACTTGTCCGACAGACAGCAGCAAGTCAGAACAGGAGAAGCAATATCTGATTCATTCCCCCTTAAACAAGGTGTCCCTCAGGGATCCTCCTTGTCCGCACTAATGTTCAATATATATATGCAGCCAATTTGTGATTTGATACGTACCTTCAACATTCAATGTCTTGCATATGCTGATGACATCCTGATGTATGCTCCATTCAACGTAAAACAACCAGATTATACATCAATAGTTCATTGCTTTGAAGCTGTATCAAACTGGCTCCTCAAACATAATCTACGCATAAATCACAACAAAACAGACGTCCTATTCGTCACCCGGAATCCAACATTCATACCCCCTGCCTCATTACAGGTGAACAACATTGAGCTGAAGGCTCAACCCACAATCCGATACGTAGGGATTACTTTAGACCAGCGGCTTGATATGTCAGCACACATCAAGAAAGTAACGAATGCAATTTACCACAAGATTAGATCCCTACGTAATCTCTGACCTCTACTTGACTACTCCGACTTCCGCACTATCTTCCAAGCCTTGGTATTACCACACCTGGATTTTGCCAATATCATTCTACACGGTCTCCCTCAATCTACTCTAAACCCCCTCCGTCTGGCCATGAATGCAGCCGCGAGAATTCTCGTAGGTGCTCCACGCTCAGAGCACATAACCCCAATACTGAAGAGTTGACATTGGTTACCCCTCCAGGCCAGAACCCTATATAAAACCCTGGTCATGACTTTTAAAGCCTCAAAGAGCCCATCTCTATCACCTATCAGCAATATGATACATGTCACTCCAGATAACAGATCCAGGAGATCTGTGACATTGAACTCCATTGACCTTCCGAAACTCCTTACGAAATGCTCTAAATCAACAGCCTCTAGAGCCTTCTCACTGTTTGCGCCCAGAGCCTGGAATGCCCTTCCACCCGAAATCAGAGCCATCACAAGCCTAATGACGTTCAGAAAGGCCTTAAAATATCATCTGTTCCTAATATACTACCCGGAAGCTACTCCGAATGAACATAGCCCTCATGCTGGTCTTTCCCGCTTGACCCCGGTAAAAAATGGCTAATCATGACGGTTCATACTTGCACACTCTATCCATACCGTATTTATATTGTACTTGTGATTTTTTATTTACCACTTCCATGTAATTAACTAAATAATTATACCATGTATATAGTCAACCTTGTTTACCGCCATAGTTAACCCTGTTTACTGCCAGGTTTTTGTACCCTGTTCATTGTAAAAAACCAATGCTGACCATGTCATTGTGTTTAAATTTGTTCATATGTAAACCGCACTGATTAAAAGAGCGCGGTATATAAGAAATAAAAATAAATAAATAAATAAATAAATAAACTCAAAAGTCCTAAACTTCAAGAACACTGACTTCAGTAAAATAGCCAAGTACCTGAAGGAGGAGTTGGCAGGGTGGGAGGGGATAAGGGAAGTGGAATTGCAATGGGCTAAACTAAAGGTGGCAATAAAAGGAGTAACAGATAAATATGTAAGGAAAGTAAATAAAAACAAGAGGAGAAGGAAACCTATTTGGTTCTCCAAAGAAGTGGCTGCTCAAATAAAGGCAAAAAACACGGCTTTCACAAAATTCAAAAGCTTGCAAACAGAGGAACACAGAAAGGAATACAGAATCAAACTAAAAGAGACAAAAAGAGAAATAAGGAAGGCAAAAGCAAAGGCAGAAGAAAAGATAGCTAAGGATGTGAAGTGTGGCGACAAAACTTTCTTAAGGTATATTCGGGAGAGGAGGAAAATCAGAGGTGGAATTGCAGGACTCAGAAGTGCTGGGAACGGACTCGTGGAAAGTGACATTGAAAAAGCGAAATTGCTATACAAATACTTCTGCTCTGTTTTTACTAAAGAAAATCCTGGAGAAGGACCACCTGTGACTCCCAAATATAAAATAAGAATGAAGTAGATACCACACCATTCACAGAAGATGATGTGTTAGAACAACTTGCAAAACTGAAAGTGGACAAGGCCATGGGACCGGATGGGATACATCCCAGGATACTGAAAGAGCTCAGAGAGGTTCTTGCAGGGCCACTAAAGAATGATTTCAACAGATCCTTGGAAACAGTAGTTCCTCAGAACTGGAGAAGGGCGGATGTGGTACCTCTTCACAAAAGTGGTGACAAGGAAGAAGTGACAAACTACAGGCCCGTGAGCCTTAACTCGGTGGCAGGAAAAGTAATGGAGGTGCTTCTGAAAGAGCGAATAGTGGACTTTCTCAAAACCAACAGGCTGCATCATCCGAGGCAACATGGCTTTACCAAAGGACGATCTTGCCAAACAAATCTGATTGAGTTCTTTGACTGGGTGACCAGAGAACAGGATCAGGAGCATGCGATGGATGTCATCTACCTGGATTTCAGCAAAGCCTTTGATACTGTTCCTCATAGGAGGCTCATCAATAAACTCAGTAGTTTGGGGATGGGTTCCAAGGTGGTGAAATGGATCAGAAATTGGTTGACTGACAGACGACAGAAGGTGATGGTAAATGGAGCTCACTCGGATGAAAGGAGGGTGATTAGTGGGGTGCCACAGGGTTCGGTCCTGGGCCCGTCACTGTTCAATGTATTTGTGAGTGATATTGTGGAAGGACTGCATGGAAAGTCTGTCTTATTAGAGATGACACGAAAATTTGCAACAGAGTGGACAACCTTGAGGGAGTGGATAACATGAGGAAAGATCTACAAAAGCCGGAAGAATGGTCTAATGATTGGCAGTTAAGATTTAATGCGAAGAAGTGCAGTGTCATACACTTGGGAAGCAGAAATCCAAGGGAAATGTACATGATAGGGGGCGAGAGGTTGGTGTGCATGGACCAGGAGAAGGACCTTGGTGTGATTATTTCTGAGGATCTCAAGGTGGCAAAACAGTGCGACAAGGCGGAGGCAAAAGCCAGGAGGATGTTGGGTTGCATACAAAGAGGAATTACCAGCAGAAAGGAAGAGGTACTAATGCCACTGTATAGGTGGCTGGAGAGGCCTCACTTGGAATACTGTGTTCAGTTTTGGAGATCATATCTTGCAAAGGATATAAAAAGACTGGAAACGGTTCAGAGGAAGGCGACCAAAATGATTTGGAGCCTGCGTCAGAAGCCTTATGAGAAGAGACTAGAAGACCTAAATATGTACACTCTGGAGGAGAGGAGGGACAGGGGAGATATGATTCAGACCTTTAAATACTTAAAGAGAAATAATGAACAAACAAACCTCTTCCAAAGAAGGGGAAGCTGTAAAACTAAAGGGCATAACATGAAGCTGCAAGGGGGTAAATTGAAAGGCAATGTCAGGAAATACTTTTTCACTGAAAGGGTGGTGGATGCTTGGAATGCCCTCCCGATGGAAGTCGTGGGGGAAAATAGAGTGACAGAATTCAAAATGGCATGGGGCAGACACAGTGGATCCCTTTACAGCAACAGGATAAAATCAAACTAAACTTATCTAATTTTACAACATACAAGGGTGTCCCACACGGAGCAGTGGGTTTACCCCCTTAAAACAGACATGAAGAGGGATGGCCTGCATGGAGCGGCAGGTGCACCTACTCTTGCCATCTTACTGGGCAGACTAGATGGACCATACTGGTCTTTATCTGCCGTCATTTACTATGTTACTATGTTAGTGGAAGAGAGAGCCAAGGGATCAATAGCATGAAGATTTCTAAATAGGTTGGAGGAGACAGGACGAGGCTGACGCAGCGGGTGATGAAGATTAAAGAACTTTCTCTTGGTACAAGTTAAATTGGAACAGTTAGATAATTCTACTCGTGTTAATAAAGAGAGTTGTTAATTTTCCTAAGGTGATGTCGGTTTCTGCTAAGGATATGTTTAAGGAATACTTAACTGTGATATTGGGGGTTTCTCCTGATTTAATGCCACCATTGGTAAAAATTTATTATCTTCCAAAGGCTAAGCGTGTTTCTTCTGGAGGTATTTCGGGGGGTGGCTTGATGCAAGGTGTCATGGGGTAGATCAGTCAGAGCCTATGGAGATAGGTAAAGTTGAGCAAAACAGATCTGACACTGACAGCTCAGTGCAGCACATGGCCCAGAGTTGCTATAGGCAACATACACAAACGGCATCACAAGGTGTGAGAGCACGCCCAAATAGCAAGCTAGCTCATAGCTCATTAGATAATGAGGGGCAGCTGGGAGGGGGCGGAGCCCAAGCAAACACCAAGTCACACGCAGATAAAATTCACTTACCGGAGATTAGTGAGGAGAGACCACCAGGGAATTCAAGAGCCGTTGGTAGCTGGGAGAAAACAGCTGGTAACTGGAGGACGGGAGGAACTTGGAAACCCGGTAGAACCAGGGCAGCTGAAAGAACTCAGAAGAACTGCTTCAGAGAGCAGTGCACGGATAAACAGAAGCCCAGTGAACTTTACCAAGAAGGGGGCAGAGGAGACATTCCTGGACTCAGGCTTAGGAAAGCCAACCTACCAAGTAACAGGTACAAGGAGGGAGAGAGTTTCTACCCTGAAGGGAGTTTCAGGCCCAAGGGAAAACAGGGAGAGAAAAGCAGAAAAACGCTTTTGTCTTGGCCAGGCTCTGCTGTACCAAGAAACTCTGAGCAGAGAGACTGTGAAGGTAGGGATATTGTTTCTAATAGAAGAGACATAGAAAGTGAAGACTTTCCCTGTACTTACCAAGAGTTATGTGGCTCTCAAAATAGCAACTCCAGAGAGTGTGGTAATTTCCCATTCTACTCTAGCTGTGAGGAGGAGAGGAACTCTCTTAGCCATAGAGAGAGACTGTTTAAGAATAACGTGAGTTACAATCCAAAAGGACTTTATACAGAAGAGGAATGTGAAGAAATGCAATGTGATTTATATGAGGAACCTGCTTCTGATAATTGTATGGATTGTACATTGACTTTGTCTGATGAAATCACTTCTTTATGCTGAAGAGGTTTCTGGAAGTTTTTGATAAGGAAAGGAAGTGAAGAAACTTACCTTGAGTGAAAAGGACTGTTTAAATTACCTTTTTCTGTTCCACTGATAAGCTGAAGATAAGCAGTATTTTTGTTCCGGTTGTTCCTTTTATTTGTACCAGCTGTATGGTCCTTTTGTCCTTATTTCCATTGCTTTGGAAATCCGCCCGGGAAGGGGAATAAAAAGTCCTGTCTTAAAACCTTACTGCTCGACTACAACTTAATTCTTTCGTTAGCTTGGGGGACTACTACTCCCAGAGGGCACTGCAACGCCTTTTGTACCACTCCCCTTGCTACTTAAGAAGACACCCCGTGAACTACCCCCGCTTATAGCCTCTGGGGACCTTCACGGGTGACAAAGGAGATGCTCTCAATGTCACAGACCTGGTGGAGAATTCCGGTCTTGACTCTCAGGAATCATCTACTTTATTAGTAACATTTGCTTTGTTATCAGATAATGAGTAGTTATTGAAATTGTTTTCTCAAAAAAGGAAGCTCCTGTTTAGGGGTTTAGCTGTTGTGACGCAGTGGCAACTTCAGAAGCCATGGAAACTGATACTGACCCTCTGGCTGGTTCAGGTATTGCAAGAAAAGACAGGGTTTTCCATTCTCAGCATAACCTACAGGCAACTAATCAGCTCACCTCAGAGGAGGAGAGAACCAGAGCTGTGGATTGGGCACGCCCTAGTAGGAGGCGGGCTTCCCAGAGCAGGGGCCCCTTGTTAAGCAGAGAGAGGGAAGACAGTGGTATGAGAAGGAGAAGGAGTAGGACGGTGATGAGAAGGAATGGAGAAGTGAGCACTACAAATGGAATGAGAAGTGAAGGTGGTTTGAATCCACAAGAGAGAAGGCAAAAGGCATTGGGAAGGCAAGAAGCTCTCTTGAATGCAGAACCCTTTGACCCTGCTACAGAAATACTGCCCAGCTGCAACAGAAGGGAAACTGATTCAGAATCAGGAGTAAAGCCTAGGTTGTTGGGAGACAGCATTTACCCTTGGAGAGAAAGGCACGCTGGCAAGGCATTTTCTGACAAGCCTCATTTTAAGGTACCTGCTGCACTTAATTCCTTTAACAAGTTTTATAAGCCAGAAAGAGGGAGTCCTGATTTTAAAGTACAGGATAGTTTCAGGCAATGTGAGAGACGTTGGTTACAGCCTGAAAGCTCTCTAACTAAGCCTAGCTTTTCTCAGCCAGCAGTTCCTGCTTTTAACAAGCAAGCTGACGAGAGGAATTCAGCTAAACTGTTTACAAGAGAATTAGGCTACACTGATACAGAAGGTCCTACCTTTGATGCATTCTTTAAGAGCAGAGCTCGTGCAGAGGAACGTGTGATTCCAACACTCCTTAACAGAGATAAGTGGGGGAGGGGTAACTCCACCACGGGCACAGAGTGTCTAAACAGGGAGAGCATTGTTTGTTCACCAGAAGCAGTTAATTACCTGCCCAAGCAAGGAGAAGGTTCTCCCAGTAGTCCTGCTAGAAGACAGGCAGAACTACTCCTGAATGAATTCAAACAATTCCTAAATAGAAGAGCTGTTTCAGAACAGACTTGCATTCAAGCAGGAAGTAATCCTGAAATAGGAATTCCCACACCGGCTCCAGCTCCCATGATTGATGTTAACCAGCCGATGGACTGCTCGATTGGTCTAATAGATAGAGCTGATAAGAGCCAAGCTTGAATGATTATACCTGATATTTTATTCTGGTTATGTTAACCAAAGAGATGTGAAAAGCTTATGAAATGAATACTGTTTGAGCAACTGAAAGGAAAGCTTATTGAAGCATTGAAATAAGCTGGACTGTAACCTGATTGCAAGGGAAAAGCAGTATTGTTTCTTGCCGGAGTATTTGTAAATACAGCACAGAGAAGACACATGGTGTAATGTGCTTCCTCAGTGAAGTTTTGGCTGAAGCACCGTATTGAAAGCCTGTAATTTGCGTTGTTCTTGATTTGGTTATCCTTCTCACCTGTTCCTGTCCACCAAGGAGCGGGGAAAATAAAATCCTTGTAAATATAAATGTCTTGTTCCCGACTTTCATTGGCCCCCACAACTACACAAGGCCCATCCCTCCTTAACCCTCAAGGTTAGGGAGTGGGTGCAGGGTGACAAGTGGCGTAGTACTGAGGATTTCAGCGCAGGCGCAGAAGGAGCCACACCAGGAGCTGCAGAGAACCTCTTCTTCAAAGTGAACCCCGGCTGAAGAGCTGACGAAGCCCAGCAGAGGAGGAGGGATCGCAGAGGGCTGCAGGAGCCATTTCCTGAAGTGCTTGTTACACACCTAAGCCAGGTAACTGGTACACACCCTGGGTTGTGTGGATACCAAGGCAGAGGGTGTCCCCTAGTGGTAGCTGGGGAGGAAAAAAAAAAAAAAAGGAAAAAAACTTTGTTTCTGGAGGAACCCCAGAGATATAGTCAGAGATACCGCACTTGGGTTCCTGTTTGTTTTTGTTTGCATTTCAGTGAATCCCAAGGATGGCGATGGACCCAAAGGACATCATCCAGTGGATGGCGACGCAATTTGAACGCCAAGCCGAGCTAGCGCTGGAGGCGCAGCAGAGAGCCAACACGTCTTTAAAGGAGCAGCAACAACCGCTTCTAGCTCTGTTGGAAGAGTATGTGAAAGGAAAGAAGCAGGACACTGTTCCAGCGTCGGAAGCAGGTTCCTTAGTCGCTAACATGGTACCATCTGTTAACATGCCGACAGGGACTTTGTTCAACTTTGGACCTTTAACTAGTCAAGATGACATAGATGACTACTTAGAGAGTTTTGAGAGGGTGGCACGCCTGAGCTTATGGCCAAGGGAACATTGGGCCTTAAGGCTAGCTGCATCCCTTACAGGGGAAGCGAGAGCAGCATACCGAGCCATGCCTCCAGACCTAGCTGGAAGCTTTGAGGAGTTAAAGAAGGCCATTCGGGAGAGATTGGGTCTCACTCCACTCGTATATCACACTCGTCTAAGGAATGTGAGACTCGGGCCGAGTGAAACTCCCAAGTCCCTATACCACCGAAAAAGGGCTTTATTGTATAAGTGGTTGACTCCCGAAGGGAGATCTGTGGAATCTATCCTAGATTATTTGATATTAGAACAATATATGGAAGCATTGCCACAGGAGATTCGCACCTTCCTGATCCTGCAGAACTGCAAGAACCCCCAGGAAGCGGTTGCTCTCTCAGAGAGATATATAGAGGCAGAGTTAATGGCCCAGAGAGCTAGCACCCCATTCTCTGAATATGGCAGCAGCGGATCAGAAAGGAGGCGGAGGATCCAAGAGGATCCAGTAAAAATGTCCATGCCTGGTAGAAAAAGTTCTATAGGTAAAATGAGATGTTTTAAGTGTGGGCAAGTAGGCCATGTGCAAAAGCAATGCTTGATAAAGAATGCCTTAGTAGCTGATACGTATGTGGAGGACAGACCAGGTTTTCTGTTAGCCGTCTCCGTGCAAGGTATAACCACTCAAGCTTTGCTGGACTCGGGTGCTGAGTTAAGCATGATATCCGAGGAATTCTGGAAGGCCATAGAAGCTAGAGAAGCCCCAGAGATAATACACCCCATAGATGAGGTAAAGATAAGATGCGTTCACGGGGGAACATCTTCCTACCCCGTCTACAACCTACATATAGCAGGCTTAGGGGCACAAAGAGATATCCCGCTAGCAGTTGTCCCACGCCTCCCACATGCAGTGATTCTAGGCAGGAACTGGCCCCAGTTTTATAGAGAAATAAAGAGAGAGTTACAGGAGAAGGGAGCCATGGTCTCCACAAGAGCCCAGACCTCAGCCCTAGATCCGCAGGAAGGTACATCAGAGGATACGGGAGAAGCCCTTCCCTCTGATGATGCGTTAGTGACCCCTCCTGATCCCAGGGTGAAGAAGGGCAAAGCGGAGAAGCATAAAGAAAAACAGTCCCGCTCTAAAAACAGGTCTGAAGTGCAGGCAGGGCAAGAGCTGCCATGGGTACCGGAAGAATTGATGAAAAAATTTCCATCATTCCTGAAAGAGCAGCAAGCAGACCCCGCTCTCACACATGCTTTTAAGTGGGCCCAGGACCCTAGGGATACACTGCCTAGATTTCTCCTCACGTCAGGGATCCTTTATAGAGAAAGTAAGAATCCTTTTACGGGAGACAGTAGAAAACAGTTGGTAGTACCCACTACCTTCAAGAATATAGTACTACGGTTGGCCCATGACCATCCGGTAGGGGGACACAAGGGCAGTCAGGGGACCCTTGATCAAATTCTGGCCCGATTCTACTGGCCGGGGTTTTTTAAAGAGACGACCCGGTTCTGTGAGGCTTGCCCCACTTGCCAACGTGTCTCCGCAATCCATCCCAGGGATGTCCCAATGATACCGTCACCGGTGATCAAAGACCCCATCCAGAGGATAGGGGTAGATATAGTGGGACCATTGATCAAAACTCCGAGAGGTTTTCGTTACATCTTGGTAGTAGTGGACCACGCCACACGATTCCCGTGGGCCATGCCACTGCGCTCCACTTCAGCAAAAATAATAGCTACTGAGCTGGTCAAGCTATTTTGCGAAGTCGGGTTTCCAAGGGAAGTCCTCACCGATAGGGGGAGTAACTTCCTCTCGAAGTACCTCACGCAAGTATGGGATGCCTTCGGCATCCAACATATTAAGACAGCCGCATACCACCCCCAGACGAACGGTTTAGTTGAAAGACAAAACCAAACACTTAAACAAATGCTACGTAGGAGTCTGGAGGGTGAGTTGGACCAGTGGGATATAATGCTCCCTTTTGTTCTCTACGCCTGTAGGGAAAGGAAACAAGCTTCATTGGGAACAGCACCCTATGAGCTGTTATATGGGAGGTCTCCCCGGGAGATTCTGGACATCCTAAAGGAACAGTGGGTAGAACCAGACGCCAGGGAGGTAGAGGTCCCCGAGTTCCTAAGGGACTTGAAAAAGCGGCTGCGCCGAACCTCAAAGGTTGCGGTGGAAAATTTACAAAGAAGTCAGGGCAAGCAAAAATCCTATTATGATAGGAACACTAAGGAAAGACAGCTTCTGATTGGAGAAAAAGTTATAGTGATGGTGGCTGGGACGCAGCCCAAATTTGAAAGCCAATGGAAGGGCCCATGTCGGGTCATACGTCCCGTAGGACCCGTTTCTTACTGCGGCGCTCCTGCCCGGCCTTGGGGCTAAAGACAGGAGCGGCGGTCTGATGCTTCGTGAGGAAGGAGAGTAACCTGTATCCCTGGAATGCTGGGTATTGTAGTTCCTGCTCCTCTCGCTCCGAAATAAAGAGTTGTAGTTATGGGGTTTCCAGTATTTTTATTATAGTAAAGGATATTGTTCCATCACATGGCAAATAAATGCAAACAAAATAGGTGCTTCAAATGCTAACAGGAAACTTAGGATAAAGGCAACTTAAAGTATAACTGCTTCTTTTCACTTCTAAGCAAATTACTCACTTTGCCCCAAGTGGTCAGTTAGATTCACTGCAGCCTCTTTCAGCCACTGTTACCTTCACAGTGCTGGGGAAAATCAGGTGCACATAATTAGAGCTTTCTCAGCAAGGCAATACAACAGCTCCGTAGCATTCAATTCACATACGGTTAAAAAAGCAGTTTCCTTCAGCTTGGCATCTCT
The DNA here is from genome assembly GCA_033557465.1 of Ichthyophis bannanicus. NCBI lineage: Eukaryota > Metazoa > Chordata > Amphibia > Gymnophiona > Ichthyophiidae > Ichthyophis > Ichthyophis bannanicus. The sequence continues at coordinate 739,146,984 of CM066033.1, forward strand.
ACACAGCAGACCGTGCAATCCATGCTCTCACAATCTGGTAAGTCTGTATTATCTTGTGTTAATTCTTCAAGCTGTATGGAATTACTGGCTTCTGGTAACACTGGCTGTCTTCTAGCTTGCAACTCTAAAAACTGCTTAAAACTCTGTAGGAGCAATTCAGCCTGCTGTTTGGGAGGTAGGGAATTGCTATCAGCTATACAACTTCCCTCTGGCTTAAGGCTGTTTATTTTCTCCTCTCTTAGATTAATTGTATCAGAGTAACTGCTAGTCTCTTTTGCTAATGTTTCACACACAGGAGAGTTAGCTTTACGTTCAGCCTGGAAACTTTGTGGCAATTCACTTACTTGTTGCCATGCCGTTCTGACTTCAGATGGCTCCAATGTTCTCCAGCTGTTAGAATGTTTGTTGCTCTCTGGCTCAAACGGTACTTCACAGAATGATTGTTTTCTTTCTTGTGCCTGCCTTGAAGGCTTCCTTTCCCAGGGCTGTGCCTTCCAACGGTTGTCTAATTCAGGGCTAGGTCCTCTCTCCTTGGGACTTCTACTCACTGCCTCTGAATGGAACTTTGCAGGTTTCTTTCCAATGCCAGGTTCCCAAGTATCAGCATACTGTTTTCTGGACTTCCAATCATTCTTCCTCCTCTCCTTCTTTCTCTTCTCTATCTGAATCCCATTCTCATTCTGACTAGCAAAGCCATGCTCTGGTTTAAAACCACGTTCTCTCCTGGACACGCCCCTTCCCAGGACAGGGTGTGCCCAATCAGGACTGCAGGACTCCTCCCCTGGGCTGGTCTCCATGCTCAGCTCTGTGGAATAGAGTCTCTCTTTCTTCCTTGGTTTCTCAAATAGGCATAAATCCTGCTGAACCTCAGGATTTTCATCCGTTTCCATAGGCTCAGGAGGGCGCTGTTCACCACATTACTTAGTGGAGAATAGAAAGGGTCGAAGGCAAGTCTACCACATTAATATGTTAAAGCCCTGGCATGATAGGGTAGCTTTAGCCCAAGTAGCCACGATAGCCTCTCCGAGACAAGCGCATTCAGTGCCGTGTACTAGCCCGGAGACTATAGGTTGTATCGTGTGCTGTCCGGATTCTCCTAAAACAGCCCGTGATATCTTAAGGGGGGGGATCTGTGACGCAGTGGCAACTTCAGAAGCCATGGAAACTGATACTGACCCTCTGGTTGGTTCAGGTATTGCAAGAAAAGACAGGGTTTTCCATTCTCAGCATAACCTACAGGCAACTAATCAGCTCACCTCAGAGGAGGAGAGAACCATAGCTGTGGATTGGGCACGCCCTAGTAGGAGGCGGGCTTCCCAGAGCAGGGGCCCCTTGTTAAGCAGAGAGAGGGAAGACAGTGGTATGAGAAGGAGAAGGAGAAGGAGTAGGACGGTGATGAGAAGGAATGGAGAAGTGAGCACTACAAATGGAATGAGAAGTGAAGGTGGTTTGAATCCACAAGAGAGAAGGCAAAAGGCATTGGGAAGGCAAGAAGCTCTCTTGAATGCAGAACCCTTTGACCCTGCTACAGAAATACTGCCCAGCTGCAACAGAAGGGAAACTGATTCAGAATCAGGAGTAAAGCCTAGGTTGTTGGGAGACAGCATTTACCCTTGGAGAGAAAGGCACGCTGGCAAGGCATTTTCTGACAAGCCTCATTTTAAGGTACCTGCTGCACTTAATTCCTTTAACAAGTTTTATAAGCCAGAAAGAGGGAGTCCTGATTTTAAAGTACAGGATAGTTTCAGGCAATGTGAGAGATGTTGGTTACAGCCTGAAAGCTCTCTAACTAAGCCTAGCTTTTCTCAGCCAGCAGTTCCTGCTTTTAACAAGCAAGCTGACGAGAGGAATTCAGCTAAACTGTTTACAAGAGAATTAGGCTACACTGATACAGAAGGTCCTACCTTTGATGCATTCTTTAAGAGCAGAGCTCGTGCAGAGGAACGTGTGATTCCAACACTCCTTAACAGAGATAAGTGGGGGAGGGGTAACTCCACCACGGGCACAGAGTGTCTAAACAGGGAGAGCATTGTTTGTTTACCAGAAGCAGTTAATTACCTGCCAAAGCAAGGAGAAGGTTCTCCCAGTAGTCCTGCTAGAAGATAGGCAGAACTACTCCTGAATGAATTCAAACAATTCCTAAATAGAAGAGCTGTTTCAGAACAGACTTGCATTCAAGCAGGAAGTAATCCTGAAATAGGAATTCCCACACCAGCTCCAGCTCCCATGATTGATGTTAACCAGCCGATGGACTGCTCGATTGGTCTAATAGATAGAGCTGATAAGAGCCAAGCTTGAATGATTATACCTGATATTTTATTCTGGTTATGTTAACCAAAGAGATGTGAAAAGCTTATGAAATGAATACTGTTTGAGCAACTGAAAGGAAAGCTTATTGAAGCATTGAAATAAGCTGGACTGTAACCTGATTGCAAGGGAAAAGCAGTATTGTTTCTTGCCGGAGTATTTGTAAATACAGCACAGAGAAGACACATGGTGTAATGTGCTTCCTCAGTGAAGTTTTGGCTGAAGCACCGTATTGAAAGCCTGTAATTTGCGTTGTTCTTGATTTGGTTATCCTTCTCACCTGTTCCTGTCCACCAAGGAGCGGGGAAAATAAAATCCTTGTAAATATAAATGTCTTGTTCCCGACTTTCATTGGCCCCCACAACTACACAAGGCCCATCCCTCCTTAACCCTCAAGGTTAGGGAGTGGGTGCAGGGTGACACTGTGCGCATATATCCGGATTTGTCAAGGGAGACCCAGAAACGGCGCAGAGAGTTTTACTGCTCCGCCCTGGAATTCTGCAACTGGGTGGGCTTTTCTTTCTTAAACATCCATGTAAATGCTTGATTAAGTATCATTCTATTTCTTATGGTTGTTTTTTTTAACCCTCCCAGTTGCTTGCTCTTATAAATGCCAGGCGCCTAGAAACTTCTATTGACTCATCTTAGTGCTCATAATTTGAATTTTTCTGGATTTCTACTGCTTCCTTTTCTTTGTATGTTTCGTTGTTAGCTTGGTGGAACTAACCCCCCCCCCCCCCCCCCCGTTGTGGACTAGTTAAAGTTAGCATCTTAATGGTTTCTTGTGTATTATTTCTTGTCCGGATATTATGTATGCATGCATATACCTGGATCAATGTTCTCTTTTGCTGCCTTGTTTCTATGAGAAGGGTTTGTTTAAACCTTCTTGAAATTATTGTAAAATTGCATAAATATAAAATTTAAAAAAAAAAAACAGACATGAAGAGGGGTGGCCTGCACGGAGCGGCAGGTGCACCTACTCTTGCCATCTTACTGGGCAGACTAGATGGACCATACTGGTCTTTATCTGCCGTCATTTACTATGTTACTATGTTAGTGGAAGAGAGAGCCAAGGGATCAATAGCATGAAAATTTCTAAATAGGTTGGAGGAGACAGGACGAGGCTGAGGCAGCGGGTGATGAAGATTAAAGCTTGTGATAAGGAAGCTTATCATAGCTCAGGTAGGAGCTATAGAAAAGATGATGTGACTCTGAACAAGCAACCTGTCAGTTTTGGTAGAAGTAAGAAAACAGAGTTTTCACATAAAAGACTACCAGTCCCAGAATGCACCAGGTTTCCAGCAGCCATGAGAGGGGCTGAAGTGAGAAAATGTGTGTGCAATCAAGAGAGCTATGAGGTAATCCCTAAGCACTCATCTCAAAGGGCAGGGCCTGATTCAACACAGCTGCGCTGTGTTAGGGAGGAGCACACATTAGGACAGAATAAGAATAGAGCTTATTCTACAGATAACAGTTTCAGGAAGAGATACAGCAACAGCTTCAAGCTCAAGCACCAACATCTCGAGAAGCAGAAGCCAAGCCAAGCGGATAGAGAGAGAAGGAAACTCTCTGGAAGGAAGAGAAGAAAGGCCATTGGAAGGTCTGGGAGATTCCAAGGCAATACCTATACTGGGAGGTATTCCAAATGCCAGCAGAGTCCATTGGACTGGAGTCAGCCAGAGGAATGGAATGGCAGAGATAGGAATCACCAGTGGCTACCTGGAAGAGAGAAGACTGCACGTGGAAGGGACTTTCAGACCAAGGCCAGAAGGTATGTGAGAGGAGATCCAGTGTCCAGGGATCAAGATTGGAAGGCTGGACATCAGAATTGGATTACATACTGGCCAGGCTATACAGAGAGGAATTATGATAGCAGGAGAGGCTCAGGTATGAACACTGATCCAGACCCTATCTATAATAGTGAATGGCAGCAAGGGAATAAGCATTCTCATGATAGTGCCTTATTGAAAGACTCATCTGTGCCAATGTATGATAGTGACCCTATGCTGATTGATGAAGAGGAAATTACAGCAGATGAGACTATTAATTACATGGACTGTTCTCTATCCCAATGCTATTGCTAGCTTTCTGTGAGCAAACACATCAGCCATCACAAAGAAACCTAACTTTGTTCTTTATTTCCACTGCAAACAGCTCTTAAAGCAGGATTTGGGTTCACACAGTAGCAGCCAGCCAGCTAAAGGCTTTCAGCTGGTCAATTGATAGTAATTAAAGCTGCACCTGATTGTGTGTGTGAGCAAGGGAGAATCACTGCTGGGATCTGCGTGGAAAATAAGCAGAAGTTAACCTAACAAACAAAGTTTATTCATTTCTTTGTGCCTTTTTATTTGGTAATTATTTGCTAAGAAAACATTAGCTAATTGCCTGACAAGCTGAAGGTTGTTTTCTGATTTGCTTTGTGACTTTTTGTTATCCATTTAAACACTGCAAGCAAGTAACCTCATTTATATTGCTACCAAGCATATTTGTGCTGGGTGAATTAAACCCCATCAATAAAAGAAGTATTTTATTGGCCTTACCACTGGTATCACAACTCAATTATCGTCTTCAGCTGTGTTTGGGAGTGAAAGAACTACATTACCCACAATACCTTGCAAGAATCATATGAATATATGCATCGTCAAGATTGTGTAAGCTCTCACCCTAGGCAGCCGTCTGACAAGCTTAAAAGGTGATGTCAGATAAGGGAAGAACTGAGCTACAGAGGTTTGAGGGTAGGCAACTAGAGAAAAATATCAGGTCAAGGCAGTGGCCATGCTGGTGAGTGGGGGCAGTGGAACAAAGTTGGAGATCAAACGAGGAGGTAACGGAGAGGAGCTTTAAAGCATAAGGATCAGAGGGGTTATCGACATGAATGTTAAAATCTCCAAGAATAAGAGTGGGGGAAGAGGAATCCAGAAAGAAGGAAAGCCACGAGTCAAAGTCAGTGAGAAAGGTAGAAGCAGACTTGTCAGGAGGTCGATAAATAACAGCTACCCGGAGAGGAAGTGGAGTGAAAAGGCAGATGGAGTGGACTTCAAAAGAGAGAAAGGAGTGAGTCTGAGGCAGCAGGAGTGGTTGCAATTGGCAAGAGGGAGAAAGTAGAAGCCCAACACCACCACCACGGCCAGTGGGATGAGGCGTGTAGGAGAACTGATAGCCCCCATGACAGAGAGCAGCAGTAGATGCAGTATCATCTGGGAGGATCCAGGTCTCAGTTAGAGCAAGAAGATGTAGAGCATTAGAGATAAAGAGATCATGAGTAAAAGCAAGTTTATTACAGTCAGAATGTGCGTTCCACAAGGCACATGAAAAAGGGAGAGTGGAAGGGGAAAGGAGAGGGATATGGATAAGATTAGAGATGTTGCATGAAGATCTCTTCTCAGAGTGAGACAGAAGTCTAGAGGGGCCAGGATTGGGGTTGAAATCTCCAGATGAGAGAAGGATAAGGAGTAGCAGAGTACGGGGTAGAGAGGAGACAGTACGGCGGAAACGAGGGTGAGGCTGCCTTAGAGAGAGAGGAGATGGTTGAATGAGAGGGAGAAAGTGATGAAGCTCAAGAGCTGATGATAGGGTAGAAGACAGAATGGAGGGGGAAGTGAGGACAGTAAAGGGGAGATAAGGAGGGGAGGAGTGAAGGTACTGTTAAGAGGGGAAACAGTTAGGGAGTATGAAGTATTGTCTAAGGCCCTTACCTCCACCCACAAGACCTCCTGCATTTCTGAACCTATTCCCTCCCGCTGGCTTTCAGAGCCTTCCCTAGCTCTCTTACCTCAGATCCTCTCTATCTTTAATTCAAGCCTCCTGCCTGGTACTTTCCCCTCTCTGTGGAAGCACGCTCTGATCCATCCAATTCTAAAGAAGGCCTCTGTGGACCCCACCTCACCTGCTAATTGGCGTCCCATTTCTAATCTCCCGTTTTTGTCAAAGCTTCTGCAAAAGCTAGTCTTTGCTCAGCTCTCCTCGCATCTTGAAGCCTCTCTTGCCCTTCATCCCCGACAGTCCAGTTTCCTTGATGGTCCTTTCTCTCCTTAATAAGTTGTACGTTGTACGGGACCATGGCTCCTTCTCAATTGCCGTTTCCCTCGATTTGTCCACCGCTTTCGACCTTGTTGATCACCACACCCTTCTCACCCGTCTTCACAATGTTGGTATCTCTGGCACAGTTCTTCTCTGGTTTCGCTCCTTCCTCACCAACAGGTCCTTTTTGGTTCTCTCGGGATCTGTCACCTCCCCCCACCCCCAACCCCCCTTCACTGTGGTGTCCTACAGGGATCCATCCTGGTCCCACTTCTATTTAACACCTTCCTAGCCCCCCTTGCCCTTCTGGTTCAGCAATATGGTATCTCCGCATACTACTACGCGGATGATATCAACCTCCTCCACCACACGGATTCCTCTGCACCAGATATTGGCCCCCTAAACACCTGCCTGTCCTGTGTGGCCTCCTGATTATCCACGAACTACCTGCATGTTAGCCCCTCCAAAACCATGGCCATCTGGTTCACCTCTGGCTACCCTGCCCCCTCTCGCCCCCCTTCTTTCCTCTTCCCCCATTCCCATTGTCGCGTCTTTGCGCTACCTCAGTGTCACCCTTGATTTGTCCCTTTCCTTCAAAGAACACATCTCATCTGTAGTCCAGCGCTCCTTCCATACCTTGAGGCAACTCCACGCAATCCATCCTTTCCTTTCTGTTTCTTCCCTGACCACGTTGCTCCTGTCCCTTGTCATGTCACGCCTGGACTACTGCAATGTCTCCCTGGCCAGCCTCCCCCAATCCCAGCTATGCAAACTTCAGCTTGTCCAGAACACTGCCGCACGTATTCTGACTCACACCACATGCACAGATCACATTACACCTATTCTTATCCGCTTGCATTGGTTCCCAATCCCGTTCAGAATTCAGTACAAAATCCTCATCTTCATTCACAAATCAATCTACACCGGCACTCCCCTCTACCTCTCTCATTTGGTTCATCTTTATACACCCCATCCACTCCTCAGGTCCATCCACTCCAACCACATGTCTCTTCCGTCTCCATCTCAAGCCCATCTGGAGTCCACTCATTTCTCCGCCTTCTTTTTCCTCAGCCCCAGGCTTTGGAACTCACTCCCGTCTGCTGTAACCCTCTTTCATTACCTTTAAGGCCAGATTAAAGACCAATCTCTTTTGCACAGCCTTTGACCTTCCCCCTCCCCCCTGGCTCCTGCTCCCTGCTAATGCCTTGTCTGTACCCCTCCCTCTCTGAGGTAGCCCATCCTTATCTGCTGTCCTTTGCTTTACTTGTTATCTCTCTCCTATCGGATTGCTGGCATTCTGTTTCCTTTTTCAAAGCAGTATATATTTTAAACAATTGTAAACCACTCTGATACATTTAGTGTAAGCGGTATACTGTATTAAGTCCTTAATAAAGATAAAGATATTGATATTGACCTTAAGGCAATCCATGCCGGTCAGCCAGCATAGTATTTAACAATTTAATTCCTATTATCCCTTCCTGTCAACTCCATCCACTATCAGATAAACTTCATTTTATTCCTCCTCCTAAGTGGGCCTGTCTTGAATCTATTTGCATTTTGTCATTTTAAATTCTCACACCTCTTGTCTGGAATTCACTGCCAAAATATTTGAGGCTAGAATCCTCTTCAGTGAAATTTAACGCTCTTCTTAAAGCTCTATTTTCTGAAAAGCTTTTGAGGACTAATGGCTGGGGCAGATTAGTATGGGGCAGCACCAAGACGGATATTTTCTACTGTCTTTTATTTTAGTACCTTTTTTTTTTTTTACTTTTTTTCTTACTTTTAATTTAATTGATTAATACTAGATATTGTTAACCACGGTGATATACCTACAAATGGCAGTATAGTAAGCCTGTAAATAAACAAACATGGGCTAATGGTTCCTTGAGCTTGTGTTCCTGTCAGGACCTATCACTGTAGCTGCCCTTTGCCTCCCCCCAGATACTGTCAGACTATGTGGCTGCCTAGTCTGCCTGATGGCCCTGGTTGCTGACTGTAAGATTTTTGATCATATCACACCAGTCCTGTATTCCCTGCACTGACTGCTACTGTTCAAAGGATCAAATTTAAAATGTTGTAATTGTTCTTTAAAGTTCTTCGGGATCCTTTGTATTCTCCAGGTTATCTTCAAGATCTGTTGAGGTGATACCGCCCAGAACATCCTTTGCATTCTTGAAATGCCAGTTTTACTCACTGTCCTTTCTTTGAGTCATGAAAGGTCGTCAGTGACCTGTGCTTCAGCCTTTACAATTGCGAGACCTCGTTTATGTTTAATTTAGTACAGTGGAACTTGCTGCCTGAAGAATTACAAGCCAAATGTAATTTGTTGCAATTTAGAAGGCTTCATTGTTGCAATTTGTTGCAATTTAGAGGGCACAGTGGCCTCATCAGAAAAAGCAGCCACTGTCACTATTTTAGAGTTATTCCACACTCACAGCTTTAAAACAGCAATAGTGGCTGCTTTTTCTGATGCAGCAGCTTTGCCGGCGAAACTGACGGCTGTGGTCAAAAAATTTAAAGAGATTAATGGGCTTAAGAATGCTTTGTGAGCCACTGTCTTCAGACCGGGACGGAGAAGCTACAGCGCTATGAAGCTAAGTATTTGTTAATTTTGCTCCCTCTGGTTTATGTAACTGCTTGAACATTTATATTCTGCATTGTTGTTACACCGCAGTGGTTCTATTTTATTCAGCTAATTCCTGGTATATTGGATAGAATTTTTATTCTACATATACCATAAGAGGGTGATGATGACAAGAGTTGCGGCAGGTAGATGTTTATATCACCAAAAAGACTGCATGTTGAGCTTTCTGGTGTTTTAAGTTTTTTTTTAATGCTATTGCATTGTGAAAATGAGTATTTTGAAGTGAAAAGGAAAACTTTTAGTCCAATTTTTGGAGGTGACAATGAGATTGCATCCATACAGAGATTAAGGTCTCCTAGTACTATTACATTTTCACAATCTATCCTACAAGATAACAAAATTTCAGGCACAGGAGAATAATAGCTAGGCTACCAAAAGACAGTATTCTAAGCAAAGCCCCCAGGGACTCTTTGACTGTGCCAATAATTCATACCCTACAATGGGGTTCAATTCAGAAAAAGTTATAAGGGTTCTTTACTGGTTACTAACACCCCATCCCCATGTTTAACACCTCATGACCTGTGTATTGAGCATGGTTGTTGTTTTTCTTTTATTAGGTTTTAATCAGTTTTACACCAACTAAAGATTAAGACAATCAGAAAGGAAAATATACCATCATACAAGATCATCACTAAAAGGAAATAGAATCTGATATAGACCACATTACTGGGATTCGGCAGTGGAATTACAATAACCCCAAAAAATAATCAAATTGAGAAATAAGGCACAAAAGCCCACATAACAGGAGGCAAAATCTTATAACTACACTCCCCTGAAAAACTCACCCTGCCCTTCTGTCTGCAATAAATTTTTCCAAATGAGATACATCAGTAAAAATATATGAAGCACCATCATAATTTACAACACATTTACAAGGAAATCTGAGGAAGAAAGTAGCACCCAGCTGTAGGACCTGAGGCTTAAGAGCTAGAAAAAGCCTCCGCCGAAGCTGGGTGCTACGTGCAACATCCGGAAAAATATTTATACTGTGACCACAAAATTTAGACGCTTTGTATTTTAAAAAAGCTTTAAGTATTCATTGCTTAGCATCTAGAGATTTCAAAGTCACAAGGAGAGTAGCCCGAGTACTTATTACATCTGTGGAGTCCTCTAAAAAGGCCATCAGATTAGAAATTGAAGGTTCAATTACATCTAAACCCTCTTCGTCTGAGGATACCTTTTTCACTGCAGAGGAAATATAGTACATTTGAGAAAAATCAATTGAGTCACTCAAATACAAAACTTCTCTCAAATACTTATCCAGAAGAATTCTGGGAGCTAAGAGAGAAGTATGTGGAAAATTTAAAAAACGTAAATTATAAAGACGAAAAGAATTTTCCAGTGCCTCCACTTTACTATGTAGGATCAAAGAATACTTGATACCAGCCACGTTCGCAGAATGCAACGGGCTAACCTGGGATTCAAGTTTAATACGTGCTGCATCAACATAAGAAACTTTATCATCAAGCTGCTTCAAGGAAGCAACTCTTTCGAAAAAACGCATAAAGAACTTAAAGTGGAGGTCATTTTATCATCAATAGTTTTAAGGGCTCCCCAAAGATCTTTTAAGGTTACCTCAGAGTCAGGGGGAAGGTTAGGAAGTCCCAAAGAACCTCCAACCCCAGCTAACTGAACCGGTTTAGGAAAAAGTACCTCTAAGGTACTAGAACTCACTTTGTCAGGGGACTCCACAGAAGAAAAAGAAACCCCAACAGAAGGAGGAGGAGGAGGAGGGAACCTCCCTCCAGAACTGAGGGAGGCACCTTCGGGGGAAGACTGTGCAACTGGCAGTGGCACAAGATGTTTATCCATAGGACCAATGGAGAACTTATCCGTCGCAACATCCGTTGTTTTATCCCCAGCCTTTGCCTTCCGTTTCCCCATAATAAAACTAAAGGAAACCAAAAATAAAAGAAACTATACGTTAAGCTCAGACGCCGAAATGCCGCCGAAGGGGCGCCAAAAGGGCGTGTCTCGCCCCTTTGGACACACCCCTTCGGAGCACGCCCCGCGGACACGCTCCGCGGTCTCGGAGACAGCTACAATATATAGAGGGAATAGAAGGTCCTTGCTGAAGGTTGTCCCGCCGCTGCCTGCCCGATGGTAGAGGGAAGGAAGCGATTCCAGCAGCCGGTACACAGTGGCAGCAGTCTCCGGGGCTTAATAACAGACCCCCAATACCTCCAACACAGCCACACCAAATCCGCAAAGGTAGCTGTGGAGCACACAGATATAGCCAGCAGGGTCCTCCCTGGAATTAAAGTTGTCCCGCTGCTGCCTGCCCGATGGTAGATGGAAGGAAGCGATTCCAGCAGCCGGTACACAGTGGCAGCAGTCTCCGGGGCTTAATAACAGACCCCCAATACCTCCAACACAGCCACACCGAATCCGCAGAGGTAGCTGTGGAGCACACAGATATAGCCAGCAGGGTCCTCCCTGGAATTAAAGTTGTCCAGCCACTGCCTGCCCGATGGTAGAGGGAAGGAAGCAATTCCAGCAGTCGGTACACAGTGGCAGCAGTCTCCGGGGCTTAATAACAGACCCCCAATACCTCCAACACAGCCACACCGAATCCGCAGAGGTAGCTGTGGAGCACACAGATATAGCCAGCAGGGTCCTCCCTGGAATTAAAGTTGTCCCGCTGCTGCCTGCCCGATGGTAGAGGGAAGGAAGCAATTCCAGCAGCCGGTACACAATGGCAGCAGTCTCCGGGGCTTAATAACAGACCCCCAATACCTCCAACACAGCCACACCGAATCCCGAGCATGGCTGTTTTTATCTATGGGCAAAAGGGGCAGCTGCCCAGGGGCCCTGTTGTTCACAGATAAATTCAGGCCTGAGCGCAGGCTGCTGAATTGATTGGCATGTCTTTGAGACTGCTTTTGGATCCTGATTCCCCTAGTCCCCTGTTCACCTCCTATGTGTTTCCTTACCATTCCCCTAGATATATCCTAGACCCCACCTATATTGTTTATCTTGTTTAGACTGTAAGCTGTTATGAGCATGGACTGCCTTTTACTTGTCTCTGTACAGCGCTGCTTATGCCTTGTAGTGCTAAATAAATGATAAGCAATAATAGTACATTCAACTGTGTCCAGAAGGCGGATTGCAGATTGCCCTGTTGACCTGCATTTGGGCATGCTGTTTCATCGCATCAGCAGTCATGTGACATGCCTTGATTCAACTGGCTAGAGGGAACCCTCAGTGATTTGCAGGACAGCCTTTCTATACTCTGCTCTGTCCATGCATGCATGTGCAAATTGCTGGTGCCTTGTGCTGTGATCTGCAGCTTGCTTGCCTATCCTCTATACACAAGACCATCCCAACCACTAGGCAAACTAGGCAGTCACCTAGTACAGCAGCCTCTGGAGGACAGCAAAAGCAGGCCATTCAAAGCTAAATAACAGATTTTGACAGCCAGAGGGGGTGTAAAGCTTGAGGTTCACCTAGGGCTCCAACACTTTGGACCAACTCTAGGGCCGGCCCTGTCTATACAGGTGACCTCAGCAGCAGAAATACAGTCATGGTTTAATAGGACAAATCCAACATGGATATAACAAAGGGAAGCCTTGCCTCACTAATCTGCTACAATTTTATTGGCTCTCGTTTTGAAGATATTGCATGTAGTTCATTTTTGACGTTTCACCGTGTAAATTTATCCAGTAGGACATCAACAACATCCCAAATAAGCCTTGAATGATGTAATATTGCATCACATTGCATAACACCAGCATGCACACATCATCCAGAGTTGATTGCATCATTTTCTAATGCAATGCAATACTACTGCCAGACGGCTGCTGAAGCCATCTGACGTCCGCAGTGTACTATACGCAGTCGGAAAGGAAAGTAATCTGGTATTCTGTTCCGATATTAATCCGGTATTCTGTGATAACTTGAAGGTAGTTGCCCTTTTAATGGGACTGCAGCAGGGATATATAAAATACATGTGTTTCTTATGTGAGTGGGATAGCCCAGCAAGGGATTGGCACTACTTGCAGAAGGAATGGAATCACAGACAAAATGTAACAGTTGGAGAGAAGAATATCCAGCACCCAGCTTTGGTTGAGGCTCACAAAATCCTGCTACCACCCCTTCACATCAAACTAGGTTTGATGAAAAACTTTGTGAAAGCCATGGACCGCACTTCGCCAGCTTTCCGATACCTGCATGAAAAATTCCCTTGACTCAGCGAAGCAAAGATTAAAGAGGGAGTTTTTGTGGGCCCTCAGATTCGAGAGCTCTTCAAAGATGACCGGTTCAACAACTTACTGCAGGGTGATGCGAAACAAGCATGGAATGCTTTTCGCCTAGTGTCAACAAATTTTCTCGGGAATGTTAGGGCAGAAAACTACAAGGAAGTAGTAGAAGACATGCTGATGCAGTATCAGAAACTTGGCTGCAATATGTCTCAAAAGATCCATTTCCTTGATTCCCATCTCGATTTCTTTCCGGACAACTGTGGTATGGTTAGTGATGAACAGGGTGAACGTTTTCACCAGGATATCGCAACGATGGAGCAAAGATACCAAGGAAAATGGTCCACTACAATGCTGGCTGACTACTGCTGGAGACTCCCCAGAGAAGCTCCCGAACAGCTGTACAAGAGACAGGCGAAAAAATCTAAGAAGTAGTCTATGGGGTATGTTTACTAAGCAGTCTTAAAGTGCGCCCGGCGATAGTGTGCAGGCTGCCATAAAAGGAGTGGGCGTGTCGGTCTTAAAGTAGCAAAACGGGATTATCGCACGATAACGTGCGCTGTGCACATTATTGGGCGAGACGCCGCTAAGCACGTTAATGCGCGGTAATCTTAAGTAGGCGCGCAGACATGCAAACACAGAAACAGAGGTGTAGCACAATGGTTAATACACTGACTAATGGTACAGGGGTCATGAGTTTGATCCCCCAGTGTCCCTAATCCATAAGGCTGGCTTAGCCAGCAGCTTTTACGTGTAAGTATTGATTTTTGAGGCATTTTATTTGTAGTTTAATTAGTGCTGCCAGCAAACAAATGGTGGCAGTAGAGGGGACCGTAGGCCTGGAAATGCACAGCTGTCCCCCACCACTATCTGACACTCTCCAGCAGCAAGCCTCCAGCCACTGCACCCTGCAAGGTGTTCCAGCAAGACACATACTAGCTGCAGACAGTCTGCTAGCTAGTCCATAGTGCATGTCCCTGGAGGAGATGCATGTACCCAGAACTGGGATGTCAGCATATACACCAAGCACATAAGTCAGTGATTGGGCCCCAAAAGAGAACCCATAAATATCACATGAGAGAAGTACTATATAGCACTATGGGGGAACCTAGCCATGCCGTGGTCGCTGCTCAGTCAGGGTGAGAGTGACCTCCCAGCAGGACATGCTGTGGCCACCCTGTCCGTGCAAGTGGTAGCTGGCCACTACACTGTCCGAGCCATTGCCCTATGCTATGTACAGATGAATCCAGGCCAGGCCACCCTATCCTGTCTATTCCCACAGTACCTTGCTCCTCATTATGCACATTGGCAGGCCAATACTGGCAACAGTGCTAGCAGTGTGGGCTGTGGAGGGTGTTTGCAGTCACCACCCACTGGATAGACAGACACACACTCCCCACACCTATGCCAGCATTGTGCAACTACAGAGGTGTTTGGCAGCCCTGGCCACCACACCAGTCCTGGGCACAGTGCAAGCATGGCTATGGTACGCAATACTGTTGGGGTCACCCCCCAGGGTGGTAAACACTGTCAGACACAAGACCTGTAGCACACTCCACAGACATCAGAAAGGTTGCTATGATGCAGCTCACTCAGAAAATTGTACTTAACCTTGGAATTGCTATCTGCCAGTAATCATAGCAACCTTTTGATAGCTGTGTACCGTATTCCCAGGTTTAGAGTAGCATTGCTAAGGTATGCAAGTGCTAGTATTGGGAGATGCACGCAGGGCCCAACATCCTGCCTCTCCAGGAGGCATTAGATAATGGAACCTGTGGGTGCGGGTGTGTCTGCCCCTGTTAGCCGCTGCTTTAGGGCAGAGGTTCCTGACTCCAGTCCTGGTGGCCCAGACACTGTTCGGGTTTTCATGCTGTCCCTCATGCATATGCATGAGATACATCTGCATACCATGGGGGCAGCGCATAGAAATGCAGCACAGGCATCTTTATTAGAGACAGCATGGAACCTGAATGGTGTTTGGCCCTCCAGGACTGCATTTGGGAAACTCTGCTCTAGGTAATGCGCATTTTTATGGTGTCTGTGTTCTGTAGGGTAAAATGTAGGTGTTTTGGGCATGTTTACGTCATCTGCAATAAAGGTTCTGTCTGTATTAGCACGTTTTAGTAGTGGGTAAAATATGTGGACTGGGTTGGCAGGAACCACAGCTGGGACTTGAACCTGTGACCTTCTGCTTCTGAACACACTGGCTGTGTGCACCGCACCACTGTGTTGCCACAGAGACAGTGCATTCCCTGGTAATACCATGACTGTTCATCAGACAGGGCCTGTCTGTTGCAGTGCATGGTACCCACCTACACAGGGCTAGGCCACGGTCTGCTCTGGGCAGCTGCCACTGCCCCCTCCACCACCAGTATCCCTCTGCCACCATGCTGACATGCCCTTCTGCTGGTGATGCTGGTGGAGCGCAGTCTCAGGCCATCCAGTGTGCGGGTAGGCGGCTGCCTATGGTGTGGGTTCTGGTGTAGGGGTGCCTGCATAGCTGTCCACGCTTCCCCCCAGCACCGCATGCCAATGTTCCGTGCCCTTCGGGTACCTGCTGAGTACTATCCCCTGTGACACTGTGGGAAGCACACTCGTGCCCATGTTGGGCCCTCAGCAGTTGCTGTTTGGCTGCTCTACTGTTTCAGCATTCCTATGGGCCAGCTAGGCATCACCCTAGTCCGCACTGTGGGCCAGCTGCACCGCAGCATGTGCCGCCTGCAGCCCTCTGCGTCCCCTTTTCCAGCCTCTGTCCAGTTGCCTGTTCCGACATGCCTGCCCTGCTGTTGTGGAACATGTGCACGCCATAAGAAACCTGGCCAATGGAGTCGGAAACCCTGCTCAGCGCAATTACACTGTGGGCTCATTCACCTTGTATGGGGACGCAGCATAGACCCTTCCAAAATTCATATATTTTTTTGGAGATTTCTTGGGAGTGTTTTTTGATGTTTCCCATTGATATCACTATTGGCCAGCTTGGTTATTTTTATTTTTACATTTTCTTCTGTACATTTTCAAGGTTTATTTGCCCTTTTGTTCTGTGCACATGTATCACACTTATCACTTTTTGTCGGTTTCCCTGGTTTTGCTGTACATTGCTGATGGAAATGGGTTTTTTTCCCTTTAAATCAGCTCTAACGCCAGGGTTTCACTGGTGTTAGTTTTGAGCCTCGGATTTCACAGCATTAGTGTGCGGGGAACCTCTCCCCTCCCACTCTCCACCCATTGACCCCTTCTCTCCGCCCATGGGGAGCCTTCCTCCGCCCTCCAGGAGCCTTTCCCCACCTTCAGCGCTCGTTTGTGCCGCTGCGCACGTTATCGCCCGCTAAGGTACCCGTGCGCCTGATAAAATGCCATTATCGCGCGATAACGTCACAGAGCGCACATTAAGACGGTTTAGTAAACATACCCCTATGACTTGGTTTTTTACAGGTATTAACCGAAGACCTATTATATTTACTATTGACATGCATTTCGTGATGTAAACATTAATTCTTGTAGATTACAAAAAAACTAGAGCCAACTTTGCAATTTCACTGTCATATTCATGTTCAGCATATAAAAATTGATAAGAAATGACTATTTTTATTTCAGTAACATGACTTTTGTAAAAATTTATTGACCAGTGTTATCTCACATTGGATTCATGGGTTTGTACCTCTGATTATAAGAGAAATCAACCAGACAAACATAAATACTACTCCATCCAGGCAAGAGGGTAAAACTAGGACTGGATCAGCCTGTTAGCCTGTTTGGTCAAACCTGGATGAGCTGACAACCCCATGCCCTCATCCCCTGTCATGCAAAACAATACCTGCAGTGGTCTTTGAGTGCTTTATTGTCCCTAGTGGTCACCAAGTCCAGTTTCTTTTTTCCCATTTGAAAGTTGATTAACATTTTCAAATCACTACAATCCAACAATGCAATAACAATTCCATGTCCAGTTTACATCATAGGATTCATTAATACCTTTCCCATCTTGCTACCTCCCTGCCTTATTCCCTCCCTTTCCTCTCCTCCCACGCTCTTCCCCCTTTGTATAGGAAAATCGTGAACACCTATCCCTTATACACACCCTCACACCTTTGTTTCCTCCCTAACTTCGTTCAGACCTTGCAGGCCGAATCTGCTGACCGCCTCCCTTCTACTTCTCCATCCACCTCCACACCCCTCCCCACTTTTGGTCAATAGCCTCCCCTCTATCCCATTTTATCTCTATCAATTTATACATCAAATACAAGTCAACAAACATCTTACATATCTTGCTAAGCTTGGCATCCCGATTCTATTCCAATATGCAGCTATTTCACATCGAGCAGCGACAATACAGTGCTCAACCACTCCCTGCATTTTCTTCGGTACTGCATCAGCCTGCCAGTGAAGTAAGAATATAGAGGGGGACCAGGGCAATGTGCAGCCCATAATTTCTGCAATTATTGCCAAAATCTTTCCCCAGTATTGTTGAGCCAATGGGCATGCCCACCACATGTGCATCAACATGCCCTTCCCCCCACACTGTCTCTAACAATCAGCCTCATTCATGCCCTACACATTCACACTGGAGTCCAGTACAACCGGCAAAGCAATTTATAGCCGTTCTCCCATAGTGAGGTGACCACGGACAATTTTGCTGCATCTTGGACAATCACATCCCATTCATTTATCTCCCAAGTTGCCTCCAAGACTCGCTCCCATTTGATAATATAACCCAGTTTCTCGGATCCCCGCAAAGTTAACCCCATATAGATCCATGATAGAACTCCTTTCCAACCCAGATCCCCTAAACAGGGTCCTTCGAATCATCCCCTGTCTTTCCGAAGATCAAGCCATACCTCTCATCACCATAAAAAGTTGCATACTTAAAGGTAGTAATAGTGATCCCGCTCTGCCAAATGATAAAGGTCTCAAGTCCCACACTCTCTCCCAGTGTATCACCTGGGAGACCTGACTCCCACTGACGCTGCACTGCTGTTCCCAGCCCTTCCCCCTCCCCAAAACAAGCCATCAGTGGCATTATCTGTGAGCACTGCTTAATCCCCAACATTTGCTGTCAATACTGCTGCCATACTGAGAGGGTATATGCTATGAAGGGGTTACTCCTTCACCCACGCCTACCCCGCCAAACCAGACATTCCAGGGCTGCTGGTGGGAGGGCAGCCCCCTCCAATAACACCCATTGTTTTTGTCTCTCTCTGAGCCAAGAAAAACTGCCCGTAACTGGGCTGCTACATATTTTTTAAAGTTTGGGACTCCCAATCTGCCTTCTGCCTGTGCCCCCTGCAAGATTGGTGCCACAAACCTTGGGGCTCTGTTCTGCCAAATGAAGTGCTCCACTTGGTTTTGTAGGTGTTCCAGAGCCCTTGAGAGTATTGATAGTGGCAAGCAAGACCTGGAAGTGGAATAGAAAACAGAGTAGCAAAAGCATAGTGACTATTGCAATGCATCCGAACCAGGAAACATACCCCCGTCCCCATCCACTAAGCATGCCCTCCACTGATCCCAGCAGTTACCTGTAGTTCAATTCATATAGCTCCCCCAGTCGACTTCCAATTTGCACCCCCAGGTAACAAATAGATTGTTTCACCCACCGAAAGGGATACTCTTATTGCAGTCGGGCCCATTGTTCATCGGATATGGTCAAGTTCAATATTTCAGACTTGGACCAATTTATACGAAAGCCAGCTAATCGGCCATATTCCTGAATCTCCCACATAATAAAAGGTAATGATATAATCGGGCCAGTGACCGTCAAGATGATATTGTCTGCAAAAAGCAATATCCGATAATCTCTCTGCCCGACCATAATACCTCATATATCTGCACTCATCCTAACCCACACTGCTAGGGGCTCCACTGACAAAGCAAAGATAAGGAGTGATAAAGGGCACCCCTGGCAAGTACCCTGTCCCTGAGGTAAAAAGCTAGAATAACCCCCATTGACCCTGACACAGGCCTTGGGGTTTCGATATAGTGCTCTCACCCATCCCATAAAGCACGCACCAACCCCATTCAATCTAGCACTTGAAACAAGAAAAGCCAGGACATTTGATCAAACGCTTTTTTAGTGTCTAGGGATAGTAACAAGGCCGGATTCTTCATCCGTTGAGCAGACCGTACCAAATTGAGAGTTTTGTGGACATTATCCGCTACCTGTCGACCGGGTACAAATCCTGCCTGATCTTCATGGATCAGTCACCCAAGCACTCTGTTAAGATGACTCACCAAAATTTTAGCCAACAGTTTCACATCTAGATTAAGCAGAGAAATGGGGCGATAGGAAGCACAGTCCTGTGGGTCTTTCCCCTCTTTTGGTATTAGGGATATTCCCGCCCAGCCCATCATATCTGCCAATGCCTCACCCTCTCTAGGCAAGTTAAACAGATGCACCAAATGGCCTACCAAGGCCCCACCAAATATTTTATAAAAAGGAGCTGTCAGCCCATTGAGACTGGGGACCTTACCTGCCTTAAGTGCCTTAATTGCCTGCATCACTTCCGCCTCCCCAATCGCTTTGTCTAATGCCCTGCTGCTCTGTCTCTTCTAAGCATTGCAGAGGCATAAACTCTAGATAGCTAAAGATATGACCATCTGGGGGGAATAGTGCATCTGTGTAGAGGGTTTGATAAAAGGCAGCAAAGGCTGTCCTAATCTCTTGCTCCGTTCTTAATATCACCCCTCCTGCTGTTTTAATCTGCAGTATATGAGATTGCAGTTTACGGTGTTTTAATCGTTGTGCCATATATTTCTCCACCTTATTTCCCTCCTCAAAAAACTCTTGACATAGTAATTGCATGCGACTGAATAGTAGCAGCCTCCAACACATTCAATTGGGCTCAAGCTGCCAAAGCTTGTCCTGTATACTACCATCCTAGCTCTCTCGCATTGGCTTCCTCCAAACTCAATAGTCTCTATCAGAGCTGTTCTTCTTGCGCCTCTCGTTCCCTCTTTATGCTTGCTCCCCATTTGAACAGTGCTCCCCTTAACATTGCTTTGAACCCATTCCACACCACCCCCCACCCTGTCTCCCCATTGTCATTCATACACCTCACTCACAACCCATCTATCTTCTAGTAAAGATTCATTCAGTTTCCAGAATTGGGGTCCCTGTTCTCCACTCCTCACCGACAACCTCACCTCAACCGGGGCATGATCCATCCAGGTAATCACTTCCACCTCTGCTTCTCGAAGCCTCCCCAACCACTCGCATCTAACTGAGAACAGGACCCATGAACTAGAGAATAAAATGAGTACTGTCACTTACCCAGATGGTAAGAGCATCATGCATCAATCAAGCAGTGCTATTTACGCCCTGCCCCTCTCCCCGTAGCATCCCTTCCTGGGTCCCATGTCAAGATGAAGTCTTCTCCACAGATCAATATCCCCTCTCCTAACTTGGCAACTCCTTCAGCCAAGGTGTCCCAAAAAGCCTTTTGTGGCTCCCCACTGACTTAGTGTGCTTGTCCATCTTCTCCTCCACTACCTCCACGCAATTACCCAAGTCCGTCAGCTCGACCCGCAGGCTATCAATGCCTGCTACTACATCCACTCATATTTACAAGATATCTGTCTTTAAATCCTAGAACCATGCCTTGACCTCTGCTTGAAAAGCATCTTGAGGATTGGGACCTGTTGTCATGCCAGCTGCAGGGGAAGCTCCTTCTCGCTCTTGGGGCCTGGTGTCCGGAGACGCATTCCCCACGGCCTTCCCGCTCATTGCTGTCATTTTATTTTCTTGTGCTCATGGTATAGACGTGCTGGCCGCTGCCACATAAGCATCGCACCAACTTCCCCTGCTTTCCAGGTGACTTTCCATTTCTCTACTGCTATTCAGGTGGGCTTTTTCTTGCTTTATTATGTCGGGGCTAGCCAGAGCAAAGACTCATGTGGCCATCTTCAATGCTGACGTCAGCAAGTTTCACCATTTCCAATTTTAGCCACCCTGTAAAACTATCACTGTAATTATTTGACAGTAGCATTCAACAGAGTTTTTAATATGGGAGTGAAGTCTGAAGTCTACACAGGATTGGACAGAATGTAAATATATTAAAGCCTACACCTCCAGTTCTGTAACACAAATATCAAATTTCCCAACATTGAAAGATGTTTCTCTTTCCAAATCACCATACAAAAAACTATAGATATTCAAACTGTGCTATCATCTCAGGAACACGACACATTCACATTTCACTACTAGACACTTTGGGCTAGATTTATTAAGGTGCAATTTCTATGTTGACCTCATTAGCATAAACTATTTATTTATTTAACAGGTTTTTTATACTGGTTTATCATTTCAGTCAAAGCAGTTTACATAGCAACTTAAACTTGGTAAAGTACATTAAATAGGGACATTGATAACTTTGATTTTTCTGAGGCAATGCAGGGTTAAGTGACTTGCCCAAGGCCACAAGGAGTGCTAGTGGGAATTGAAGCCAGTGATCTAATCATTAGGCTACTCCTCCACTCTGTGCTACTAGTTAATAGGTTTCATTGAATAAATGGGACCTGCGATACATAATGGGGGTCATTTTAAAAGTCTTAGTCATGATTTGGGTGTCGGAAAATGTACATGCAGACGTCCAAATTATGGAGATATGACCAGAGCCATTTTACAAATGGCTTTTAAAGACGTCTCTGGTGCAGGCACCGCCAAGTAGGCAGGGAGCGTTGTGGAGGTATGTCTGAGGTGGTGCAGTGGACATAGACGTCCTCGCTTGAGTTCAGAAATATCTGTGACCCTATCCAAATTTAAACCTGCTCCAGGCATGATTAGCATCAGGAAAGTGCTAGTTTTGTCAGTAAAATATCTGGAGAGTTTAAAGGAGATAACACTCCACCATTCCCAATACGCTCCACAATCACAATGATAGCAGATTCCCTGGTCCCAGTCCACTACTCTCATCATTAGGCTATTCTTAGACATCTCTAGTCTTGAATATTATTCCAGGGATGTCTATGTAGACGACCCTGCAGATGTCAATATTGGGGCCATCTACACAGATGTCTGTGAAATCATGCCTGAACTTGGACTTGCCTGCTTTTTTTTTTGGACATTCTGGTTTGGACATCCCAGATTACACTTGAGCATCATTTGAAAAAATGTGCCTTAATCTTTGTCAATGCAGTCACACCTTTTAGTAAATCTCGTTCTGACATTGATTCTTCTGTTTCATCTTTTTTTTTTCCTTTGTCTCATCTGTCTTTTTATCTACCTGCAGTTAGATTTCATTCTTCATCCCTCCCCATCTTGTTTCTCTCTTTCCACCTTTTATTACTTATCAGCTTTCCACTTCCCACAGTTACTTCCCTAATCCTCCCATTCTGTCTCTCATTCCTTTCCCAGCCTCATATTCCCTTGTCTTTCAGCCACTTTCTATCCCCCCATGTCCACCCTCTTTACTCATTGCCTCTCTGGCCTCATCTATCTCTTCCTTTCATTAACTCACCAACCCCAGCTCCTTCTTTATCACTCATAAGAACATAAGATATGCCATACTGGGTCAGACCAAGGTCCATCAAGCCCAGTATCCTGTTTCCAACAGTGGCCAATCTAGGTCATACGTACCTAGCAGTTTCCCCAAAAGACACAGGTTCCACAATGCTTGTACTGGGTCAAGCATTGATATCCTGGGTCCCTTCTTAATAATGGTTTATGGACCTTTCCTCCAGGAACTTGTCCAAACCCTTTTTAAACCCAGCTAAACTTACAGCCTTTACTACATCCTCCGGTAACAAATTCCAGAGTTTGATTACAAGCTGAGTGAAAAAATATTTTCTTTTATTAGTCTTAAATAGTTTACCCTTAGCTTCATTGCATGTCCCCTAGTCTTTCTATATTCTGATAATGTAAACAATCGATCTACGTTTACCCGTTCCACTCCATTAATTTATAGACTTCTATCATATTTCCCCTCAACCGTCTCTTTTCCAGGTTAAAGAGCCCTAACCTTTTTAGCCTTTCTTCATAGGAATATCCTTCCATCCCCTTTACCATTTTGGTGGCTCTTCTCTGAACCTTTTCTAATAACGCTATATCCTTTTTAAGATACGGTGACCAGAATTGCACACAATATTCAATATTCATCCCCTCTCTACCTCCAGTCATAGCTGCCAACATTTAAATATGATTAGGGGTGCTAAACACAACATAAAATATCAATCTATGTATCTAATGAAGGAACTAGTTCAATACTGGGGGTGTTCAGCACACACTGTACCCACAGAGCTGGCAAACTATGCCTCCAGTCCCTTTTATTCATCTTCCTATTCTCTCTTTTACTGTTCCTATTTCTACTCCCCTCTTCTCTCTCTCTTTCACCTCCCTTCAAAAATCTGTTCCTGTCCTTTGTGTCTCACTCTCTTCATAGACCTCTGCCTCTTTATCCCCTTTCCTCAGCATTCATTGCCCCTGCTTCACCTATCTCCAACATCCATTCCTCTGCCTCTTCTCCCATGCTTCCTTATCCCCTCCTCAGGATCTGTCCACCTATCTCATCCTCTAGTATTCATTTACCCTGCCTTTCCTCCATCTTAACCTCAGAATCTATCCCTCTGCCCCAAAGGCAGATCTTTGCCTTTCCCTATGTATGCACTTGCTTCTCCCTCCCCTATAGTATCTGTCCCCCAGCATCCCCCTTCTACCATCTCCAGCCCCCAGCCCTATTCTTCCAGCCTTAGCCCCTGAGCGGACCCCAGCCCCAGCATCAGACTTAGCAGAGGTCCCCTTCTCCCACTCCTAGCATCAGATCCCTCCTCTCTCCATCTCTTAGCATCTTCCCTCCTCTCCCATCTCCAATCCCAGTGTCAGCTTTCAGCCCCTAGCCCCTTCCCACAGCTCAAGTCCCTGCATTGCACCCTCGCCCCCTTCTCCCAGTGTTAGTCACATCCCTTCTTCCCAGTCCCTAGCCTCTGCCTCTCAGCCTCCAGCATTATCCACCACCTCCGAGTGTTATACTCCAGCCCCTACATTAGCCCCCAGTCTCCGTTTCCCAGCCCCAGTCCTTGCATTATCCCCAGCCCCTTTTCCCAGTTCTAGCTTCTGCATTATCCACCAGCCTCCATATTGGTGCCTAGTCCACATATTATCTCTATGTTCCAGCCTTAGATCTTATATTATCTCCAGCAGCAGCCCTCATGTTGGTCCCCAGCCCCTTTGCATCTACCCTCCTCTCCCAGACCTATTCCAACTAGCAGCCCTCTTCTACCTTAGCAGCACTTCTAAATGTCCTATAATGCAGTGAAAGCTTCTTTTTTCAGTCCCGCTGCTCTGCCTATTCTTTTGCTCCTTGGTAATCCCACAATTAAAGTCCATAATTATCAGAATGAAGATCAAGAATACTCCAAAATATGTAGTTTCATTCTACTGGATAACCAAATTGGATGCTATTTCATCACACATTAACATAACTGGGAGAAAAAAGATCTCAGAACCTTATGAGTCATACGATCCAAATATCTCAATCCTTCTTTAGACCTGACTCTGAAACATAGTGATCCTAAAAAATCCTTCACAGTCATTATTTAATTATTCATTCTTATAGTAAACATAGAAGACCTCATAATTTCATCAATCAGCTCATAAATTATAAGCCTCGTTATTGAAAGTAAGCTTGTCTGTACAGGGCGGTGTACACAACCAGACTGTCTAATAAAACCTGAGAAAGAGTTAAATTTGTTCTGAACTTTGCCTAGAAATAAACTTCATATATTTGCTTACTAAGTAGGTGAAGAGGTACAAGTCCTGTAAGCTATGTGAAATAAGAAAAAGGGCAGCTTGTCCTCCAGCCTTTCAGTCTCAGGGATACTAGATATCAAGCAGTCAGCAGTAAACAGTTATGTCTTGGAATACATGTATGTCTCCTCATACTGACCTATGCTGATTAGAAATTGACCTATGATGTGATGAATACGTAATATCTGACGTAGAACAATAAAGTGAAATTATGCTGTATCCTCCAAAAGAGCCTTATAAATAAAGTAAACCATAGCTAATAGAGAACTTGTTTCTATTTGTTTCTCTCCGCAAAGCTTTGGTGTATTTATATATATAGAAGTGTGTGGTATTTTATTGTTGTCTCTTAGATTTCCTTCTCATTGCTTTGAGTGTGGTTTTCCGTTACTCCAAGAGCCCTGCAGTGTTGCTGGTGAGGGGGGGCGCAGAGTATCTTTTCAGTTTGTGCCATGACTCGGATTACAGATTTCTACATTCCTGGCAAGGGCAGAAGGTGTTTGTGAGTATTATATGGTGACAGCAATGGGTAATCTGTTAGGTAGACGGGATTTATCTCAGTTGCGTGAATGGCATGACAAAGCTAAGGTTTTAGCTGTTCAGAAAGGTAGCCCTTCTTATTGTATGCATGAGAAGTATGGGGATATGGCTACTAATTATATTGTACACTGGCATGCAGTGACTAAAGATAATGTGCTTCTACAGTTTCCTTTGGAGGGAACTTTTTCTATAGATAAACGTCGTTATCTGAAATGTGCTTTGCAGGCTAAACGTAAATTATGTGATGCCCGTGAAGGGCTAGTGTTTAATTGGTGGCAACGAATGGCACATGATACGAAAAATGATTTGTTTGTGTTAAAGAATGCTGGTAAAGCGAGTGAATCACAAGAGAATGATAATGAACGGGCAAGGAAATTCCCAGCCTTTCTTTCTCAAGAATATGATGCAGATGTGGCTGCATTGGTAATTGGAGCTGGAATAGTCCCAAGTGCATCCCCATCGTCTCCCCCTGTTTCTTCTGAGAGTCATGTAACTTCTGGAAGGGGGAGGATCACTCGTGCAGCTGAACTAAGAGAAGAGATAAGGAATAAACAGAAGATATTGGGGGATGCAAAGTTTGAAGATTTCAGTAATTGTAATGTTTCTCAGCTTAGAGAAGTGAATGCACTTCTTAGCCGTGAGATAGAAAGTATTGTACATATGATAGAAACCTTAAAGGGAATAGTAAGGAATAATATTTCTGCTACAAAGGAATTGGGAATTTCTAGTAAACGTATTGATAATATTGAGAAAGATCTGGATAAGCATTTTATAACCTATAAGGAAAAATGTGATCAATTATATGGTGATATAAGTTTTCTTCAGACTGTTTTATGCCAACATAATGATCCCTGTTCTGTAACTGCAAAACCTGTAGAAGAAGATATAGTACCTGCATATCCTTTTCGCGTATATCCAACAGGACCTACAGGTGCAATGACTGTACCTGCAAATTGGAGTCATAAAGAAGTATTTGATTTGGCTAAAACCTTTCCTGATTACAGTGAAAATTCAGGTAGATTTGTGTCCTTATGGTCTCAAATAATTAATAGTTATAATCCTACTTGGGCAGATCTAGATAATCTGCTCAGATCTGTTTTCATTAATCCAGCTGATTTTCATAAGGTAACTCATCCAATTAGAGATGATAATTGGGTATGGCCACAGACAGACCCTATAACAGATCTTCAAGAACAGACACAAAGAGATAGTTTTGTTCTATGTAGAGAAAAATTGTTAGAATCTCTTAAAACAGTATGTAAGCCTGTGAAGGACTGGTCAAAACTCACTTCTTTAACACAGGAAAGGGGTGAGAAAGTTACAGCTTTTCACACTAGGTGTATGCTAGCATTTAAGGATTATTCTGGCGAGACAGAAGATACACCTTCAGGATTTACTAATATTTTTGTAAATGGTTTGATTCCAAGAATAAAAGAAATTTTGGAAACTTCAATAATAGATTGGCCTGCTAGATCAGTTGATGCAATTTTGGAAGGTGTACGGTACAGTGAATTGAAATATCTCAAGGAATTGCAGGAGCAACAAGCCAGATTAGATGTAAAGAAGACTAAACTGCTTAATTTACAAATTGCATCTATGCATCCAGCCCTGAGAAGGGGGCGGGGGAGAGACAGGTTCAGAGGAAACTATGGGAATTCTCAGCGAGGCAATTCTCAGCGAGGGCGTGGACAAGCCAGAGGAATGCATGCTTGTTATACATGTGGTGAGTGTGGCCATTTACAGTGAGACTGTCCACAGAATCGGAACTTGGATGGCCAGAGAGCTGCGTGCCTTCCTCCCCCACCTGCTGAGTTCACTCCTGTATATCAATGTTTTTCTAACCCAGAAGACTGTGATTCTTGGGATGCATGACTATTATTGAATCTGAATGTAACTTCTCAGGGTGAGTTAGAAGCTAAACTGGGAGGCTCTACTGTGAAATTCATCATTGATTCGGGAGCTACTACATCTGCGCTGCGTCTACAGGATCTGCCTGAAGTTTATCAAACTCAGCTAGCACAAGCTCCAACAGTGCATTGTGAAGGCATTGAAGGTAAGATAATTCCTCACCGTAAACTTGAAGCTTTGCCTTTGCAGATTGGAGAGACTGTGTACCCTACTAACTTTCTGGTAGGAGACACATTACCAGTGAATCTTTTGGGTCGTGATTTCCTGGCTTCTCATCATGCAACTTTATCCTGGATGAGTGGAAAGTTACATTTTCAGTTGTATTCTCTCTCTGAAGTGCAGCCTCCTGCGGATGTCAAAGCTATTCACCCTGCTCTCTGAAGACTTCCATCTACTCTGTGGGCAGTTCCAGGATCCAATGTCGGATGCCTCTCAATTCCTCCTGTGAAGATTACCGTAAAACCTGGAGTACAACTTCCTAGACTCAAACAGTATCCACTATCAGCAGCTGCTATAGATGGAATTCGACCGGTAATTGAAGATTTACAGATGCAAGGTGTCATCTATCCTACTACGTCGCCATGTAATACTCCAATTCTTCCTGTACTAAAAGCTGACGGCAAGACTTATCGATTTGTGCAAGATCTGCGAGCTGTTAACAAGGTAATTTTGCCAATCTTTCCCTTGGTACCTAATCCGCATGATATCTGGACACAGGTACCTCCAGAAACTACTTGGTTTTCTGTTGTAAATTTGAGTTCTGCTTATTTTTCAGTGAAAATTAGCAAAGAAAACCAATTTTTATTTGCTTTTCATTTTGACAATCAGCAGTATACATGGACTACGCTATGCCAGGGCTACACTGACAGTCCTGCTTACTTTTCGCAGGCTCTAAGAACTGCATTATTAGATGTGAAGCTTGACCAATCCTCTTTAATTCAATATGTGGATGATTTGCTTTTATGTTCACCAAGTTATGAGATTTGTCTATCAGACTCTTTGTCTTTATTAGCTCATATTGCCAAATTAGGACTGAAGGTTAATTTGTCTAAATTGCAATTTGTATCTCAAAATGTTATTTTTCTGGGTGTTGTTCTAACTCCAGCTGGTCGTGAAATTACTTCTGCCAGATTGAAACCTATTTTATCATTGTCTTTTCCAGCGACACCAGTGTTGTTACATAGATTCCTGGGATTATTGATTTTCTGTAAACAGTGGATAGCTAATTTTTCAGACCTTACAGCTCCGCTTTACGCGTTGATTGGGAAAGAGGGTCCACAAGGTCTCATTGTACCTACATTATCACAGTGGGAAGCTTTTGTAAATTTGAAGACTGCACTAAGCTCTGCCCCATGTTTGTCTTTTCCAGACTATTCTTTAACATTCAAATTGTATGTGGCTAGTTCAGCTATATCTGCTACATGTGTGCTTTTGCAAGCATTTCCAACTGGTCGCAAGCCGATAGGATATTTTTCAAAGCGGTTTGATTCAGTGACTTTGGGACTTCCTCCATGCTTGCGCAGTTTAATATCGGTGGCATTTGCAATTGAAATTACTGATTTTTTAGTGTTACAGCACTCTCTTGAGGTATATGTGGCACATTCCGTTTCTAGGTTGCTCCATTTAACTAAAACTCAGCCTTTATCTTCCACACGTTTGTTGACTCTGGAATTGATAATTTCTCAATCTCATGTAAAAATATGTACTATGTCCATATGCAATCCATCTACGCTCCTGGAAAGAGAGAGTCAGGGCAAATGAGTAGGTGCTCCTCCTTCCTCTGCTGGTGATTTAGTTTCAAAGGGCAATTGTTTTGCAGACTAAGAAGCGCGGAAGGCTGCTCTTCAGGCATTAGTGTCACCAACGCTGCTGTATTTAAAGCCTTCTAACATGACTTTGTTCTCCCTGTCCTCTCTTTTACAGCAGTATCAAGACACTTCCCTTGAAACCAAAACTCTATGGACTTCATGGGGTGCATCCTGTGATACTCAGGGCTACTGGAAGAAGGAGCACCTACTCATTTGCCCTGACTCTTTTGTTTCCGCTTGCTCTGTTCCTGCATCATAAACTTCACTTATCCGCTGCAGCCATGACTCATGCCTTTGCGGTTTTGTGGTATCACCCGAAGTTTATTTCTGTGGCACAGGCTGTGTATGCTGCTTGCTTGGATTGTTTGCAGGCTGGCAGGGTGGGGCCCCTTCTGAAGATTGCTGCTGCTCTTCCCAGACCTTCTGGCCCATTTCTGATTTTGCAGCTTGATTTTACTGATTTGCCCTGTGCCAGAGGAGGGAGGCGGTATTTGTTGGTGATCACTTGTCTTTTCTCTGGTTGGGTGGAGGCTTATCCCACTACCAGTATGACAGCTGGGGTTGCCATAAAATTGTTGCTCACTCAGTTTATTCCTGTCTGGGGTGTACCTTTTGTTCTTTCTTCTGATCAGGGTCCGGCCTTCATTGCACGTGTCTGGGAGGATACTGAAAATTGGTTTGGTGTAAAAAGACAACTACACACACCCTATCATCCGCAAAGCTCTGGCCAAGTGGAGCGGATGAATTGGACTCTCAAAGGTTTCTTGCGCACTATGACACAGGATTGGGCTACAGATTGGACAGAAGCCCTTCCTTTTGCCCTTATGGCGGTGCGTAACTCCCCTCAGCGCACTCGAGGAGGTCTGACACCATATGAAATAGTTACTGGACGTCCAGCTACTTCTCCACATGCCTTGGCAGTTATCCCAGACCCCCAGTTGTTGCGCAGCGATATCTTAACTTATTGTGCACGATTGCATTCAGTCCTGTCTGTTTCCCCTTTATTGAAGGTGAATCCTCAACAAGATGCTCCTCCAGAATCATCACATCCAGACATGAAACCAGGGGATTGGGTCCTGATTAAGAATTTGCATCCAAAGATGCTTCTGGCTCCGAAATTCCTAGGTCCATTCCGTGTACTTCTGGTGGGATATTCAGCCTGTAAAGTGGAAGGACATTCTCATTGGATACATCTTACGCAGTGTAAGAAGGCTCCCTCACAAGATCCGGAAGATGGTTCTCCGCATCCATGATTCAAGAAATACAACGCAGACTCCTCGGACAACAATGATATTGCAGAAAAAGATTTTTATGATTTAAAGTACTTTCAGAGAGAACAATGGTGACATCACAGAAAAAGATTATTGTATTAAGTAAATTCTGAATGGACTATTCATGCAAAATGCTTTTGTTCGGTATTTATAGTATTGCTTAGACTGAGGGATGAGGTCAGTTTAGATTAGTATTTTCCTGATATATATGTAATTACCTTTAGGTACTTAACCTCTACTTCATAAACATATTGAGACTTAGAGGCTAAATATAGCTTTAGTATATATCTTCATTATATAAAGGAGAGTATTAAGAAGAGTAGGTATATTTTCAGTTTTGATTTAGTATATTTTTAAGTAATTATAGTTTTAGATATTTAAAAGTTTTGCTAAGAATGTTTTTATATCTAATCTTAGTTGTGCTGAGGCATATTAGTGGTAGCAAAGCAGTGCTGCAGTTAGAACCTTGGGAATGTTATGAGGAATATTCAAATATTTTCGAGTCACAGGTACACTCAGTGACAAAACATTTTAATTTATCAGATTGTGCAGTGTGTCTTCCATCTGTGACAGCTACTCAGCATGGATTTCTACCTAGGGTTAGGCCTAAGACCTTTGAGGAGTTTTGTGACATAGCTTTTAATCTAACTACTGTACAATGGTCTCATACAAACCCAGAACCTAGAATAGTTAGTTCTATGCCTCTACAATATCCTCCAATATGTTTTATGGCTCAGGGTAAGGGAAGAAAGGTAGGGGATACTCCATGGAATGTTTGTAGAATAGTAATGCTGCATAATTCTTCTATCTGGTATAAGAAATCCCATGTAGGAAACTCTTATATTTCAGTAGTACAATTAATGTCAGTTCAAGGGAACCAGGTGCATGATTATGAATTACTACAATATAATAGTTCTGGCTACCCTTTGAATGACTCTAGTTCAGACCTAAACATACCTAACTGGAGTTTCCCTTTACTAGGGTATTATCATCCCTGGAAACATAATTTGTCTGGAGGGCTTAATGAAATGGACATGACTCAGTGGGCTTTGAATAATTGTATCCAGAATATATCTTGTCCCCAGAATTTGACAATCTGGGAAGATGGCTTAGTGGCTTTAGAAGGAGATTATTTTGTGTGTGGTACGTTTGCGTATACAGAGCTTCCCAAAGGTTGGTCAGGTACCTGTTATATAGCCCAATTAGATACCCCGTGGTGATTTGTACCTTACCAGAACATTACTTTATTATCAACCCTGAACAATTCTTTTAGAAGAAAAAGGGATGTTTCTTCACAGGATAAGGCCATAGAGGCTGCTCAACAACTGGTAGACACTACAAAACCTTTAACTAAATCTCAAATAGATGCATTCACAGGTACTGTGTGGCTTTCAACCTTTGGAGCTATAGCACCCACCAGAGAATATGGTACCCAGATTATGCGGCTACAGGCAGTTGTTGAACTTACAGCCCTGGATCTCACTGAGGCAATTTGTGTATTGCAAGGTGCAGTGAACAAAGTGTCAGTTTATGCAGCCCAGAACCGAATGGCTTTAGACTATCTCCTAGCAAAGGAAAATGGTGTGTGTGGAGTAATAGTTGGTTTTTGTTGTAGTATGCTTGATAATAATGGAAAAATAGTAAAAGGCCTATTAGATAAAGTTAGAAACCGTACTTTTGTTTCAAGTGATAGTTATGTAAGTTCTTTTTCAGATCTATTTGATTCTGTTTCTTCATTTTGGAATTCATTATCCAGGCCTTTGCAAGGCATGTTAGCATCATTACTTGGCTTTTTGGGGATTCTCATTTTAGGAGTATTAATTCTCTGTGTAATATCAGCCTGCTGTAAAAAATCAGTGGAATCACTGACCCCTACAATGATGTTACAGATTGACCCAGAATCTAGTTTTAATTCCACTTTAATGGCAATGTCTGAGTTTCCTTACTTTGGGAATGATTCTTTACAGAATCAGAGGAGGGACTGAAAGTAAGCTTGTCTGTACAGGGCAGTGTACACAACCAGACTGTCTAATAAAACCTGAGAAAGAGTTAAATTTGTTCAGAACTTTGCCTAGAAATAAACTTCATATATTTGCTTACTAAGTAGGTGAAGAGGTACAAGTCCTGTAAGCTATGTGAAATAAGAAAAGGGGCAGCTTATCTCCAGCCTTTCAGTCTCACGGATACTAGATATCAAGCAGTCAGCAGTAAACAGTTATGTCTTGGAATACATGTATGTCTCCTCATACTGACCTATGCTGATTAGAAATTGACCTATGATGTGATGAATACGTAATACCTGACGTAGAACAATAAAGTGAAATTATGCTGTAGCCTCCAAAAGAGCCTTATAAA
The DNA here is from genome assembly GCA_033557465.1 of Ichthyophis bannanicus. Taxonomy (NCBI): domain Eukaryota; kingdom Metazoa; phylum Chordata; class Amphibia; order Gymnophiona; family Ichthyophiidae; genus Ichthyophis; species Ichthyophis bannanicus. Next base: position 739,179,764 of record CM066033.1, read on the forward strand.
TAAAGTAAACCATAGCTAATAGTTAGAGTAAACAAAGAGAACTTGTTTCTATTTGTTTCTCTCCGCAAAGCTTTGGTGTATCTATATATATAGAAGTGTGTGGTATTTTATTGCTGTCTCTTAGATTTCCTTCTCATTGCTTTGAGTGTGGTTTTCCGTTACTCCAAGAGCCCTGCAGTGTTGCTGGCGAGGGGGGCGCAGAGTATCTTTTCAGTTATATAAGCATTTTCATTACACTTAACTTCGATTAGGTATCCCCTTTTGTCTGATGTTATATTTTGTACCTGACACCACCCTAGACATCTAAATAGCATTTTGCATACGTTTCTTCAGGGGTCACCCAGCTTTAGGGTCCAAATCTTGTTCTTTATATTGGTTTCTACAAAAAAACATCTCCACATCAATTACTCTGGCCTTATAATGTCCATAAATAATAACCGCATTCTATGTACTATCAATCTGCAGTTCACAGCTAACACCCATTAATGTGACTCAACTCCAAAAGTATATCTATCAATGCTTAAATCTAAAACTAATAACAAAAAGAAAAATCCCTAAACCAACTTACTGGCATCTGGACCGCAGCCTCGTTAACCAACCGTACATATTCTCAAAACCAGTTTTCACAAAAACGCCGCAGATGCGAAAAGATAACCTACCTTTCAACCAATCATATGCCATTATTAACCCCTCCCATCTTACATAACCATAACTTCCATTCATCCACATTCAAGTTAAGTGTAATAAAAATGCTTATATAATAAGGCTTATAAATTATGAGTTCATTGATGAAATTATGAGATATTATATGTTTACTGTAAGAATGAATATTTCAATAATGACTGCGGGGTTTTTTTAGGATCACTGATGTTCCAGAGTCAGGTCTAAAGAAAGATTAAGATATTTGGACCATATGACTCGTAAGGTTCTGAGATCCTTTTTCTCCCAATTATGTTAATGTGTGATGAAATAGCATCCAGGTTGGTTATTCAGTAGAATGAAGCTACATATTTTGGAGTACTCTTTAGCACTGACACTACCGAAAATGGATGGAAAGTACTTCCTGTTTCTTGCATAACACTCCTGCAGCTCTGCCTGTTCTGCCTTTGACCGCCAGTACTGCTGAAATAAGAGGGAAACTACAAAATCAGAAAGAAATTACTTCCAGTGTCATGCAAGAAACAGGAAGTACTTTCCATTCATTTTCAGTGGTGCCAGTGTCCAGTGGCAGAAAAGAGCAGGCAGAACATCAGGTGTACAAATAAACAAGCTCCCATGGCTTTGTGGGATGTTTAAATGTGATGGCCAGGACCAGAGAGGAACAAGACAGAGCGGCAGAGTGGGACCTGAAAGCCCAGCGGCGGCAATGGCTTGAGTAAGAAGGGACTGTTGGAAATAGTCTGAGACAGGAGCGGGGCCTCCTTCTCAGCGGGGCCCTGTGCAAAAAACATGCCGGAGCATGCCTAGGGTTGGCCCTGGGTACAGCAGCATCCATCATACATACCATTCCTAGTCCTGATCCTCAACTGAACAGTCATGGCCTCACAGTGCAGCAGGAGCTCACTGTGAGTAGCCTGGTTGTTATGAAAGTCCCTTGCCCAGCTCAGTTCATCTCTGTGAATGCCAGATCACAGAGCTCATGCAACTCAAGATAGGGGACTGGTTCCTGAAAAGTGAAGAACCCAGTGACAGCATCAGGTGAAAAAGGAGGTGAACAGGAACAGGCAACAGGAACTTTGGGATTGGGAGGAAATAGTGGGCAGCTTCAGGTGGGGAGCGAAAAATAGGAACTTGAAGTAAGATGTCTTGTCAGGGTAAAGAAGAACAGGGGTTTGGGAATTAAGGGAAGGAATGTAAGTAGAGACTAGGATATTTAGTGGGAGAGCAGGAATTCATGGATTAAAGAGAAGGGAAGAGCAAGGATTGGGCAATGGGATAGGGATGGGGGCTGGGAAAAATAAAAGGGGCCCATCTTTAAAAGTTTGCTCAGGGCCCTATAAGTGGTTAAAGCATTCCTGATATTAAAAGGCAGACGGCTGGTTCAAGATGAGAGTGCTGGCCTCAATAAGCCACGTTTCCATGATTGGTTGGTTCTCTTTCTTTCAAGATAGGCTGGACAGCTGTCTGGGCTGGCCCTCTCTCTCCCTGAATGAGCTGGCTAGGCTATCAAGTGGGCTGAGTTCACTAATCTGGATGGGATAGCAAATGGGCTGTGCTGGACTGTTCTGTCTTTTGCTGGCACTCTTTTGCTCTGTCCAGGCTAGTGGGATAGCAGATTTTTAAATGCACTCTGAGCCAGCTTCTGAATAGGTTGTGGCATCATTCACATAATTTCTGGCTCCCACCCATGCAGCAATTGCAGCAAAGGAAACTGAAAAAGATACAAGGGAAGTCACAACCTGCACTGTCAACTGAAATGATATTTGATCCACATGGCTGCAGGTTTCCTCTCCTGACTTCAAAGTACAGCCTGGCAATGCTCTTTTGGTTTTGTGCCTCAAGTGCTCACCCATCTTGCCCACTCCATCTGACGTGCCTGGAGAGGAACCTAAGAAGAAATAGTGAGGAATCTGAGGAGAAGGAGAAGACAAGGATGAACCTAAGGAGGTGGAGAAGGGATGATAGAGATAAAGCTAAGAAAAAGATAGGGAGAGATAGTGAGTATTCTGGTAGGGAAGGAGAAGATGGAAAAAAATGTTGGAAGAAACAATGAAAGGTGATTGGGAAAAGAATACATACTAAAGATGGATGGGAGGAGAGTAGGGGAATATAGAAGAACTTGAAAGAGAAGATAGAAACTGGAGGAGATAAATGGAAAGGAACATTTGGAGGAAGGAATGAAAGATCCCTGACAGAGAAGGGAAGCAGAAAGAAACCTAAGAGTGAAAGGAGAGATGGCGTACTGTGATAATGAGGCACTATATCATGAACATCCCATTTTAAAATCTTACCCATGTGCATTATGTATGAAATTCAGTCTGATTTCTTTATCAGTGAATGGCCACTTTCCAATACAGGCAATTGTGCATTCTGCTCTTGATTAAGCAAGACATAAGACAATTTCTTTAAAAGACAGGGCAGTTCTATTCAAAACAGGCCAACTAAATCCCATCCTCAGGCAATGTACTGCTAACGAAGCTGAAGATCCTTTTGAAGGACAAGCTGTGAATACAAGATGAAAATCTAATGCACTGGGAAACATCATTGATATGTAAAATAAAATGCCAGGGATCCTGCTTTTTGACTAGAGAGAGAATGTGAGATTACGATATATCTGAGGAAATGTGTATGTCCTGAACCTGGACGCCTCAATTCCCTCTCCATGACCTATCTAAAATAGGTCTTCAAGTAACATAGTAACGTGGAGCCCGATCCCATAAGGGGCACGTCTGGGCCATCTGGATGGCCAAGCACAGGATAGGCCGGTCTGCACCCAATTCTGCATTGCGGGGGAAGATGCTCCCATGAATGCAGGATCGAGCACCGAGATGCTCCAGCGTGCTCCTGCATTGGTCATGGGGAACATCCAAACCGAACACAGCTAGGCCTCTCCATGCTCCCACTGGTGTGCTGGTTCCATGGCATCCTGTCACCATGGCACCATGATGCCCAGCAGGAGCACCGATGGCCCCACCCCCACCAGACCATGTTTCCCCACTGCCTGACCCTCGGTGGGACTGTCAGGGCCAAGATCAGAGGGTGGGAACTCACCTCCTGCGACTTTGTTGCTTCTGCGGGGGCTGTTGGGCCAGAAAGCATGGGCACCTCATGCTTATTCCACCTCCAAGGTGGAATAAACAGGGCGTCCTCCTGGTGATCCCAAACATACAAGGCCATGACCTGCATCAGCCCTTTACATATGGGTGCATTCCCTGCCCATGCTCTCCCGACTCTCCACCCTTGTGCTGCCCCATCTCGATCTCCTCGCACAGAGCCTCTGTACATTCAGGACTAGCGGGGCTGCACATCCCACTAAGACATATAGCCCTGCTATTTGCCATATAGAATCTGATCCATAGTAAATTACAGCAAATAAAGATCAGCATGTCCCATCTAGCCTGCTCAGTGAGATTGTTAGAGCTGTAACTGTCACTCTGTGCAGACTGCCCCAGCCCCACACTTTTATGAAGTTAAAGTCATTTAAATTTTGTTTATTCCATGCCTTTTTGAATTCTGTCACTGTTCTGTCCCCATTACCTCCACCGGGAGGGCATTCCAGCATCCACCATCCTTTCCATGAAAAAATATTCCTAACATTACTCCTGATGTTAAAATGTACTTTCAGCTTCATTTAATGCTTTATGGTTCTATAGTTTCCCCATCTTTGGAAAAGATTTGTTTGTTCATTAATATCTTTCAGGTATTCAAATGTCTGTATCATATCTCTTCTTTCCCCCACTTTCCTCCAGGATATACATTTTCAGATCTTCAAGTCTCTTCTCATATGTCTTCTGATGCAGATTCCACCCCATTTTAGTTGTCTTCCTCTGAACCACTTAAAGTATTTTTATAACCTTAGTGAGATATGGCCTCCAAAACTAAACACAGTACTCCAAGTGAGGCTTCACCAATGATCTGTACAGGGGAATTATTAACATCTCCTTTCTGCAGGTTAAGCCCTTCTCTATGCAGTCTAGCATCTGTCTGGCCTTGACCTTTGCCTTGTCACATTGTTTTGCCAACTTGAGATCCTCCAACACTATCACCCTGAGGTTCCTCTCTTGGTCCATGCACATCAGCCTCTCTCTCCCTATTACTTAGAGCTCCTTTGGATTTCTACACCCTAAGTGTATCACTCCGCACTTCTCAGGTTAAATCTTAATTGGCATCCATTAGACCATTCTTCTAATTTTTGTAGATCACTTCTCATGTTCTATATTCCTTCCAGGGTGTCCATTCTGTTGAAAGTCTTTGTGTTATCTCTTGAAAAGGCAAACTTTTCCTTCCAATCCTTTGGCAATATCACTTAGAAAGATACTAAACAGAGGCCGATTCTTGAGGCACTTCTCTACTCGCATTTTATTTTTATTTTATTTATTTATTTAACAGTATTTCTAAACCGCCTTATCTTAATAATCAAGGTGGTATCACAGCAAGCAATCAGGTAAAGTGTGTGTGTTGTACATGCAGTGAGGATAAAACTTAGTTGTGTGAGGGATGTGTTGGGTGCTTGATTTGTTTGAGCTATATACAGGGTGGGCTATTTACAGTGGTGCTAGAATCATATTTTATATATATTCAGTTGTTTGGGAGGATTGGAGTGCTGTTATCCATTCTCTTAGGTTATGTGATGTGACCATAGTGCTCTATGAACAGGATGGTTTTCAGTTGTTTTCTGAAGTCTTTGAGGTCTGGAGTTGCCCTTAGATCGTCCGGTAGATTGTTCCATATTGTTGGAGCAGCCATGGAGAGAGCTCTGTCTGTTGTGTCCTTGCGTGTGTGCTTGTACTCATTTGGGGTGCTGACTCGGTTGCGTGTTTGACTTCTTCTGGGACGTGCGCTGGTCTCCGGTTGTATGAGCAGGTGTAGGCTGTTGGCTGATGTGTGTTCTTTTATCTTAAATAGGTTTATGATAGTCTTGTATCTGATGCGAGCAATGATTGGGAGCCAGTGTAAGTCCTTTAGTGTAGGTGTGATGTGCTCCTGCCTTGCGGCTCCGGATATGATTCGAGCTGCAGTGTTTTGTGCCAGCTGTAGTGGTTTGAGAGCTTGTTTTGGTAGTCCGAGGTATATCGGATTGCAGAAGTCCAGTATTGGGGTTATCAGTGCTTGACAGACTGTACGGAAGTGTTCTGGAGCGAGGAGTGGTTTCAGTCTCCTGATGATTCGCATCCTGTAATATGCTTTTTGGATTGTTTTGTCTATGTGTGGTTTGAGGTTGAGTTTACTGTCCAGAGTAACCCCAAGGTATCTCACCTCCGATCTTATCGGTATCGTGGTGCTTTGTATCTTTATGTTTGGTGGGTGTGTGAAGCTTTGGTTTCGAGTGATGATTAAAGCTTCAGTCTTGTTGTAGTTTATAGCTAGATTGTTGTTTTGGCACCACTTCGCCATTTGGGTAAGGCAGTCTGCTATCTTAGAGAAGTCCGGGTTTTCGATTGATATCGGGGAGTATACCATTATATCGTCTGCGTATATTGTGTATTGGATGTTGTTCTCTTTCATAATGTTGCATATTGGTTGGATGTAGATGTTAAAAAGGAGTGCTGAGAGTGCGGATCCTTGTGGTACTCCTTGTTGGACGTTTATGGGCCGGGAGGTGTCCTGTCCCACCTTGACCTGTAGCTGTCTTTCTGTTAGGTACGAGTGGAACCATTTTAGAGTGGTACCGTGTATACCAGTGTTCTTCAGTCTCTCCAGGAGTATATTGTGATCAACTGTGTCGAACGCTGAGGAGATGTCGATGAAGATCATTATAATTCCATTCCTGATGTCGTCAATTATTCTTATGATGCTGTCGAAGAGGTAGATCAGGAGAGTTTCGACTCCATGGTTGGGACGAAATCCGTGTTGGTTGTCGTCGAGAGTTCCGTGTTCGTCAATGTGTTCCTGAAGTTGTAGTTGAACCGTCTTTTCGATTATTTTTGCGAGGAAGGGTATGCTGGAGATTGGTCGGTATGCTGCTGGGTCCTTTTTGTCGAGAGAAGTTTTCTTTGTGATTGGTCTTACTGAGGCAAGCTTTAATTGCTGTGGCATGAGTCCTTGAGTTAGTGAGTTGTGTACCATTTTATGAATGTTTGGTATGAGGCTTGCTTTGGTGGCTTTGACCCATGACACTGGGCAAGGGTCTGTAGGAGCAGTGCTTGTGTTGATTGTGGAGATGATGTCTGATATCTGCTCTTTTGAGGGTGAGTGGAATGTGCCCCAGGTTTTGGGGTGGACGTTCGTTCTGTTGGTTCTACTGGGTGTTGAGCGCTCTGTGGAGTGAAATTTGTCTTTGATGTGGTCGGCGAATATCTGTGGATCCACTTGTATTTCTCTTTCTGCTGCTTGCTCTTTTGTCAGGGTTTTTACTATTTCGAAAAGTTCTCTGGGTTTGTTGATGGAAGAATTTATCAGGTTTGTGTGGAATTCTCTCTTTGATTGGTTGATGTGTTCATTGTATTGTTTTTGCTTTGTTAGGTAAAGATGTTGGTCGGAAGTAGTTTTGTTTTTTCTCCATCTCCGTTCAATTTTCCTGAGCTCCCTCTTTTCCTGTCGTATTTTTGCTGAGTACCATGGTTTGTTTTGTCTCTTGTTGTGGTGTTGTTTCTTGGTCCTGTCAACGGATGGTTTGGCGGCGTTAGCTAGGACATTGTTCCAGTTGGAAACTTGTTCCTCCAGGTCCTCTGAGTCAATGTTCAAGTGTTGTATTGTGTCCTGGATGAATTCGTCCTTGTCAAAGGACTTGAATCGTCTTTGTGTGTGTGGGAAGTTCGCTCTTTCGCTTGTCCAGTCTTCTTGTGATTGCAGATTTGTCTCGATTAAGTAATGGTCAGACCATGGTACTGGGGTGATGGTGGGTGTAGAGATTAGGTCTCTTGAAGTTAGGTAGTTTGATGCGAAGATGAGGTCTGGGGATGATCCTAGTCTGTGTGTTGGTGCATTGACTATCTGTGTGAATTGAAGTGATGACATTGCCTGAAGGAAGGCCTCTGCATCTTTTGTATTGGCGGACTTGAGGTTGAAGTCTCCGATTAGTAGTGCTGGTTTGTTGTTTGACGTTATGGCACAGGCTTCTTCGAGTATGAAGGCTAGTTCGTCGGGTGGAGCACGGGGTGCTCTGTAGGTTAGGCAGATTGCAATATTCTTGTTCTTGATGCTAATTGTGTTACACTGCTTTGTATCTGTGAGATTCAGTGTCTTGAACTTGAGTTCTGTTTTTGCTATTATTAGGACTCCTCCTCCACGCTTGTGGATGCGTGGGCAGTTGTATGCTGAGTAGTTGTTCGGTACTAGTTGGTTGAGTAGTACACTGTCGGTAGGGTTGAGCCATGTCTCTGTGATGCATATTATGTCTGGCTGTCGCTCTTCAATGTGGTCTACCAGAGTGTGTATCTTGTTGCAGATGGATCTGGCGTTTATGAGCTCAATTGATGTTTTCTTTGTGGAAGAGGTTGTTGCGACGTGTGCTTCCTTAGGGCCGGTGTTGGGGTTTGATTTGTGTCTGTTTTGTCTCTTTGTTTGGGAGGTTGCGAGTGTCTCTTTGTGTGTGTGTTGTGGACCGAGATATGGCAGTGCAGTTGGTGGGTACCATGGTGTGTTTGTTTGGGTGTAGTGGGGGTGTGTAGTTGGTGGGAGGAGTTGTGTGACTAGTAGGTATAGTGGGAGGAAGTATGTGGTGTGCATGTTGATAGCTTGTGATGTTCTGATAGGGCGACGCCTGTGTCCTTAGGTTTTCGTCTGTTGTTTGCTTTTTTGAGGAGAGCTGTACTTGTTGCAGGGGCTTGTCCTGGGGATGTGAAGTTGTATCTGTTGCGGTGCGGGAGCCTGTCCCGTGGAGGGAGCCTGTCCCTTGGATGTGAAGCTGTATCTGTTGCGGTGCGGGAGCCTGTCCCGTGGAGGGAGCCTGTCCCTTGGATGTGGAGCTGGATCTGATGCGGTGCGGGAGCCTGTCCCGTGGAGGGAGCCTGTCCCGTGGATGTGGAGCTGGATCTGTGGCGGACGGCTTGGTGCGGGAGCCTGTCCCGTGGAGGGAGCCTGTCCCGTGTGTGTGGAGCTGGATCTGTGTTGGTCGCCTTGGTGCGGGGGCCTGTCCCGTGGATGTGGAGCTGGGTCTGTCGCGGTGCGGGAGCCTGTCCCGTGGAGGGAGCCTGTCCCGTGGATGTGGAGCTGGATCTGTGGCGGTCGTCTTGGTGCGGGGGCCTGTCCCGTGGATGTGATGCTGGATCTGTCGCGGTGCGGGAGCCTGTCCCGTGGAGGGAGCCTGTCCCGTGGAGGTGGAGCCGGATCTGTGGTGGTCGCCCTGTTGCGGGGGTCTGTCCCGTGGATGTGGAGCTGGGTTTGTCGCGGTGCGGGAGCCTGTCCCGTGGAGGGAGCCTGTTTCGTGTGTGTGCAGCTGGATCTGTTGATGAACTCTTGGTCTGACCCACTATGGTACATCCCAAGTCCCTATGTTCTTATCTAGCTAAAGATGACATTGCTCTAACATAGCATCAGCACTGGCATATCTCTGGGTTTAAGGTATCAATCTGGACAAACATGGTAATACCAAATATGGCCTATAAACGATGGTGGTTAACAACACTGGCATATCCCTGGGTTTACAGTATCGATCTGGACAAACATGGTAATACCTAATATGGCCTGTAAACGCTGGAAGCTAACAACAGTATCCAGAGGGAACTAGTCACTAGAGTGCCCAACACTGATCTTGGATTCTAGTCCCAAACATGAATTTCTACCCTTTAAATTAGTATTTTTATGAGAGGCAGGAGGATAATCCTAGCTGTAGAGAGTGGTGCTGCTGCAATCAGATGATTTAAACAGAACTATACATTCAATTATTGTTAGGAGTGCAGTTAATTCGGCAAACTAGAAAATACCTTACCACTAACAGGAAATGGTTAATAGCGACCTCAGGGTACACCAACTCCAATTACTCTATCTAACTACAATTAAAGTCGATTAAATAACTATTTGTAAATCCTGTAAATATATATGTAAATAGTTCAAAATATGTAAATAGTTAAATTGTTATTTAACAAATTTACCATATTTAGTCCAATCATGTTTAATGTATTTAGCAAAATTGTACCTAGTTAATTAATGTTTCATGTATTTAGCAAAATTGTACCTAGTTAATTAATGTTTCATGTAAAACAGACCTGTTAATCTGTTCATTCCTTGTTCACTGTAAACCGCACCTGATCTGTGGAAGGTAGCGGTATATAAGCAACTGTTAAATAAATAAATAAATAAAAATAAGTAATGAAGCAGTGTTGATAGTTTAAAAATCACTCAAATGAGTGTGACTTACGTGCCCCAGAGTTTCAGCTCTTTAGGCAGTTCGGCGTCTTCGGAGTTGGTATTCTGCGTTTCCACTGTGAGTTGGTGGATTGTCAGTTCCTTGATTGTACGCGAGCTCGACCCCGAGGGAGCTCAGCTGTACCAAGAGGGAGGTGTAGTCTCAGCGTCGTTTTTTTTGTTATGTTTCTGTGACGATCTTGGGGGTGCCTTTGCCTAAGGGCCGTGCCAAAGGGCCCTCTTGCGCGGCCCTCAGGCGTGGGCCCGCAAGGCGCGGGTGCGCCTGTGGCGTTCTCCTTTTAAATGGAGAGCTGTGCCCCGATTGGGTAGAGATGCTCTGAGACACGCTGCTGGAGGGGTGGAGCCAAAAAGCAGCTTCCCCCGAAGAGCTCTTTTGTGTGCAGCAAGGTCTTTTGTAGCTGGCTTGCTCTTTTCTTGCCGCCGATCTTCTGGAGCAGGGCAGGCTCCCTTCGATGAGGCTTCGACTCGGGTAGATGGCTCAGCTCCTCCTGGAGCTAAGCAGAGCAAGAGAGGATCCTGTGCCTGTGGCTTCTCCTTTTAAATGGAGAGCTGTGCCCCGATTGGGTAGAGATGCTCTGAGACACGCTGCTGGAGGGGTGGAGCCAAAAGCAGCTTCCCCCGAAGAGCTCTTTTGTGTGCAGCAAGGTCTTTTGTAGCTGGCTTGCTCTTTTCTTGCCGCCGATCTTCTGGAGCAGGGCAGGCTCCCTTCGATGAGGCTTCGCCTCGGGTAGATGGCTCAGCTCCTCCTGGAGCTAAGCAGAGCAAGAGAGGATCCTGTGCCTGTGGCTTCTCCTTTTAAATGGAGAGCTGTGCCCCGATTGGGTAGAGATGCTCTGAGACACGCTGCTGGAGGGGTGGAGCCAAAAAGCAGCTTCCCCCGAAGAGCTCTTTTGTGTGCAGCAAGGTCTTTTGTAGCTGGCTTGCTCTTTTCTTGCCGCCGATCTTCTGGAGCAGGGCAGGCTCCCTTCGATGAGGCTTCGACTCGGGTAGATGGCTCAGCTCCTCCTGGAGCTAAGCAGAGCATTCATTTTACCACTCTGTCATCTGTTGGTAAACCAGTTTCTAATCCAATTCACCACCCTGGGTCCTAACTTCAGGCTGCTCAGTGAGGAAGAGTATCAAAGGCTTTGCTGAAATCCAAGTAGACAACATGTAGTGCATGCTCTCAATTTAGTTCTCTGGCCACCCAGTCAAAGAAATCAATCAAATTTGCTTGGCATGTTGTTTTGGGTCTTCCATCCCATTGGACAACAGTAGCATCTCCATTATTTTTCCAACCACCAAGATGAGACTTACCAGCCTGTAGTTTCCCACCTCTTCTCTAGTACCATTTTTATGAAGAGGAAATATATAAGCCCTTCTCTAAACCAATGGAACCATCCTCATTTCTAAGAATCTTTTGAACACATCCTTAAAAGAATCTGCTGGAACATCTCTGAGCTCTCTCAGTATTCTGGGTTATATCTCATCTAGCCCCATGGCTTTGCCCACTTTCAGTTTTTCAAGTTTATTTATTTTATTTACTGGATTTAACTTTTTTAAATATTGTCTTTCTACTAGTCAAGACAGTTTACAGAGAACTCGGTGCTCACAAACGAGTTAACTTAATAATTGGTGAGAATTACATAAAATTCGGGTAGTTAAAAGAAGTGAGGATTGGAATGTGTGCAGGTGGGTGAATGGTGTGGTATCTATTACATTCTTGTGTACTTTTGTGAACTCTAATCCTTCTCCAGGATTTTATTCTGTGAACACAGAACAAAAGTACTTGTTTAGAATTTCTGTTTATTCCTTGTCACTCTCCATACAGTTGTCCCCAAATCTTTCAGTCTTATAATCCCATTTCTGGCCTTCCTCCTCTCCCCAATGTACCTGACAAAAGTTTTCTAATCTCACTTTATTTATATCTTTAGCCATTTTTACTTCTGCCCATGCCTTTGCCTCCTCCTTTCTTTCTTTATCTCTTTGAGGTTTATCCGGTATTCTTTTCGCTGTTCCTCTTCTTGAGAGGTTCCGAATGTTGTGAATGCTACTTTTATTGCCTTTATTTGTGTAGCCACTTCCTTGGAGAATCATAATGATTTTCTTTTTCTCTTGTTTTTATTTACTTTCCTCACATAAAGATCTGTTGCTATTTTTATAGCTCCTTTCAACTTGGCCCACTGGCTTTCCACTTCCCTTATCTCTCCCTATCCTGCCAACTCCTCCTTCAGGTATGTCTCCATTTTACTATAGTCAGCATGTTTGAAATCCAGTCCTTTGAGTTTTATGTATCTGCTTTAGCTCTTACATCAAACCTTACTGTGTGATGAGCACTGTTGGCCAGATTGACACCCATCCACATTCTCCATTTCTGAGTACTAGATCCAGCATCACTCCTTTCCTTATGGATTACATCACCATTTGTCTGAGCACAGCACTTTGAAAGGTACAGTAGATGATTTTAATGACAAGTTAACAGATCTGCAATTTAAGTTTTAAGTTCTAGCTGTGCTAGATGCCCTGACAATATACTTGGGCAACAAATTCCACAGTTTGAATGTTTTATACAAAGCATAGTTACTCACCTGTAATAGGTGTTCTCTGGTGACAGCAGGAATCAGTCCTCACATATGGATGATGTCAGCATCAATAGAGCCCAGGTGGATTCACTCCCCAGCTTTCAAAGAAAGCCTTTGGGAGTTAGATTGCACATGTGTAGTTACCTTCCTGCTCAAGGGTGCCATCTTACCTCAGTATGATGACATAGCTTAATCAAGCATAAAAAAGAAAAACAACTCCATGGGGAGGAGGGAGGATTGTGAGGACTGGTTCCTCCTGTCCCTGGAGAACACTTGTTACAGATGAGTAAATATGCTTTCTCCGGAAACAAGCAGGAAGTCAGTCCTCATATATGGGACTCCCAAGCTACAGGCTACTGAAAAAACCTGTAGGAGCTATGGGCGACCCAAAGGGTAAATCATGAAGGACAGTAAGGAGCACTGAATGGCTTGATGTCCAGTCATGCAGCCCAGCACTGACGATGGAATCACCTCTCCTGTAGCCTGGACACAAAGGGCCGGAGGGAAGGAGTTGCACTATTCCCCAAAGAGATGACGAAGTACTGCCTAGCCGAAGGTGCTATTGCACCATGAATTCTCTTCTAAGCAGCAGTGGGCTGTGAGGCATGGACCAAAGACCAGATGTCCTGCAGTGGGACAGAGCACAGGAGAGCCACCGAGGCTGCCATGGCATGCACATTATGCACAGTAACATGATACTCCAGGGAGAGTCCAGCCTGCTCATAGGTGAAAGATATGCAGTCTGCCACGCAGGTAGACAGGGTACACTTAGAGACCGCAAACCTGAGCCTATTGATGCCATAAGAGATGAACAGTTGTGATGAGCAGTGATGGGGCTGTGTCCTCTGAAGGAAGAAGGACAGTGCCCTCTTGCAATCCAGGGTGTGTAGCAAGGCCTCTGCTCAGGATGTGTAAGGCCTGGGGAAGAAGATGGGAAGGACCACTTCCTGGTTCATGTGAAAAGCAGATACCTTTGGCAGGAATTTCAAGTGAGACCGGAGAACGACCCTATTTTTGTGGAACCTGGTGTAGGGGGCGTGATCCACCAAACGCTTGCAGCTCATTAACTCTCCTGCATGAAGTAAGAGCCATCAGGAACACTACTTTCCAAAAAAAGAACTTAAGATGGAAATAGCCAGAGACTCAAAAGGGGGAGCTGTCAGCTTCCAAGAACAACATTCAGTTCCTATACCATCAGCAGTGGGCAGACTGGGGGCTGGGAGGAGTGGCTTAGTGGTTAGGACATGGTACCTCAGGCCGGAGTGCTGGGGTTCAAGTCCCACCTGGGGATAGCAATTGCAGGCTGGAAGGACTGGGGTTTCTAGGCCTATAGGCACTCCTTGTGGCCTTGGGCAAGCCACTTAACCCTCTGTTGCCTCAGGTACACATAGACTGTGTATCCAGTATTTGTTTGTAGTGATTACATAATGTAAACCACTTTGATTGAAGGATAAGGTGATATAGAAAACTGGTTAAATAAATAAAGCAGCCCACAAGGGAAGCACAGATGGGTTGGCTGTTGATAAGGTGGTATCTGCCACTAGGGTGCTGAAATGCACCCTGATGGAGTTGGACTTCAGACCAGCATGAGATGGGTGCAGAAGATATTGCAGGATGTCCTGCACTGAGCAAGAGAAAGGGTTAAGATTCCTGTCTGTGCACCAGACAGAGAATCTATGCCATTTGAAGGCATACATGCATGTTGAGTCCTTGTGCGATTCCAGTAGGATGTCCTCCACCTCCCAGGAGAGATGGAGGTGCCCGATGCCTAGCCATTCAGCATCCATGCCCTCAGTGTGAGGGACTGGAAGTTGGGATGGAAAAAGGTCCCATCCTCCTGCAAGAGCAAGTCTGGGTATTGGGACTGCTCAGGACAGCTGCAGGAGCAGAGGAAACCATGGCTGCTGGGGCCACCAAAGGGCAATGAGAATTATGGTGGTCTGATCTGACTGACCTTTGAGCAAGGTCTTGAGAAGCAGGGTAGTAGGTGGGTACACATACAGAAGGCTCCCAGACCAAGACAAGATAAAGGCACCCACCACCACTCATTCTGAGGCCAGCCTCTGGGAACAGAAGCATGGCAGTTGCATGTTCTTGGGGCTGGTGAAGAGATCCAATATCAGGGTCCCCCAATGTTGAAAGATGGAGTTGGCCACCACTGGGTTGAGGCACCACTCATGGGGCTGAAGGACTCTGTTGAATCGATCTGCAAGCAGATTGTCCTGGCCTAGATCACCCAGGAGATCTTGCCTTTCTCCGCGGCAAAGGTCCACAAGTGAACTGCCTCCCTGCTTGTTGATGTAAAGCATTGCTACTTGGTTGTCCGTCTGAATGAACACAACCTGGCCTGCCAGGTGGGCCTGGAACACTCAAAGGGAATTTGTCAAGCTCTGAGTTCCAGGAGGTTGAACTGGAGGGCACTTTCCTCCTGAGTCCAGGCACCCTATGACTGTAGACTGTCGCAGTGGGCTCCCCAGCTGAACTTAGATGTATCCTTGGTCAGAATGCATTGGTCTGGAAGGGAAGGCCGGCTGTAAGATTATGTCGGCTCTGCCACTAGGCGAGAGAGGCCACCAGATGCTGAGTGGTCCACTCGATCCTCCAGTTGGCCCATGGTCTAAATCCATTGAGCTGAGGGTCTACTAGGCTTGTCTCATCGAGAGACGCATCTGAGGTTTTATGTGAACCATCGAGGCCATGTGCCCCCAAGAGATGCAGGAGGAGATGGGCGGATGCCGATGAGTGACCCTGTACTTTGAGGAAGGCTCTTGCTTGGGTCGAGTCTAGAAGGTCTCCTATGAACTCCAGGCACTGGGTCGGGAATAGATGCGACTTTGGGAAGCTGGCCACAAACCCCAGATGTTGCAGCACCCTTATGGTGTGGTGGGCCATGTGACATACCTCCTCTGGCGAGTTGTCTTTCAGAAGCCAGTCATCCAGATAGGGGAAGATGAAGACCCTCAGTAAGCAGAGATGAACAGTGACTACCATCAGGCACATGGTGAACACCTTGTGGGCCAAGGAGAGACTGAAGAGAAGCACCCTGTATGATAGTGGCAGCCTCCGATAATGAAGCGGAGGAACTGATGGTGCCAGGGATGGACCAGGATGTGGGTATAGGCATCTTTGAAATCCAAGAAGCACAGCCGATCTCCCCACAGGAAGTAGGGCAGCAATGTTGCAAGGGATAGCATCTTGAACTTCTCGACCAGAAAGCAGTTTAGGTCCCACAGATCCAGGATGGGCTGAAAGCCGCCTGCCTTTTTTGGGACAAGGAAGTACTGGGAGTAGAACCTCATGCCCCAAAAGGGCTGAGGTACTGGCTCCACCACCCAATCCTCAAGCAGGGACTCAAGTTCCTTCTGCAGGAGCTCTCTGTGCAGGGAGGTCATGGGAAGTTCCCCTGAAAAGAAGGGAGAGGGCATTTGGTTGAAGTGCAGAAGGTAACCTTTCCGCACCACCTGCAACACCCAAGCATTGGTGGTGATTCCTGGCCAGAGGTGAGCGAAGTAGACCAGATGTCCTCCCATGTGCCCTGGGCCCTGGC
The DNA here is from genome assembly GCA_033557465.1 of Ichthyophis bannanicus. NCBI lineage: Eukaryota > Metazoa > Chordata > Amphibia > Gymnophiona > Ichthyophiidae > Ichthyophis > Ichthyophis bannanicus. The sequence continues at coordinate 739,195,838 of CM066033.1, forward strand.
CCTCTGGGTGAAGACATGCTATGCCCAAGGAGTCAAAAACCTCCCCCAGGCTGCATCTGGGCGCTGATGGGGCTTAGGGGCTTTCTGCTTATGGGGGCTGTGCCCCTGGCCCTTGGCCTGTTGACCCTGTTGGACAGCCTGATAGGATGGAAATGTAGGGTATTTCCTATAAGCCTTTTTTGCCTTTGGGTGGAAGGGCTTTTTCCCTGAAGCCTTCTGACGGGAAGGGTCAGTCATCTTCCGGGACAGCCAAGTCCTGGTCATGAACTCTGACTCCAACTCAGCTGCTTTGTCAGTCATGGATTTACCTAAGAGGTTCTCTCCTTGACAGAGAACATCAGCCAGTTTGTCCTGCCCCCATTGCTCCAAGTCCAAGGACTCTAGCCAAGCCAGGTGGCGGGCACTGATGCCCACTGCAGCTACGCGAGCCACAGACTCGAAGCCGTTGAAAGCCGCTTGAGTCTGGAATTTGGAGCATTCCTTGACCAAGGAGATGAGGATCCGAAAGCGCTTGAGAGATTCACCTACCAGCCCAGCTGAGAACCCAGCAAACTCCTTCACCAGGTCCCTCAGGAACATGCCCATGTACAGCTAGTAGGCCTGGATGCAGGCCGCAAGCATCGAGCCCTGGTAGCACTTTCTGCCAAACCCATCCATGGTGTGGGCCTCCCTACCAGGGGGCAGAGAGGATTGTGTCTTCTGACTCTTTATCTGATGCATGGCCGACTCCACCATCATGGAAATATGAGGCAGCTGTGTCTTCTGAAAGCCAGGGCTCTTGCTAACTTGATACTGGGAATCAAGTCACAGGCTCATTATTGGCACTGTCACCGGGCTCGCCCACATCCTGAACAGCAAGCGCTCCAGGATGGGGGGAATCAGAACCGTCAGTGCCTCCTTTGGAGGGGCCTCGTACTGGAGGATCTCTAACTCCTCGGTACAAGGCTTGTCTAGTTCCACCACAAAGGCCAGGGCCTTCGACATTCCCTGGACAAAGTCGAGGAATGTGATGTCCTCGGGCGGGGACCTCCAATGCTCCTGAGGGGGAGAAGGTTCAGAGGGGACATCTCTGTGTAACATGGTGTTGGGTGACTTGTTGTCTATCTCCCAGCCTGACTGGGAGCTGGATGAGACCTCATGATCCAGACAGTCATTGGGTTGATGAGCCGCCAGTTCTGAAGGAGAGCGAGGTGCCCGACATGCTGATCCTAAGGTGCTCGGGGGCAAGCTGCACCTCGAACAGGAGGTTGACCGATGTGGCTCCAAGAGGGCAAAGTGTTCCAGCCCAGGCTGGACATTCTCTGGGGAGGTCCTCTCAGTGGAGGGTCCGGTTGTCTGCACCGACGACCCAGAGACCTCAGGCATTGGGCCCCACTGTGCCTCGAGGAAGGCAGCCAGGTTGTGCTCCAAGGCCACCATCCTGGCTTCACTGCCAGTAGGTTCCGCAGTGACTGGTTCGGGTCTCAAAGGCATCAAGCCTGGAACCAGGTCCCTCTAAAAGGAATCACCGATGATAGCGTTGGAGGACCTAGCCTGATCTCCTGATGTGGTGGGAGTCTCCTCCCACCAGGGCAGCTTCGAGGGCCACTCCTGGCCATCATCCTTGGTGTCAGATCGAGCACTCCAAGGCTGGGTACTGGCTGGGTCAAGCTCCCAGATTGGATTTTGACTTGGATGATGTCTTGGACCCATGGGGGAGGTCCTCCAAGGGTGACCCCCAGTCCGAGGCTCCGCAACCTTGGGGCTCGGATCAAGCACATATGTGAGATGCCAAGTCATTGGGCGCAGTCTCTGAAGGCAGCAATTCTATACCCAATACCGGCCCCACAGCAGAGGCCTTCAAACCAAATAGCTCCCCCCGCTGCTTTTCACGATTCCTCCAGCTCTTGCTCAACTTCTGCAGGCAGAGCGGGCAAGTGGAATCATCGTGATCTGCACCAAAGTACTTCATACTGTGGTGGTCTGTTATGGACATGGTACAGGGAATTTGCCACATTGCTTAAAACTGCTGACTGAAGACATAGCGGGAAAGACGGCACTCGCAAGATCAAACTCAAATGTCTCGGTTAAGGAGGGTGCGAGAAAAGACCCACGCATCAAAAAAGAAAAGGTAAAAGGTCCCAAGAAAAAATGTGATGCCAAGGCGAGGCAGACTCAGGCGGCAAGAAGGTGATCAGGAACTGACTAGTAAAATGAAGTGAAAACGCTAAGAGAAAAAAGGTAGAAAAAATCAACTTTTACCAGGAACGACAGACAGGACATCTGCAGGGCTCTGTGGAAAAAAGAAGACTACATCTTTTTTTGAGATGGGACGACCAGAACTGCGCACAATATTCAAGATGCAGTTGCACCACAGATCTATAAAGAGATGTTGTATAATGCTCTGCTTTATTATCCATTACTTTCCCAATAATTTGTAACATTTTATTCAGTTTTTTAATACCACTGCTGCTGACCTGAGGATGTCTACAATGACTCTAAGATCTTTTTCCTTGGTGATAACTAGTAAGTCAGAACTCAGCATCATGTAACTTGAGTTAGATTTGTTTTTCCCTATGTGTATCACTTTGTACTTGTCCATGTTAAATTTCCGCTACCATTTTGACAAGTAGCTATTCAGAATGCCAAGGTCCTTTTGCAGTTCCTCACAATCTGCTTGTGTTTTAATTACCTTGAAGAATTTCATATAATCTGCAAATATGATCTATTCATTGATTGCTCTCTTTTCCAGATTGTTAATATGTTAAACAACTCCAATCCCATAACAGACAGTCTTTGAGACACTCAACTATTTATCTCTTTTGACTGGGAAAACTGGCCATTTAGTTCTATTCTTTGATTCCTATCTTTTAACCAGTTGCTGAACCACAATAGAACATTACTTCCTTTCCCACGACTTTTTAATTTTTGAAGGGGTCTCTTATTGGGGAACTTTATCAAGTGCCTTCTGAAACAACATATATAGTATATCAACCGGTTCACCTTTATTCACAGGCCTTTTCATACCTTCAGAGCATTCCAGTATGTGGTAACTAGCTGGACCCTGAACTTGGCATTATCTGAAAATACTTTCTCAGTATTCCCAGTTCATCGCAGCTGAGTGTAATTCTAATTGGTGTCATTCACATCACTGCTTTCCCAATACTCCTTAGGTGCTCCATGAATTGTAATTACAAGCAACTGCAGGAGAAATTGTGTCACGCTTAAACAGTCTCTGAGAACTGGCACATAACACTACAATTATTTATGCAATAGTGTTTAGCTTCCAGACATACGTCACTACATATCAGGAGACATTTACTCCAGGGCTGAAGAGGTTGCCAAGAATGAATTAAACAACTCTGTGAACAGGGAAATAAATCATACCACAAGAATACAGAACATTTTTTCCTCTAGGTTTAATAATAATTGAGCTTTAAAAAGGGAGCATATAGGCTGAACAGGTGGCCATATGGAGGACATCTTTTGATTCCTGGATCAGGCTGTCTTCTCCCTCCATAACTCAGCAATTACGGATCCTAGGTCTGGCCACTAGGCAATATAATATAATTAGGCCTTCTAGTTTTCAATCATAACTGAAAACCCCCCAATAAAGCACAAAAACATGATGGCAGAAAAAAGACAATATAGCCTATCCAGCCTGCCCTTCCATACCAACTATTATAGTCCCTTTTTTTTCCTTTAGAGATCTTCTGTGTTTGTTCCATGCTTTCTTGAATTCAATTGCTATACAAATGATAACTAGTAGTAGTTACTGTCCTCATCTCTACTACCTCCTCCACTGGGAGACTATTCCACGTATTTATCACTCTTTCTGTAAAGAAATATTTCCGCATATTAGTCCTGAGCCTAAAGAAAATTTGGGAGATTTGCTTACAACAAAACCCTTCCAAAAAATACCCCTTCCCTAGTGCTCTGATGATGTCACCTGACAGCTGCCGTAACAGCTGATGATGCCATCAGATCCGACAATTTCAGTATGCAGTGGTGAGAGCCTGTGCCTCTATCCCACTCTTCTCCACCTCTGCTCTGCTGCTGACACCAAAAAAGGCTTGAATTCAAGAAAAGGCACTGCCTGCTCTCAGATTTCAAATCCTCCCACAGTGCGGGCCACAGAGCAGAAGCAGAAAAGGATGAGAGCAAAAGCACAGGTTCCCACAACTGTAGCAGGAAGGGGGGTGGGGCTGATGCGGTGGCTGGGAGAAAGGCTTATGCTCTTGCTGAGGGGAGAGAGCAGATGCTTGAAAATTGTGTTTTAGGTTGTTGAATGTTGTCGTGTTAAGATTACACCAATAAAACTCCTATTTTTCTGACCCTAGGAAAGCACCCAATTGCCTCAAAAATAAGGCTCTAAAATCCAAATGACAAACACCAGATACAGAAGCCAATGTAATATAATTCTGGTTTTTGAAGTCATGCCATTCTACTGGCAATTGAGTATTCACCATGTATTGCAATATATGGGAAAACATAAAACATAAATAAATGCATACAGGTGGATACTCAAGAGCATTTATGTGGGCATAAGTGCCTTTTCAAAAATAATTTTGGTAGATAAATATATAACTTTGACCATTTTAGTCAAACAATAGCCCACATTCTATGATTTTAAAAAGGGACCTGGTGACGAAGAAATGTATAAATTCAACAGCAAAGTTATCTATCCAGTAGCAATAGATAAATAGCAGGCCTAACTTTAAATGAACAAATATCCTTTAAAGATCTATGTGAATTTTCAGCAGTGGCATTTACACAGATAGCACCAAAGAAGATAAGTATAACTTTAAATGTTCACAAAATCCATTTAATCAGCAGCCCCACTGCTAAATACTGAAGTCATAATGTCCTTCCACCATAGCAGTTGTCAATGCTGTCTTTGTAGCTCCCTCAGCCCTAGTAAATCTGGACAGCAGAAGACCTGACCTAAGACAAAAGCTTAGATCTGTGCATGACAGCATGCAGCAGAACCAGCCATTCTGGAGATGTAAACCAGAATTTCCAATCTGATCATCTCCCAACAATAAAAAATGCAACAACTGCTATACCGGATCAGACCAAAAGTCCATTCAACCCAGCATTGTGTCTCCAGTGGTAGCAAGCAGTGAATGCTCAGAAGTGTATCAGAAATGGGGCATGTATAGAGTGATCCAGCCCTTACCTGCCAGACTCTCATGGTTTCCAGCAGGTGACTCATCATTTATTTTGTTTTTTGTAATTGCACCTAGTTGATCACAATATACATACTACAGGAGAAAGCTGGGATCTCTTTCACATCTTTCAACAACAATAGATCAGGCGCTCAGTTTGCAAAGAAAACCAAAATAAATGATTCTGGTTTTATAAGCTAAAGTATCACAGTAATGCATGTCACATGCTTTCACCCTCCTTCAATTTGGAGGCTTGTACATAGCTTTTGGAAAAATGTACCTGAACTGAAACTGAAAAACCACTGCTGCACCAGAATTGCAAATAACTCAGACAAAAGGTTAAGATGCCACAAGAAACTGACACCACCAATCTCAGAGCTGGTCAGTTCCAGGAGGAAGACTTTTTGGGTAGTCCCAGTTTTGAGCTTAGGTTTCAAAGCTATGTAATATTTGTTGTTCCTTATTCTACGCAATGAAATCAGTTGTACAGGTTCCATAATGCATCAGGATAGGGTTGTCAAACATTCAGGACTGGCCTAAAATTTTCCTTCTGGAACTGGATAACTTGGCAGCTCTGTGACTTATAAGTAGTAACAACACAGGGGCATTAATTGTAGTGCAAGGTTTGAGCTTTAAAGTATGAATTAGAAGTCCTCTGTCACTCATCTCCCTGTGCATGTTCGAATGCCAGTTCTGTCACTGATTCTCTAAGTGACCTTGGGTGAGTCACTTTTCATAATGCCTGTGTAACTGCAAAATCCATGGGTATGCTTCATCTATGAACTCGGCATAAGTTTTCAAAGTGAAAGTATACATATGTATACTTTCACTTTGAAAATTGTGGAAAAAGTGCCTTTAGATACTTGCACCTAATTTTGGTCGGTACTTTATCTAACTAAAATAAAGTAAGCATTTTTTTTAAAATACAGTATTTTTTTATTTAACAGGTTTTTATACTGCTTTATCATTTTAGTCAAAGCAGTTTATATTGTAACTTAAACTTGGTAATGCACATTAAAAAGGGACATTGAATTTTTCTGAAGCAATGGAGGGTTAAATAAATGATTTTTCTGAGGCAAATGCAATGCAATGTGCCTTGGAGTCAATGCTGACTTCTGGCGACCGAGAAGCTCCTGGGTTTCCTTGGCAGTGTGACCGGAAGTAGATTGCCAGCCTTTCTTCTGAGGCAATGGAGGGTTAAATGACTTGCCCAAGGCCACAAGGAGTGCTAATGGGAATAAACCCTGGCCTCTTAGCCCTCCAGTTAGTGTATGAACCATTAAGCTACTCCTCCACTCCACAGTATGGGGCCCTTTTACTAAAGGGGAACATGTGTTTAATGCCAATGCAGCCATAGAAATAAAAGGGCTGTGGGCATTTAATGCACGTTAAAATGTTTAGTAAACATGACCCTAGGGGGTATGTTTACTAAACCGTCTTAATGTTACCGGCGTTAGTTGCAGTCTTACTGTGACGAATGCCATATAAGGTAGTGGGCGTTCCGGTCTAAAGGTAGCATTTTGGGTTATCGCGTGATAAAGTCCGTTATCGTGCGATAGAGGGAGAATGGCACGTTAATGCGCGTTAGCCTTAATTAGGCGCGCTGACCTGCAAGCACAGCAACAGAGGTGTAGCACAATGGTTAATACATTGACTGATGAAACAGGGGTCATGAGTTCAATCCCCCAGTGGGCTTAATGAGTAAGGCTGTCTGATGCATTACCCTTTACTTTAAATCAGTGCTGTCTGAGGCATTTTCTTTTTTAATGTAAATTAGTGCTGCCTGCACACACACCCTCACAGTGCCGTAACCTAAGGTGCCACATAAGGTGCCCTATAAGGCACTCCAGAGGGCACATTATAAAGTGCACTGTCCGCCAAGGCACCTTATAATGTTCCCTATAGGGCGCCATGTAGGGCGCTTTATAGGGCACCTTATGAGGCACCTTAAGGTTACAGCACTGTGAGGGTGTTTTTGCTGGCAGCACTAATTTAAATTAAAAAAGGAAATGCCTCAGACAGCCCTAACAAATAACACCACTGTGGGATCAAACCCATGACCGCTGCCTCCACAGTCAGTGAAGTAACGAGTGGGCTACATCTCTATAGCTACTAACAAGCCCCTGGTTGGCTACAGAAGGACTGCAGGTCACCACACAAACTGCTGTGGTTACCAAGATAGGGTTAACCCACCCGTACCCATGATGCACTGCATATGCAGATCAGCAGTCTACAGATGATCACAAGATGGGGTATGCACCCCCACAGCACCTCGGCCTGGTAGGGAGAACTGACCGTGTGCACCCCCACAGCACCTCAGCCTGGTAGGGGGTACAGACCGTGTGTGTTACTGGCACAGAGTAGCTACAGACCCCCACAGCTACATTGTGGGGGTACTGTGCTCACCCTGAGGGCGAGGTGGGGCGCCCAGCACCAGGTCCGCAGCACCTGGTTTAGATGAGATAGGCTATACTGCAGGTTGCCATCAGTGCCAGCATGTGATAGGTAGTCCTTGCAGACACACCTAGAGTACACCTGTGTCCATCCGTATTTCCCAGTCACGTGTAGCCCTTGTGGACTATGATGCACCCAGAAGAGTGCATATCCTGTGTGGGTGCCATGGTCACATGATTTAAGTGAAGGGGGGTGTTTGGACCCATAGGGGGATTATGTAGCACCACCCAACCCACCCTCTGGGGCTCAGGGTGGGGGACAGGATCTCCCACCAACAGATCCACATTCTACATCCCTGCAATGGTGGCAGTAGAGGGGACCATCAACCCCAGTGCTGCTGGGGAACAGACACCCCTACAGGGCAGTCAATGCAGAGCTGTACGCATCCATAAGGCAATGGCAGACAGTAGGCCTAGAAATGCTCAGCTGCCCCCCGCCACTATCTGACATTCTCCAGCAGCAAGCACAGTGCACCCTGCAAGGTGTTCCAGCCATACACATACTAACTGCAGACAACCTGCTAGCTAGTCCATAGTGCATATTCCTGGAGGAAATGCGTGCACCCAAAACTAGGATGTGAGCACACACACCAAGCAGATAAGTCAGTGATTGGGCCCCCAGATAAGAGAACCCATAAATATCACCTGAAAAAAATACTATATAGCACTATGGGGGAACCTAGCCATGCCGTGGTCACTGCTCAGTCAGGGTGAGAGTGACCTCCCAGCAGGACATGCTGTGGCCACCCTGTCCGTGCAGGTGGTAGCCGGGCACTATAATGTCCCAGCCATTGCCCTATGCCCTGTGCAGATGCATCCTGCCCAGGCCATACCCACAGTACCTTGCTCCTCATTATGCACATTGGCAGGCTAACATTGGAAACAGTGCAAGCAGTGTGGGCTGAGTAAGGTGTAGGCAGCCACAACACACTGGATAGACAGACACACTCCCACACCTATGCCAGCATTGTGCAAATATAGAGGCTTTTGGCAGCCTGGCCACAACACAATAGATAGACAGACACACTCCCACACCTTTGCCAGCATTGTGCAAATATAGAGGCTTTCGGCAGCCCTGGCCACCACACCAGTCCTGGGCACAGTGCAGGCATGGCTATGGTACGCAATACTGTTGGGGGTCACTCCCCAGGGTGGTAAATACTGTCAGAAACCAAAACTGAAACACACTCCACAGATATCAGAAAGGATGCTATGATGCAGCTCTATCAGCAAATTGTGCTTAACTTAGGAATTGATATCTGCCATTAATCATAGCAACCTTTTGATATATGTGTAACGTATTCCCAAGTTTAGGGCGGCATTGCTAAGGTATACAAGTGCTAGTATTGGGAGATGCTGCTGCGCGCAGGGCCCAACAGCCTGACTCTCCATGAGGCTTTGGATAGTGGAGCCTGTGGGTGTGGGTGTTTATGCCTCTGTTGGCTGCTGCTCTAGGGCAGAGGTTCCCAACTCCGGTCCTGGTGGGGCAAACACTGTTCAGGTTTTCATGCTGTCCCTAATGAATATGTATGAGATACATTTGCATACAATGGGGGCGGCACATACTAATGCAGCACAGGCATATTTATTAGGGACAGCATGAAACCTGAATGGTGTTTGGCCCTCCAGGACTGCAGTTGGGAAACTGTGCTCTAGGGATTGCACATGTTTATGGTGTCTGTGCTCTGTAGGGTAAAATATAGGCATTCAGGCATGTTTATTTTATCTGCAATAAGGGTTCCGTCTTTATTACCATGGTTTAGTACTGGGTAAAATATGGGGAAAGGGTTGGCAGGAGCCACAGCTGGGACTTGAACTTGTGACCTTCTGTTCCTGAACACATTGGCTGTGTGTACTGCACCACACTGTTGCCACAGGGACTGTTCATTCCCTGGGGATACCATGACTATTTGTTAGACAGACCCTGTCTGTTGCATTGCATGGCACCAACCTAAACGGGGCTAGGCCATGGTCTGCTTTGGGCAGATGCCACTGCCCCCTCCGCCACCATGCTGCCATGCCAGTATGCCGGTGATGCTGGTGGTGCACAGTCCCAGGCCATCCAGTATGCCGGTAGAAAGCTGCCTATGGTGTGGGTTCTTGGGTAGGGGTGCCTAAATGGACATGCGCGCTTCCCCCCCCCCCCCGCACCACCTGCCAATGTTATGTGCCCTTGGGAGTACCTGCTGGGTAATCTCCCCTGTGACACTGTGGGACACACACTCGTGCCCATGTTGGACCCTCGTCAATTGCTGTCCTGCTGCTTTACAGTTTCGGCATTCCTATGTGCCACCTAGGCATCTGCCTAGCCTGCACTGTGCCCCAGCTGGACCACAGCATGTGCCGCCTGCAGCCCTCTGTATCCCATTTACAGCATCAGTACAGTTGCCCTTGCCTATGTGCCCACTCTGCTGTTGCTGCACATGTGCACGCCATAACAAACCTGCCCAATCTAAACAACAGAAACCCTGATCAGCGCTATTTCAATGTGGGACCATTCACTTTGTAGGGGGACAGAGCATAGACCCTTCCAAACATGATATCTTAATTTATACGCTTTGTCAGTAGTGTTGCTTTATGTTTATCATTAATATCACTATTAGCCAGCTTGGTTATTGAGATTTTAGATGTGGTTGTGATCCTTTTATATGTTTATTTGCCTCTTTGTTCCCTGCACATGTATCACAACTATCACTTTTCTGGGTTTCCCTGCCTTTGCTGCACATTGCTGACTTAAATGGTTTATCTTTCCTGCAAATGTGCCTTAACGCGAGGGTTTCACTGGTGTTAGTGTTCAGACCCGGATTTCACAGCGTTAGTGTGCCTGGAGCCTCTCCCCTCCCACTCTCCGCCCATTGACCCCTTCCCTCCACCCTCTGGGAAAACTTACTCCACCCTTCAGACCAGGATTTCACAGCGTTAGTGTGCCTTAACGCCATCGCTGCGTTATCGGCACGCTAAGTGACGTTATCGCGCGCTAAGTGACGTTATCGCGCGCTAAGTGACGTTATCGCGCGCTAAGTGACGTTATCACGCGATTTATTGTGCAATAACGTCACTTATCGCGCGATAATACCACCGCTGCAACGTTAAGACGGTTTAGTAAACATACCCCTAAGTGTTACCTCAATTCCTGTCCTAATTCCACCCTCTAGAAAGCTGCCCTGATTGAGTTAGCCAGGAAGGCCTATATTTGCAGGCTGACCAGAATCAGGATCCCGGTCTGCACGTACAGGCCTGAATGCGATTCTGATTCCGCGGGGCTAGACGTGCCCTGCGGGATCAGAATCCTGGTTCACTCTGTGTGTCCGGTTCCAAACGGGCACACAGAGGGCCGGCACGTCCAAAACAGAATCAGGCCCTGTGTATTATAAAACTACTTTTACCCTCATACAAGATAGGAAATTTTCAGATCCCATTTCTATTGATAAAATACTGTTGGGCCAATTTTCAGACTCTGAAGTTAGCATTTTTTTTAAAAGCCAGCCACAGCATTTAAAATAAAACCAGATATTTAGTGTCAGAAGCTGGATATCTGCCAGCCCTGAATATGTGGTTTCACCACTATCTGCTGGTGCTATCTGGATAGAAGTGATAATCTGCTACTATCAAGACAGTCCTAACTTGATGCAGCTGACTTCTTTTTTTATGGCCTAACTTTATGTGGTTTGTTATCCAGTTAGCGTATTGTATATCGCTGCTAACTGGGTAACTCCAGGATCTGCCCTCACTCTGCTCACGAACTGTACTATGGTGCCATGATGGTCAGAGATAAAAATACAATGACATTATCCACACAGTGCCACTGAATATCACACTTAGCAGGGCTCATGTGGTTAGCAAGTGCTGCTAACTGCATAAGCCCCACAAAATATCAGCCCCTTTGTTATTTGTGAGAATGGCTTTGAATATTGCCCTCTTTATCTCCCTGTGTCCGAGTTCTAATTCCAACTCTGTCATTGAAACTGTGTGTGACCTTGGAAGAGTCACTTTATCTCCCTGTGCCTTCCTATTCATTATTAGATAATGACAGCACTGCTCTTTCTTCATCCCTCTGGACTGTGGCAGTGGAAATATGCTGCTAGGCCCTCCACTCTGGAGGTGACTGCATGCATGTTTCTCATTTACTGACTTGTAAAACATGTTGGAAACCTGTTTGGATAAGAGGCCCTGCCCATAATTATTAGCACATTCTCAATATTAATGCTTATGAAATTTCTGCTAACCAGAAGGAACTCCTTCAGATGAACTTCAATGTTCTTGTTGAAAATGGTGAACAGTGCTGCTAACACATTAATGATAGCTTTTGCCAGGCAATGTATGTTGTTGCTGTAGCCTGTAGAGAGAGAAAAAGGCAGTCAGTCAAGTTCATAAGGCTCTGTATCTCATCCCATCTTGTTCCCCAGTCGTGGCTTTTTCTATCTGGCCTGCCCCAAAGGCAAGAGAGCTTTAGATGCATAGCCAAATCTCATTCATGTACATTGAGCTGGCTCAGTAGTTCTCACCTCTAACTTTTACAAGCCTACAAATCAGTCTCTGGTTTTCAGGGTTACCAAAATATACACGTGAAATGAACTCTTAGAGCCTCTTTTATTAAAGTCTGCTAAGGATTTGTATGTTAAATGGCAAAAGCTGCACGTTAGCTGTCGGGGACATGTTCAGTATGTCCCTGGCAGCTAATGTGCAAAGGGTTTTCCTAACAGGTGCTCCATTACATCAGATTCATTTAACATCTCCTATAGAGGGGTCATTAGGTAAACCCATGTTAAGAGCCTTGTGGCTACTGAGTGCGCAGCACTTGCCCTAGCTCTTTTACTCTGACATTAAAATAAGGGATTAAGGGGTATGTTTACTAAGCAGTCTTAACGTACGCCCGGCGATAGTGTGCAGGCTGCCATAAAAGGAGTGGGCGTGTCGGTCTTAAAGTAGCAAAACGGGATTATCGCATGATAACGTGCGCTGTGCACATTATTGGGCGAGACGCCGCTAAGCACGTTAACGCACGGTAATCTTAAGTAGGCGCGCAGACATGCAGACACAGAAACAGAGGTGTAGCACAATGGTTAATACACTGACTGATGGTACAGGGGTCATGAGTTTGATCCCCCAGTGTGCCTAATGCATATGGCTGGCTGAGGCATTAGCTGTTACATGTAAGTATTGCTTTTTGAGGCATGTTATGTATATTTTAATTAGTGCTGCCAGCAAACACACCCTCGTGTGCCGTAACTGAAGGTGCTGCATAAGGCACTCTATAAGGCACTCCATAGGGCACATTATAAAGTGCATTGTCCGCCAAGGCACCCTATAATGTCCCCTATGAGGCACCCTATAAGGCTCTTTATAGGACACCTTATAAGGCACCGTAGAAGGCACCTTATAGGGTGCCTTATACGGTGCCTTATGGGGCGCCTTATGAAGCACCTTATGGCTACAGTACTCCGAGGGTGTTTTTGCTGGCAGCACTAATGTACATTAAAAACAGACAATGCCTCGGACAGCCCTATCAAAGAACCCCACCATGGGTGTGAACCCATGACCTCTGGCTCCACAGGCAGTGAAGTATCCAGTGGGCTACAGCTCTATAGCTGCTAACAAACCCCTGGCTGGCTACAGAAGGACTGCAGGTCACCACACAAACTGTCTGCTGTGGTTACCAGGATAGGGTTAACCCACCCGTACCCATGATGCACTGCACATGCACATCAGCAGTCTACAGATGATCACAAGATGGGGTATGCACCCCCACAGCACCTCGGCCTGGTAGGGAGAACTGACCGTGTGCACCCCCACAGCACCTCAGCCTGGTAGGGGGTACAGACCGTGTGTGTTACTGGCACAGAGTAGCTACAGACCATCACATTGTGCGGGTACTGTGCTCACCCTGAGGGTGAGGTGGGGCGCCCAGCACCAGGTCCACAGCACCTTTCATGGCTGATATACGCCATGCTGCAGGTCCCCATCAGTGCTAGTGTATGTGTGATAGGTAGTTCCTACAGACACACCTAGGATACATCTGTATGTCTCAGTCATGTCTAGCCCTTATGGGCTATGATGCACCCAGAATAGTGCATATCCTGTGTTGGTGCCATGGTCACATGATGTAGGTGAAGGGGGGGTGTTTGGACCCATAGGCGGATTATGTACCACCACCCAACCCACCCTCTGTGGCTCAGGGTGGAAAACAGGATCTCCTACTAACAGATCCATATTCTACCTCCCTGCAATGGTGGCAGTAAAGGGCACCATCAACCCCAGTCCTGCTGGGGAACAGACACCCTACAGGGCAGTCAATGCCGATCTGTACACATCCATAAGGCAGACAGACAGTAGGTCTGGAAACACTCAGCTGCCCCTCCCCCCCCACCACTATCTGACATTCTCCAGCAGCAAGCCTCCAGCCAGACACATACTAACTGCAGACAGTCTGCTAGCTAGTCCATAGTGCATGTTCCTGGAGGAAATGCATGTACCCAGAACTGGGATGTCAGCATATACACCAAGCAGATAAGTCAGTGATTGGACCCCAAAAAAAGAACCCATAAATATCACATGAGAGAAATACTATATAGCACTATGGGGGAACCTAGCCATGCCGTGGTCACTGCTCAGTCAGGGTGAGAGTGACCTCCCATCAGGACATGCTGTGGCCACCCTGTCCGTGCAGGTGGTGGCCGGGCACTACAATGTCCGAGCCATTGCCCTATGCCCTGTGCAGATGCAGCCAGGCCAGGCCACCCAATCCAGGCTATTCCCACAGTACCTTGCTCCTCATTATGCACATTGGCAGGCCAATACTGGCAACAGTGCTAGCATTGTGGGCTGTGGAGGGTGTTGGCAGCCACCACACACTGGATAGACAGACACACACTCCACACACTCCACACACCTATGCCAGCATTGTGCAACTATAGAGGTGTTTGGCAGCCCTGGCCACCACACCAGTCCTGGGCACAGTGCAGGCATGGCTATGGTATGCAATACTGTTGGGGTCACTCTGTCAGACACCAGACCTGAGGCACACTCCACAGACATCAGAAAGGTTGCTATGATGCAGCTCAATCAGCCAATTGTGCTTAACGTAGGAATTGCTATCTGCCAGTTATCATAGCAACCTTTTGATAGCTGTGTACAGTTTTCCCATGTTTAGGGTGGCATTGCTAAGGTATGCAAGTGCTAGTATGGGGAGATGCACGCAGGGCCCAACATCCTGCCTCTCCAGGAGGCTTGGGATAATGGAGCCTGTGGGTGCGAGTGTGTCTGCCCCTGTTGGCCGCTGCTCTAGGGCAGAGGTTCCCAACTCCAGTCCTGGAGGGCCAAACACTGTTCGGGTTTTCATGCTGTCCCTAATGAATATGCATGAGATACATCTGCATACCATGGGGGTGGTGCATAGAAATGCAGCACGGCCATATTTATTAGAGGCAGCATGGAACCTGAATGGTGTTTGGCCCTCCAGGACTGCATTTGGGAGACTCTGCTCTAGGTAATGCGCATGTTTATGGTGTCTATGCTCTGTAGGGTAAAATGTAGGTGTTTTGGGCATGTCTACGTCATCTGCAATAAAGGTCATGTCTGTATTAGCACGTTTTAGTAGTGGGTAAAATATGGGGGCTGGGTTGGCAGGAACCACAGCTGGGACTTGAACCTGTGACCTTCTGCTCCTGAACACACTGGCTGTGTGCACTGCACCACTGTGTTGTCACAGAGACAGTGCATTCCCTGGGGATACCATGACTGTTCATCAGACAGGGCCTGTCTGTTGCAGTGCATGGCACCCACCTACACAGGGCTAGGCCACGGTCTGCTCTGGGCAGCTGCCACTGCCCCCTCCACCACCAGTACCCCTCTGCCACCCTGCTGACATGCCCTTCTGCTGGTGGTGCTAGTGGAGCACAGTCTCAGGCCATCCAGTGTGCAGGTAGGTGGCTACCTATGGTGCGGGTCTGGGGTAGGGGTGCCTGCATAGCTGTCCACGCTTCCCCCCAGCACCGCCTGGCAATGTTCTGTGCCCTTGGGGGTACCTGCTGGGTACTATCGCCTGTGACACTGTGGGAAGCGCACTCGTGCCCATGCTGGGCCCTCATCAGTTGCTGTCTGGCTGCAATACTGTTTTAGCATTCCTATGGGCCACCTAGGCATCACCCTAGTCCGCACTGTGGCCCAGCTGCACCACAGCATGTGCCACCTGCAGCCCTCTGTGTCCCCTTTTCAAGCATCTGTCCAGTTGCCCGTTCTGACATGCCCGCCCTGCTGTTGCGGAACATGCGCATGCCATAGGACACCGGCCCAATGGAGAGGGAAAACCCTGCTCAGCGCACTTTCACTGTGGGCTCATTCACCTTGTATGGGGACGGAGCATAGACCCTTCCAATATTCATATCTTTTTTTTGGAGATTTCTCTGGGGTGGGTTTTGATGTTTCCCATTAATATCACTATTGCCCAGCTTGATTATGATTTTTTTACATTTTGTTCAGGTCATTTGCAATGTTTATTTGCCCTTTTGTTCCGTGCACATGTATCACACTTGTCACTTTTTTATAGGTTTCCCTGGTTTTGCTGTACATTGCTGACGGAAATGGTTTCTTTTCCCTTTAAATCAGCTCTAACGCCAGGGTTTCACTGGCGTTAGTTTTCAGCCTCGAATTTCACAGCGTTAGTGTGCAGGGAGCCTCTCCCCTCCCACTCTCCGCCCCTGGGGAGCCTTCCTCCGCCCTCTGGGAGCCTTTCTCTGCCCTCAGCGTTCATTTGCGCCGCTGCGCGCGTTATCGCACGCTAAGGTACCTCTGCGCCCGATAAAGCGCCATTATTGCGCGATAAGGTACCTTATTGCGCAATAACGTGGAAGAGCGCACGTTAAGACTGCTTAGTAAACATACTTCTAACTCTTCTAAAGCAGACAACTGACCGCTCAACTTATTTCATTTCTGCCTCTCTTGCTGTCCCTCCCCTCCCCAAAAAAGTAAGTAATATTCAGCAGGATGGTGATCAAAAAAATGTATTATAAACAGATACCATATCCCTATATCTTCACATATATATTTAGCCAAGATATCCTAAGGGAATCTGAGATAAAAAGAAGCTTCTGCAAGCTAGCTGGGAAATTGGTGTTTTAATGCTTGGGGACAAAAGAGAATGTAGACTTATTTGGAAAATTCTATATTTTAAATTCTTTAAAAACATACATTAGTTATTGGCTTGGCTTAAAAGTCTAAAATTAGTTAGTTCTCGATTTCGTTAAGCCTTGAATTAAAGGTTTAGAATAAATGTGTCCTAACTTTAGTTAGGCCTTTTAGATTTCTAATACAAAACAGACAGGTAGCAATCTTTATAATACCCACCCCAGGTAGTCTATAGTCAGTTTTCTCAATTAAGAGTGAAATTTGTCATCACAGAAAATTTTCATCAGCAAATGATTAACCTTTAATAGATTATTAGCAGTTCAGTGGGAAGCAAACACAAAATATTAGCATATAATATACAAAAAAATCCTGAAGACCCTCAATTTAGTTGCATTAGCCCTACTCCTTTAGCAACTCTAAAGAGCTAAATAATATATCAATACAAAGATGCAAACAGCAGTCCAGCAGTGAGATAGGGGCTACCCAGTCTTTTGCATTGAGTGCCATATGCATAATTATCTCCCAGTTGGTGAGAGATCATATATATAGCCTCACTGCAAAGAGCTCCTGGCTCTCATAAAACAAGTGTGATCTCTGGAGACTAAAGTAGTAGACTTGGAGGAGATGAGGCAGACCGAGAGATATACAGAGGAGACCTTTAGGAGCATAGTAGAGAAGTCCTATTTACAGTCTGACAGCCTCTGTGCTGCCTTGGAGAAGAGAGGTCACCAGGAAGGACAGCATCGCCTTGGTGTGGCAGGAAATGATCCTGTTACCAGGCCCTGCCATCCAGGAGATGAAATATCCACTTGCACCGAGGATGTGTCTTCAAGGGCATCTGCCCAGGAGGGAAAGGTTAGGATGGCCATTCTAGTTGGCAAATAAAGCATGCAGATAGCTGGGTGGCTGGTCACTTGTTTACCTGGTTTGAAGGTGGCGGACCTCATGTATACCTAAATAGGACTTTAGACAGTGCTGAGGAAAAGCTGTACTGATACATGTTGTTACCAATGACAAAAGAAAATGCAGGATGGAGGTTCTGGAAACCAAATTTAGGCTTTTAGGTAGAAAGTTGAAATCTAGGATCTCTAGGGTAGCATTCTCAGAAATGCTCTCTGTTCCACACACAGAACCCAAAAGAAAGGCAACGTTTTAAGAGTCTCAGGAGCTTGTTTACTAAGCAGCAGTAGTGGCTTCCAATCAATATCAATTCAATGGGGCTGAGGCTCCGATATCAGTCGGAAGCCGCTACCTCTGCTTAGTAAACAAGCCCCTCAGTGTGTGGATGAGACAATGGTGCAAGAAGGAAGGATTTAGATTTGGTAGGAACTGAGCTACATTTGGGGGAAGGAGGAGCCTATTCCAAAATGATGAGTTTCACCTTAATCGGGGTGGTGCCAGGCTGCTCATGCTAATGTTTAAAAAGTAAATAGGGTGTTTTTTAAACTAGAACTTGGGGGAATGTCTACAGCTGCTCAGGAGCACATGTTTTGGTGAAAGGTATCTCTGAAGGGTACCAGCAAAACAGGGAAGTTAGGGCATCCTGATAGAGAGGATACAATAAAGACTATAATAGCCCAGGTACCTTTAAATAAAGAGCAGAAAGTGTTGAAAGATTGCAAATTGTTCCTGTCAAACGCTAAGAAGGTTGTAAATTCAAACCAACACTTTAAAATGTTTCTATACAAATGTTAGAAGCCTAAAAAATAAAATGGGAGAGTTAGACACATAGCGCTAAATGAAGAGATATAATAAGCAACTTGAAGGATTAGTGGAAGGAGGATAACCAATCGAGCACCAGATAAATTAAATTTCAATAAGATGGATAAAATTGTTGAATGGGTGGCGCTATATGTTAAAGAGATTATTGAGTCAAATAGAATAAAAGTTCTGCAGGAACAATATACACCACTGAATCTTTGTGAATAGAAATTCCAAGCATGAATGGGACGAAAAAAATGGTAGGGGTTTGCTACCATCTGCCTGGACAGAATGAGCAGATAGATGATGAAATGTTATCAGTAATCAGGGAAGCTAATGAATTTGGTAACATAATAGTAGTGAGTGATTTCAATTACCCCAGTGTTCATTGGATAAACATCATGTCAGGACATGCTAGGGGGGGGGTAAGGTTCCTAGATGAAATAAATGACTGCTTCATGGAGCAGCTGATTTGGGAAATGACAAGAGAAGGAGCTATTTTAGACTAGTATTTTGTAGTACACAGGATTTGGTACAATAGCTAACCATGTTGGGACTACTTGGCACTAGTGATCATAATATAATCAAATCTGACTTAATAACTAGAGTGAGTAAACAAAAGAAATCTACTGTGTCAGCTTTTAATTTCCAAAAATGAAACTATGATAAAATTAAATAGTTAGAAAAATACTAAAAGAACCAGTTGCAAAGGTAAAGAGTTTACAATAGGCATGGACATTGTTTGAAAATATATTCTTAAAAGTCCAGACTAGATGTATCCCATGTATTAAAAAAGCAGAAAGAAGAGCAAACGACGGCCAGCAAGGTTAAACGATGAGGTGAAAGAGGCTATTAGAACCAAAAAACATTTTTAAAAAATGGAAATAGTAACTAAAAAAGGAAAAGAGGAAACAACATGAGCAGTGAGGTAGGGAGGGAATCTAGCCCTGCTATTGCCCATTCGGTAGCTGTTCTGTGGTGGGACAGTGTGGGTCTGTGGGGGGGAGGGGGGATCTAGCCCTGCTATTGCTCATTCTGTAGCTGTTCTATGGTGGGACAGTGTGGATTTGTGGGGGGAGGGGGGATCTAGCCCTGCTATTAACCATTCTGTGGCGGGACAGTGTATGGAGGGGGAAATCTAGCCCTGCTATTTCCTATTCTGTACCTCTTCTGTGGCGGGACAATGTGTGTGTGTGTGTGGAGAGGGGGGTGGAAATCCAGCTCTGCTATTGCCCATTCTGTGTCTGTTCTGTGGTAGGACAGTGTGGGTGGGGGAGGGAAATCTAGCCCTGCTATTGCCCATGCAGTACCTGTTCTGTGACGGAACAGTGTGGGGGGAAATCCAGCCCTACTGTTTCCCATGCAATACCTTTTCTGTGGTGAGACAGTGGGGGGGGGGGGGATAAAGCCCAGCAAATTACCAATTATTATCTTTTCTATGGCGGAACTATGTGTGTGGGGGTGGGGAATCTAGCCCTTCTATTGCCCATTATGTACCTGTTCTGTGGCAAGACAGTGTGGGTGGGTGAGGGAAATCTGGCTCTGCTATTGCCCCACAATATATGGTCAATTTCAAGAGTGTATATATACTCAATCAAAAAACTCACTCCATACAAACAAAAGCTGTTCAGAATGTATACAAACAAAAAATTCTTCAGATGTTTATCATTCAACATCTGAAGAATTTTTTGTTTGTTTATCGTTCAACATCTGAAAAATTTTTTGTTTGTATACATTCTGAACAGCTTTTGTTTGTATGGCGTGAGTTTTTTGATTGAGTTAGCTATTGCCCATGCAGTATCTATTCTGTGATGGGACAGTGTGTGTTTAGGGGGAACTAGCCCTGCTATAGTACATGCAGTATCTGTTCTGTTTTGAGACAGTGTATGTGGGGGGAAATCTAGTCCTGTTATTGTCCATTCTGTACCTGTTCTGTGGAAGGAGAGTGGGTTGTGTTTCCCTACCAGATGTGTGGAGACAAAGAGCCAATGAAATGCCCATGTTTCAATGACATCACTCATATGCCTCTATCAGCCTGAGCCACTAGAGGGCAACTCAGTATTCATCCCAAAGCATATGGGAAGGCATAGCAAACCTCATACAACCTCAACATGGGCAACAATAATGAATCAAACAGTAGAGAAGCTATGTACAGAAGAAAGGAACAGACGGCTGTCAGTATAATATGAGCCTGGAAGGCCAAGCATGTAAGCGATAGCGGACCGAGGTATTGCCTCTACAAAACAGACCAAAAACAGTTACAGGGGCGTGTCCTGGGCTGGTCTAGCAGGACTCAAGAAAAGGACACTATCTGGTAAGTAAAATGTCACCTTCTATATCATCCTGCTAGACCAGTCCAGACAAGTGGGATGTACCAAAGCTATGCCTCCACTGGGCAGGAAGAAGACACAGCAGCTCATAAAACATTGGAGCCAAAGGCTGTGTCTGCCTGAGTGTGGACATCCAAGCTGGATAGCTTGACAAAGATGGAAAGTGGTGCCCCTGTTGCCACCTGCCAAATGTCTGAATGGGCTACCGAGCTATGCACTGCCTACCTCTGTTGTTCTGAGCACCTCTGGCTGAAACACCATACTCCAGAAGCCCTGCATCATTTCCAGTATTGCTATTGCCACTATTGCTTCCTTGTTCACAATGCCAAATAGTCCTATTATTCGACCCTTATTACCTCAACATCAAACTCTTCCCATTGGCTCTTTTCGGTCCTGAAATCCCTCTTTGCCATGCACTCCTCCTCCTCCTCCTCCATCATCATCTCTTTGCCCCCCAGCCCTACTCAACTTGCCTCCTTCTTCACTACCAAAATTCAGACGCTCCACTCCTCCTTTTCAGATTGTCCTCCTCCACTTTCCCCACTCCCTTCCCCACCATCTCCCCCCTTATCACCTTCTCTATCTCACACCTGGTCTACCTTTCAACTCATCACCTCCATCAAACTCCAGAAGTCCCTCTCTACCTCTCACACAGCCAATTGCTGCTTTGACTCCATTCTTTCTGCTTGGCTTCATTAACACTCTCTTATTCTCCTTCCTCCTCTTCTTATTATGTTGAACATCAGTCTATCCTCAGGTTCCTTTCCTATCCCCTGGAAATCCGCCCTGGTCTGCCCCCTTCTTAAGAAACCCTCTCTTGACCCTGCTGATCCCATGCACTGTCGCCCTATATCTAATCTTCTAATTCTTTCTAAGATCCTCAAAAAACTGGTGTTCTCCCAACTCTCTTCACATCTTGATTCCATTAACTTCCTTCATCCCTGCCAATCTGGTTTCAGATCTGGCCACTGCACTGAGACTATCCTCCTATCTTGCCTCAACAAGCTCCACACATCTCACGACCATGGTAATGTATCCATAGCAGTATCACTGGATCTTTCCTCAGCCTTTGACTTAGTAGATCATCGCACCCTCTTGTCACATCTTTGGGAAGCTGGTATCTGTGGCACGGTCCTTCACTGGTTCTACACTTTCCTTTTCTCTAGATCTTTTTCTGTCACCTCTGGGATTTCCTCCTCTGCACCCACTCCTCTTTTTTGTGATGTCCCTCAGGGCTCTGTGCTGGCTCTGCTTCTGTCTAACATCTTTCTCACTCCCCTTGCCCTGCTGATTCAACAGTCCAGGCTGTCAATGTACTACTAGGCTGATGACATAATCATTCTCCATCACACCAGTCCTTTCACCCCTGATCTGTCCCCTCTTGATGCGTGCCTCTCCCATGTTTCTCAGTGATTATCATTCAGCTTTCTCCATCTCAACCTATCCAAAACGTCTGCTATCTGATTCACCTTTGGTGGTTCCTGTCCCTCCTTAGCCTCTACCCTCTCCAATTTTACTACCCCTCTTGTGTCCTCTCTCCACTATCTTGGGGTTACTCTTGATTCTGCTTTGTCCTTCCGCGATCACCGCTCCCTGCTTATGCGTCATTCTTTCTACTCTCTTAGAAAATCCGTGCTATCCACCCCTTCATGACTGACTCCTCATTGACCACTCTCCTGTTGTCTCTTGTTATATCATGCATTGACTATTGTAACTTTGTTCTTGCAGGTCTCCCTCAATCCCATCTCCACCATTTTCTTTTTCTTTTTTTCTTTTTAAAATTTTGAAACAACTGAACAGTTACAACAGTCAACATGTGGAAAATAAAATGAAAAGAGCACAATTACATTACATAATATTTCAACATTACTGGCTATGATCAAAGGACACTGAATTAGTGGCTATACAATTCAAGCTCCCTGTCTAACTGCCCTCTTCAAACTATTACCTTACTAAAACCATCAGGTAACAATTACCACCTTCTTCATCAATCGCTTACTATTACTACTTGCTAAGTAACTGCATGTCCAGGGTTTCCCATTTTTTAAGCATGCTCTGATAGTGCGGATTTTGGCCCACATATGCTCTTTCATATGCACGATGCATACATAATAGATTCCACCAAAATTCCACACTCAAATTAGAGAAATTCTTTCAATGACTCATAATTTCCTTTAATGCTAGACTTAGCATCAAGTCTAGAATTAACCAATCTTGCTTCTCTAGGTCAGGAATTTCGGCCTGCGATTTATATACTATTATACGATATGTAAGTGGCGTATTTATTTTCAATAATTGGGTCACTCGTTGCCAAACTTGCTGCCAGTAACTCTTCAATTTTGGGCAATAATACAACATATGTGATAGCGTGCCAATATCACTCTCACATGACCAGCACCGATTCCCTTTGTGGGATTGCCATTTCGCTATTTTCAAGGGAGTCAAATATACTCGGTGAGCAAGGAAGTACAGCGTTTGTGTTAGCAAGGCTGCCCATGTTATCCTTATCTGTGAGCCCCCAAAAGGCATCCCACATTTTAGGGTTCTCCAATTCCCCCACTTCAGTTTCCCAGACCAGTTGTGATCCTTTACACCTTCTCATCTCCCCTTCTCGTAGTATAGCCACAAACCTAGATATCAACTGAGATCCTATTTTTGTCTCTTGCGTCTTCTGGAATAGTGGGCATCCCGGGCTCATTGAGATCAGCGAGACCTCAGCTTTACTCAGTGTCTCAACTGACACCATTGATACATACAGTTATTCGGCAAACTGTACTCCTGCTGCAACATCTGGAAGGATTTAAACGCACTTTTATGTATCAGTTGGCCCAGATTATATATGCCATGTCTCAGCCATGTGTTCCACACAAAACTTTGACCAGCGATCCTGAATCTCGGATTTAGCCAAATGGGCATTTCCTGTGTATATTTCTGAGCATCTTCTATATATGGCATTATTATTTGAAATGCTTGCTGAGTGGCTCGTATGATTTCATTACATGGATTCTGCGCAGTGCCGTCCACCCCGATATGCAATCTCAGCGGCATTGGTCTACTTATGGCCATCTCTATCCGCAGCCATTGTGGATCTACCTCCGACACCTCCTCTTCACTCCAGTGGGCTCCTTGCTTTAGAAGTGCGGCTACATGAAACCAGTAAAAATCTGGGAAGTGCACTCCCCCCCTTTTTTTGGGCAGCTTGAGTTTCCATGCCGCTATTCTTGATGTTTTATTACGCCATAGGAAAGATAACAACAATTTCCCTAATTTCTTATAGAATCTCTCCGCGAATAAAATCGGTATCATACTTAAAATATAATTGATCTTGGGGACAATAACCATTTTTATGGTTTTCTAATCTCCCCCACCAGGTTAACTTCAGTGGGGACCATTTAGTAACATGTTCTCTAACTATTTTTTCACACAATGCCATGTTTTGATTGACTGTCTCCTGCATAGTGACTCCATAGATGATACCCAAATACTTGAAGGAGAATTGCTCCACCCTAAATGGATATTGACTCAATATTGACAGAGGTACATGGGAGTTAAAGGGTATTATGGTAGTCTTCGTTAAGTTCACTTTGTATCCTGAGACTCCAGAGTATTCAGTTAGAACTTCTAGTACTGCTCTCAGTGAACTGGGCTTCAGAAATAAGAACAAATCATCTGCATAAGCTGATAGTTTGCATTGGAAGCCATTAATATCTATACCACTGATATCGTTATGTTGTCGGATTTTTAATGCCAATGGCTCCAGAGCTAAATTGAACAACAACGGCGACAAGGGACACCCCTGTCTAGTTCTTCTGGATAAACTAAAGGCCGTCAACAATATTGCATTCGCTGCCACCCGCGCTGATGGACGGGCGTATAGCATAGCAATTCTCTGCACAAACTTGTCCTTTACTCCAAACCATCTCAATGTTTTAAATAGAAACGGCCATTCTAGCCTATCAAACGCCTTTTCGGCGTCTAGCGCTAATCCCACCACTGGATCAGCTGTTTGTTGCACCCACGCCAGAACACGTGCTAACAATTGACCACTGTCTGTAGTGGACCTACCCGGCATGAACCCACACTGATCTGGATGAATTATCACATCAAGGACTTTCCCTAGCCTATTGGCAAGAACCTTTGCGTAAATCTTGTAATCTGCATTCAGAAGTGATATAGGCCGATAATTCTCCACTTTCTGGAGATCTCTCCCCGGCTTAGGATGTATGACTATGATAGCTTCTGCCAATGCACCCACATCCGGGTGCTCCTCATACAATCGACTGTAATACGTCTGCAACTCTGGTATCAACTGTTCTGCAAATATATCGTAGAATTCCAGCGGCAGGCCATCTGGCCCACTCACTTTGCCCTTAGCCATTTGCCTTATAGCCTGCTGTACCTCCTTACAGGAAATGTCCTCTTCTAATGATGACGCTTGCTTTTCAGAAAGATTTGGTCCAATAACAATGGAGATGAATTTTTCAAACATTCCTTCATCACATTCAACTTCAGACTGATACAATTTTGCATAGAATCCTCTACATTGCTCTAGTATTTCTTCATCCTTTGTGACTAATTTGCCATTTGAGTTCTGTATACATGCAATACGTGACACCATTTCTTTAGCCCTCAATGTACGGGCGAGAAGCACACTTGCACGATTACCCTCATGATAATACACACTTTGTTGTGCTT
This sequence comes from Ichthyophis bannanicus, assembly GCA_033557465.1. Taxonomy (NCBI): domain Eukaryota; kingdom Metazoa; phylum Chordata; class Amphibia; order Gymnophiona; family Ichthyophiidae; genus Ichthyophis; species Ichthyophis bannanicus. Next base: position 739,221,287 of record CM066033.1, read on the forward strand.
TAACTTGCTGCTGTGCTTCCAAATTTAATATTGAGTTATATTGATGTTTCGTGTATACGTGGCCAAGGCAAATCCTAAAAGCTACGCCACCTGTGGCCTCCTTGCCCCGCCTAGGCGGTTGCCTATAGAAGGGAAAGGGGGCCCTTTCAATGTCCCCTTTATGTGAGCTCCCAGAGCTAGGGCTTCTGGGAGTTGTAGTTGCTTGCACTGAGTTGTAGTTGTGAATAAATTATTAAGCCGAGGGTTTGAAAGCAACACAGGAAATTTATTTGCCTCCTTGGTTCAAGGAACTTCCATAGAAGCTTGGCACATCATATAAGGTAAGATACTTCTGCTCAAAAGAAAGATAACTTCTGTACAAACCTTTTTCCAGAGTCTCTAATTACCTTTGCTTCCCTCAGCAAGGTAAATATCTCTTCACGCCACAAATTATCACATTACAGTCTTTGGCTAGCTTTAGCTTCCAAACAGCATTCTTTAAACTGCAACACTTATACTTTAAGCCAAAACAATGGTCTTTAAACTGCAGCACTTATACTTTAAGTTTTCCTTTTTTACTTGGATTATCACAGGTTTTGTTAATCATTCCAGACACCTTCAGAATGCAGTCCTGACGGTCTCATGCATTTTAAAACCACAGCAGCAACTTCATATCAAATCTTCTTAGGCTTGTTTTAACCACAGACATTCAAGCATAATAAGTCTGGGATTTTCTTCAGGTTTATAATCTATAGGTTTTCACTTTACCCTCCAAGATAAAGCACAGTCCATCTCACATTCTGAGAAATCAGATTCAATATCAGCCTCATCTATTTGCATACACTCACAGTCAGACTCTGCAGTCTCTGGACTGGAAACAGCTTGGGACAGCGTGGGTTTAATGTCTTCCAGCAGCTTAACAACCCGTTCCCAATGAGACCTCCCTCTTGGCTCAGGGGTATTATCAGGGCACAGGAAATCCTTATCCCGTAGCAAGCTATTTAGAACTTCTAAAGAATTCAGCTCCTTTCTTTTAACAGCTCTCTTTAACAGCCTTCCCCGAGGTAAACTTCTTTGACCCAGCTCCTCCTGGAAAGTCCCCGTACCTGGGTTATAGACAGTAGTCTCTTCAGGAATAAACCTCCTGCTTTCTAGACCAGCTGTAGCCTTTCTACCACACTGGCTCCACTCAAGACTCTGTTGCTGGCTATGAGGGGAGTCTTCCCTTAAGCTGTCATTACAGTACCTTTCTCTGGGCTCTCTGCTAGAATCCTTTCTTTCTGTTTCCTTCAGGATTTCTTCCACTTCTGTTTCTCTGCTGTTCTCTTGGTTGTGCTTGCTCCTGATTTCTCTTCCGTTCCCCCTTCCGTCTCTCTCACTTCCTGTTCTCTGGGGCTTAAATGAGTGGGGATGCCCTGCACCTTTCCACTCCTCCCTCAGCTGTCTCTCATTGCCTCCCTTAGTTGCTATGGTGTTGGGGCGTGGCCTTAGGACAGCAGCTTTAGATATGTTTTTTTTCTCTCCAGCTGAACTTTTAAAGTCACGGCTCCCTATACTTTCTTTCTACCTGGAGGTAAAGGTCTGTGTTTTTTCTATTTCCCCGGGCTCTGGAGCAGATTCGTCACCACACATCCCCCCCCCCCTTAAGATATTACGGGCTGGCGTATCTACCCCCGCACAGTCCGTAATTCGAGCTAGGGTGTAATGTGCTACCCGATTGCTACCGGCCCTCTCATCTATCGTGGCAAACCGAGCCAAGGCTATTCGCTCGTGCCTGGGGCGCAAGACATTAATATGGTAGATCTGCTGGCGCCCTCTTCTGTTCTGGACGGAATATGATACGGGACCTACCTGTCTTATTACCCGGTATGGCCCCTTCCACTTGCTCTCAAATTTAGAATTAGGTCTGGCTACCATGACAATCACCTTCTCTCCTACCTCTAGGTGACGGGGCTTTGCGCACCGGTCATAGTAGGTCTTCTGACGTAACTGACTAGCTGCAATATTTGCTTCTGCCACTTGAGAGGTGCGATGTAAACGTCCTTTTAAATCTTTTAAAAATTGGGGTATACCAATTTCTTCTATGTCTGTTTCCACCCATTGCTCCCTTAGTATATCTAGGATGCCTCGCGGAGTCCGTCCATACAATAACTCATACGGGGCAATACCCATAGAAGTCTGCTTTCTCTCCCTACATGCATATAATACAAAGGGAAGCATCACATCCCAATCTCTCATATCCCCCTCCAGACTTCGCCTTAACATCTTCTTTAAGGTCTGATTCTGGCGTTCAACCAAACAATTTGATTGGGGATGATACGCAGCGGTTCTGATATGTCGGATGCCAAACGCGTCCCACACTTGGGCCAAGTATCGCGACATGAAATTACTTCCCCTATCTGTTAGAACTTCTCGGGGGAAACCCACTTCACAGAATAATTTCACCAGTTCCAACGCTATACTTCTGGCAGATATATTACGAAGAGGGACCGCCCACGGGAATCGGGTGGCTTGGTCCACTATAACTAAAATGTATTGGAACCCCCAGGGCGTTCTCGTAAGAGGTCCCACTATGTCCATAGCCAGTCGGTGTATAGGTTCCGATACGACAGGTATGGGAACCAATGGTACTTTTGGTGGGAGATTTGATACCACGCGCTGACACGAAGAACATGACTCGCAGAACCTGGCAGTCTCCTTAAAAATTCCCGGCCAGTAAAAGCGAGCCAAAATTTGGTCCAACGTGCCACGGACCCCTTTATGACCCCCCACGGGGTGATCATGGGCCAACCGCAGAACCAGTGCTTTAAAAGCAGTGGGAACCACTAACTGTTTCCTACTATTCCCCGTCCTAGGATCTAAACTCTCCCGATATAATATCTCACTATCTAGGAAGAATCGGGGTAGGGTTTCTGTTCCTCTTCGAGCATACTCAAAAGCCCGTTTGAGTGCGAGATCCGCCCGCTGTTCCTTGGGGAAAGAGGGAAATCTCGTGACTAGCTCTGCCGGGACCCATGGTAACTCTTGGCCAGCGGCTAGTTTAGCTCTATTTTGTGATCTATTATGCCTTTCTCGGCGCTTTTCCGCCTTCGTCTTTTTATCACCCTCAGTAGGAGGGGTCACTAAGTCATCATGGGAGGGCAACCCGCACACCGGGTCGTCTGGTGGGTCTTGTTCCCCCTCCTTAGCTTTTGTGCGGGCCCGGGTGGATACCATGCCTGTTTTATGCTGAAGACCCTCTGCTAACCCACGCCTGAACTGAGGCCAATCCCTTCCCAGGACTAAAGCTTGTGGGAGCCTTGGAACTACAGCTACAGGTATTTTCCGTTTCAAACCCAAACTTTTTACTGAAACAGTGTATACTGGGTAGGACGAGGCTGCCCCGTGAATGCACTTTATTTTTATGCTGCTTTCTTGTGACTCGGGGACCGGACCAACCTGGGATTTTATCTCCCTCCAGAGTTTTCGCGAGATCATCGATTGGTCCGCTCCGGAGTCCAGCAAGGCTTCTACCTGGACACCCTCCACTTCTACGCCCAAGAGGAATCCCTCTCCCCTTTCTTTAGAATGGGTGGTGATTAGGGCTGTCCTAGCTTTGCAATCCCTTCTCATATGTCCTTCTTCCCCACAAGAAAAGCATTTTCTTTGCACATAACGGGTCTTATCCACATGCATTACCTTCGTCCCTTCTCCCCACATGGCTTTTCCCTTCCTTTCTGAAGCCACTTCAACTGCCCGGGTTAGACCACCAACCTTAGCCTGGTTTACCAAACTGGCTTCTAGAAAACGCTCAGCCAGTGAGGTCGCTGCATCCGTGGTATGGCAGTCCTGTAAGATCAGGAAGGACTGCAGATCTTTTGGAACTGCGTCCATGAACTGCTCTAAGACAATACAGTCTAACAAAGAATCTTTTGTTCTTGCATCAGGCGTCAACCACTTTAATGCCAACCCTTTTATCCGCTGGCATAAGGCACGCGGTGTTTCACCTATTTTTAGCTTACAGCTCCTCAAAAGGCGGCAGTAGACCATGGGGGTTAGGCCCAAACGGTCTCGTATAGCCTTTTGAAGCTCTTCATAATTGGCGGCTAAGGCAGCGGGCATGACCCTGTAGGCTGCAAGCGCTTCTCCCGTCAAGGAGGCGGCAAGGCGCACTGCCCACTGGTCTTTCGGCCAGCCCATTAGGAGAGCCACTCTCTCGAAGGCTTCCAAGAAGTCGTCCACGTCATCCCCTTTTGCCAATTGACAAAACGAGAATGTCCCAGTCCCACGTAACCCCAGCCCTGGTATAGCTCCCAAGGAACCTGGTGCTGTCCGTAGGGACTCCGTCGCTTTCTTCTGCGCTCCTAGCCAAGCAGCCATCATATCTAGGAGCAGCTTCTGCTGGGCCTGGAGCATGGCGGCTGTGTGTTCTTGAGTCCTTGCAGACATTTCCTGTTGTTTTTGGAATTGCTCCGCCATCCATCCCAGAAGCTCGGTCCTCTCCATCCTCGGTAGACGCTGAAATGAAAAAAAACAGAGAGAGAAACCACCAAGTGCGGCTCCAAATATAAACCCTCTCTCTTTTGCTCTTCTTGAGCACTGCTCTATCCCCACCCTGCACCGGTATCCGTCTATACCCTTTTTATACACGGATTACCTTATGCAGGTGTAGACTCGAGTTTATCAATCAGCAGGTCACGGCTTGGTACTCCACTCCAGTCCAGTCCTTCTGCTGCCACTCCGGGTCTTTCTCTTCAGCAGGCCCTCTGTATCCTCAGCACTTTCGGCAGAAGTCTCCTTTATTCTTTGAGGCTCCAGATGTTTCATGTATATGTGGCCAAGGCAAATCCTAAAAACTACGCCACCTGTGGCCTCCTTGCCCCGCCTAGGCGGTTGCCTATAGAAGGGAAAGGGGGCCCTTTCAATGTCCCCTTTATGTGAGCTCCCAGAGCTAGGGCTTCTGGGAGTTGTAGTTGCTTGCACTGAGTTGTAGTTGTGAATAAATTATTAAGCCGAGGGTTTGAAAGCAACACAGGAAATTTATTTGCCTCCTTGGTTCAAGGAACTTCCATAGAAGCTTGGCACATCATATAAGGTAAGATACTTCCGCTCAAAAGAAAGATAACTTCTGTACAAACTTTTTCCAGAGTCTCTAATTACCTTTGCTTCCCTCAGCAAGGTAAATATCTCTCCATGCCACAAATTATCACGTTACAGTCTTTGGTTAGCTTTAGCTTCCAAACAGCGTTCTTTAAACTGCAACACTTATACTTTAAGCCAAAACAATGGTCTTTAAACTGCAGCACTTATACTTTAAGTTTTCCTTTTTTACTTGGATTATCACAGGTTTTGTTAATCGCTCCAGACACCTTCAGAATGCAGTCCTGACGGTCTCATGCATTTTAAAACCACAGCAGCAACTTCATATCAAATCTTCTTAGGCTTGTTTTAACCACAGACATTCAAGCATAATAAGTCTGGGATTTTCTTCAGGTTTATAATCTATAGGTTTTCACTTTACCCTCCAAGATAAAGCACAGTCCATCTCACATTCTGAGAAATCAGATTCAATATCAGCCTCATCTATTTGCATACACTCACAGTCAGACTCTGCAGTCTCCGGACTGGAAACAGCTTGAGACAGCGTGGGTTTAATGTCTTCCAGCAGCTTAACAACCCGTTCCCAATGAGACCTCCCTCTTGGCTCAGGGGTATTATCAGGGCACAGGAAATCCTTATCCCGTAGCAAGCTATTTAGAACTTCTAAAGAATTCAGCTCCTTTCTTTTAACAGCTCTCTTTAACAGCCTTCCCCGAGGTAAACTTCTTTGACCCAGCTCCTCCTGGAAAGTCCCCATACCTGGGTTATAGACAGTAGTCTCTTCAGGAATAAACCTCCTGCTTTCTAGACCAGCTGTAGCCTTTCTACCACACTGGCTCTGCTCAAGACTCTGTTGCTGGCTATTAGGAGAGTCTTCCCTTAAGCTGTCATTAGAGTACCTTTCTCTGGGCTCTCTGCTAGAATCCTTTCTTTCTGTTTCCTTCAGGATTTCTTCCACTTCTGTTTCTCTGCTGTTCTCTTGGTTGTGCTTGCTCCTGATTTCTCTTCCGTTCCCCCTTCCGTCTCTCTCACTTCCTGTTCTCTGGGGCTTAAATGAGTGGGGATGCCCTGCACCTTTCCACTCCTCCCTCAGCTGTTTCTCATTACCTCCCTTAGTTGCTATGGTGTTGGGGCGTGGCCTTAGGACAGCAGCTTTAGATATGTTTTTTTTCTCTCCTGCTGAACTTTTAAAGTCACGGCTCCCTGCACTTTCTTTCTGCCTGTAGGTAAAGGTCTGTGTTTTTTTCTATTTCCCCGGGCTCTGGAGCAGATTCGTCACCACAGTACATTTAAGGTCATTACAATTAGCTGGTTATTAGCCATATTGACAAGTATGATCTATTTTAATAGTAGCATTTGTTACCTGGAGCATCATTTCCCTTTTTACTATACACTTCTCACTCAACTTATACAGCCAGATCCTAAAAACCATATTAACTAGAAAACCTTGTGCGGCGGAGTCCATCCCACACCCTACGCAAGCAGGCTCCCCCAGGCCTCCCCCCACTTATTATGCCAAACAACCACTTACTCGCCTCTCCCCCATCTTAACCAACATCATTAACAGCATTCTCATTTACATTTCCATCTTCATTCTTAACTCGTATTTATATTACATTATTATACACATCGTCTATATGTATTCTAAAAACCACCTGTATAGTTCGAATATCTACTGTCTCCATTCTGAGTCCAGACTTAGGATTCAAGGGGTCTCCTCTCCCAGCTTGACTACCTTCAACTTCCTCTTGTTCCTATTGGTCCTTCGCTTCCTAGTCATCACCCATTCTCCTTCTTGTTTCCATATGAGTATAATCCTGCAAAAATGTCCGAAGTGCTACAGCGTTGTCGAAGGTGCGTGTAGTGTTGTCAATTGTTACTCGCATTTTGGCCGGGTAGAAGAGACCATATCTTGCCTGCAGCTTCTGCATCAGCGGTCTGCATGCAAGCAATTCTTTTCTTCGCTCAACCGTTTTTTTACTTAGGTCCGGGTAGAAGGCAATCTTATGGCCATGTAGCTGAAGCAAGTTTTTCTGCTTAGCTGTTTCAAGAATCTGCAGCGCTTGTGGGTATCGCAGCACTTTAATTACAAATGGCTGCGGACACTTAGCATGGCTGATTGTATGCGAGGGGACTCGATGCGCTCTTTCCAATTCAAGAGGCTTGAGGAAAGTAACTTGTAACAATTCTGGTATCAGTCTCTCTAAGTAGGCAGTCAGGTCTGTCCCTTCCATCCCTTCCGGGATTCCTGTGATTCGAACATTATTCCTTCTTGCCCGATTCCCTTGATCCTCCATTTGAGACTCCAATGCTGTTATGCACTTGGCTAGAGGTCCCACTTGAGTTAGCATATTCTCATGCTTTTGTGCTAGTGTCTCCACTTTGCTCAAGCGCCCGCTCATATTCTCCAATTTTCCCTTCACTTCCTGCAAATCTTCTTGCATTTGACTCAAGGTCGCAGCATTAGTAGCTATTAACTCCTTCACCTGCCGCAATTCACCAAGAATTTCATGCAGGCCTTCCCCGGCCTCCTTCTCCGACGCCATTTTCTGCGGCGACACTGCTTCCTGCTTTGCTCGTTTTGCCGCTTGGCCAGCAGCTGATTGAAATTCCAGCTTCATTGGTTTTAAAGATGTCATCTTCTTCTCATCCCCCGTCTTAGTTGAACTTGCGAAACCTTGTCTAAAGAGGGAGAAAGGGCTAGGATTCTGTGATCAAGGCAGGAGCGATCCCCTTGGGCAGCCATTTCGCGGCGTGACAAGCTCCGTCCCCACCATTTTCATTTAATCCAGAACACTGCTGCCAGGATCATCTCTCATGCCACCCGCTTTGATCACATCACACCGTTGCTCATAGACCTCCATTGGTTACCCATCAAATATCGCACTCACTAGAAAATACTTACACTGGTTCATAGGTCCATCTACACAAATACATCATATTTTCTTCAGTTCCATATCCCATCCCGCAGCTTCTGTTCAGTTCATGTAAAGTGATTACACCTCCCCCCCCCCGTCTCCCGTGTGCACCTTGATTCAACTTGCCACTCTGCATTCTTTTTCCTAGGTCCCTCCCTCTGGAATTCTCTCCCTACCGCCCTCCGTCTTGAATCGTCCCTACAGAAATTCAAGTCACTTTTCAAAACACATCTTTACAGATTGCTTTTGACCTTTTCCCTTCTGGCTCCTGAGCCCCTCTGACACCCTTTCTCTTACTTTCCCCTCCTCCACTCTCCAATGTGAATACTGCTCTGTCCTGTCATGTTTTGTATTTCCTTTCCTCTTTCCAGCTCTTTGTTTATTTGCTTTGTAAACCGCCCTGACAATTTGAAGGTGTGGTGTATCAAGTGCTGAAATAAAGATAAAGAGGACACGTGCTCGAATAGAATGAGTGTATAAACCCTCTGGAACCAGCCGGTTCCATAACAGATAGGCTGAAGCAACTGCCTCCTTGATCGAGTGCCCTAAGGTAGACTTGGCTCCTGCGTCACCCTTGCGCAGGCTAGCAAACAGTACAAAAAGATAATCGGACTTATGAAAGGAATTCATAACCTCTAAATACCAGAGAAGCACCCTCTGTACACCCACAAGGCAAAAATCTATATTTTCCCTCTATATTGCTTCTTAGAAAAGGAGGGCAGACAAATGACTTGGTTCACATGAAAAGGAGACATCTCCTTGGGTCAAAAGGAAATCACAGGCTGAATGGAGACAGCTTCCTCCAAAATGGACAGATATAATTCCTGGTAAGACAGACCCTGTAGCTCGGAAATCCACCTTGCCGAACAAATCGCGACCAAGAAAACAGTCTTGAGATTAAGTCCTTCAGAGTAGAATGCCTCAGAGGTTCAAAGGACTCCAATATCAGGACCCTGAGCACCAGACAGAGATCTCAGGAAGACACAAATGACCAGAGGGGAGGACACAGACACCGAACCCCTTGAAGAAAACAAGAAACATCCAGGATCAAGGCTGAAGACTTTTCAGCCTCTGAACCTCTGAAACAGGACAAAGCTGCCACCTGGACTTTCAGGGAGGAAAGGAGAAACAATCCTTTTCCAAATCACCCTGCAGAAAGCTAACAGAGCCAGCACCTAGGCAGCATTAGGAACAAGCTGTCATGAGCCACACCTATGCTCAAAGAGGTACCAGACTCACATGTATGCCAGGCTGGTAAAACTTCTCTGAGCTTTGAGCAGAGTGGAAACCACTGCAAGAGAATAGCGTTTGCATGTCAACCATCTCCCTTCAAGAGCCAAGCCATAAGCAAGAAGGGAGCTGGGTCATCCCGAACAAACAGCCCCTGAAGCAACTGGCCCCAAAATGGGGCAGATGAAGAGGAGGCTCCTGCAGGAACCAGATAAGATCCTTGAACTACATTCTCCTCAGCCAATCTGGCACCACCAGAACAATCCAACCCAGATGGCACTCTATGCACTGAAACATATGCTCCAACAGCAGCCATAGAGGAAGCACATACAACAGGCATTGCTGGGTCAGAACAGAACCAGGACGACAATTCCCTTGGACCCAGTTTCCGTATGGTGACTGCAGAAATGGACAGTGTGTGGGGAGTGAAATCTAGCCCTGCTATTGTTTACTCTGTACCATCTCCATGGTGGGACAGTGTGTGTTGGGGGGATCTAGCCCACCTATTGCCCATATAGTAACTGTTCTCTGGCTGGACAGTGTGTGTGAGGGGGAAATCTAGCCCTGCTGTTGCCCATTCTGTACTTGTTCTGTGGTGGAACAGTGGGGGGGGGGGGAGAAATCTAGTCCTGCTACTGTCCATTCTATATCACTTCTATGGTGGGACAGTGTGTGTGTAGGGGGGGGGAGAACTAGCTCTGCCATTGCCCATGCAGTACCTGCTCTGTGGTGGGACAGCATGTGAGGGGTGGAATCTAGCCCTACTACACCCATTCTGTACCTGTTCTTTGTCAGGACAGTGTGTGCATGGGGGGAGGGGGGATCTAGCCCTGCTACTGCCCATTCTGTACTTGTTCTGTGGTGTGACAGTTTGGGTGGGGGACATCTAGCCCTGCTACTGCCCATGTTGTACCTCTTCTGTGGCGGGACAGTGAGGAGGGGGGGAAATCTATCCTTGTTATTGCTCATTCTGTACCTGTTCTGTGGCAGGACAGTGTGTTGGGGGGGGGGGGGTGGAAACTAGCCCTGCTACTGCCGAAGCTGTAATTGTTCTGTGGCAGGACAGTGGGTGTGAAGGGGAAATCTAGCTCTGCTATTGCCAATGCAGTACCTGTTCTGTGACAGGACAGTGTGTGGTGGTGGGGGAGAGGGGGGATCTAGCTCTGCTATTGCCAATGCAGTATTTGTTCTGTGACAGGACAGTGTGTGGTTGGGGGGAGGGGGGAGAATATAGCCCTGCTATTACCGACGCTGTACCTGTTCTGTGGTGGGACAGTGGGGAGTGTAAAGCTAACCCTGTTATTGCCATTGTGAACCTGTTCTTGGCAGGACAGTGTGTGTGGGGCAGAGGAAATATAGCCCTGCTATTGCCCAATCTGTACCTGTTTTGTGGCGAGACAGTTTGTGTGGGGGAAATCTAGCCCTGCTACTGCCCATTCTGTACCTGTTGTGTGGTGGTATCATGTGTGGGTGGGTGGGGGGGGGGAGGATCAAAGCAGCGTAGTTACTCACCTGTAACAGGTGTTCTCCAGGAGCAGCAGGAATCAGTCCTCACTTATGGGTGACGTCGGCGCCGACGGAGCCCTCGCGGAGCAATTTTCCCCAGCTTTCAAAGAAATCCTTTGGGAATTGCAGCGCGCATGCGCGGTCGTCTTCCCGCCCGAGGGTGCCATCTTAGCCAGTCAGATGACATAGCTAAAAAAGACAGCATAAAAATTTGCAAAAGAACATAAGCAGACGATTGCAACTCCAAGGGGAGGAGGGAGGGTAGTGAGGACTGATTCCTGCTGCTCCTGGAGAACACCTGTTACAGGTGAGTAACTACGCTTTCTCCAGGACCAAGCAGGAAGTCAGTCCTCACTTATGGGACTCCCAAGCTCAAGGCTACCGGAGACCCTAAGCACAAAAATGAGCTCCCTCTAGCTCAGCAGCACAGAAGGAAAGAATCTTCGCTGAAATACCACCCACCGGTAGCCCACATCCGGGATGGAGGGTAGGAGTTGCTCAGACCTCAAAGAGATTACGGAGGACTGCCTGTCCGAAAGCACTGTCCCTACGGGACTCCCTCTCGAGACAGTAATGGACCGCAAAAGTCTGGCTCGAAGACCAAGTAGCGGCCCGGCAGATGTCTGCCAGCGGAACAGAGCGGAGGTAAGCCACTGACGTGGCCTTTGCCCGAACGCAATGAGCCGTGACTCGACCTTCTAAGGAGAGTCCGGCTGCCCCATAAGCCCAAGAGATACAGTCCGCAACCCAGATGGACAGAGTACGCTTGGAGACCGGGAGCCCCAATCTATTGGGGTCAAAAGACACAAAAAGCTGAGCAGCTTTACGGTGCTCCCGCGTACGGTCAAGGTAGAAGTTCAGAGCCCTTCTACAGTCCAGGGTATGGAGGACCGTCTCAGCTCGGCTGGAGTGTGGTCTGGGAAAGAAGGTTGGAAGTACCACCTCCTGATTGATGTGAAAAGGGGAGACCACTTTAGGCAGAAATTTCGGATGAGTCCGTAGGACCACCCTATTCTTGTAGAACCTAGTGTAAGGGGGATCAGACACGAGGGCCTGCAATTCACTTACGCGTCTAGCGGAAGTGAGGGCTATCAAGAACAGTGTTTTCCAAGACAGAAAACGGAGAGAACAGGTAGCCATAGGTTCAAAAGGCGGACAGGTGATCCGCTGCAACACCACATTCAGGTCCCAGTCAGGCGCTGGCGGGCGCAGAGGTGGTTTAAGTAGAAGGAGACCTCGGAGAAACCTCGCTACGAGAGGGTCATTGGAGAGAGGTCTGCCGTCCACCGGCACATGATGTGCTGAAAGAGCACTGAGGTGAACTTTGACGGAGTTGGACTTAAGTCCCAGATTAGAGAGGTGCAGCAAGTACTGCAAGATCACCGACACCGGGCAGGAGAAGGGATCCTGAGACTGTTGGGTACACCAGACTGCAAAGCGACGCCATTTGAGGGCGTAGCATTTGCGGGTAGAAGGCCGTCGCGAAGCCAAGACGACCTCCTCCACCTCCGCCGGCAGGAGAAGGGGAGCAAGGACTACCCTCTCAGCAGCCAGGCCATGAGGTTGAGAGACCTGAGGTTGGGGTGCAGGAGGGACCCCTGATCCTGAGTGAGGAGATCCGGTTGTACCCCCAGAGGGATGGGATCCTCCACCGCCAGTTGCAGCAGGAGCGGAAACCACGGCTGTCTGGGCCAGCGAGGGGCCACCAGGATCATGAAGGCTTTGTCTCGGAGAACCTTGAAAAGAGTCCGAGAGACTAGCGGGATGGGAGGGAAAGCATACAGAAGGCTCCCCGACCATGAGATCAGAAAGGCGTCCGCCGCAACCCGAAGGGGGTGCGGCTGACGAGAGCAGAAGCGAGGAAGTTGCCGGTTGTGAGGACTGGCAAAGAGATCTACCGTGGGGAGACCCCACTTGAGGAAGAGCTTCTGAACTACCAAGGGATCCAGACGCCACTCGTGCGGCTGGAGGACCCTGCTGAGTTTGTCTGCAAGGCAATTTTCTTGGCCCGGGAGATAAACCGCCTTGAGGAGAATGCCGTGACTGACGGCCCAAGAGCAGAGCTTCTGTGCCTCCCGGCAGAGGAGGAAGGAGCCCGTGCCCCCCTGCTTGTTCACGTAGAACATGGCAACTTGATTGTCCGTCTGGACAAGGACGGACTGTTGGGAAGTCAGGTGGGAGAAGGCCTTGAGAGCTAGGCGGATCGCCCTGAGCTCCAGGAAGTTGATCTGCTGAGCAGACTCCCACGTGGTCCAGAGGCCCTGAGTACGTGCCTCTTGGCAATGCGCTCCCCAGCCCAGGAGGGATGCATCGGTGGTCAGCACCCGGGTCGGCTGAGGTGACTGGAAAGGCATTCCGAATATCAGGTTCGGCTGCCGGAGCCACCACCGGAGAAACGAGAGCAGCGGCTCGGAGACGCGCACCAGGTCTGCTAGGCCGCCTGTGGCTTGTCGCCACTGCTGGCGGAGACACCATTGAGCAGACCGCATATTCAGGCGGGCATTGGGGGTCACATGGACGGTGGAAGCCATATGACCGAGCAGTCTCAGGAAGCGCCTGGCGGAGACCAGGGGCTGGCTGCGAAAGCGGTCGGCTAGGTCCATGAGCCGTTGAGCCCTGTCGAGCGGTAGGTACGCTCGTGCCCGAAGAGTGTGCAGCCTTGCGCCGATGAACTCGAGATCCTGTGAGGGGAGCAAAGTGGACTTTGCGAAGTTTATAACAAAGCCCAAGTGCTGCAGCAGAGTCACCGTGCGGCACGTGGCGTTGGTGACCTCCTGAGCGGACGCTGCTCTGATGAGCCAGTCGTCGAGGTACGGAAAGACATAGAGGCCGTGAAGCCGGAGATGGGCCGCCACGACCGCGAGACATTTTGTGAAGACTCGCGGTGCGGAGGATAGGCCAAAGGGCAGTACTCTGTACTGGTAATGATTTCCTGCCACCACAAACCTTAGGTATTGGCGGTGGCTTGGGTGGATGAGGATGTGCGTGTAGGCATCCTTTAGATCCAAGGAGCATAGCCAATCTCCCTGCTGGAGGTAGGGCAGAAGGATTCCAAGGGTAAGCATTTTGAACTTCTCCCGCACAAGGAACTTGTTGAGGTTGCGCAAGTCCAGGATGGGTCTGAGGCCCCCTGTTCTCTTTGGTATCAGAAAATACCTTGAATAAAAGCCTTGACCTCTCAGGTGGTGGGGCACCGGTTCCACCGCCTGTTCCTGCAGAAGACCTGCTAACTCCTGAAGGAGCAACTCCCTGTGCAGAGGGGGGCGCGGAGGTTCTCCCGGAAAATAGGAGGGAGGGACCTGATGGAAGTGGAGAAGGTAGCCTTCTCGCACGACCTGAAGTACCCAGGCATCTGCGGTGATGCTGGACCACCTGTGGGCGAAGTGAACCAGCCGGCCTCCGGTGCTGGGAGGAACCAGCGGGGGGGGAGAGGCTATGCTGAGCGAGTCAAAAACCCCCACCCTGCTGAGCAGGGGCTGGTGGTGCAGGCTTGGGGGCTTGCTGCCTACGGGACCCGTTACCCCGTCCCTTGGCCTGCTGGCCCTGTTGGGGAGCTGCAGGGGCCTGATAATGGGGGTATTGTTTGTAGGCAGCCGCCTTCCTCGGGTAAAAGGACTTTTTTCCCGAGCCCTTCTTTTTTCTGGGAAGGGGCGGAGGTCTTCCTAGAAAGCCTGGTCCTGGTGAGAGTCTCAGTCTCAATTTGTGCAGCCTTTTCCGCCATGGGCTTGCCAAAGAGGTTTTCGCCTCGGCAGGGGACATCGACCAACTTGTCCTGTACCCAGGGCTCAAGGTCTGACGACTGAAGCCAAGCCTGTCGGCGGGCACCGATGCCGGCTGTGGCCACTCTAGCCGAGGCCTCAAAGCCATCATAGGCTGCTCGGGACATGAACTTTGAGCATTCCCGAATGCCCGTGGACAAGGCTAGGAACCTCCGCAAGGGCTCCTCGGAGAGACCAGCGGAGAATCCGGCTAGCTCTTTAGCCAGATCCCGGAGATACATGCCCATGTAGAGCTGGTAAGTCTGGACACGACATGCGAGCATAGAGCCCTGGAAGCACTTCTTGCCAAGGCCATCCAGGTTACGGGCCTCCCTGCCAGGAGGCACCGAGGAGTGCATCTTCTGGCTCTTAAGACGATGCATGGCCGATTCCACTACCATGGAATGGTGTGGCAGCTGTGCCTTTTGAAAGCCAGGGCTCTTGCGGACTCGATAGATAGAGTCGACCCGCTTGCTCAGGACCGGCGAGGAGGCCGGACTCTCCCACATGCGGAAGAGTAGTCGTTCCAGCATAGGAGGAACCGGTACAGTAAAGTGTTCCCTCGCGGGAGAGTCATACTGGAGGGCGTCGAGCTCTTCGGCTCGAGGCTCCTCCTCGGGATCCGCAGGGAAGGCCAAAGCCTTGGCCATATCCCTAACGAAGTCCGAGAACCGGGCATCCTCCGGGGGGGACTGCTTCCGAGGCTCGGACCCCGGTGAGTCCGATGGGACACACCGAGTCCGGAAAGAATCAGGTGACTCTTCCTCCTCAGACTCCCAGACCGACTCCGACGAGGACTCGGTGGGGTCGGCCCGGGCAGGGCGCGGCGCCAGCCGCCCCGACGTCGAGGGAGTCGGCGTCGGCGACCTCGGTCCCGAACGGGAGGCCGAGGGTGACCTCGACCGAGGATCGACTCGAGTTCTCATCGACTCGAGGATCGGCTCGGTCTCCGGGGTCGACTTGGACGTCGACGTCCCGGCGGTCGGGGCAGCGGCGCCAGCGAGGCCAGCGAGCAGTGCCCGCTGCTGGTCCATGAAGGCAGACAGTCTGCTCTCCAAGGCCGTCAACCTGAGTCCGAGCTCAGGTGACCCAGCAGCCCCCGACTCGGGCCCCGACGGCGTCAGGCCCGACGTCGGCTGTCGCGGAGGCGAGTCCAGAAGGACCACAGGACTTACCCGGGCAGGCATCTCCGACTCCAGGCGAGGTCGCTTCGGGATGTGTTCCTTCTCCAAGGACCCGGGGCGGCTGTCGGGGCTATGCGACCTGGCCCTCGCGGAACCAGGAGCGTCCACCGACGCCGCCCTCGCGGGTTTTTCCTTCCGACGATGGTCCCCGGAGGGAGAACCCCGGTCGGAGGAGCTCCGGCGACGGTCCGAGCTGAAGCCTTTCGACGCGGAGGCCTCCGACGAGGTCCGGGTACGGCTGGGGTCAGCGAAGATTCTCTCACGCTGATGCCGCCGACTCCTCAACGCCTTTGAGGACAGTTTGCTGCAGGGCCCACAGATCAGTTCCTCATGATCCGGGCCCAGGCAGCGGAGGCAAAAGTCGTGTGTGTCGGTTAGTGACATATTTCGGTCACACCGACCACACCGCTTAAACCCACTGGCAGCCATCGGGGGAAAAAGGGCCCCTGCGAGGTCAAAGGACCGGGCTGCCAGGGAAAACGAAAACGAAAGCTGACTAAGTCAGAAAAACCGAAAAAAGTAAGCGGACTCGAGACCGGCGTCGCGAGTCCGGGCGGGAAAACGATCGGCGTCGAACCGAAAGAAAAAAGGATAAAACAAAGAAGAAAATCAACTTTTTCGCGGGGACAAGACGGGGACGTCTGTAGGGCTCCGCGGAAAAAAGAAGACTGGCTAAGATGGCACCCTCGGGCGGGAAGACGACCGCGCATGCGCGCTGCAATTCCCAAAGGCTTTCTTTGAAAGCTGGGGAAAATTGCTCCGCGAGGGCTCCGTCGGCGCCGACGTCACCCATAAGTGAGGACTGACTTCCTGCTTGGTCCTGGAGAACTGCTATTGCCCATTCTGTACCTGCTCTCTTGTGGGACAGTGTGTGTGGGGGGGAAGCTCTATCCCTGCTACTGCCCATGCTATATCTGTTCTGTGGTGGGGGACAAAAAACAGCAGGTGCACCAACAGGTGTCAAAGGCACTTTTATTTAGATCACTCCAACGCATTTTGGCCAAACAGGCCTTCTTTAGGGGCTACAAACCTCGAAAACAAACAATAAAAATAATAATAATAATACCTATGAATAAAGGAAACAATGCATACATACATAAATACATAAATAAATAAAACACATAATAAGAGCAGTTAAAAACATATAACATTGGTATAAAATCAAAAAACAATAAGAAACCATCAATAATAAACTGCTATTTAAAATGCAATCCAAACAAAGAAAACGTGTGCAAGGTTCAAAAACAGTGCTCACTCTTATGCGAGTGTAAGGGATGGCTGCGTGGATGGTGTCATTGAGAGTATTTTGGTTTCCTGGACCATGGGATGCTGTTCCAAGGGTTGCAGAGCAGAGATGGCGTCCATCTGTCCAAGAAAGGTCAATGTGTCTTCAGTAGCAGACTGGCTAATCTACTGAAGAAGGCTTTAAACTAGATTCATTGGGGATGGGTGAAGAAAGCCCCCAGGTAGGTGAAACATTAAATACCTTTATGGAAATGGGTAAAAAAGGGAACATATGGAAAGCCGTGTGTATAAATGCCCGTAGCATGGGAAATAAGATCCCAGATGTTGAAGCTTTAATGGAAGAGGCTGACTTGGATTTAGTGGCATTACAGAAACAGGATTCACAGAAAACCATGACTGGGATGTAATTATACCAGGCTATACTTTATTCAGAAAGGACAGGGTAGGAAGAAGGTGAGGAGGAGTGGAACTATATGTAAAAAATAATATTAAAGCTTTGGAACTACAAAGCTTAAAAGGGAGAGAGGAGACATTGTGGGTTAAACTAGAAAGATGGAAAGAGAAATCTATTTGCATTGGCATGATATCCCGACCTCTCTCACAGGAGGAAAAGGTGGACGGAAAGTTAATTGAAGACATATGCAGCATTGCTAGGAAAGGGGAAGTGCTTCTGATAGGGGATTTCAATATGCCAGATGTTGATTGGCACATTCCTGCTGCAGTTTCATCTAGAAGTGAAGAGATCCTGGACTCTCTACAGGGAGAACTATTCAGGCAACTGGTAACAGAACACACACATGAAGGGGCCATATTGGACTTGGTGCTTACCAATGGTGAAAATGTTTGATGTTATAGTGGAGTATCATTTTGCATCCAGTGATTACCAGATGATGTGGTTCAGTATTAGAATTAGGGCTGTTAAAATCCATTCAAAAGTGAGGGTCTTACTTTAGGGAGTCATTAGCGGGTTGGGAACAGCAGGGGGAAGTATTTCTCTAAAGTTAGATCTAGGCCTTCTCGCAACTTATCTAACCTTGTTCTGATTCCTTTTCTCTCTCCCCGTCTGCCCTCCCCTTCTTTTGTGCCTTATGGAACGTTCATTCTATCTCTAATAAACTTGCTTTTGTTCATGACCTTTTTATTTCCCGCTCATTTCACCTCTTTGCCCTAACTGAGACCTGGCTTCTTTCTAATGACACTGCATCCATTGCCACTCTATGTCATGGTGGCTATAGGTTATCCCAAACTCCTCGTCCTACTGGTCGCGGTGGGGGTACTGGCTTTCTGTTATCTCCCTCCTGTCACTTCCAGACCCTCATGCCACCTCACTCTCATTCCCCACTCTCCTTTGAATTCCACTCCATCCACCTCTTCTCTCCTCTTCCACTCCGAGTCGCTTTTATCTATCGTCCTTCTGACATTTCCATCTCTACTTTTCTTTTTGATTTTGATTCTTGGCTTTCTACCTTTCTTCACCCTTCCTTCGCCACTCTTATTCTTGGTGACTTCAACATTCATGTTGATAGCCCTTCTGATCCCCCTGCTTTAAAGCTTCTCTCTCTTACCTCCTCACATAACCTTCAACTCTGTTCCATTGCCCCCACTCACTGTTCCATTGCCCCCACTGACATGGTTACTGCCTTGACTTAATTTTCTTCTCTTACTGCTCACCTTCCAATTTCTGTAACTCTGTCCTTCCCTTATCTAACCACCACCTTTTAAGCCTTACTATTCATCATCCCCCACCCCAGCCTCATCCTGTCTGCACTAACCTATTTAGAAACTTTCTTGCCATTGATCCTTTAGCTCTCTCCTCCTCTCTCTCCTTATCTCTTTCATCCACTCTGCTTTCCAATTCTATTGATGAGGCTGTGACCTCTTATAACACTGCACGCTCCTCCACCCTTGATACTTTTGCCCCCCTCATCCCCCGTCCTGTTAGGAGTTCTTCTCCTCAGCCCTGGCTCTTCCCTATTGCCCGCTTTCTGCGCTTTTGTGCCCGCTCTGCTGAGCATGCCTGGCTCAAATCCCGCTCTTATCCTGACTTTCTCCACTTTAAATTCATGCTCTCCTCCTTCCAATCAG
Source organism: Ichthyophis bannanicus (assembly GCA_033557465.1). NCBI lineage: Eukaryota > Metazoa > Chordata > Amphibia > Gymnophiona > Ichthyophiidae > Ichthyophis > Ichthyophis bannanicus. The sequence continues at coordinate 739,240,271 of CM066033.1, forward strand.
CTATTGTGCTTTTCAAACAAATTTACTTCCTCAATCTGACTAACTCTCTTTCTTCTAATCCTCGTCGTCTCTTTAGCACACTCAATTCTCTCCTCAGTGTGCCTCCACCCCTGATTCCTCCCTCCCTTTCTGCTCAAACCTTGGCTAACTACTTCCATGACAAAATCCACACAATCACCCTCCAGTTCCCCTCCTCCCCCTCTCCCCCCCTTATTTCCCATTTCTCCCCTCCCCAAACTTCTGGCACCCTTTCTTCCTTCCCTATGGTCTCTGATGAGGAAACGTCACTCCTTCTCTCTTCCTCCAAACCTACTACCTGCTCTTCTGAGCCTTTCCCCACCCACCTCCTTAGCTCCATCTTTTCATCTCTCGTCCCTTCTATTTCTCATATTCTTAACCTCTCTCTCTCCACTGCAACCTTCCCTTCTGTTTTCAAGCATGCTGTGGTTACACCCCTCCTCAAAAAAACTTCACTTGATCCCACTTGTTCTTCTAACTATCGTCCCATCTCTCTCCTTCCTTTCGTCTCTAAACTACTTGAGCGTGCAGTCTATCACCGTTGTCTTGATTTCCTCTCCTCTCATACCCTCTTGGATCCTTTACAATCTGGCTTCCGTCCCCTACACTCCACTGAAACTGCTCTTACTAAGGTCTTGAATTATTTGTTCTTGGCAAAGTCCAAAGGCTTTTACTCTGTCCTCATTCTTCTTGTTCTCTTTGCTGCCTTCGACACTGTTGACCATAACCTTCTTCTTATCACCCTATCCTCACTTGGATTCAAAGACTCTGTACTATCTTGGTTCTCTTCCTATCTATCCCATCGCTCTTTCAGTGTGTGCTTCAATGGCTCCTCCTCCTCTTCAACCCCACTACCTGTAGGAGTTCCTCAGGGTTCCGTCTTAGGTCCACTCCTCTTCTCTCTCTATACCCAATCCCTTGGCACCCTTATCTCTTCCCATGGCTTTCACTATCATCTCTATGCCGACGACTCTCAAATCTATCTTTCTGCACCTGTTATCTCTCCTGATATCCAGTCTAAGATCTCACTCTGCATCTCTGACATTGCTGCCTGGATGTCCCACCGCCACTTAAAACTGAACATGCCCAAAATTGAGCTTCTTATCTATCCCCCGAATGCTTCCCCTCCTATTTCCCCTTTCTCTCTCTCTGATGATAACTCTGTACTCCTCTCTGTTTCTTCAGCATGTAGCCTTGGTGTTATCTTTGATTCCTCTCTCTCTTTCTCTTCACACATCCAGCTCATTGCTAAAACTTGTTGTTTCTTTCTATACAATATTTCCAAAATTTGCAACCTTCCTCTCTGTTGACACCACTAAATTGATTGTCCACTCCTTAATCACCTCCTGTCTTGATTATTGTAACGTTCTCCTTGCCGGCCTCCCTGCAAACCACCTCTTTCCTCTTCAGTCAATTCAACACTCCACTGCTCGACTCATTTTCCGCCAGTCTCGTTTTTCCCACATCACTCCTCTCCTCATGTTGCTTCATTGGCTTCCCATCCGTCTCTGTATCCAATTTAAATTTCTCCTCCTGACCTAAAAATGTATTCATTCTTCTGCCCCCCAGTACCTTTCATCTCTCATCTCTCCTTACACCCCCTCTCAGTTGCTTCGCTCTTCTAACAGTCTTCGTTTATCTGTGCCCTTTACTCGTACTGCCAATTCCAGACTTCGCTCCTTCCAACTGGCAGCACCCTTTGCTTGGAATAGTCTTCCTATCTCTGTGCGCCAGGCGTTCTCCCTGGCCATTTTCAAGTCCAGACTAAAATACCACCTCTTCACTATTGCTTTCCGTTCCTGTCTTACCCTATCTTGATCTCTCTATCAACATTTGCTTACTTTGTTATTTGTATTATGTAACTTATTTTGTTTTCTGTCTTATTAGATTGGGAGCTCTGATGAGCAGGGACTGTCTCTCTTCTATGTTTGTACAGCGCTTCGTATGTTGCGGCACTTTATAAGTCTTTAATAATAATAATAATAGAAAAACAGTGGGCAAAACTGCAAGGGGATATTTTAAGGGCAACCAACAATTTTGTTAAAATGGTAAATACAGGTAAAAGGAAACAGAGACCGCTATGGTTTTCGAAAGAAGTAGCTGTAAAGGTGGAGAAAAAGAGGGAGGCCTTCATGAAATACAAGAGATCACAGAGAGAGGAAGACAGGCATCTATATTTGGAAAAACTTAGAGAAGACAGCAAAGTAGTCAGGAAAGCAAAGATTCAAAAAGAGGAGGAAATAGCCAATGCAATAAAATGGGGGGGATAAGACATTTTTCAGATATGTTAGTGAGAAGAGGAAAGGCAAAAGTGGTATTGTCAGACTCAAAGGTGAAGGGGAGGAATATGTAGAAGCTGTTGAGGATAAAGCGGAATTGCTGGTCATGTGATGTGCTGAGCTAGCTCGGACGTTAACTGGGTTAGCTCTGTGGTTCCCTACACCCTACGGACCCTGATAATGCCCCAATCAAGACAGAAAATAGTAGAAACAGTGGCGGAAGAACTCATGATCAGCGCAAAGGGCCGAATATTATAAGTGCACAACGTAGAATGAAGACAGCCCGCTGTGACCGCAAGAAAGCTTCCACAGCCCCAACAAAGATGGCCGACGGATCTCCCTCACCGGGCTAGTCAGCGATGTCCACGGAAGAGGTAACTAATGCTGTAGTCAATGCTCTAAATAGTAGATTTGATGGTATAACGGGACAATTAGAAGGCATTAGTAAACAATTAGAGGCTGTGGAAGCACAGATGCATGCAGCAGAGGGTCGGATATCGCAATTAGAAGACGAACTGCACAGTGCAGGAAGGGAGAATACTTTCCTGCAGACAATAATCAGCAAGCAAGGAGAAAAATTAGATGATCTGGAAAATCGTGGCCGATGGAAAAATCTCAGGATATGCGGTATACCAGAGTCAGTAAAGGACGGAGACCTGCGCAAATATTTCCTAGAGTTGATATCCACTTTACACCTGGAGAAAGACAACGCACAGATTATTATTGAAAGGATACATAGACTGGGAAGGAATCGTGCAGGAGATGCCAGACCTCGGATAGTACTTACCAGATTTCTGAATTTTTTACAGAAAGACAATGTTCTGAGGGCTGCACAAGCAAAGGGGCCTTTACTGTATGAGGGAGCACGTGTTCAGGTCTTCCAGGACTACTCGGTTCAATTGGGCATGAAGCGCAAGGCGTACGCCACTGTATGCCAAAAATTGGTATCAGTGCATCTGAAGTTTGTGGTACAATATCTGGCGAGTCTGCGGGTTTTCCACAATGGTACTACAGTGACTTCTGAAACCCAAGAGGCTGCCCAAAAATGGATTCAGAGTCAAGCAGACATCTCAAAGGAGGGTACATGACTGTCTGGGTGTGGTGCCCTAATCGAAACCTAGGCGGCGAGGAATAAGGGTGGCCATATTGGAAAAGTTACTGACACTGGTTGGCTGAAAGAGAATGAAAACTGTAATGCACAGAGGACTATAAGTGGAAAGCTCAAGTGTCCCGGGTGTGTTTTGAGTGTGTGTGGTTTTGTTTTTTATTTTTTTGGGTTCTCCACCTATATGCTGACTTCCCCCCTTAGGGGTATTGAGATGAGATGTTTTTGCCAATTGTTGAAGTTGATGGGAGAAATGTGGTGTCCACGGGGAGTAGCAATAGTAATGGGTGGGGGGCATTGCGAGGGATGTTAAGAGGGGGGCCCTCTAACCAGCGAAGTTGGAGGCCCATACTTGGGCTGTTCGACATGGCTGGGATCAAGGAATGGAGAGTATAAAAGGGATCCTAGATAATAATGGCGGGACAAGTGGGGGGGCTTCATCTTTCTTTACAATTGATATTTAGCAATGAGGGATAAAAAAATCACATAGGAGAGAAGGACCCATTGAATATAAAGTGGGGATTGGAATGTTGGAGGCAATGGGAGAAGTCATTTAATACTAGAATAATGTTCTGAGAGGGGGAGAAGCTTGTAGTAGAATAGGGGGACTCTAACTTATTATGATAGAGAAGGAGAGGCCCAACCATAGATATCTCAGGAGGGCAAGGGAGCAACCGTTTAAACACCGCATGACATCTGAAGCGATTTAGTCAACGGTGTCAAATCATAGATGTATGGAGAACACTTCATCCGATGGAGAGAGATTATACACACCTGTCCAGGGCACATGGCACAAGCGCACAACTTGATGCTATTTTAGTCTCTGAAGAGCTTTTTCAGGCGATAACGGAGGCGACAATTGTGCCTTACGAAATATCAGACCATGCCCTTTAACCTCTCCCGGCATTCGCGGCTTCATTGAAACAGCTGCCAGCGTGAAGGAAAAGGTTCTTCACACTGGCGGGCTGTGCAGAGGGAGCCGGGGCCTCGCACAGGCTTCCCCGGCTCCCTCTGCAGCCGTCCATTGAGCCAGAATGTGGCTCGCGCGGGGCCCTGTGCAAACAACATTCTCGCTCAATGGACGGGCCGGTCCTGGCTGGAAGGGTGGTCATGGATAACCCCTTAGGGAGGGTGGGGGGAGGGAGGGAAGGAAGAAAGACAGGGAAGGGAGAGGGGTGGAGGGAGGAAGGGTGGGAAGTGGAAGGTGGGACGAAGGAAATGGTTGAAGCTGTTAATTGCCTCGTGGAAGATTAACAATTGGTTATAAGTCTGAGTATATACTATGAATGGAACACTTACATAAAACTCATAACATGGATATGAAAGTTATAGACACACGTGTTATGTAGGCTTATGGTACTAACAAGAGTCTTAAACAAAAAGTAGGTGTTGGGGGACAGCTTGGAGAGAAGAAACCACCCCTGGGCTTGCCGGCCTTCACCATGAAACACGAGGCAGACAGAATGGTAAAGGGGGGGAGGGAGAAGGGGGAAATTACAATACAAAGAATTGGAACACTGTTCTGTTAAGTAGTCCTAATTGTGTATTAGATAGTATATTGGTTATTGATAGTCAATTAAGTAGACAATATATAGCAAAAAATGTCTGATTGCTGTTTGATAAAGATAAGTGATATATGTTTGATAAGGATGTTACATTTGCAGTGTATAATATGGACTATGTGAGATATTTGGTTGATGAATAAACAAATTTAAAAATAAAGCAGAATTGCTTAACGAATATTTCTGTTCTGTGTTCATAGCTGAAGAACCAGGAGCAGGACCTCAGAAAACACCCACAAATAGGAACAGAAGCGAGGGGTGTCTTGAACAATTTTCAGAAGACTGTGTTCGTGAGAAACTAACTAAATTTAAAGTAGACAAAGCGATGGGACTGGATGGGATACACCCTAGAATACTGAGGGAACTTGGGGACATTCTAGCAGCTCCACTGACTGAGCTTTTCAGTGCCTCATTGGAGTCAGGAGTGGTGCCAAAGGACTGGAGAGAGGCACATGTTGTCCCTTTACACAAAAGCGTAAGTAAGGATATGGTTGAAAACTACAGGCCGGTTTAACTTTGGTGGTGAGTAAATTTTTAGAAGCACTGCTGAAAGAGAAAATAGTGAGGTTTCTGGAGTCCAGCAGATTACAGGATCCGAGGCAGCATGGATTCAACAGAAGCAGGTCTTGTCAGACAAATCTGATTGATTTCTTTGACTGGGTGACCAGGGAGTTGTTCTGAGGGAGAGCCCTAGATGTGGTGCACTTAGATTTCAGTAAAGCTATTGGCACCATTCCACACAGGCAAGTTATAAACAAACTAAGCACCCTAAGAATGGACCCTAAAGTTACTTCTTGGGTTAGAAATTGGTTGAGTGGGAGGCGACAAAGGGTACAAGTAAATGGAGCTCACTCTGAGCAGAAGGAGGTTACCAGTGGTGTGCTCCAGGGATCTGTCTTTGGTCCGATTCTTTTTAACATCTTTGTTAGTGATATAGCGGAAGGGCTGTTGGGTAAGGTTTGCCTCTTTGCAGATGATACCAAAATCTGCAATAGAGTAGACACCCAGGAAGGTATAAACAACATAAGGAGGGATCTAGCTAAGCTTGAAGAATGGTCTAGAATTTGGCAGCTGAGATTTAATATTAAAAATGCAACATCATGCATTTGGGCTGGAGCAATCCAAGGGAGCAATATATTATGGGGGCGAAGTACTTTTCTCCACTAAAGAAGAGCAGGACCTAGGCGTGATTGTGTCTGATGAACTTAAAGCAGCTAAACAAGTAGAAAAGGTGACAGCAAAAGCTAGAAGGATGCTTGAGTGAATAGGGAGAGGAATGGTCAGCAGAAGAAAGAAGGCGATAGTGCCTCTGTATTAGTCTTTGGTGCGACCTCATTTGGAGTATTGTGTGCAATTCTGGAGACCGCACCTTTAAAAGGATATGAACAAGCTGGAGTCAGTACAGAGGGTGGCTACTAAAATGGTTAGTGGTCTTCATTATAAAGTATATGAGGACAGACTTAAGGATCTTAATATGTACACCTTAGAGGAAAGGCGGGATAGAAGTGATATGATTGAGATGTTTAAATTCCTCCATGGCATAAATGCACAGGAGGAGAGCCTCTTTCAATTGAAAGCAAGCTTTGCTACAAGGGGTCATGGGATGAGGGTGAAAGGGATAGATTCAGAAGTGATATGTGGAAATATTTCTTTATGGAAAAAGTGGTGGATGCGTGGAATAGTCTCCCAGTGGAGGTGGTAGAGATGAGGACAGTATCTGAATTCAAAGAAGCATGGGACAAACACAGAGGATCTCTAAAGAAAAAAAGGGGACTGTTGTAGTGGTTGATATGGAAGGATAGACTAGATAGGCCATGTGGTCTTTTTCTGCCATCATGTTTCTAAAAACCAGAATTTTGCCTTATAGCCTATGTTTTTTGGCTAGTCAATCCTGATACGGAGGACAAGAAATACATAAAACTGGCTGTCTTATAGAATATAGAAAACCTGAGGTACCTGGTTGTCAAACGTGTCACCTCGCCAAGCACTAATAATATATCTCGCACTTCAAAACCTCACCTATTGGTAAATATATTAAGAATCAATCAAAGACGAGAGCGTTGTTGAACAGTACAAAAAAGAGATAAGTCTTTTTACTGCAGTCAAGGAGGGGGAGGGGAAGGGGGAAGGGAGAGAAGGGAAGGAAATGAGAGAGAGAAAAGGAAAGGGGAGGGGAGGGGAGGAGAAAAGAAGGGGAACACGTCAAGGGAGCATGATATATTGTGTACTTGTGGTCAAATTGCTAATATGAAATGTCAAAATGATACATGTGGTACTCTTGTCAACCCATTACAATAAAAGGGCTCAGAATGTAACCATTGTAAGACCTAATGCGGCGTGCTTTAAAAAGGCATAAAAAGGCAACACCATAAAATGAATCTTCAAACCAATTATGTCATTCACCTTGTCATATTGAGCATTACTACCTTGACAATTTGTGGATGGCTCAGATAGGAGGGGTAGAACGACCAGGGATAGAGATAGGGAAAGAGATATTAGGGAGCAGGGAAGGGAAGAGGGGAAGAGGGAGGGAAGGACTTTGGGGGCAGAAAATAATGGACTGGCATGAATGTTGGGTTTGGTGGATGGAATTTTTAGGCAATAACCCAGGAGAGGTAAAAAACAGGGACCTGAGGCTGGGCGAGGACCGATACTATATATGGTGTTATCTGAAGGCACGTGTAATCGTTGCCACAGGCAGATATGGGTAATATTTCTATTCGGTGTTTATCTTGGAATGTTTGTGGGATAGGATCCCCTATTAAACAATACAAAGTATTAAAGCAGTTGAGAGACCTGAGAGCAGATGTGGTGTTTCTTCAGGAGACCCATATGGATGAGAAGGAATACAAAAAGTTACAACGATGGTGGGTGGGATAGTCTTATGGGGCAGCAGCCTGCTCCTGGAAGGACGGAGTGACTCGAAAAGGTTTTGACTTCACCCTGGAGAAGCAGGTTGCAGACCCAGATATGTTGTGGCAGAGAAAAATTGAATACACACTACACCTTTTGCAATGTTTATGGCCCCAATGCCTTGAGTTGATGCTTTTTTGTGGCTCTGGGAAAGATGCTAGACAGTTTCCCTCACCATTCCTTATTAGTAGGAGGCGACTTTAACTGTTTTTTGGATCCAGCAGGGATAAAGCACTATCTGACGCAGCTTGGCAGATGGATTCCAGGTGGGGAATCTAACATTTGTGAGCTTGGGAACTTAGTGGATGCATGGAGAGTCTTACACCCACAAGAGCGGGACTACACTCACCTCTCCCAGGCCCACAGCACTCTTTCTCACATCAACTACTAGCTGCTTTCAGTGGCTTCACTTTCACAGGTCTGACAGGCTGAAATTGAGGCTATACTGATCTCAGATCACACGCCGGTATGGGCAGTTCATAGGTGGCGGTTCCCGATACACCTGCAAAATGATCCCTCATTCTTGTGATTCATGCAAGATAAATGGGAAGGCTATGCCACCGTCAATGCCGCTCTCACCAGGATAACCCAACTCTATTCTGCGAAACTGCAAAAGCAGTCTTTATGTGGAGAAATTATGAGTTTTGAATATAGCCAACATAAAAGGATGGACTCTCAAATTCTGAGACTGACTCAGCAGATAGGGGATGCTCGGAGACCTCTAGGGCGTCACTATACGCATACATGGCAGGAGGAATTAATAGCACTTCAGGTGAAGCTGAATACCCTTTTACATAGGAGGGCATATAAATCTATGATTTATTATTTCTATAAACTTCATAGATATGGGAATCGGGCTGGGTGACTCATGTCTGCTCGGGTCAGGCGTAGCCAGGGCCTCAGAAGGGTTGTGGCACTGTTGGATGGGGACGCAGTAGTGACGGAGGATAGCCACATACTGGTGGCGTTCTGCAGATACTACCAGGCTGTCTATGCCCCCGGAGATGGCCAAGGATAGGTGACACACATGCTTAGACAGGGTGGAGCTCTCAGTCCTGACAACGGAGCACCGCGCCTTCCTGAATAGGCTCATTCTAGAGGAAGAAGTGGAATATGCAATAGCTCAGTCTAAGGTATGCAAGGCTCCCGGCCCTGATATTTTTAATAATGATTGGTACAAACTGATGAAAGATCAGTTAAAAATTCTCCTACAAAGCTTATTTTCTCAGTTAATTGACCTGCAGACTTTCCCATATAAGAAATAATACAGCAAACATAGTGGTGCTGCCGGAAGCCAGGGTAGGACCCTGTGCTTACAGCTTCATACAGGCCATCTCGCTACTAAACTGTGATAATAAACTGCTGGCCAAAATACTAGCCAATCGCTTGGCCCGTGTCATGCCAGACTTGATCCAGGAGGGACAGGTGGGCTTTGTGTGAGGCCGACACCCGGTGTTAAACTTGCACCGAGTGCTGGTGACAAGCGATGCAGAACATTCAAACTCTTTGCTTGTTAGTTTTGACGTTGAAAAAGCTTTTGATCTTGTTGACTGGGGATTTCTTTTCAAGGTACTCAAACGCTTCGGTTTTGGGGGACTTTTTATGCAAGCTTTGAAACTTCTTTATAGTGCACCTCATGCGGTGGTAGTAGCAAATGACCATGTGTCTGCAGAATTCTCACTGGGCTGGGGTACCCGCCAGGGCTGCCCTCTGTCGCTCTTGCTGTTCTTGTTATTTGTGGAACCACTGCTCCAGAGAATTCAGGCAGATGTATTGATTGTCCAAGTGGGATATCGACAATTCAAGATCACAGCATTTGCAGATGACATTCTGGTACACTTATATAATCCCCAGACATCATTGCCAGTTCTCTTGGAAGTTTTTCAAGATTTTGGGACATGTTCAGGCCTGAGCTTAATATGGATAAATCGGAGGCCATGCCTTTTAACCCACAATTGCCAGGGGTTTGGCAGAGTTCATTCTCGTTGAAGTGGACTCTGGGGTCTTTCAAATACCTAGGAGTACAGGTTCCAGCTGCGGAATCGCAATTGTACCAACTTAATGTAAAGAGAGAGAGCAGCTGCAGCGGTGGAGGAACCTGCCCTGTCACTTCTGGGATGAATCGCGCTATACAAAATGATGCTCTTTCCTAGATGACTCTACCTGATGCAGGTACTATCGCTGCACTTGTTTAAGAGAGATCTTCAAGTGTGGCAGTGCAATCTTAGTCTTTTCATCTGTCAGGAGCGTCAAACCCACACTGCCGTTGCCTGAATGGTAGGGGATGCGGAGTGTGGGGGACTTGGATTCCCGGATCTAGAGCAATACAATATGAGCTGTCTTCTATACCATGTTCAGGATCGGCTGTATGGCGGAACAATGTGCACTCCTCTACTCTTAGAACATGAGTTTCAAGGGGCCCTACACCCAGTGTATGTTTTACATGCCTCCTGGGTGCGTTTTCCCCTATGGGTTCGGGCATGCCCCTTGGTGTGACCGATGTGGGGAGCATGGCACACTCTTTGCTCCTATCTGTCACAGGTCTCAACTCAATTGGGCCTTCTGCCTCTAAGGGGCAACTTGGAATTCAAGGCCAGGGATCTCTCCAAGGATTTTAGAATCTGGAAAGGCAGGGTCTGGTCCGTCTTTCACAATTTGTAACACAAGAAGGTCAATTTAAGTCCTTGGCAGAGCTGATGTGGGAGTGCCAGCTTCCTCCCGGGGGCAGATTCACACTGTAACAAGTATAACATTACATAACGACGTTGCAGAAAATGACTGTGGGGCCAAATTTGTTGCTCGAGTGGTAAGTTTTTTGCAATAGATGAGCAGGAGAGGCTATCGCTGTCTCAAATGCATAAGACCTGGGCGACGCTGGCATAGCGATGGAATGCAGTGCTGGGAACAAACTGGATGGGGGAAACTCTCCTGGGACCTCTTTGGAGAGTTCCTCAAGTCACCATGGAGGTGAAACTCAATGAGACTTTATGCAGGGTCATTTTGAGAGCATTCTTTCCCCATGTGAGAGCTATTGCAGTGAGCCTAGTGGGTACTAGCAACTGTTTAAAATGTGCAGCGGCATGGGGCACCCTAGGTCATCAGTTGTGGCAATGCCCAGGAATGTGTGTTTTCTGGATGATGCTCCAAGATTATGTGGCCGATGTGCTCCAATAGATTGTGCTGTTTAAAGTAAAGGGGGTGGTGCTAGGTGACCTGATGGCCCTCAGGTGACAGGTCAAGGGGCAAAATTATTTGCATGAAAAGCATGCATGCTGAACTTACAAAGAATATTAAAGACATGGCTGGATCCAGAACCCCCAGCTTATTGGGCATGGCGAAACAGACTACATTGTCTAATACAAATGGAGAATATAGCTGCACAGGGATCGGCCCCCCGGCATGCTCAGTTCATGATGATCTGGGAACCTTATATTCCATCCTTCTCTCCAAGAGGGCAAAGTATGGCCCTAAATTTCATCTTTGTGTATCCTGTCCAGAATCCTTGGGTCTCTATTGCAGATTCTCTTAATAGCTTAAGGTTTTACCTCTTTAATATTGGCTCGCTGGGTTACAACCACGACGGGTCACTGGGTCTCAGAATAGGATGCTGTCATTCCATTATAGGGAGGTAGGAGTGGGGGGGGGGATAGGAGGGGAGTGGGCTAAGAGGGAATCCAGCTGAAATTGAAGTTGAAAATGATTAATGTATGTAATGTTGGATTTGAATTGTCACACTGGAATTGTGTGTTACCGCATGCCAGATGAGACTGTGACTGTATCTGGTTGGTTAATAAAAATGATTTAAACATAAATATAAGTTCAAATTATAAAACCACTTTTAAAAAAAAACAGTCCAGCACAGACAGAGAACCAGTAATGTTACAAAAAAATTTGAAAAATCGATTTCTTGGTTCAAGCCATGCGGCTTCAGTGTCCTTAGTTCAAAGATTTCTCCAGGAAGAAGCAGGAAGCCAGTCCTCACTTATGGGTGACGGCACCAACGGAGCCCATGCGGAGCAATTCCCCAGCTTTCAAAGAAAACCTTTGGTATTGCTGCCACGCATGTTCGGTCCTCTTCCCGCCCAAGGGTGCCATCTTGCTCAGTCTCCCTATTTCTGCGGAGCCCTTCGGACGCATGTCCTCGTCCCTCAGAAAACATTTTGTTTTTCGCCTTAATAGGCTTCTCTTTTTTCCAGTTGCACCAGTCCTCTACCCTTCCTTCCCTTGCTCTACTTTTTAGAGCTACCGGGGATACTCTTTTCTCATTTTTTTCGTTAAGGGTTTCGCGCCCTTTTTTTTCTCTAACCGCTGGCCGCATGGATCTTCGACCTCGCAGGGGCCATTTTTGCCCCATGGCCATCAGATTCAAAAAAAGCGATAGATGCTCTAGGAACATGTCACTTACGGACACTCCTGACTGTTGTCTGTGGTGCCTGGGAGCCGACCATGACTCAGAGCTCTGTTCGCTCTGCAAGAAAATGTCCTCTAAGGCCCTGCTCAGTCATAAACAGAAGTCCAAAGACATTTTCCAAAAGGCTGTCTCGGAGTCCCTGGTGGTGCCCTCGGTCGCATCTCCTAAAGTGGGTTCTCCCCCTGCGGCCCTGCGCTCTCGGCGACACTCTGACCAGGGGTCCCATGAAGTGGAGCGGTGCAAAAAGAAGAAGGCCTTGAAGTCGCTGTCCGGGGCTCCTGATAAGCACGGGCGCTCCCGAGCCCGGTCACTTAGCTCCCTTCAGCCTTCCCGAGAGTCGGACAAGGAGGTGCCCCGCAAGGTACCCCGCATGGAAGCGGAGGCCTCCAGCAAAGGTGCCCGGTCTCCTGAGGGTCCTCCCGGTGAGGACCCCCTCTCCTCCTCGACACCCAATCCTGTGACCCTGGTATTGACGTTGCAGGGCCCCATGCCCGCGTGTGAGTCCCGCATGCTGGCGCTCGAACACAGAGTTTCTGCATTCATTGCTTCCCAGCAGGCGCTCACAGCCAGCTTTGCTGACTCACGCCCAGAGTCCGCGGGGTCCCTCGCGTGGGATATCCAAATCTGTCCAGGAAACCCTGGAGAGCCACGGGCCTCGTGAGGGTCCTCAACGTCGGTCTCACTCACCCTCCTGTTCCTCAGAAGCGAGATCGTCCAGGGCCTCCGGAACCAGGCCACCGGCCATTGCACAGGGCGACCTGCCCGGCTCGGACTCCTCGATCAACTTCTCGGACTTGGAGTCCGATGGGGACACCTCCCTGGAAACCTGTACCCACTGGGATCTTCCATCGGACCCCTCGCCACCCACATTTCAGTAGCGCTCGCCACCCTAAGACACCTCCTTCCTGGTGTTCATTTGGGACATGGCATGGGCCCTTAACCTGGTCACCCAGGATGAGGAGGACCCTCGTGCTGAAGAACTCTACATTCTTCAGTATGAGTCCCCGCCCAGGGAATCCCTCACTGTGCTGCTCCGCATGTGGGAGGCTCCAGCCTCGGTCACCATCATTAGTAAGCGCCTTGACATGATGTACAAGGTGCAGCGTGGGCCAGGATTCTGAAAACCCCAGCTCCCACACACCTTGATGGTGGTGGAATTGGCCATGAGGAAGCAAAAGAGCATGAAATCGCACTCATCGGTACCACCCGGCTGAGAGTCAAGAGCCCTTGATGCCCTGGGCTGCAAGGCCTACCAAGGTTCCATGCTCTCTTGTTGCATCCAGGCATAGCAACTGTACATTGGTATTTTCCTACGCGATTTGGCTAAGGAACTCGGGGGTTTCTCCGTGGGCCTCGAGGGAGAGCCCCTTGACAGATTCTGCGCCCTGCTAAAATCCGTCGCCGACTGCTCCAAGGACCTCTCTCGAGCCTCCTATGATGGCTTTGAGACATCGGCTCGGGTGGTGGCTGCAGGCACTGGGGCATGCCTCCAATCCTTGTATTTGGAGCAATGGGTGCAGGAGAAGCTCCTGGACATGCCCTGCCTCGGTGAGCAGCTCTTTGGCAAGCTGATGGAGGAGAAGGCTGTGGAAATTGAGATGGAGTTTGTCACCAGGACCTGTCTCTCCCACAAAACTTCTACCCTGCCTCAGAAGAAGTAGCCAACCAAGAAGCCCTTCTTCCCTCAAAAGGGTCTCCAGTATCTCCACCACATCAAGCTACCCCCACACCAACCACTCCAGTGCAGGGAAAGTCAGGCCAGGGGCATCGTAAGCCAAAGGGACCAAAAGCCCAAACGCCGGCTCCCCTGCAAACCATTCAGGGGTTTTGACGCCATCAGCATAGCCACTCGCCTTCCGGCAACGCAACAGCCAGTGGGGGGACACCTGTCCCACTTTGCCCCGTCATGGGCTCCCATCACCTCAGACACTTGGGTCCTCCAAGTTGTCCGGGATGGCTATTGCCTCCACTTTGACAGGCTTCCACCCCCTTTCTCCCCGGCAGAGCTTCCTCGACTCCCCGCACACCGGCACTCTGCTGCAACGGGAACTACACTCTCTCCTCGCCCAACGGGCAGTCAAGAAGGTCCCGCCCCACCTTCAACATCGGGGCTTCAATTCCCGGTACTTCCTCATCCCGAAAAAGACGGGGAGTCGGCAGCCCATCCTCGACCTCCGCAGGCTAAACAAGTTCCTGGTGCAGGAGAAATTCAAGATGTTATCTCTTGGTGTGCTGCTGCCCTTCCTCCAGCAGGTCGACTGGCTATGCTCCTTGGATCTAAAGGACGCTTACGCCCACATCTTAATCCACCCCCAACACCGGCAGTATCTGCATTTCAGGGTGCAGGGAGAGCACTTCCAATACAGGGTGCTCCCCTTCGGCCTTGCATCCGCCTCACGGGTCTTCACAAAGTGCCTCATTGTGGTCACCACTTACCTTCCGCACCAGGGCGTGCCAGTTTTTCCCTACTTTGACGATTGGCTCGTTACGGGCTCCTCGGCCGAGGAGGCTCGGCGAGCGATGTCGCGCAGTGTCCTCCTCTTGGAGAGCTTGGGGTTCTTGGTCAACTACCTGAAGTCTCACCTCGAGCCGGTGCAGGCTCTCGAGTTTATCGGGGCACATCTCAGTACTCAGCAGGCGATCATCTTCTTGCCGGTGGATCGCTCCACCTGCCTCCGAGCTCTGGCAGCTCGCATCCAAAGCAATCACCAGGTCACCGATCGATCCATGCTATGTCTCCTGGGCCATATGGCCTCAACTGTGCATGTGGTTCTTCGCGCCCACCTGCACATGCAGACGGCTCAGTGGTAGTGCCCAATGGAGCCAGTCCCCTTGGACACCTCAGGGACCCTGTCAGGGTTCTTCCTGACCTCCACTTGTCCCTGATCTGGTAGCAAAACCCCCACAACCTCCTGCAGGGATTGTCCTTTCAGGTCCCGCAGCACAATGCAGTGCTGACGACAGACGCTTCCCTGGGCAATGGTCACCTGAGGAGTCTCAGCAGCAGATAAACCTGCTCGAACTCCGGGCCATTCAGTGGGCCCTGAGGGCCTTCGAGGAACACCTCAGCAGGAAGTCAGTTCTAGTGCAGACCAACAACCATGTAACGATGTTCTACATCAACAAGGAGGGGGGCACGGCATCGCGCTCCCTCTGCCGGGAAGTGGTCCTCATCTGTTCTTTCACTGCCTGACAGAGGATGTCCCTCAGGGCGATGTACCTCCCGAATCAGGAGAATGGCCTGGCGGACAGACTCAGCAGAATCCTTTGACCCCATGAATGGTGGCTGGATCCCAGAGTAGCAGACTGGCTGTTTCTCCACTGGGGGACCCCGGCGATAGACCTCTTTGCCAGTACCCAGAACACGCAGCTCCCCCACTTTTGCGGGCCAGTACCCCACCCGAGCAGGGAGGGCACTGATGCATTTCTCCTGGACTGGTCCTCCAGTCTTCTCTATGCATTCCCTCCTTTCCCACTCATTGCGAGGACTCTGTTCAAAGCTCAGCAGGACGGGGCATCATTGATTCTCGTTGCCCTTCCTCTCCTGCTCCAGCTGTTGATGGAGCCTCTGGTTCCCCTGGGCTCTGCCAGGGGTCTGCTAACGCAGGAGGAGGGTCGGGTGCTGCTCTTGAACCTAACCTCCCAATCCCTCATGGCCTGGCAGCTGAATGGGTCTCCCTAGCCTCTCTAGCCCTTCCGGAGGAGGTCGAGGAAGTCCTCTTCACCTTGAGGAAGGACTCCACTAAGCGAGCTTATGCCTTCAAGTGGAGACGCTTCTCCGTCTCATGCTCAGAACACCAGATCAACCCCTTCTCGTGTACTGTTTGGTGGGTTCTCCAGTACCTCCTCCACCTCTCAAGGGAAGGGCTGAAGTCGAATTCCGTCAGAGTTTATTTGAGTGGCATCTCAACTAATCATCTCCCTATCGAAAGAAAACCCCTCTCGGGGCAGCCGTTAGTCTCCCGCTTCATGCAGGGTCTTTTGCTATCCAAGCCGCCCATCCGTCCTCCTCCGGCAGAATGGGACTTAAATGTGGTACTCACACAGCTTACCCGTCCACTCTTCAAGCTGATAGCGATGTGTTCACTCTGGCACCTGTCCTGGAAGGTGGCCTTCCTGGTGGCACTGACCTCGGCCTGCCGAGTCAGTGAGCTCCAGGCTCTCATGGCTGGCGCCCCTTAAACTAGGTTTTATTGGAACAGGGTGGTCCTCCATACCCACCCTAAATTCCTGCCTAAGGTCGTTTCGGACTTCCATCTCAGCCAAGAGATAGTACTGCCGACTTTCTTCCTGAGGCCCCACGCCGACCAGGCATCAGCGACTCGCCACACCTTTGACTACAAACAGGCCCTCAAATTTTATTTGCAGCATACCCAGACTCATTGCAAGTCTGACAGGCTTTTTGTGACCTATGATCCCAATAGACCGGGGCAAGCAGTCACCAAATGCACCCTCTCAGTTTGGTTGGCGGACTGCATTGCTTTCGCCCATGCGAAGGCAGGCATCCCTCTGGATCTTCGAGTCACTGCACATGGGGTCCGATCCAAAGTGGCCTCGGTGGCCTTGCTGTGCTCTGTGCCCCTGATAGACATCTGCCGGGCAGCGACCTGGTTTTCCACAAACACCTTCACTGTTCACTACTGCCTGGAGAGGGTCGCGCCGGGACAGTGTCTTCGGCCAGGCTGTACTCCGTAATCTGTTCAGGGTATAAGCAACTCCTGCCCTCTGACCCTTCTTCACAGCTACTGAGGGCTTTGCCCCAAGGACTCAGGCTCCTTCAGACTTTGGCTTCTGCTTATGGCCTTGCGGAGGTGTTTTTTGGTTACAGGTTTGGTAGCCTGTAGCTAGGGAGTCCCATAAGTGAGGACTGACTTCCTTCTTGCTCCTGGAGAAAGTGTAGTTACTCATCTGTAACAGTTATTCTCCAGGGACAGCAGGAATCAGTCCTCACTACCCTCCTGCCTCCTTTGATGAGTTGCTGAATTTTTGTCCTTCCCTTGCCATCTGCTTGGTAGGGCTCAAGCTAAGGGACCTGACTGAGCAAGATGGCACCCTTGGGTGGGAAGATGACCATGCATGCGTGGCAGCAATCCCAAAGGCTTTCTTTGAAAGCTGGGGAATTGCTCCACATGGGTTCCGTCAGTTCCGACGTCACCCATAAGTGAGGACTGATTCCTGCTGTCCCTGGAGAACACTTGTTACAGGTGGGTAATTACGCTGTGTCTTTGTTCCATACATAACAGCAAACCTTCAACATCACCTCCCCTCCAATGCGATCTGACAACTTTAATCACCATGAACCTGAGATCTCAGTCAGTGTGGTTCACGGAAATCCAGTGGTCTACTAATGGCTTATCCATGACCCTATGTTTTGATGCAACTCTTATGTTCTGTGATGCGAGTTCTTATGCTACGCTTAGTTTTTCTTACGCAGCACATGTTGCATGGACACATGATCAAATAAGCAACATGCTGTGTCTCACAATTCAAGAAGTCATCCATCTTGATGATCCCCAAACTTAGGGGGTGTTTGAATTCATCTTTAGCGACCAAAGCATGGGGACAGGTAGAACACCATCTGCATCAAAAATGGCCCTTTATTCTTAGAATGATCCGAGGTTTCTTATCTCACAGTGGCTTATAAAAGAAATCGGAGCCTGGCTAATATTTTGGTTCCCTCGGCAATGGCTAAATCTCGGATCATTCCGAGGCTCTGAACTTTGGTTGAAGCTGGTTGTCCTGATGCAGCCCTTTTGAAATACAGGGTGAAACTCGAGTCGACTAATGTCCAGCACTGCAGGAGCCCTTTGCGGATTAACTTTCGATGGGAGATTGAGCTAAGTGTTTCAATTCGTTTAAAAGCATTTAAAAATTGTTAAACATATTATAGAAGCCCATGAATGACAAATCAGGTGCGGAACGGCCTTGAGTTCAGTGGAATCATAGCCACGATTGAACCGTATGCCCTGTGCTGAGGCTTCCTCAATTTCTTCCCCTTGGGTATCCTCAGAGGCTCTTTATGAATGAGTGGCACTGTGAGATACATTGTTACTCTTCTTATCAAAGTTTCTCCAGGTTAAAAAGATACATTATAACTCTTTTTGTTTTGGTAGTGTTCACTGGTGTGAGTTATTGGGAATTTTTTGGTTATTCTCAAATTGTGAGACACAACATGTTTATTTGATCATGTGTCCATGCAACATGTGCTACGTAGGAAAAACTAAGCGTGGCATTAGAACTTGCATCACAGAACATAAGAGTTGCATCAAACAAAGGGTCATGGGTAAACCATTAGTAAACCACTGGATTTCCGCGATCCACACTGTCTCAGATCTCAAGTTCATGGTGATTAACCCTTTCAAGGCCAGGTTTAAATTTTTAATCCACATTCTGCAGCCGGGTTAATTTTTGCATATTTCAGGAAAATTGTACCCATCTTATTCAATATGTTCTAATAGTGATTTTCCTTCTGCTATGGTCATGTATTATATACCATTTGATAGGAATATTTAGTCAGAATTTTGGATTCCGAGAGTTTTGGGCTCGGCCTGGAAAGGGTTAAGGTTGTTAGATCGCATTGGAGGGGAGGTGATGATGAAAGGTTTGCTATTATGTATGGAACAAAGGTACATCTTTGAACTAAGGAAACTGAAGCCGCATGGCTTGAACCAAGAAATTGATTTTTCTGGTTTTTTTGTAACATTGCCGGTTGTCTGTATCTGTGATGGACTGTTTAACATGGTTTTATAATTTGGACATATTTAAACGTATCTATACTTATTTATTTATTAATGATTTTACTTTATTTATTTTTCTCTTTTTATTTCTAGATTTTAGTTTGACTAGTTGTTTCATTTCCCCTTCTCCTCTTTCCTCCCTCCCCCTCCCCTCTTCCCCTTTCCTTCTCCCCCTTCCTTCTCTCCCCCTTCCCCCTACCCCCTACCCCTCCTCCTTCCCCCTCCCCCTTCCACTCCTTCCCTCCCCCTATCATTCCCTTGTTTTTATTTATTTTATCATTCATTCATTATGGTTTCATATTAGTATTGTATTATGGTTTATTTTCTCTTCATTTTCTTAGAGAATGGCAATTTTGTCCATGTAGCCATTGACTTTTGTTACCTTAATGAGCCATAATCTAATTTGAGCACATCGTACTCTGGCCATCCCCTTGCTGCTCTTTTATTTGCTTTTTCATTGCTTTTATGCTCACCTGATTATTTATCATTATTTATTTTTGGTTCCTTTAGTCAATTTTAATCAGTGTGCATCAGCAATTCACCTTCATGATCGGATCCTTTTAGCTCTTTTTAGTTTTTGAGGGCTTTTTTTTAGACTACACCATAGGGTATTTTTAATCTGTATTGATTTTATTTTCAAGCTGGTGTTTACCTCTATGATCAGATTTTTAGCTCTTTAGAGTTCTGAGGGTTTTCCTTAGTCTACACTGTGGGGTGTTTTTAACCCATATTGTTTTTATTTGGTATGACAGGGTCCAATGGTACGCCTCATAGTATCAGTTAACACAATGGTTCTGATGATGTTTCTTCAAAATTTTGGTCACAGCCGTTCCAATAGGATGGTGGAGTCAATTTTTTTACACCTTAGTATTATACTCATCAAGTATTAGATATCCACCCTTTGGGGTGTTTTTAACATGTATCGTGTTAATTTAAGAATTTTGAATGATTTGGGAGGATGGTGTTTGGTGTCAGCGGGACGTTTCCCAAATACTAAACACTAAGGTTTTCTCCCATTTTTTATACATCTAGTGCAGGATTTGGATTAAATGAAGTGAAGCACATTTTATCCAGCGCCTGACACATACACCTTCCTGAAGCCTATGGATAATCGCTGCGTCAGCCGACAGCGATATTAAAGTATGCGGTCTGCCTTCTGCTGCCTCACAGTACCATATCTGGCTATGATTCTTTATGTAGAGCCCCCTAACTATTGGTCCATTTGTGAAGCCAGCTGCTTAGTTAATTATTCGTCTGGACACTCGACCGTACGAGGATATCTCCGCATAGTTATAAAAGCCATAGTTTTGATTACTCTGCTACCTGACAAGAAACGACCAGCACTAGTGCACTTTTAAAGGAAGATTTTTACTTTTCTCTTTTTCCTTACTGAAACATTGAGGATCACTCAAGGGTGTCTGAATGGGATTCACAGACTAGACAGGCTACACTGATGCCATTAGGTATGCGCTGTGACGTCAGCAGTCCTGCTAGTTTTGACAGCATGCACTTTGACCTCAGTTTTGGCATGATTTGGTTTCCTTAAATAAAGCTGCTCTGAGCATTGCGCTTTCAATGCTGCTAAGAACTGGATGCTGTTTGTTCGCTGGCCTCAGCTGTGTTCATGACAATGTGAGTGGTTTACAGCATTTACTCACATGCTGAGGAGGTTTGCTTGCATGCACACTATTCAATTAATATGCTCAATATGACAAGGTGAATGACATAATTGGTTTGAAGATTCGTTTTATGGTGTTGCCTTTTTTAAGCATGCCACATTAGTTCTTACATTGGTTACATTCTGAGCCCTTTTATTGTAATGGGTTGACAAGAGTACCACATATTTCATTTTGACATCTCATATTACCAATTTGACCACAAGTACACAATATATCATGCTTCCCTTCCTTCCCCTTCCCCTCCTTCCCTTTCCCCTTCCCCCTCTCCTCCCTTCTTCCCCTCCCCTTTCTTTTTCCCTCTTTCCCTTCCTTCCCTCCCCTCCCCTCCCTTCCCCTCCTCCTCCTTGACTGCTGTAAGAACACTTATCTCTTTTTTTGTGCTGTTCAACATTGCTCTCATCTTTGACTGATTCTTAATATATTTCCCAATAGGTGAGGTTTTGAAGTGCGAGATTTATTTATGATTAGTGTTTTGTGAGGTGACAATTTTGACAACCAGGTACCTCAAGTTTTCTACATTCTATATGATAGCCAGCTTTATGTGTTTCTTGTCCTCCGTGTCAGGATTGACCAGACAAAAAACATAGAACATATGGCATAGCTCTGGTTTTCGTAGTCCTCCTTTCCCTTACACTCGCATAACAGTCAGCACAAACCATATGTATTTCTTTCTTCTCACAGTTTTTCAGCCTTGCACAAATTGTCTTTGTTTGGATTGTATTTTAAATAGCAGTTTATTATTGATGGCTTCTTATTGTTTTTTGATTTTATACTAATGTCATATGTTTTTAACTGCTCTTAATGTGTTTTATGTATTTATTTATTTAATTTATTTATGAATTGTTTCATTTATACATATTTATTATTATTTTTATTGTTTGTTTTTGAGGTTTGTACCCCCTGAAGAAGGTCTGTTTGGCCAAAACACATTGGAGTGGTCTAAATAAAAGTGCCTTTGATACCTGTCGGTGCACCTGCTGTTTTTTGTCCCTTGCTCCCGTGTGGGTGGGTTGCTTTCTGTTGGACTCTCTGTTATGTGATGGGACAGTGTGGGGGGGGGGGAATCTAGCCCTGCAACTGCCCATCCTGTATATGTACGGTGGCAGAACAGTGTGTGTGGGGAAAACTAGCTATGCTATTGCCCATTTTGTACCTGTTTTGTGGTGGGACAGTTTGTGTTAGGGGGAAATCTGGCCCTGCTATTGTCTGTGCAGAAGCTGTTCTGAGGTAGGACAATGTGTATGAGGAGGAAATCTAGCCCTGCTGTTGCCCATTCTGTACCTGTTCTGTAGTGGGACAGTCTGCGTGATGAAGAAATCTATCCTTGCTACTGCCCATGCTGTACCTGTTCTGTGGAGGAAAAATGTGGGTGGGTGGATCTAGCCCTGCTATTGCCCTTTCTATACCTGTTCTGTGGTGGTACAGTGTGTGTGTGGGGGGGGGGGAATCTAGCCCTGCTACTGCACATTCTGTACCTGTTTCTGTGGTGGGACTGTGTGTGTGTGTGTGTGTGTGTGTGTGTGTGTGTGTGTGTGTGTGTGTGTGTGTGTGTGTGTGGTGGGACTGTGTGTGTGTGTGTGTGTGTATATAGAGGTGGGATTCTAGCCCTGCTATAGCCAATTCTGTACTGTTCTGTGCCAGAACAACATGGGTTGGGGGGGAATCTGACCCTACTACTGCCCATGCTGTACCTGTTCTGTGGTTGTACAGTGTGGGTGGGGGAGGAAATCTAGTCCTGCTATTGCTCACTCTGTACCTGTTCTGTGGCAGGACAATGTGTGGGGTGGGAAATTGCCCTGCTATTGCACATTCTGTACCTGTTCTGTGGTGGGACAGTGTGTGTGGGGGAAATCTAGCCCTGCTGTTGCCCATGCTGTACCCCCTTCTGTGGCAAGGCAGTGTGTGTGTGTGAAGCAAGTGTGAACTGCTGCTGCCTGCACTACACCAGTTCTGTGAGGGGGCACTGTGTGCATGTTTGCATGTGTTAATATGTATGTGTGTGTGTGTGTAAGTGGAGCTTGTACTGCTGCTGCCTATGCTATAGCACTTCTTGGGGGGTCGCCAAGATATCTGTCCTTTGGATTCATTTCCCAGTGCAGTTACTTTTCCCTAAATTCCCTGGAATTATTTTTATTAGAGAGATGAGAGAAAAATACCATTTTAAAGTTCTTTCATATTCATTCATCAGATCAGTCACAAGCAGACTGGGGATATGTGGGGCTGGGAGTATGTCAAGGGGTCGCTGCCATCTCTTACCATCATTCTCGATGCTGTAGAAAGACAGGGGATCAGCTGCCAGGGTGGGAAGAGACACGGCCAGGAAGACTAGTAGCAAGCAGGCTATCTTGTACTCTTCCTCAGGGGAGGTGCTGTCTGCAGGAGATGGGGAAACAATTACAGCTGCTGAAAGATTTCTGTAATGAGCTTTGTCCTTACCGCCAATTGTTTTCTGCAGTGGGAGTGGAAGGGTATCTCTAGAGCTGACAGCCAGCCAAATGCTTTGATGGATGAGGCTGTGGTGTTTTTTTTATTTTCCTTGAGATCCTTTTTCAGTAATTTAATTCATACATATGTGCTATTTGGAAACAATGCTTTGACTTGGAGGGATACTTGCAGTATGAAACTCATCTTTTTAAAGTCACTGAGTGTGTTGTATAGATGTTTATCTGTCGTGATATGACTGGCATAGGATTACTATGTTACTCCATGTCAGTACAGAGAAGCTGAGTCAGTCTTGGTTTTACTCTCATCAATGGACTGGTACTTCCAATTTCTCTAAGAACAGCAGGAATCTTCCAATCCATATATGGAATGGGTTACATCCAGGACTGGCTCAGCTCATTCCTGATAATGCAATTTGTCTCTGTAGTACCCAGTATGCCATACCAGCTGCAGAGCATCCAAGTTATCCAATTCCAAGAGGGAGATTTTAGGCCATGTCTGGATTTCTGATGTATAATGGGACCTGCAGCACTGATTTCAATGGGAAGAATCAGAGACTACAACTACCACACTACTTTTGGGATGTAAATTAAAGCAAGTTTGGCCAACTGCTGGAAACAGGTAATTTGGCAGCTCTGCAGCAATGTCTGGATCTGCTGCATTTCTCATATCTCACAGGGCTACAGCCCCAGCAGGCATGGCTACAGTTTAAATTAGTCTTTCTAGCTTACCCCAGGTCAATTGAACAGCCCAATTCAGTCCTTGGTTTGCCTTTTTGCATGCAAAGGTTTTGTTTTAATCTTTCCCATTAATTTCATAGCTACCATGTTGCATAGTTCCGATAATGCCATTTTATTCCAGTCTTGGATTTTTTATAACACCATCCTGATACATTATGAGGTAGAAAATGACATTTTACTTACCAGATAATGTCCTTTCTTTAAGTTCTGCTAGACCAGTCCAGGAAAGTGGGTTGTGTTCCCCTACCAGCAGATGTGTGGAAACAAAGAGCCAGGTTTCAATGTCATATATCCAGCCTGGGCCACTAGAGGGCAACTCAGTATTCAGCCCAAAGCATATGGGAAGGCATAGAAAACCTTACACAGCCCAATGTGGGCAACTATGATGACTCAAACAATAGAGGAATTATGTACAGAAGAAAGGAACAGAAGGCTGTCACGAGGATATGAGCCTGTAGGGCCAAGCATGTGATCATAGTGGACCAAGGTACCACCACAAAATAACAAACCAAAAACAGTTCCAGGGACAGATCCTGGACTGATCTAGCAGGACTCAAGGAAAGACCATTATCTGGTAAGTAAAATGTCACCTTCCATATTGTCCTGGTAGACCAGTCCAGACAAGTGGGACATATCAAAGCTACACTTCCACTGGGCGGGAAGAAGACACAGCAGCTCATAAAACCTTGGAGCCAAAGGCCATGTCCACCCAAACATGGACATCCAAGTGGGAATGCTTGACAAGATGGAAAATGATGCCCCCGTTGCCACCTGACAAATGTCTGAAGGTGTTTCCGAGCTATGTTCTGCTCATGAGAACGCTTGTTCTCATGCAGAATGGGCGCACAAACCCTCCGGAACTGGCCGGTTCTGAAACAGATACGCCAAGCCAATTGCCTCCTTTATCCAGTGCCCCAAGGCAGACGGCTGCCAATTCACCCTTGTGTGGACCAGCAAACAGTATAAAAGATAATCAGACCTATGAAAGAAATTTGTAACCTCCAAGTACCGGAGAAACACCCTCCGGACATCCACAAGCCAAAGATCCTTATCTTTCCCTCTACACTGCTTCTTAGAAAAAGAGGGCAGACAAATCACTCAATTCACATAAAAGGGAGCTACAACCTTGGGTCAAAAAGAAGACACAGTGGAGACAGCCTTCTTTGAAAAGGATAGATATGGATCCTGACCAGATAGCATGTAGCTCAGAAATCCGCCTTACCGAACAAATCTTGACCAAGAAAACAGTCTTGAGAGTCAAGTCCTTCACAGTAGCACCTTTAAGAGGCTCAAAGAGCTCCAACATCAGGACCCTAAGCACCAGATAGAGATCCCAGGAAGGCACAGATGACCAGAGGGGAGGACACAGACGTCGAACCCCTTGAAGAAAACACAAAACATCCGGGAGCAAGGCTGAAGACTTTCCAGCCCCTGGATCTCTGAAACAGCACAAGGCTCCCACCTGGACTTTCAGGGAGGTAAGGGGAAAAAGTGCTCTTCTAAACTGTCCTGCAGAAAGCTAACAGCCGGCACCGAGGAAGCCTTAGGAACAAGCTGTCATGCGCTGCACCCATGCTCAAAGAAGTACCAGACTCGCATGTATGCCAAGCTGATAGAACCCCTCCGAGCTTTGAGCAGAGTGGAAACTACTGCAGGAGAATAGTGCTTGGGCATCAACCAACTCCCTTCAAGAGTCAAGTAGTAAGTGAGAAGGGAGCCAGATCATCCAAGGCAAACAGCTCCTGAAGCAACCAGCCTTAAAATGGGGCAGACAAAGAAGAGGTTCCTGCAGGAACCACATTGAGTCCCTGAACCATGCTCTCCTCGGCCAAGCTGGCACCACCAGAACAATCCAGCCCAGATGTGCTCTATGCACCAAACAACAGCTACAGAAGAAGCACATACAGCAAGCATTGCCATGGCCAAAAGTGAACCATGGCGACAACTCTTGGACCCAGTTTCCATGCAGTGACTTAAGAAATGGCACAATTTGTCATTAGAACAGGACACCATCAGTTCCATCATGGGGTGGCCCCAATGGCAGAGAAGAAGACCTGAAATTTATATGTTCCAACAATAAATTGAAAGTAGCAGCAGAAGTGCAAAAACTGTGAAGATATGAAGAAAACCAGAAAGAAAGATATCAAAATAAATTATTTAGAGAGAACCCAAAACAATTTTACAGGGAGTTGGAAAAGAGCATTAAGATAATAAAAGCACCACCAACCAAAGTCGAAACAAAAAGCTTCTGGAGAAAACTATATGAGGACCCTATAAAGCACAATCAAGAAGCAGAATGGTTACCTTGCAAAAAAGGAGCATTTAGAAAAAGCAAACATCACACCTATGTAATGGTCGGCAGTAACAAAAAAAGAACTGGTAAGCAGGTTAAAGCGAGCCGCAAACTGGAAGAGCCCTGGCTTAGATAGAGTAACTAACTCTTGGCTCAAACAGTTAACATCACTCCACCCAGACCTGGTGGATTGCAAAAATCACCTTGAAATACCGTTGTGATCAATCACAGTGCCCCTGAAGAAGCCTCTTTGAAAGAGAAATGAAGATCTTTGTTGGGGCGGGTTATAAGAGCTGATTCAGCTTGGGAGTGTGGTCACTCAGATAAGTGATTCTGTTATCTTGTGTGGTTTTGCTGTGTATATATAGTTATAGAGTCATCTGTTTCATTACAGGGACTACATAGAGGTCGGTGGACCTGAATGGAATTGGTCGTTGTATCTGTGAAGGAGAATGTTGCTTCAGTGCAAAACTACAAGATATAAGAACTCCTAATGGCAATTTCTATTGTTAACTAATTTGGATATTTAAGTATTTTAAAGAAAATATATTTGATAATCAAGAAAAGTAATTTTTTTGAGGTATTTAAAAGGTATGATAAAGGGAGTTTTTTGAGACCGGTGATATGAGCAGTTTGCTTTCCCCTATGGTGATTTACTTTGCCACATAGTGGGATTTGAGCCATCCTGAGGTCTTTTTCTCCCCTTGGTAGAAATTTATTAAGTGTTTTGGCATAATGAGTAATGGTGGGAGTGTTTTAGTTTATAATTAGTGTTAATTTGGACTGAGGTTGATTTTGTAGGTAATTTTGGTTAATCTAAGAGGGCTTTTGAGTTTTTGATATTGTTTCCCTTAGGGCAGTGTGATTTTGGTTAATCAATGCGCAAAACTAACCCATTTGGAGAAACTGCCCTGACAGAGAAGCATCTGAAGAGCCTTCTGACTCAACTTTCATTCCTCAGGATTGAGAAAATGATGACGGAGAAAGACTCCTTCCACATTGACCACCCCGGCAATGTGCCAAGGCTCATTTTCATCTAAGGGAATCAAAGCCCTCTCCAGGCTCACTCCTGCACACCTCGTGTTGCCTTGGCGATTGACATATGGCATTGCTGTGGCATTGCCCAAGAACATTCGCATCATCATCCTGCCCTTGACCATAGGTGGGAAAAACAAGAGAGCCAGTCAGCCCTTGCTTCAAGATGGTTGATGGACCACATGGCCTCCCTGTGGCTCCAGCAGCGTTGGGCCATTCAGTCTTTACAAGAGCTCCCCAGCCCTTAAGTCTGGCATCTGTCACCAGAAGAATCCACAAGTGATCATCCAGCAGCATGTCTCTCTTCAGATAAGTTAGCATAGCCACCATCTCAAGCTGGATCTCACTTCCAGCTGGAGTGGAAGCCTGAGCTTGAACTCCAGTCAGGAAGGACTGCTGGAGCGGCCTCATATGAGCATGCACCCATGGCACCATCTTGATGGCTAATGCCATCAAGCTGAGAAGCTGTAATCATGGGAACCTGCTGAGAAAAGGACACCTCAAGTCATTCCAACAATCTCTGCACTCTCTCCTCAGACAGGAAGGCACTGCCCACTTGAGCACTGAACCGAGCTTCCAGGAATTCCAGGGATTGGGAAAGCTCCAACGGATGCTTTCCCCAAGTGACCACCCAGCCAAGGCCTTCCAAAAGGACACCAACTGACCAAAACCCGAGAGGCCCCCGACAGAGAACAGACTGAGATGAGCCAGTCATCCAGAAATGTGTATACACATAGACCTTAGTACTGCATAGCAGCCACCTCTGCCATGACCCTAGAGAGGTCCTTGGGGCAATGGAGTGGCTAAAGGGAGGGCGTTGAACTGAAGGTGTGAGCCAAACACAGCAAAACATAGACATCTCTGCTGATCCTTTTGGATCAGGATATGAAAACAATCTTAGGCCAAAGCCAGAGATGCTAGGAACTCCTTTTAGTGCATCGACAAAATCACAGATCTCAGTTTCCATTCAGAAGTGCTACAAATGCAAATGAGAATTAATTCCCTTGAGGCCAAGCATTGGTTGGAAGGTGCCAACCTTCTCTGGTATCCTGAAATAAATGGAATATCTGGGCTTGCCCCACATGACCAGGGACATTGGCACCATCTCCTTTAGGCACAGTAACTTGTCCAAAGTGATCTATGCGGTGGCTCTCATGTCTGCCGAACCATGTGGAGAGACAACAGACCCGTCTGGGATCAGCTACTTGCAGTCCAGGACATAGTCACTTTCAATGCTGTATAACACCCAGCTATCCTTGGTGACATCCGAGAATGGGCCCCCAAATCTTCATTGTGAAGAATAGGAGGAACCCCCTCTGGAGGGGACTGAGTCTCTGGGCCTGTGAGCCCCTTGAAAGGACTAATTACAGGTCCAAAATCCAGAAGCAGAGAAGAAAAGGCTTTCCAGGATGATAATGCTAGGAGTCCCGAGACCCCCGGAAGCCAGTCCAGCATGCCTGCAATAGATGAGCAGAGGCCAAAGAGGGAAACAATCCCGCTTGCTTCCCAGGCCCTTTCAGTCTATCCTCTGGAAGGCAATAAGACTTGGCTTCAGCCAAGTCATTCACTAACTTTTCCAATCAGCCCTTTAGGGGAGCTTTTCATTAAGACCAGCTGAGCTAGCTGGGCTTTGAGGAGGTATCTGCTGCCCAGTGGCAAGGCCATATCCAATGCCATGTCACTGCCAACAGGACAATACCTCTAGCTGCCAAGTAAACTAGAACATAGATGGCATCAGAAGGAAGGCAGTAACTGACTCCAAAGAAGAGGTAGCATCATCCAGCAAGAGAGAGACTGAATCCACAGGAGCAGGGCTTGAGATGTCAGGCCTGCACACACCGCCAACTGGAGAATAGCAGCTGCTGCTGAAAACTGACTCTTTAGCAGAGAGTCCATCTTTCTTTCTTTTTTTTTTAGCATCTTTATTAGTTTTAGCAAACCATCAACCCAGTCCTTACACCATAAGAAATATGGTACAGAAAGAACAGTAACAGATATAACTAAAGCCACCTCCAGCATTTGGGGTCTGTTGAAAGAACACAAACCACAAGGTTTCCACCAGCTTTACAACAGTAAAGTACTCCAGTCCACAGTCCCCACGCTCTTGCCCCACATGTACCATTAGTTCCACCCTAAATAGTCCTAACCAGTCTGCCCCCCACCCCTCCCCCCTACCCTCCCCGCTCTTCAATTGCCCTGGGATATTGGGACTGAAACTGGGTCCATAACCACTTATAGCGTACCCTTATTTCTTTATTTATTTAAATGGATTTGAGCTATTTACAGGGTGCTATATACAGTGGCGAGGAGGGGTAGGCTATGGTAGGAGGGTGGTGGGGGGAGGGGGAGACGGTGGAGTAGCAGGAAGGCAGGAGCAAAAGGTGGCTGGGGTCTCTGGACAGGTTACGTGATGTCGCCATAATGCTCTATGTAGAGTGTGGTCTTGAGTAGTTTTCTAAAGTCCTTCATATCGACCGTTAATCTTAAGCTGGCAGGTAGGGAGTTCTATATAGCTGGTGCTGCCAGGGATGTTGGTGTGGTTTGATGTGTTTTGCCTCGTTTTGGTGAAGTCTTTGGGGGTTGTGATGTTGTCGGTAGTGCTTTTCCTCCTGGGTCTGTTGTTTGGGTCGAAACTGATGATGGACTGAAGACTCTTCAGTGAAAGTCCCTTTTTGACTTTGAATATGTTCAGTATAGTTTTATATTGGATGCAAGAGTTGATTGGAAGCCAATGTAGGAGGTTCATGATAGGGGTGATGTGATCATGCCTTGCAAATCCAGTAATTATGTGGGCAGTGGTGTTCTATGCTAACTGCAAGGGCCGGAGTGTTTGTTTTGGGAGCCCCAGATAGATGTGATTACAGTAATCCAATATGGGTGTGATGATGGCTTGACAAACAGTCCGGAAGTGGTCTTGGGAGAGAACTGGCTTGAGGTGTCTGATGGTTCTCATCTTAAGGTAGGCGTTTCTGGTGGTTTTGCTGATGCGAGACTAGAGGTTTAGCTCTCTGTCAAGTGTGACTCCGAGGTATTTTACTTCTGGTTTTATGGATATTGTGATGTTGTTGAGTTCGATGGTGGGTAGGGAGATGAAATTGGAATTTCTGGTTATAAGTAGCCATTGGAGGCAGCATAGGCATAAACTCAGCCAACGCCAGGTGATACATCACATTAATCCATTGATGGTACGAGGGCACCGTGTTCCCCACCCAGTGTCGCAGAATCAGTGTTTTGATACACCCATCTCCAATCATGATAAACTTCTCCTCAGCTTTATGGCTGCCCGGTTAGCGACTGGAGCCACCCCCAGAATGCCCCGGAATGCCCACGACACGCTCTGATGCTAAGCAGTTAGCATTGGGGCATGTAGAAAGATAATCGGGAATATCCCTCTAAGAGGCATTTACATGGTTTACAGATCTGTAAACCATGTAAATGCCTTTGAATATCAGGCCCAATGTTTACACTCTTGTAATTGCAGTTGCACCTGCTCTGTCACACTTTGCATGTATACATTGCGCATCACCTACAGGTCCATAAGGCACTGCTGCAGTGAACTATTGTGCTTGTGCTGCTGCGCCATAATATATCCTATTATTCTGCCCCAGAGTATGGCCTTAGTCGCCTCCCAGTACATTACTGGACCCACATCCTCCACCCAATTTTCTGCTTCATAATTGAGCCAGGCCTTCCTAACGATTATTTTAAAATCAGGACTCTGCGTCCAAACCTGGTTAAGCCTCTAAATCATGTCGCTCTTTGGTTCCTCAAAGATCAGCTGCACCCATACTGCCATGTAGTTGGAGACCATCTGTGGGTGAATCTCCGATTCCCCCAGCACAGGAAACAAGTGCTCTGCGAGGAGCAGGCAATCAGTTTGACGATGTACTTTATGGGGCCCTGAGTATTGTGTGTATTCTTTATCTAGGGGATGTATGGTGCACCACCAATCAATCAACTCCAATTCCGCATATAAGAAATTAATCTTCTGAAGTTACGCCCCCCTAGGCACCAACCAGGGCAGTTGACTGTCAACAGATGTGACTGTCGCCATGTTAACGTCTCCCTCCAGCACCAACTGGTACTCGGTCTGATCCGTTAGCCTTGCAATCAGGTCCAGAAAAAAGCTATGTTGGTATGTAAAAGGTGCATAGATGTTACTCAGCACCACTTTCTTCCGTTGCAATTCCCCCCATGCCAACATGTACCTCCCTTCGGGGTCCCTAACCACTCTGTGCACCTCAAAAGTTATCCTTTTCCCCACCAAAATTGCAACACCCCTCTGTCTGGAGCTGTACAGGACAGCCAGCACCTTCCCCACCCAGCGCCTCTTAAGCTTGAGGTATTCTGCAGCAGTCGGGTGAGTCTACTGTAGTAGCACTACATCTGTCTTCAAGGTGCGCAGGTATGTCAGAACTCGATCATGCTTTACCGGGAAGTGCAAACCCCCCATATTCAAAGTTGTGATGTTAACCATGGCCAGTGGCTCCATGCTGCACAGGTGTCCTAGCCATGGTCTTACATATCAAACACCTACAGAGGCCTCCCAGCATGACCTCTATAAGGCAAAGTCGCACCAGAAAAATTCCTCCCAGGCATTGTAAACCCAGCTCACATCACATTAGTACCCCAGGCAGCAAAGAGCAAGTCTCCGCATTCCCTACAGTCCTACCCCCTCCTCTCCCTCCAAAATGCTCCCTTCCCCCTCCCTCCCCTCACCATGCACAACCATGTTCTCAACAGCCATTCATCGTGCACTATCTTCCCCTCACTCACTCCTGCTCCCATACAGGCCAGTCCTGCCCATTTTCCAAATCTCCCTCCACCAGTGGCCTTTGCCCCCAGCCATCCCTACCTTAAAGAACCCTATTCCCCCATATAAAGCAAAATTTCCCCTCACCCACTATTCCAACCGCAAATCCCACATCCATTCCCCACCCCCTTCCCCAGCACAACAGTTCCCCTGGGTAGCAAGACCAGTCTCCAAACAAGTACACTGGCCCAAGGCGGGCCTCAGTGCACATTGATTGCATTGCTGCAGTTCATGCACGTGTCCCAGGTTAGAAGTGCCATACCACCAAAATCTCTCCTGGCACCCCGGTACGCATCATCCTTGGATTCATGTCCCATTTATAGTCAAAAGCCAGTGTAGGATATTCTTTTCCCCTACCCTCAAAGGCATGGCAAGAAGCCATTCCCCTGTACAGTTCCTCCTTTAAAGCGGGAGGGAGGGAGGGGTAACAAAAGACAAGCAATATGTAAACTCAAACCTCTACTTAGCGATAGCGACTTCCGAGCAGTATGCTAAGCAGGGCCGACCCGTCCATTGAGCAAGAATGTTTTTTGCACAGGGCCCCGCGTTTCGGGGGGCCCCGTGCTAAAGATACTCTTGCTGCAATGCTGCTGCTGCCCTTGTCTTGCCTCAAGTTGCCTGCTTGAATGCCTAGAAAAAGTGCTCCGTCCTGCTGTGGCGCCTCTGCATTCTGCTTTAATCTGCCATTCTGCCAGCCCGGGCGGTAGCCCCCCTCTTGCGATCAAACTCCTTTTTGTGTTTTGTTTTGCTGCCCGACACTGATGTGCCGGCCGCCGCCGTTCACTACAGGCAGGCACGCATGACGTAGTTCTAAAACTCCTCCCACTGACAGCACGCCTGCTGCACGTGGAACTGGATTTTGCTGGCTGCCTGCAACGACGCGAGGCCGACAGACTCTACTCCGACGGCGACAGCGAGTACTATTTAAACTTTGGGAATCTTTAAAAAAAAGCCAACACACAGTAAGTAAAATTATTTTTGTAAAAATTTGTTCATTGCTCCTGGTCCCTTATCCGGCCGCCGGCTCTTCGTGAGGAGGAGGACTTCGGTCTCGGTCTTGACGGTCTGGAGAGCTCTGTTTTGGCTGGCTCATCGGCACTGAAGGTGTCTGTGACCGGTTTTTACTAATTCCGGTGTGGTCTGAGCCGGGAGAAAGAGCCATCGCCCCTGCTGTTTCTCCATCCCTCCCTGTCAGCCCCCTCCCATCCATCCATGTCAACCCTCCCTCCCTCCATGCATGTCAGCCCCCCATATCCATCCATGTCAGCCAGCCCTTCCTTACAAATTGCTGCTTCCCTTCTTCTGCAGCCGCGGTTCCCTGTCCCTTAGGGAACCGCGGCTGTGCCGATGGAGCCTTCGAGTCTCTCTAGGGACTCCGTGCAGCATTGTCCCGCCTCCAAAGGAAGTGATAACTGGCATGGATGGAGGGGGGCTGACATAGATGGATGGAGGAAGGGGGCAGACATGGAGGGAGGAAGGGTTGACATGGATGGATGGATGGAGGAGGGGGGGCTGACATGGTTGTATATATGGAGGGAGGAGGCTGGAAGGGAACTGACAAGCAGGGGCCAGCCCATCCATTGAGCAAGAATGTTTTTTTGCACAGGGCCCTGCGTTTTAGGGGGCCCTGCGCAAACAACATCTTGCATCAGCCCAGCTACGTTAAAAAAACACAAACTGGCTGCTGCTGCCGCCGTGGCAGCGGCAGAATTGACCATCCTGCAGGGCCCCCCTGCCCTGCAGAGTCCTCCATGCAGCCTCAGCGTCGGCTGTCAGAGCCGCGCGAAGAGAGAGCTTCTCCTCTCACGGCTCTGTTAATCCCGCCACGGGGCTGATGACTAGGAAATCCCAACAGCCCCACAGCGGGATTAACAGAGCCGCGAGAAAGGGAAACTCTCCCTTTGCGCGGCTCTGAAAACCCCATGCTGAGGGAGCTGAGGCCGCATCGAGAACTCTGCAGGGCAGGGGAGGCCCCGCGGCATGCTCAAGTCTGCCGCTGCCACGGTGGTAGCGGCAGCAGCAGCCGGTTTGTGCGTTTTTTTTAACCTAGCTGGGCTGATGGGGGGGGAGGGGGTTAGGACTGGTAATGGGCTATGGGGGGGTTAGGACAGGTAATGGGCTATGGGGGGGCTAAGATTACAAGTGGGCTGATGGGGGGTTAGGACTGGTACTGGGCTAGGGGGGGTGTTAGCACTAGTAATGGGCTGATGGGGGGTAAGGACAGGTAATTGGTTATGGGGGGCATTAGGACTGGTAATGGGCTGATAGGGGGGGTAGGACTGGTAATGGGCTATCAGCCCATTACCAGTCCTAACGCCCCCCATAACCAATTACCTGTCCTTACCCCCCATCAGCCCATTACTAGTGCTAACGCCCCCCATAGCCCATTACCAGTCCTACCCCCCCTATGGGGGGGCCTAATACTGAAAATGGGGTGATGGGGGATTAGTACTGGAAGTGGGCTGATAGGGGGGTTTAGGACTGGAAATGGGCTGATGAGGGGGGTTAGGACTAGTAATGGGCTATGGGGGTCTAAGACTGGAAATGGGCTGATGGGGGGTTAGAACTGGAAGTGGGCTGATGGAGGGTTAGGACTGGTAATGGGCTGTGGGGGGGTAAGACTGAAAATGGGGTGATGGGGGATTAGGACTGGAAGTGGGCTGATGGGGGGGTTAGGACTGGTAATGGGCTATGGGGGGGCTAGGACTGGTAATGGGCTGGGGGGGTTGCTAGGACTGGAAATGGGCTGAGTGGACGGGGGGCTTGAACTGCAAATAGTTGATGGGGACAGGGGCTTGGAATGGAAATGGGCTAAGTGGAAGGGGGGCTTGAACTGCAAATAGCTGATGGGGAGGGGGGCTTGGAATGGAAATGGACTGTGAGGGGAGGGAGCTAGGACTGGAAATGGGCTGAGTGGGGGGGGCTAGGACAGGAAATGGGCTGATGGAGGGGCTAGAATAGGACT
Organism: Ichthyophis bannanicus; assembly: GCA_033557465.1. Lineage (NCBI taxonomy): Eukaryota > Metazoa > Chordata > Amphibia > Gymnophiona > Ichthyophiidae > Ichthyophis > Ichthyophis bannanicus. The sequence goes on from CM066033.1 coordinate 739,275,263, forward strand.
GGAAATGGGCTGTTGGGGGGTGCTAAGATAGGAAATGGGCTGTGGTGGGGGCTTGAATTGAAATGGACTCATGGAGGGGCTAGAATTGGAAGTAGGCTCATGGGGGGCTTGGATTGGAAATGGGCTGAGTGGAGGGAAGCTAGGATTTGACATGGGCTGATGGTGGGGCTAGGAAAGGACTAGAAATGAGCTGAAGGGGGGCTGGGATTGGAAATGAGCTGATGGAGGGACTCAGAAAGGACTGGAAATGGATGGGGGAGCTAGGACTGGAAATGGGCTGATGGTGGGGCTAGGATAGGATTGAAAATGGGCTGATGGGGGGCTAGGACTGGAAATGGGCTGATGCAGGGACTAGAAGGGAGCGGATGCTGGGTGGGGCTGGAACTAGAAGGGAGCTGATGTTGGGAGAGGATTAGAATGGGATGGAGCTGGGAGGGTGAAATGGAGAGGGAAAATATTTTGTGTAGGAGGGAAGACAAATCTACAATTCCCCGGATATTGGGAGAGTAAGTGGGGATTGAGGATGGAGGGGTAAAATTTGAGTGGATGAAATAGGAATGAGGAAAGAGCAAAAGGAGAAAGATTAGTATGTTAAAGCAGATGTAGAGAGAGAATGGAAAAAAACTAGAAGAGAGAAGAAAGGACAAATGGACAGCAGACGATGGAGAGTTAGCAGAAGACACGAAGAAGCCAAAAGAAAGTGGCTGGAGCAATTGCCACTGAAAAAAAATGCACAAAAGGTAGAAAAATATCTCTTTATTTTGAATTTATTAACTGGAATATGTCAGCTCTGGTAAATGTGCATCATTAACGTCTGCGCTTTGTTTAGTACAAGAGGACATTAATTTATGGTTTTATTTCTACAGTGTTATGCATTCCAAGTTTGGCTTTTGGGGTTCCCAGTTTAATTATTGTCTTCCTGTTTCTAAATTGTGATTCCTTGTTTGGTGATGGTCTATGTTCTGCATGCATAACTGAGCTGAGGTATTCTGTTTATATAATTCCTATTTGACATTGCCACTTGTTCTCTTTCCCCAGTAGATCATGTATTGTTATTCTCTGAAATGTATTGGTTTAATATTTCCAGTGTTGCCTTTTGATAGGTAGGGTATGGTGCTTGTGAGTACTGGTAGTGCTGTTAGGATACGGTGGGTTTGCTATGGGTTCTAAATGGGCAGTGTTTGTAGTAGTTCCTAATGTGGCTGGCGGTTGGTACTGGATTATAGTAATGTAGAAATCTTTTAGTCTTTCTTTATTCATATACTCATTAAGAGGCATGTTTGCTAAAAGTTAGTGTATGGTAACATTATGCAAATATTTATGCAAATGAGGCACCTTATACAAATGAGGCCCCGCACTGAGTCTCCGCACATGGCCCCGCACCCCCCTTGGGCTGCCCCTGATGCTAAGCCATAGTAACACCAATGGATTACTGCAATATAATCTACCAGGACCTCTCCAAAAAAACAATACTACCTCTACAACTAGTCCAAAACACTACAGCAAGAATTATCACCGGAACAGCTAGATACAGCCACATAACCCTCACCCTTCAACAACTACATTGCCTCCCGGTTAACGTTCATTCCAAGTACAAGGCTTTAACATTAATCTTCAAGATAATCAACAACCTGTCACTCCCTTCCTTCCAACCAGTAATCAAGAGAACACAACACACTAGAACAAGAAGAACAACCAACATTAACATCCTAGAAATTCCAACAAGCAGGATGAAAGCCACACAATCCACAAGCAGAAGAGCACTCTCCATGTATGCTCCCTCACTATGGAATGACCTACCTCCAGACATACGAGCTATAAAAGACCTAACGGACTTTAGAAAAGCTAGACATACCTATTTATAGAATACTGTGGTCACACACATTGACCACACAGTGCACCATACAGGACTCTTGACAGTTAAAATGCCTCTAAAAACCACGAAGCTCAATAGACCAATCACATGAAACTCTTAACCCTCTGCCTCACCCAAACCCCATGAACATACCCTTAACCATATGTAACACACTAAACAGATTCATCAAAGCACACATGTATATAGTTAAAAGTTATACTTTTTTGTTGTACCCCATAGTTCATTATCCCATTCAATGTAAAGTTGTTGTTGCTGTGATGTTCATATTCCACCACGCCAATCACCTGGAGATTATTCCAGCGTGCCCGATTTTCCTGCTTCTCAAGCTTATCCGCTTCTGGGTAAGTCACTTTACACTAGCCCCCAGCTGACCCATGGTTTCCTCCTTGGAAGCCACTCTGCTTTCTATTTCTGTCATTTGCAAAAATTGGGCCTCAAATTTTTCTTTAATATCATCAATGGTGGATTGTAACTTGTTCAATCGGTCTTCTAAGGCCACAGCTACCACCCTTGAGATTTCGGTGGCGAAGACCCCTGCCCCGGCCTGCATGGGCTTGTGCGTGTCAGCAGCCATCTTGGGCTCTCCTCGGCTCTTCAGCTCTTGTCCTTTTTTAAGTACCTTATAGGGCATACACCACAGCGCCATAGGTCTGACCTCCCTCTCCCTCATATGCATGAGCTGTCCAGCTCCCAACTGCGTCATTTTAACTGCAAGGGTGCTCGTTAATAGCTGATTTTTGGAGGCTCATAGCGGGGGCTCTTCCCTCACATGTCTGCCCTCCAGCCACACATCACCAGAAGTCCAAGTCCATCTTTCTATCCATAGTGTCCTTTAAGGCCAATCCACTTTCCACAGGAATGGAGGCCTGCTTCATGACCGCTGTGGCCTTCACATGAGTGGGCTGGACCATGTGATGCACTCCTCCTCCAGAAGAGCATACATACTTTCACACCCCTTTAACCTTTTAAGCAGGGAATCAAGAAGGACCCATTCCGACTAGAACATGTTCATGATAATCTCTAGACACTGGAAGACTGCCATGAATATCCACACTGTCTGTAGAAGTGGCTGAACCTGCAGTCCCTTCTCTATTGCTGGGGCATCAGCCAAAGACCAGGCGGATGAAACTTGAACAATCAATGCTGCCAGCTCTCCCTTCTGATACAGGCAGAAAATGCCAGCCTCCACCTAATCCTCTGAAGGTAAAAACATTTCTTCCTCCACATCAGACTCCTCCACTGAGATGCCAGAACCAGAACTCAAGTCCAAATCTCAGACAGAACCTAGCCAATCCACATCTCCAGAATGTAACCTCCATCTGGGTCACTTAGAAGGAAGCACTCAAGCCGGGCATCTACAATCTGCACTCGCCTCACGTGATCTGAACTTGAGGGAATCCAAAGGCTGCAGGGTCTGAGTTTTGTGCCAGAAGACCAGGCTTGCTGCAGAAAGAAAAGAATTTCAGGGAGGACAACCTGGATTCCAGGAGTTCCCCTCCCTGAGAATGATCCCCAAACGCAGGGGACACAGCTGTAGGTGAACCCTCCGAAGAAGTGGAGCGGCCAGAAGCATGGTCACAGGAACTCAAGGCCAGGCTAGTATTCTTACCCAAAGTGCTATCAGTCGCCTCCTACCGTGAGGTGGAAAATGCCTGGCCAACCGAATCCCCTCGGAGAAAGAAGGGAAACAGACCCATAAGTGATAAATCAGAGGCTGTCATGCACGATGAATCCAGTGATGAGGCTCTTTGCTTGGCAAAGATCAAAGAACACTTTCTGGAAGATAACAGAAAGAGTTAAGGCAGGCCGCCACTTGTGCCAGCATTTCATTGGCTCTTTGTCTCCACATATCTGCTGGTAGGGGAACACAGCCCACTTCTCTGGACCGGTCTAGCAGGACGATATGGAATGTGGTATTATAAATATCACACTGTATTAGAATGTAAGTTCAAAATCAGGCCTAAACTACCCTACTGGTACTGTATAAGTTGGCAGCTATGTAATCTCCCTATGAAGATTAGAACTACATATACATACACACCCTTGGGAAAGATCAGGGCTTTATCAACTTGTTCGTTTGACAAGGTGTGAGGTGCAACCCTAGTTTAAATGCATAATGGTATGGAGGGGACCTTCCGCATTAACTTTCTGTATTCTACTTCTGATGACAGATCTGTAATTTTATATAATTGAAGATTTTGCCCAGCCACTGCATCACAGATGTGACATGCCCATGCAGCCTCTGCCACCAACTACAAAGCAATCTTCATCCCAGGCCACAGCTAATGATTTTCAGGCACAATTTAGACTGCAGTTGGCAAAAACCAAGGTTAATATTGAAGATGCTCTCTGTAGATTATTGATAATAGCGTAAGATGATCAGACAGTTTATGCTGTAAAGGACACTTCTAGTATTACTCCTATTCATGCATGGAGTCCCTATCCTGTTCTTAGGAAAATCAGAGCTTCTCCGTGTATGCAATTAAGGTGAAAATCAAGACTGGATCAGTCAATCTTTATTGATGTGGCATGATATAGTCACCTTAATATAGCTCTTGTCGTACACAGGCTGATCATTGCCCCAGTTAAATGAGGTCTTCAGAGATGAAAGGCTGAGCTAGCTCAGTCAGACTCTGAAACAAGATGCTTTGCTAAATCACCTCCATTAGGCAGCAGGTCTATGAGCTGGGCAGTATTAACCCTTAAGTGGGTCTTAGGCAAGCAAGTGCATTGGGTGCTCCACCATAATATACAGGCAAACAAGATATATTTTGTGTTCATCTGTAAACCGCGCTGATTATAAATAGTGCGGTATATAAAAAACTGAAATAAATAAATAAATAAATAAGAGCACAGGTATCTGCAGCACCGTACTGAGAAACAAAGCAGCTGGTACACACACTGGCGGTCAAACAGGTCTTTATTGACGCCCCCCAACACGTTTCAGCCACTAGGGCCGAAACGTGTTGGGGGTCAATAAATTGCTAATGCAATTTTAAACTATGCCCTGAGGCATTTAACATAGTACATGTAGTTACCATGGTTCCCTGTCCTGTTCCTCCTCATCTCAATTCAATGACATTATAGTCCTTTAACAATATTCACTCGTCTGTTTTTAATGTTTCTTGATGTGTTGTCATTATACGTGAAAGTTTCTTTTATTACCATATTGTTTGTCAGTTATGTGAGCATTAGCTTAATTATATATTTTGAATATATCATTATTTTGTTTTAATCATATTATTTTTATTTATTTATTTATGTTTTCAATATCAATATTATATGGTTATTGATATGCATACTTTATATAGATGTTTATTAGTTTTATGCATGTGTAATTATTTATTTATTTAAATACTTATGTTTTTAATGTTATTTTGAGGTTTGTTTCCCCCTGAAGAAGGCCCTAGTGGCCGAAACTCAACAGGGGTCAATAAAGACCTGCTTGACCGCCGGTGTGTGTACAAGCTCCTTTGTTTCTCTCTCCTCTCTTCCTATCATAATCTATATACATTTTAAAATTCTTCCCATCCATGTGAACACCGTCTCTACAACAGCTCCCTCTGATACTCCTACCCCCTTGGATAATCACCTTCATCATCTCTTCCCACCTCTTGATCCCATCCAGCTGGCACTGCTGCTTACCTACTGCTGCCTTTTCTCTGCTGGCTTTTCTTGACAGCTGGGGCTAGCAGGTCTTGCCTTATGGCTCTGACTGCAGAGAAAAACCAGAAGAGGAGACAATAGGTAAGGAGCATGGTTCACCAACTCCTCCTGCTGACTGGTGGATAATACACAAAGAGTATTGAGATTTCTGCAGGTGCTAGAGGCTCTGACCTATCCCCACTTTTCTTTTTGCCAGCAGCTGATTTACCAGAGCAAAATTCAGTCTTAGAAATGGCTAAATTAGTACATCTGACAGGACCCCCTTTAAATGTTTGGCCCCTAGGCATGTGCCTAGTTTGTCTATGTCTTAGTCTTGCCCTGTCCAAGAAGCAGAGGCTACCCCTTATACCTGTATTCAGACTGGACAGGGCCATCACCAAGGCAGGGTCTATGTCACAGGAAATGCCCGCTGATGTCGCCAGCTCAAAGATTCCCAACGCCACCTGCAATACAGCAAGAGAGCATTTCAACATCACGGCAGTTAATGTGAACTCTGAGCTATCTGTTTTAAGCTCAAGACATTACATTCCATAGGAAAGAAATGACAGCTAGGGTGTTCTTTCCTGCCTCTTAGTGTTCCTCAAATCCTTATCCTGCTTTTTAGACTCATTTCACTACAATGGGAGCATCTGTTGTTGAGGGTATGCAAGTCTGTATCTATATTTATTTATTTATTTACATTCTCTTATATACCGCGCTATTCTGCATCAGTGCAGTTTACATTGAACAAACTGAAATTACACTGAACAGGGCATTATAACTTGGAGATAACTATTTTACAGGGAACATGGGCTATGGAGGGTTAAGTGGCTTGCCCAAGACCACAAGGAGCACCTGTGGGACTAGAAACCCCAGTCCTTCCGGCCCAAGGTTGCTGTCCTCTAGTGGGATTTGAACCCCCGACCTTCCGGCCTGAAGTACCTTGTCCCAACCACTAGGCCACTCCTCCACTATATAGGAGCAGACAGGGTGTTGAAACAAGTACCTAAACAGAATCTCAAAAGCACTTCCAATTGAACTGCAGAGTAGCCAGGGTGTCCAGTGCCCACCACCTAATCAGAATCCCAGAGCTACCACAAATGCAGAATTGCCAAGTTACCCAGTTCCAGGAGTGAGATTTTTTGCCAGTTCTGGTTTTCAATTTGCATTGCAATACAGTATGGTATTTGTAGCCCCTGATTTTACCCATTAGAATCAGTGCATCAGGTCCCATAATGTATCAGAATGAGAATGTCAGAAATCCAGGATTGGCTTAAAATCTCACTACTGGAACCAGGTAACTTGGCAACTCTGCAAATGAGTGCGCAAGATTGACAGGGAGCACAGGCTCTGTCAGCCTGAAGAGAATAGGGAGCTGGGGCAAATAAAGAGAACAATGTAATTATTCTCTAGTTAGGAAGGGTGAGAGGGGGAGGCAAAGCAAAGGGTAGAAGGGGAGGAATAAAAGGGAGGGAAGAAAGGAGAGAGGTAGACAGATGGGGAAAGGGAAAGGGATGTAGAAGAAGAGAATATGGAATGGAGAATGGAAGGGCAAAAAGTGTGCCCTACATAGACATACAGACACCACGCATAATCCCTTCCCTCTTCACTCACGCTCTAATACAACCTCCCCCACCATGCACACCTCAGCTAACCCGACATCCATACCAAGCATACCACCGTACATATACACCACCCTCCTAAGGTGGACAGCCCCATCAAACTCACACACACACACATACAATCCACACATACCACCTACCTCTTCATACACAATCATGTAGACCAGGGGTATCAAACTGCAATCCAGGAGGGCCACAAACTAGTCAGATTATCGGGATATCCCTAATGAATATGCACAAGATATAACTGCATGTACTTCCTCCACTGTATGCAAATATATCTCATGAATAATCATTTACAACACAGGATGAGGATGAAAGGGGATAGATTCAGGAGTAATATGCGGAAATATTTCTTAACGGAAAAAGTGGTAGATGCGTGGAATAGTCTCCCATTGGAGGTGGTAGAGATGAGGACAGTATCTAAATTCAAAAAAGCATGGGACAAACACAGAGGCTTTCTAAAGGTAAAAATGGGACTCTTGTAGTGGTTGATATGCAAGGACAGACTAGATAGACCATGTGGTCTTTTTCTGCCTTCATGTTTCTATGTTTCTATTTACAAGAAAATCCACACTGAGAGTGGTACATATACCAAACAGAAATCTCAGACCAAAACAATCCAAATAATTCCTAACAGCTAAACTTACTTCAATAGCTCAAAAGTGTTGCAACAGCTAAACCTCCTAAAAGGAGAAAATTATATCAAACCACCATGGCAGCAATAATTTAGGGGAGAGAAAGTCTCAGAACCTTATCAATTCCCACTATATGGCAACAAAAGCCATAGGTGAGATCAAAAGGTAGACAGTGATTCTGAGGTTGTAGTGGGCGACCATCTGGCATGCAATGATTACTGGATAGTGAGCTTCAATATTAGGACATGGCTTGAAATGGTTCATTCAAAAGTGAGGGTCCTAGACTTCAGGAAAACTTTGCAAAGATAGGGGAATACCTCAAGGAGTTGTTAGTGGGATAGGAACATCCGAGAGAAGTAGAATAACAGTAAGCAAAACTGAAAGGAGACATTTTAAGGTCAACTTACCTAGGGAACAAAGGACATGGTGCAGCTCAACTCCCATCACTGTTCTGTTCCCCTCTTTGTCAGAGACTCATAACCCCTTCACATAGCCCTCATGAATGCCCTGATCCTTGTTCTTGGCAATAGCCCCTCAGCCTTTCACTATATCCCCCACACCTGCAGACCCACCTCAGACCCCTCCCCACTGTACCCTCATTATCCACCACTGTACCTCTGACATCCTCCCTGCAGTGACCTCCCCTCACTTCACCCTTGACAGACCTCTTACTGCAACACTGCCCCAGAAGCCCTTCTCAGACCAGATCCCACCAACACACTCACTGAGCATCCTGTACCCCTCTCATTACACACATGTGCACACACCCTGCCTTAAACCTCTTCCCCCACTGCACCACCGTCCCAGACACCCCACCTACAAACGATACCCCTCATGTACACACTTCCGCATATCACACGCCCACTTCATTCCCACATAAAAAAGTCCCTACGTTCATATCTCAGATATCTTACCAACAACAGGGACCCCACATACAGCCATATACCCCAACTAGATTCGTTGGGGATGGGTGAAGAAAGCCCTAAGTGAAATATTAAATACCACTAGAGAACTGGGTAAGAGGGGCAACATCTGGAAAGCATTGTGCATAAATGTCCGTAGCACTGGAAATAAGATTCCGGATGTTGACACTTTAATAGAAGAGGCAATCATAGCACAAGGCACCACCAGTCCAACTTTACTTTATAAGTTCTCCACACCATCCAAGAAACATGTGGAAGATACTATTGCAGCACTCAACACCATGACTGCACAAACCGACCCTTGCCCCGCATATTGGATTAAAAATTTACGATCAGAACTCAGCCCACTTATCACAAAAATGATGAACCTATCATTCTCAAATGGATCCTTCCCTGCACCACTCAAGCAAACATCCATCAGACCTCTGTTAAAGAACCCTAAACTGGACCCAAGCAAAGTTGAATCCTATAGACCCATAGCCAGTATACCTCTATTAGCCAAAATAATCGAAAAGGAAGCACAAAGGCAACTGCAAGACCATATAGATTTAGCCTCCCCACTAGACCATCGGCAACATGGCTTCAGGGAATACCATGGCGTCGAAACCCTACTTACCTCTCTCTTCAATAAAATCGTCACAGGCATCGACAACATCCATCAAGGTTTCGCTCTCATCTTTATAGACATTGCGGCAGCCTTTGACTCTGTACACCATGGCCTGCTAGTAGAACGACTAAAAGAAAAGGGCATAAGTGGCGTCGCCCTCGATTGGTGCAGATCGTACCTTGATGGCAGATGGCAGCATGTAAAATCAGGTTCAAGATCTTCCGAACCCTTCCATCAGCGACAAGGCGTCCCCCAAGGGTCCTCCCTCTCATCTCTATTATTTAATATTTACATGCAACCTATTTTCAACATTATCGAATCATTCAAGGTCGACTGTCTAATTTATGCTGATGACATCCTCCTATTTATGCCATTTTCCACAGAAAAAATGGACCTTTCGCCACTGATTGAATGCTTCAACACAGTCTCCGAATGGCTTCTATCACAAAACCTCAGGATCCAACACAAAAAGTCTGAGGTGCTATTTATCACCAGAGACCAGAATTTCTGCCCTCCACCTCATATAAAGGTTAAAGAAGCTGAGCTCCAAACCAAATCAGCAATTCGGTACTTAGGGGTCACCCTCGACCAACGACTAGATATGAAAACCCATATATCCAACATAGTCAGAGCCGTATATTTCAAAATCCGGTCACTCAGACACCTGCAATCCCTTCTAAGCCCTGAAGACTTCCGGACAATATACCAAGCCCTTATCTTGCCACACTTTGACTTTGCCAACGCTATTCTCCAAGGTCTCCCTCAATCATCTCTAAATCCGTTGCAACTTGCCATGAATGCCGCAGCTAGAATCTTAGTAGGAGCAGCAAGATGCGACCATATAACGCCTATCCTAATACAACTTCATTGGCTCCCCGTACAAGGAAGGCTTACATTCAAATCTTTGTTACTCACCTTCAAATCTATCCATGGCATCACCTCCCCCTCATTAACCAACATCATCCAGCCAGCTCCTCCCAACAGAACAAGGAGAACCCCATCTACAAATGTGCTAGTAATTCCAAAGGCTTCAACAAAGTACACAACCGCAACATCTAACAGGGCATTCAGTATCTATGCCCCAAAATGTTGGAACGCATTACCACCAGGTATCCGTGCAATTACTGACCTATCACAATTCAGAAAGGCTCTCAAATCCCATTTATTTACTCAATACTACCAGATTAACCCTACCCCTACATAAGTGCCTCTCCTTCACCCCCTCAAGTTAATATATCAACTCTACTGTACACATGTTCACACTGAATTCCCAATACTCGATCTCATTGTACATATGTAAGTAGTTTAGTTTGCATACCCCGTTTATCCAAGTTATTACTCCTGTTCTATGTAAAGCAGAAGCATGTTATCCAAGTTGTTTTCTCCTGTTCTATGTGAAGCCAAACAGTTTGTTATGGTCATTTTGTTGTATGTAAACCGCGCTGACAATAGTGCGGTATATAAGAAATAGTAATAAATAAATAAATAAATAAATAAATAATAAATAAATAATTTGGATTTAGTGGCGATTATGGAGACATGGTTCACAGACAACCATGACTGGGATGTAATTATACCAGGCTATATTTTATTCAGGAAGGATAGGATAGGAAGAAGGGGAGGAGGAGTGGCACTATATGTAAAAATAATGTTAAAGCTATAGAATTACAGGGCTTAAAAAGTAGAGCGGAGACACTGTGGGTTAAACTAGAAAAAGGGAAAGAGAAATCCATTTGCATTAGCATGATAAACAGAACCCCCCTAACCGGGAGAAGAAGTGGACAGAGATTTAATAGAAGACATACACAGCATTGACAGGAAAGGAGAAGTGCTACTGATAGGTGATTTCAATATGCTGGATGTTGACTGGCACATCCCTGCTGCGGTGTCATCTAGAAGTAAAAAGATCCTGGATTCTCTACAGGGAGAGTTATTCATGCAACTGGTAACAGAACCCATATGTGAAGGGGTCATACTGAACTTGGTGCTTACCAATTGTGAAAGTGTTTCTGATGTTATAGTGGGAGATCATTTCACATCCAGTGATCACCAGATGGTGTGGTTCAGTATTAGGACCAGTGCTGATAAAATCCATTCAAAAGCGAGGATCTTAGACTTTAGGAAAACTAACATTGCCAAGATGGGACAATACCTCAAGGAGCCATTAGCAGGATGGGAACAGCTGGGGGATGTAGAAAAGCAATGGGCAAAACTGAAAAGGGATATTTTAAGGGAAACCAATCTTTTTGTTAGAAAAGTAAATAAAGGTAAAAGGAAACGAAGGCCGCTATGGATCTCAAAAGAAGCAGCTGAAAAGGTGAAGAAAAAGATGAAGGCCTTCATGAAATACATGTGATCACAGAGAGAGGAAGACAGGCATCTATATTTGAAAAAAAAAACTTAGAGACACTAGCAAAGTAGTCAGGAAAGCAAAGATAGAAAAAAAGAAGAAATAGCCAATGCAATAAAATGGTGGGATAAGACATTTTTTCAGATATGTTAGTAAGAGGAGGATGGGCAAAAGTGGTATTGTCAGACTCGAGAGTGAAGGGGAGGAATATGTAGAAGCTGATGCGGATAAAGAGGAATTGCTTAACAAATATTTCTGTTCTGTGTACACAGATGAAGGGCCAGGAGCAGGACCTCTGAAAACATCCACAAACAGGAACAAAAGCAAAGGAGATCCTGAATGATTTTCAGAAAATTGCGTTCTTGAGGAACTAGCTAAACTAAAAGTAGACAAAGCAATGGGATCGGATGGGATACATCTGAGAATACTGAAGGAACTTGGGGACAGTCTAGCAGCTCCACTGACTGACTTTTCAATGCCCCTTTCGAGTTGAGAGTGGTGCCAGAAGACTGGAGAAAGGCACGTGTAGTCCCTTTACACAAAAGTGGAAGTAAGGATGTGGTTGAAAACTACAGGTTGGTTAGTCTAACCTCTGTGGTGACTAAATTATTGCAAATGCTGCTGAAAGTGAAAATAGTGATGTTTCTGGAGTCCAATGGATTGCAGGATCAGAGGCAGCAGGGATTCACTAGATGCAGGTCTTGTCATAGAAAGCTGATTGATTTATTTGGGTGATCAGGGAGTTAAACTGAGGGAGAACTTTAGATGTGGTGTATTTAGATTTCAGTAAAGTCTTTGATACTATTCCGCACAGGCGGCTTATAAACAAACTGAGCACCCAAGGGATGGACCCTAAAGTTACTAATTTGGTTAGAAATTTGTTGAGTGGGAGGCGACAAAAGGACAAAAGGTAAATGGAGCTCACTCTGAGGAGGAGGTTACCAGTAGAGCGCCACAGGGATCTGTCCTTGTTCCAATTCTTTTTAACATTTTTGTTAATGATATTGTGGAAGGGGTATTGGGTAAGGTTTGCCTCTTTGCAGATGATACTAAAATCTGCAATACAGTAGACAACCAGGAAAGAATAGATAACATGAGAAGGGATCTAGCTAAGCTTGAAGAATGGTCTAGAATTTGGCAGCTGAGATTTAATGCTAAAAAATGCAGGGTCATGCATTTGGGCTGCAAAAATCCAAGGGAGTGGTATAGTGTAGGGGGTGAAGTACTTCTGTCCACAAAAGAAGAGCGGGAACTGGGCATGATTGTGTCTGATGATCTTAAAGTAGCTAAACAGGTAGAAAAGGTGACAGTGAAACTAAAAGGATGCTTGGGTGCATAGGGAGAGGAATGGCCAGCAGAAAAGAAGGAAGTGATAGTGCCTCTGTAAGTTTTTGGTGCAATCACATTTGGAATATTCTGTGCAATTCTGGAGACCGCACCTTCAAAAGGATATCAACAGGTTCAGTTGGTGCAGAGGGTGGCTACTAAAATGTTTAGTGGTCTTTGTTATAAAGCATATGAGGGCAGACTTAAAGATCTTGATATGTATACTTTACAGGAAAGGCGGGATACAGGAGATATGATAGAGACATTTAAATACCTCCGTGGCATAAATGCACAGGAGAGCCTCTTTCGACTGAAAGCAAGCTCTGCTATGAGGGAACATAGGATGAGAGCAAAAGGGGATGGACTCAGGAGTAATATGCGGAAATATTTCTTTACAGAAAGTGATAGATACATGGAATAGTCTCCCAGTGGAGGTGGTATACATAAGGACAGTATCTGAATTCGAAAAAGCATGGAACAGACACAGAGGATCTCTAAAGAAAAAAGGGGACTATTGTAGTAGTTGATATGGAAGGTCAGACTAGAAAGGCCATGTGGTCTTTTTCTGCCATCATGTTTCTGTTTCTATATTTATTTATTTATTTATTTTATTTATTGAACAGTTTTATATACCGCCTTTCAGAAAAATCTAAGCGGTTTACATAGAACAAAACTTGAACATTACATTGAAACTTATTCAAACAATTGAAATTACAGTGAACATTAAATTGTATATAATAAAAATGGTAATTTGAGGGTTACAATGCTGAGTAAATGCTGATTAGGTATATAGATAGTTTAAACATATATACAGATTTAAATATTTACAAATTTCAAAAATCTTATCATCTTATCTGAGCAAGGAAAAATGTATTGTAGTTCACTAGAATTATAGTGTAAAGAGTAAATGTGATAATGTGAAGAATTGGGTATTGTAAGAGAGAGTTAGAAAAAGGAAAAAGTAAGTTGTGAATTAATGAATATGAGTATACATGAGTTTAAGTGGGAAATATTTCATCTATTGGGAATGAGTCTCCAAAGTACTCTATAAATAGGTGAGTTTTAAGATCTTTTCGAAATGCTGAAAGATCTGTGATATCTCTGAGCTTATCCGGCAGAGCGTTCCATATTAAAGGAGCATTGAAGCTGAATGCCCTATTTGTTGTAGTTTTATTGAGTTTTGAAAAGTTGTTTGGAACAAGTAGTGTGTTCAGGTTCCTTTGTCTCACTGTTCTGGTCCTTGAATGAATTGTCAGTAGATCAGTTAGATATGATGGGGCTATATCTCTTATCAGTTTGAACGTTGTTATGATAACTTTATATTTTATCCTACTTTGTATAGTGTCACACCTACTCATCCAGGCGGTAGCCTAGGAGCAGGTGAACATGCCTGTCTTACTCTCTACAATTACTGTCCAAGATGGCCGCCAAGGAAGGCTGCTGGGTAATGTAGTTTTTAGAGCAAGGAGTGTGACCACACGGTAAAATAGGCAAAACAGAGAATTTTATTTCGGGGTTTCCCCTCCGCATTTAATTCAAAAACCTCAACTGAAATTGGATAAACTCTCCAAAAGGCAAACAAGAATGTGAAAACAGGTTGAACACAAAAATACAGGATTTCCTTTTAAAACATCAGCTTTCCACTTCCCGTGAGGAACAAGCTTCTAAAGCTCAATCTGTTCTCCAGATTAGCTTTTTGTTATTCACTTTCAAACAGGATTTTTACTTTGTACAAGTTGGAAGACCAACACTTGTCATTCTTTTCAACAGCTTCCTTTCTCCAAGCCATGCACAGCACAAGTCCTTAAATGGCTTTCCTGATACAGTCTTTTACATAGGCAAAGAATCAGCAGCTATTCATGTTCTTGGCCAGACACAGAGAACACTGCATTTCTTCTATATCTGAACCATTAGTATCCTCCAGCAAATCTATATCCATTTCATTTCCAGATTCGCTGTGTCTATCCTGAATATCAGCTGACTGGTTATTCTCCAGCCTTATCAGCTCCTGCAATCTTAACAACAGCTGTTCCCTATGGTCTCCAGCCACAGGCTCTTGCAACGGAGTTTGTGATAAGGAAGCTTATCATAGCTCAGGAAGGAGCTATAGAAAAGGTGAAGTGTCTCTGAACAAGCAACCTGTCAGTTCTGGTAGAAATAAGAAAACAGAATTTTCCCATAAAAGACTACCAGTCCCAGAATGCACCAGGTTTCCTACAGCCGTTAGAGGAGTTGAAGTGGGAAAACGTGTGTTCAATCAAGAGGGCTATGAGGTAATCCCCAAGCACTCATCTCAAAGGGCAGGGCCTGATTCAGCACAGCTGCGCTGTGCTAGGGTGGAGCACTCATCAAAGCAGAATAAGAGTAGAGTTTATTCTACAGAGAATTATGCTCAGAATCAGCTTGGATATCCTCATCCTCAGGATCAGCTTGGAGATCCACATCTTGGAGGTCTTCATCATCTGGAGGATCATCAGAAGCAGAAGGCAGAACGGACGGACAGAGAGGGCAAGAAACCCTTTGGAAGAAAGAAGAGAAAAGCATTTGGGAGGTCTAAAGGAGTCCAGAGCAGTACGTATACTGGGAGACATTCAAAAGGCCAGCGTATACCATTGGACTGGGGAAAACCAGAGGAGTGGTGCTGCACAGCTAGGCATCTCCAGACGGTACCTGTGAGGGAGACGGCTGCACTTGGAAGGGACCCTAGGACCCGTGCCAGAAGGTATGTGAAGAGAGATCCAGTGTCCAGGGATCTGGATTGGAAGGCTGGACATAAGAACTGGACTACATACTGGCCAGGCTATTTAGAGAGGAACTCTAACAGCAATGGAAGCTCAGGTATGAACACTGATCTATGCCCTAGCTATAACCTTGAAAGACAGCAGGGAAACAAGTATTCTCCTGAAAGTGCTCCATTGAGAAATTCCTCTGTGCCAATCCATGATATTGAACCCATGATTGTTGAAGAAGGGGGAGGAGTCTTAGATACAGGCTGTGAATACATGGATTGCTCTCTGTCTAAACTCCTTTGGTAATTTTCTGTTACAAAGTACAACCACCATCACAAAGAAATACAAACTTGTTCTTTAATCTACTCAGAAAAGCTCCTGAAGTAGGATTTGAGCCACGCAGTAGAAAGCAAGCCAGCTAAGGGGTTTCAGCTGGGTAACTGCTAGCAATTGAGCCTTACCTAATTGCTTGTGAGCTCTGAGGGAATCACTTCTGAATCTATGTGTGAAGATATAAGAAGTTAACCTGAAAAGAACAGTTTTTCCCTTCTTTGTGGATTTTGTTTGTTGTTTGATACACTGCTAAGAAAATATTAGCTAAAGCCTACAGAAAAGACCAGTTTGTTACCAACCAGGTCTTTATTCTTTTGCTTTGATTGCCTGACAAGTTCAGCTGTTGTTTTCCTGATTTTGTTTTTCTAAGTTAAACACTGAAAGCAAGTATCCTGTTTTATGTGCTACCAAGCATATCTGTGTTGGGAGAAATAACCCCATAAATAAATATCTTATTGGTTTTACACTCAAGCACAACTAATTATTGTGAGCAGCTGTGTCTGGTGTGAATGGACTGCATTTCCCACAATCCCTTGCAAATCATATTGATATATGCACTTGCCAAGACTGTGAACCTTCTCACCCAGGCAGCCGTCTGACAAGTTTCTCTCCCTTTCAACAAGTTAGCAAGTTCTGTTAGAGTGGAGGTTTGGCAGTCACTGGCATAAGTTCTAGGCTTAATAAAGGTTTGCTTTCCAGAGTTCAGGGGCACACAGCGTTTAGCATTGTCTCTTAATTCTTTAACAATGCCTTCAGCCTGGCTTTGGTTAGGAATTAAAGAATAGACATTTTCATTACCTTCAGGGTTTAAATGCTGTCTTGAACTACTTCCCCACCTGGAAACACTCCTTTGTCCTGGAAACTGTTGCTTGCCCTGGGTTCCAGACACCCTCTGTTTCTCCTTTACTCTTGCATGTGAATCAGCCAGGTCTCTTCCTGAAGCTCCTCTTTTCAATGGAACTAAAGTACCTGCTTCAAAACCCAGCAAGTTTCTGATTCCAGGCTTGTTCCCTTCAGAATCAGCTCCCCTTACTTGAACTGCTTCTGAAACTCCACGGACTCCAAACACTGCCTGCTCATCTTGCTGCTGCTTCGTTTCTGTTCCTCTCTGCTGCGCTTCTGTTTGTTCTAAAACTGAAATACTTTTAAACTGCTGCCTTTCAGGCACCACGCCTTTCTTCCTGCCCATGTGCAGCTCATCAGTGCTCAACCTAGCCCTGACGTCACTAGGTGGGCGGGGCTTAGCACTCGGAATACTCTGCCCTGGAGGCTTGTGGTTTCTATGGGAACTGCTTTTCTCTCTAGATTTAAAGGAACAGGGCTCCTCTCCCTGCCATTCCATTTCCTCTGCAGCATCCTCCTCACCACAATAGGTAACCAGTGAAGTTTGTACAGTATAGGGGTTATGTGTTCAGTTGGACCTGCATTTATAAGCATTCTTGCAGCAACATATTGTGCTACTTTTAGTTGGTGTAAAGCATGTTTTGGAATACCTTGAAGAATTATGTTACTAAAATCTAAGTGAGGCAGGATCAGGGCTTGAAGGACTGATCTGAAGTCCAGATTTGATAATAATGGTTTTAGATTTTTAAGATATCTTAATTTATTATATATTGTTTGTTGTATTCCTGATGTGTGTTGTTAGACTTAACGTTCTGTCTATGATAACGCCAAGGTATCTTATTTCATCTTTAATGGGGATGCTTATGTTTTCAATATTTATTTCTGTTGGGGGTAAATTTTTGATTTCTAGAAACAAATAATGCTTCTGTTTTTTTGAAGTTAATGTGTAGATTGTGTTCATTTAGCCATTGCGTCATTTTAGTGAAGCATAATTTGATATTGGAGAAGTCCAGGGAGTCTATGTCCATAGGGAGATAAATCATAACATCATCAGCATAAATTGCATATTTTAATTTGCACTGTTGAATGATGTGGCATATAGGTTGTAAATATATGTTAAAGAGTAGAGCTGACAATGCAGAAGCTTGTGGGATTCCTTGTTTTTGCGTATAGGTTTTAGATGTACGGTTTCCTATTTTTACCTGTTGCGATCGATCAGTTAGATATGATTGGAACCATGCAAGAATAGTGCCATGTATACCAATCTGTTTGAGTCTTTCAAAAAGGATACGATGGTTAATTGAATCAAAGGCAGCCGATATATCCAAAAATATAAGTAATACTGCTTGTTTTGATTTGTCAATGTATTTTAGAATATCATCAAAGATAACTGCAAGAAGTGTTTCTACACTATGGTATGGTCTAAAGCCGTATTGGTGTGAATCTAAGGGGGCATGAAGTTCAATGTGATCCTGAAGTTGATTATATACTATTTTTTCTATAATCTTTGCCATAAATGGAAGGCTAGAGATAGGTCTATATGAAGAGGGATCAAGATTGTCTAGTTTTTTGTTTTTCAGAATAGGTCTAATCGAGGCTCTCTTTAGGATGGTTGGCATAGTACCATGTGTGAGAGAAAAATTTGCTATATTTAGAATGTAGGGCGCTAGGAGTGGTTTAGTATTTTTGATCCAGCTAACTGGGCAGAGATCAAGACTAGAAGTGGTTGTGTTAATTGTGAGAGATAGTGAGTGATAGCTACCTGATATAACCCTATTAGGCGGCTGCCTAGGGTGTTAAGATTTAAGTTGCCTTTGATACAAAAAGAGTCTTGTAGTCAAGTGCTAAGGCAAAAATAATATTAGGGCTTTATTCCCTGCCCTGAGGGGATATTCCTGGGATACAACAAACAATATGAAACAAAAGAACTGTTGCACAGAAAAATATCTTCTTTCCTTTAGGCACCATCAGCTGGTTGCTTTGCACATGTTCAACATAAAGATACAATATCGTCAGATAAACAAATTGTACAATCCATGGGCACAGGGTCAGAGTTATAGCTGCTGTTCTCCCACTGCATTAACTCAGAGTCACTTACGATTGCATATGGGTCACACTCTTCACAGCTGCTGTCTTCCTTAAAACTCTCCTGTGAGTCATGGGCTAGCTTTTCTAGAATGGGCTCTTAAAATCCAGGGCTCTGAATGCCTGGTATATTAAAAGCTTCCTACTGGCTTTCCCTTCTTCTCCACGCTGGTGGAATTACTGTATAACTTTCAGTATCAAAGTTACTTCTGGTGCCACGCCCTTGCCTTTCAAACCAAACAGAACTTCTTGCCTTTTCTTTAGCAAAGCTAGGTTCCCACCTCTTAGCTGTGGTTCTGTCTCTTATCTCTGGGCTTCTGGCAGCTCTCTCTTGGGCTCTCCAACTACCAGGAATCCTAGCAGGGTCCTGGGCACGATGCTGGCTGTTTCCTGCTCTGCTGCCACACCTACTGCTTCCTTCTCTTAGTGGATTTCCTCCAGCATGACGTGTGTTCACTGGATGCTGGCTTAGTCCTCCCAGGTCGCTGCCCCTACTGGCCTTCCCTGGTTCTACCCTGCAGCTTTTATCCTTGTTCTCTTTGCATGCTGCGTGGGTTTCTGAGAACAGGTGTTCCTGATTAGCCTTCCTCCTTCTAGCTACGTCAGGACTAGTGCAAGGACATTTTACTCTAATGCCTTTTTGCTTTTCTTGTGCTGAGTTTGTTTGCTGCTCAGCTAATTCTACATGTGCTGAGTTTGTCTGCTGCTCAGCTAATTCTACATGAGCTGATTCTGAGGTTAGTTCCTTACTTTACCCTAACTCCATGGGCTCTGTACTGTCTGCTGTGTCACATAATATCTGAGATCACCTTATCCAGTTCTTTTAGTGTTACAGTATGAAATTTATCCCATGTGTTCAGGCTTTGGGTTAGAGTAAATTAGTGGAATTGGAGGGTCTGATAGTGGAGAGAGCTTAGTTATATAATAGTCAGCAAGAGTTTGTGGGTTAATAGGGGTGACATCTGTATTAGGAGGGTTTGATACTTTTTTAACTATTTCAAATAATTCTCTGGGACGATTGAGAGAATTTGTTAGTAATTTTGTATGAAAGGCTTTTTTAGATGCATTTATTGTTTTTCTGTAGTAGTCTAGTTTCTCATTGTATAAATTTCTGTCATTATTTGAGTTAGTTTTCCGCCATCTTTTTTCAATCTTTCTAAGTTCCCTCTTTATTTGTCTAATTTCTTGCGAGTGCCAAGGTTGGGAGTCTCTCTGTTTGGATCTGGATTTGTTTGTTTTAGAGCTAGGAAGCATAGCTTCTTTTTTTATAGTCTCGTTCCAGTTAGCAATACTGATATTGATGTCTGTTACTGTTTCAGGAATATGTGGTAATATCTGTCCTAAAAAATTTTCCCTGTCAAATTTCCTGAACATTGTAGTTAGTCTTTGTTTCGGCTGTTGGGTTGTGATTCTATTGAAATGTGGGAGATTGAATCTAATTAAATGGTGGTCGGACCATGGAATGGGAATAGCCTGGGGTTGTGAAACATTGAGATTATAATCTGGAGATCTTTGAAGAAAGATTAGGTCAAGGGTGTTTCCTTTTATGTGAGTCGGAAAATCTATGATTTGCTCAAAGTCAAGTTCAGACATGGTTTCATTGAATGCTTTTGAGTGTGATGGTGTAGTTGAGGGGAGGTTTAAGTCTCCAATGATTACTAGCTGTTTTTTTTCTTGTGTTGAGGGAACATATCATATCTAATATGGAGGATAAAGATTTTGTATCTGTGGATGGAGGTCTGTATATGAGACCAAATGAATGTGAAGTTGTTTCAAACATAAGAACATCCATGTTCTCAATATTGTTAGTGGAAATGAGGGACGCTTTAAGGTTATTATTTATAATAGCGATGACACCCCCACCCCTTTTTAAAGCCCTAGAGCAGTGAAGTAGCTCATATCCATCAGTTTGTAATTGATTTAGGAGAATGTTATCATGAACCGTGAGCCATGTTTCTGTTAAGAATAATATGTCAGGTTTATAATCGGTGAGGATATCAGTTATGATCGGTATTTTATTCCTAATTGATCTCACGTTTATAAGCAAACAAAGAAGGTCTTTAGATAAGGATTTGTGTTGTTGGACATGGTGATGGTAAGATTTCCCAGGTGTGATATATATTAGACGATTTCTTTGACCTTGTGCATGAGGTGTTTTGTGATATGGTGCATTATGAGAGATGTTGGGATTCTTATGTTGGAGAATAATTGGAATGTTATGAGTAACAAGGGAATATGCTTGGATATATTTTGGCACAAATATTGTAAGTAGAATTATAAAGATAGACATGATTTTAAGTCGACTGATGTAATCCATAATGATAGGAGTCTATTGTATTAATTACCTTTCTGAGGTTTCAGTAGAATTGAAAAGGTGAAAGGCAAGGTTTCTGCTCTAAGGTCGCAATTAGGTTAATGCTCAGCTAGTTACTAATTACTGGCTACTGGCAACAGTATATGAATCTCATGATAGGAATAATTACTGACTACTGGCAATAGTATATTTAAAACAAGTAGAAGTAATTATTAGCTACTGACAACAGTATATGTAAGACAGGTTAGGAAAATTACTGATTACTGGCGACAATAAAAGTAGTTCACTAGCTACTGGTAACAGTATATGTAAGATATGTAGGGATAATTATTAATTATTGGCAACAGTATGAATAATTCACGAAAGAGATAAGTATTGGCTACTGACAACAGTATAATTAAAACAGGTAGAGATAATCTATTAGCAGGAGAGAAAGGGGTAGGCTTTTAATTTTTAAAGGGGCCATTATGTAGTTTTTAGTGAGGGGGCTGTGTATGAAACTACTAACAATAGTAGATGCGGCTACTGGCAACAGTAACGTGGTCAAAATAGAAACAGTTCTCTGGGGATTACTGGTGATAGTAAATGCAGTTCAAAATAGTGACAGTTATATGAGACTACTAGCAATAGTAGATGCGGTTATTGGCAACAGTAACGTGGTCAAAAATAGAAACAGTTCTCTGAGGATTACTGGTGATAGTAAATGCAGTACAAAATATAAACAATTATATGAGACTACTAGCAATAGTAGATGCGGCTAATGGCAATAGTAATGTGGTCAAAAATAGAAACAGTTCTCTGAGGATTACTGGTGATAGTAAATGCAGTTTAAAATAGTGACAGTTATATGATGCTACTAGCCATAGTAAATGCGAGCTAATGGCAACAGTATTATAGTCAATAATAGAAACAATTCTATGGGAAAGGGTCTCTTTCTATGTCCGTTAAGGTGATGTATACTTGCTGTGGTCGCAGAAGTAGTCATGTTGACGATGAGAGCGAGCTCATCCCTGGGGGAGCTCAAGCTACTATTGTATTGATGAGGATGGATTGCTTGTAGGTTTCTGGGTCATATCAATGAGGGCCGGGCCCGCAAGGCGCGGGTGCGCCTGTGGCGCTCCTTTTTAAAGAGCAGTGGGCTGCCCCGATTGGACAGCACTAGGCTGTGACGCAGCTGCTGTGGGTGGAGACGGGCAGCTTCTCACTCCCTCCTGGGAGAGCTGGACACTGGAGAGGTTTCAGTCTGGGTGGAGCTCTTTTGTGAAGCTGAGGCTTCGGTCCGGGTGGAGCTCTTTTGTGAAGCTGAGGCTTCGGTCCGGGTAGCAGCTTCTCTCCCTCCTGGGAGAGCTGGATGCTGAAGAGCTTGTTTTAGATTGTCTTAGATATTGTCTTAGATACCCCCTATACAACTCACATGTACCCCCCTGCCCAACACACTATTTATTTATTTACATTCTCTTATATACCACGCTATTCTGCATCAGTGCAGTTTACATTGAACAAACTGAAATTACATTGAACAGGGCATTATAACTTGGAGATAACTATTTTACAGGGAACATGGGCTATGGAGGGTTAAGTGGCTTGCCCAAGACCACAAGGAGCACCTGTGGGACTTAGAAACCCCAGTCCTTCTGGCCCAAGGTTGCTGTCCTCTAGTGGGATTTGAACCCCCGACCTTCCGGCCTGAAGTACCTCGTCCCAACCACTAGGCCACTCCTCCACACACTAAAACTCTGGTTTTTCACACACTACAACTCTTAATATCCACCAGCACTCTACTCCACATACCCCTCCCTCCACTGCCTGATTGGAGCTCTGAAGGGGACCGCCCAGCTCCCACTCTCTTTGGAAATGTGGAGGCACATTCCAATGTGGCCGTCTAGGCTCCTGTGCGTCCAATTGGAATCGGGACACCCAGAGGTAGATCCGATTCTGATCCCATGGGGGCTAGACGTGCCCGAAGGATCAGGATCAGAATCAGGTCTAGGGCCATTACTTTATTTTGCTTAGTAATTTCAATATATTTTATGAAGAACCTTAAATTGAGTGTTCTGCAGAGCTGCAGTTACTGCAAAGACATATACATTGCTCATTAATCTTCCCAAGCCTAAGGCCATCACCTCTTGGATACCATTCTTGCTTTATTGAAGGGGTTTTCTTTTGCTTGTTTTGTTTATCAAACTTAAATATTAAGAGGTCAAAGGGGAAGGCTGATAATACTTAGGGCTAGATTTACTAAAGTATGTAGCATGTTATTGTACGCTAATGCCATTAATGTGCATTATTAGTAAATAAATCCTATTGCACAAAACAGTCCTATTGTAAATAATGTTCTCTAATCTGGTAACGCATATTAGTAAATCTAACACTGAGTTTAAAAATTTCAGCTGAGGGAGGTGAAATCTGGCCACTGGCACTGAATATACAGATTGGCTGGATTTAGTGCCGGCCTGTCCACTAGGCAGGCTAGGCAGCTGCCTAGGGTAGCAGACCTCAATAGGCACCCCATGCGCCGAGCTGTGTAGCAAATCACATGGCCTGCCGCTGCTGCTAAGCTGGCCCCACCACCGGAATCGGCTATTGCTCCGCATGTGGGAGGCTCCGGCCTCGGTCCCCATTGTGAGCAAGCGCCTTGACACAATATACAAGGTGTAATGAGGGCCAGGCTTCTGAAAGACCCAACTTCCACACACCTCGATGGTGGTGGAATCAGCCATGAGGAAGCAGAAAAGTCTGAAGTCCCACTCATCGGTCCCGCCGGGCCAAGAATCGAGAGCCCTTGATGCCCTGGGCCGCAAGGCCTACCAAGGTTCCATGCTCTCTTGTCGCATCCAGGCAGACCAATTATATATGGGTATGTTCCTCCGCCACTTGGCAAAAGAACTTGGAGGCGTCTCCACGTGTCTCGAGGGCGAGCCTCTTGGCAGGTTCCGCACCCTGTTGAAATCAGTGACGGATTGCTACAAGTATATTTCTCGAGCCTCCTACGATGGCTTTGAGACATTGGCTTGGGTGGGTGGCCGCGGGCATCGGAGCCCGCTGCCAGGCTTGGCCTCAATCTTTGGATCTGGAGCAGTGGATGCAGGAGAAGCTCCTGGACATGCTCTGCCTCAGCAAACAACTTTTTGGTAAGTCGATGGAGGAAAAGGCTGCGGAGATTGAGGCTGAGTACATCACTAGGACCCGTCTCTCCTGCAAGACCTCGATGCTGCCTCAGAAGAAGCAGCCTGCTAAGAAGCCCTTCTTCCCCAGAAAAGTCCTCCAGTACCACAGAGCTACCCGCTGTACTCGGCTACCCCAATGCCAAAGGCCCAGACGCTGGCTTCCCCACAACCCCCTCAGGGGTTTTGATGCCAGTGGCATGGCCCCTCACCCTACAGTGGCCAGCAGCCAGTGGGTGGACACCTGTCCCACTTCGCTCTGGCATGGGCACTTATCACCTTGGACACCTGGGTCCTCCAGGTCATCCGGGAGGGCTATCGCCTTCACTTTGACAGGCTCCCACCCCCTTCCCGGCAGAGCCACCTTGACTCCCCGCGTGCCCTCCTCGCCCAACGGGCAGTCAAGAAGGTCCCTCCTCACCTTCGAGGTTGGGGTTTTTATTCCCGGTACTTCCTCATCCCAAAAAAGACAGGGGGGTCTGCAGCCCATCCTCGACCTCCGCAAGCTGAACAAGTTTCTGGTGCGGGAGAAATTCAAGATGTTATCTTTTGGCATGCTGCTGCCCTTCCTCCGGCAGGGCAACTGGCTATTCTCCTTGGAGCTAAAGGACGCTTACACCCATATCTTGATCCATCCCCAACACAGGCAGTACCCGTGTTTCAGGGTGCAGGGAGAGCACTTCCAGTACAGCACTTCATCTGCCCCACGGGTCTTCACGATGCCTCGTCGTGGCCACCGCTGACCAGCGGCGCTGGGGCGTGTCAGTATTCCCTACCTTGACGACTCGCTCGTTACGGGCTTCTCCGTCGAGGAGGCCCAGCAAGCGATGTCGCGCACTGTCCTCCTTTTGGAGAGTTTGGGGTTCTTGGTCAACTACACAAAATCTCACCTCGAGGCAGCACAGGCTCTCAAATTCATTTGGACATGCCTCGATACTCAGCAGGCCATGGCCTTCCTGCCAGTGGATCACTCCACCCACCTCCGGGATCTGGCAGTGCCCATCCAGAGCACCCCACCAGGTCACCGCTCAGTCCATGCTATGTCTCTTGGGCCGCATGGCCTCGATCGTGCATGTGGTTCCTCACTCACGCCTGCACATGTGGACGACCCTGTGGTGCCTCAGCTCCCAATGGAGCCAATCCCTCGGGCACCTCAGGGACCCCACCAGGGTTCTTCCCAACCTTTGTTTATCCCTGAACTGGTGGCAAAACCCCCGCAACCTCCTGTGGGGATTGCCCTTCCAGGCCCCACAGCACGATGTGGTACTTACCACGGATGCTTCCCTGTTAGGGTGGGGAGCCCATTGCTGGTCTCTCTGCATACAGGGGCAGTGGTCACCAGTGGAGGCTCAACAGCAGATAAATCTGCTCGAGTTCTGGGCCATTCAGTGGACCCTGAAGGCCTTCGAGAATGTCTTCAGCGGGAAGTCAGTTCTGGTGCAGACCGACAACTGGGTAGCGATGTTCTATATCAACAAAGAGGGGGGCACGGGGTCGCGCTCCCTCTGCAGGGAAGCAGTCCTCATCTGCTCATTTGCCGCCCGGAGGAGGATGTCTCTCAAGGCGACATACCTCCCAGGTCAGGAGAATGGCCTGATGGACAGGCTCAGAAGAATCCTTCACCCCCACGAGTGGTGCCTCGATCACAGAGTGGCAGGCTTGTTGTTTCTATGCTGGGGCACTCCAGCAATGGACCTCTTCGCCAGCCCTCAGAACGCTCAACAACCTCGCTTCTACAGCCCAGTGCTGCACCCGAGAGGGCTCCGATGCATTTCTCCTGGATTGGTCCTCCAGTCTTATCTATGCATTCCCACCTTTACCCCTCAAATGCAAGGACTCTGTTCAAGGCTCAACGGGATGGGGCATCGCTGATTCTTGTGGCCCCGGCAGCCTTGGTTTCCACTCCTGCTCTGGCTGTCGTCAGAGTCTCCGATCTGGGCTCTGCCAGGGACCTGCTGACACAGGAGGAGAGTCAGGTACTACACCCGAATCTACCTTCCCTATCCCTCACGGCCTGGCAGCTGAACGGGTCTCTCTAGCCTCGCTGGCCCTCCCGGAGGAGGTTGAAGAAATCCTCCTTGCCTCGAGGAAGAACTAAACTAGCTGAGCTTATGCCTTTAAGTGGAAACGCTTCTCCATCTGCTGTTCAGAGCACCAGATCGACCCCTTCTCGTGCCCAGTTTGGTGGGTTCTCCAGTACCTTCTCCACCTCTCGAGGGATGGGCTGAAGTCGACCTCTGTTAGAGTTCATCTGAGCGCCATATCGGCTAATCACCTCACTATCGAGGAAAAGCCTCTTTCGGGGCAACTACTAGTCTCCTGCTTCATGCGGAGCCTTCTGTTCTCCAAGCCACCCATCCATTCCCCTCCAGCGGAATGAGACTTGAATGTGGTGCTCACGCAGCTCACTCGTCCGCCTTTCGAGCCGATGGTGACGTGTTCGCTCTGGCATTTGTACTGGAAGGTGGCCTTCCTGGTGGCACTGACCTCGGCTCGCTGAGTCAGTGAGCTTCAGGCGCTCATGGCTGTCACCCCTTACACCAGGTTTTATCGGAACAGGGTTGTCCTCCGGACCCATCCTAAATTCTTACCTAAGGTCGTGTCGGCTTTTCATCTCAATCAGGAGATAGTGCTCCCGAACTTCTTCCCGAGGCCCACACTGATCAGGCATTGGCAACTCTTCACACTCTCAACTGCAAGCAGGCCCTTGCCTTCTACTTACAGAGTACCCGGACTCATCACAAGTCTGACCGGCTCTTCATGACCTATGATCCCAATAGGCAGGGACAAGCAGTCACCAAGCGCACCATCTCTGTTTGTGTAGGGGACTGCATCGCGTTCGCCGATGCGAAGGTGGGCATCCCTCTGGATCGTCGAGTCACTGCACTTGGGGTCTGTGCCAAAGTAGCCTTGGTGGCCTCGCTCCACTCCGTGCCCATGATGGACCTCTGCCGGGCGGCAACCTGGTCTTCTACGAATACCTTCTGCGTCCACTACTGCCTGGAGAGGGAGTCCCGCCGGGACAGCACCTTTGGCCAGGCTGTACTCCGTAATATGTTCGGGGTATAATCAACTCCTGCCCTCAGACCCTTCTTCACAGCTACCGAGGGCTTTGCCCCAAGGACCCAAGGACTCAGGCTCCTTCGGGCTTCAGCTTCTGCTTACAGCCTCACAGAGGCGTTTTTTTGGTTACAGGTTCAGTAGCCTGTAGCTACTGAAGTGAGGAATGACTTCCTGCTTGTTCCTGGAGAAAGCGTAGTTACTCACCTGTAATAGGTGTTCTCCAGGGACAACAGGAATCAGTCCTCACTACCCTCCCTCCTCCCCTGTTGAGTTGCTGTATTTTTGTCCTTCCCTTGCCATCTGCTTGGTAGGGCTTGAGCTAAGGGACCTGACTGAGCAAGATGGCACCCTTGGGCAGCACGAGAACCATGCATGCGTGGTAGCAATCCCAAAGGCTATAAGTGAGGACTGATTCCTGCTGTCCCTGGAGAACACCTGTTACAGGTGAGTAACTACACTTTAGGTGGTTTGCAGATCTACAAAATGCCTATATGCCTTTGAATTTCCTTCCTCCTGTAAAACTAGATAAAATTACAAAAACAAATAATAAATGATGAATGATGAATCCATATGCTTTAAGAAAAAGCACTTGATGTTTTTAGAGGGTAGTTATATAAAGCATTTTCTGTGTTAAAAGCATGTTTTTCACAAAGAAAATGGCAATAATAAAACTCTGAAGGAATAAACACATCAAAAGTAGGCACACCGAAAGACAGAACGTACTTGTAAGACATTTACATGGTTTACAGACCTGTAAACCATGTAAATGCCGCTAAACAGGAAATTCAACGCCCAACTAATGATACTATATGTCCCGATACTAACCGCTTAGTATCAGGGAGTGGCTTGGGTGATCCAGGGTGTGTCGGGGCTGCGACAGTCGCTAACTGGGTAGGGGCGATACTGCACCATTACGTGGTTAGCAACCTGCGGATAAAGCTAGGCACAGCAAAAGCTAGTCTAGCTTTACCCATAAGTGCTAACTGGTAGCAGTGCAATATCGCTGCTACCCAGTTAGATTCTGCAGCTGCGGAGGCCCCGGATATTCAATGCTGGGGCCTCATACTATGCCTGAATTGAATATTCGGGTTTAATGTTCAGTGCCAATGGCTAAGCACTGTATTCACGCCTAGCCACTGGTTCAGAACATCAGGCCCGTGATGTACTTACTGCTTTATAAAATAAGTATGTACAAATAGCAGATCATTTTATAAGGGACAGCATGCTTCATGCAGTTGAGTACATGCTTACTTTGGCAGTATTTTGGTAATTTATGCATTTATGTGGCCACATACGTGCGTAAACATCCATATACAGTATCAACCAGCAAAAAAGTATATGTATTCATACGATGGCACATACTTTGCTGGTGAGTGTGCACATGGGCAGAGTTTGGATGGAACACATAAGTATGTGTGTATATTATAAAATACTATAATTTACATGCATAATAGAAAACTATAGATGTGGGCATTTTCACCAGCTCTAGGGTAAGTATAAACAGGACCGACCCGTCCATCATGCGAGAATGTTGTTCACACAGGACTCCGCACGAACTTCATTCTCACACAAATGGATGGCTTCAGAGGGAGCCAGGGAAGCCCACGCAAGGCCTCAGCTCCCTCTGCACAGCCGCCAATGTGAAGAGTGTTTTCCCTCACGCTGGCGGCTGTTACTATGAAGCGTGCGAGTGCCGGGAAATGCCCTTTAACCTTTCCCAAACAAACTAAGTAACAAAAACTCTACTTATAATTCCAAGAACCTAAAATAGAGTAAATAGTGTAAATATATGAGCTAGCATATGTATGATTGTATTTTTTGTCAGAAACTAAGCCATGAGGTTTCAAATACCTCTCAAAGCTATATTTCCTTTTACTCAAATAAATGAGCTCTGATAAGAGCCTTTATACCGTAGGTAAAATTACCATGAAATAGTGCTACCTATACCAGAAATATAATGTCCTAAAAAAACTTATTGTGTGAAAAAACCTTTCCCAGCATTCAGTGCGCTTCACAGTAACAGCCACCAGCGTGAGGGAAAACACTCCACGCTGGCGGCTGTGCAGAGGGAGCTAGGGCCTCACACGGACTTCTCCAGCTCACCTCTGAAGCCCTTTAGACAGCCATGGGACTCTTCGATGGGGGGGGGGTCTAGCATAGGACTGGAAATGGGCAAATGGGGGGCTAGGATTGGGAATTAGCTAATGGGGGGGTCTAGGACTGGAAATGAGCTGATTGGAGGGTAAGCTGGGACTAGAAATGGGCTGATGGGGGGGAAGCTTGGACTGGAAATGACTGATGGGGGGCTGGGTTTGACTGGAAATGGGCTGATGTGGAGCTGGAATAGGACTGGAAATGGCTGATGGGGGGCTAGGATTGGAAATGGGCTGATGGGGGATCTTGGACTTGAAATGGGCTAATGGTGGGGGGAGCTTGGACTGGAAATGGGCTGATGGGGGCTGGAATAGGACTGGAAATGAGCTGATGGGGGGCTAGGCCTGGAAATGAGCTGATGGGGAGGGCTAAGACTGGAAATGAGCTGATGGGGAGCTGGAAAAGGACTGGAAATGGCTGATGGGGGGGGGCAGGATTGGAAATGGACTGATCGGGGGAGCTTGGACTGGAAATGGGCTGATGGGCTGAAAAAGGACTGCAAATGGCTAATGGGGGTCTAGGACTGGAAATGGACTGATCAGGGTTGGCTTGGACTGGAAATGGGCTGCTGGGCTGGAATAGGACTGGAAATAGACTGAGGGGATCTGGAATAGGACTGCAAATTGGCTGATGGGGGGGCTAGGATTGGAAATTGGCTGATGGGGGAGCTTGGACTGGAAATGGACTGATGCGGGGGAATGGGAGAATGAGACTAAAAGGGAGCGGATGCTGAGTGGGTCTAGAACTAGAAGGGAGCTGATTTTGGGGGAGGACTTGAAGGGGATGGGGATGGGGAATGAGGATGGAGAGGGGAAAAGATATTTTGTGTGGAAGGGAAGAAAAATCTATGATTGGCAGGGTATTGGGAGAGTAAGTGGGCATTGAGGATGGATGATAAAGGAATAAAGAAAGAAATGGGGGAAAGAGCAAAAGGGGAAAGATCAGTATGTTAAAGCAGATAAAGAGAGAGAATGGAAAAAATCTAGAAGAAAGAAGAAAGGACAAATGGACAGCTCGCAGAAGACACGAAGAAACCAGAAGAAAGTGACTGGAGCAATTGCAACTGAAAAGTAAAATGCCCAAACAAAAGATAGAAAAATATTTTTTATTTTTAATTTATTAACTGGAATATGTCAGGTCTGGGAAATGTGCATCGCTAACATCTTTGCGATTTTGTTTAGTGCAAGAGGAAATTAATGTATAGTTTTATTTCTCCAATGCTGTTGTTTGGCTTTTGGGGTTCCCAATTTAATTATTATCTTCCTATTTCTAAATTGTGATCCTTTGTGTGGTGACGGTCTATGTTCTGCATGTGTAACCAAGCTGAAGTATTCTGTACATGTAGTTTCTATTTGACAGTCCCACTTATTCTTTTTTCCCCAGTGAGATGTATTGGTATTCTCTGAGATGTATTGGTTTAATATTTGCAGTGTTGCCTTTTTGAAAGGTAGGGTTTGGTGCTTTGTGAGTCCTGGTAGTGCTGTTATGATATGGTGGGTTTGCTATGGGTTCTAAATGGTCAGTATTTATAGTACTTCCCAGTGGGCATGGCGGTTGGCACTGGAATATAGTAATGTAGAAATCTGGTAGTCTTTCTTTATCCAGAAACTCATTAAAAGGCATGTTTACTAAAAGCGCATATTAACATTATGCAAATATTTATGCAAATGATGTTCCTTATGCAAATGAAGTCCCGGGGTGAATGTCCGCACATGGCCCCGCACCCTCCTTGGGCTGCCCCTGAGTATAAATGTCCACTCCTTAACTTAAGGTGCAATTTCTGTCACTCCATCTAATATTTTATAAAGACAAGTAGGCATCTACTTTTCTTTGTAAAACAGACTTAACATCAGCCCCTTAAAACAAACTTTAGGTACCCTCATAACACTACCCTCAAATACAGTATACAAATGTACACCTGCGCAAGAAGATTTTTACTACTGAGAATAGTTCTGGAAACTTATTTTATAAAGGCACAGGCTTCATGTTCAAAATAGGTGCTTTTTATGAAACCTTTGTGGGTACCCTGTTATGAACTTACCCCCTACATGTTCAACCACAATCTTAAAGTACTAATCACAAAGGATGAAAAATGAAAATAAAAAAAAAAACCTACTCTAGCTGGTCATATTTTTGCATGTTGTACAGAGAATGGAAACAAAAATGATAAAGGGTATACAGCATCTCCTTTCTGAAGAAAGGCCAAACAAGTTAGAGGTTGTTAACCTAAAGAAGAGACAACTGAGGGGGTTTATGAAAGAGGTTCATAGAAACATGAATGCTGTTGGAACAATTGAATTGGGAGCAGTTAATTAGCCTTTCAGATAGTACTCCATGAAGCTAACTGGTAGCAGATTTAAAACAAATTAAAGCACTTATTTTTTTCAGTCAATGCACAATTAAACTATGGGATTTGTTGCCAGAGGACTTGGTCAAGCTTTGTAGCTTAGTGGAATTTAAACAAGTGGGGAAAGCATGCAGAGAGAGCATGACTTATGGAATTCTTCCAACCTCCTCTGCATATATACCTCTCTATATTTGCATTGTGTATATGTTTGTGTCTTGTCTCTGTGTTTTCTCTGTGTGTGTATATCACTGTTTTGTGTGTGTGTGTATCTTTGTAGACTGGTATGTGTGTGTGTATTTACATGTAAGCGCATGTAACATGCGTGAGTGTGTTTGTGTATATTTATATCTGCGTTGGTTTTCTGTGTGTCTGTGATCCTGAGAGGAGGTGAGAGGATGTTTGAAAGGTATAATTCTGTGATTTTAGTATCACTATGAATCAGTGTTACTTTGTTGCAGCTGTGGGAATTTCTTTTCCCATACAATGCACTGAGGTATTCTTTTCAGGGTGGGACTTCATTTCTTTTCCATTTCAGATCATATGCAGAAAGTTCAGTTGTATAGCAAAAACTTCCCCTAGCTCACATCCTCTGTTTCTGCGATTAGAGTAGCATTCCAATGCTCCATCCCCACAGCCAAATCCTAGAGCAGGGGTCTCCAAATCCAGTACTGGAGGGCCGCAGACCAGTCAGGTTTTCAGGATATCCCTATTAAATATATATGAGATAAATTCAAATACACTGGGGGCAGTTCATGCAAATATATCTTATGTATATTCATTAGAGATATCCCGAAAATCTGGCAGGATTGTGGCCCTCCAGGATTGGTTTGGAGACCCCTGTCGTAGAGCTTCCTTCCATTATTCCCACCTCTAGTGACTTCCCATTAGCTAGATCCTATCTACAGTGTCTGAGCAGGCAGGGCAGGCTCACTCATACCAGAGGGATGATTAGAACACTGCCTCCCAACCCTCTCCTGGAGGCATACCTAGCCAGTCAGGTTTTCAGGGCTATCACAATGAATATACATAAGCTAGATTTGCATACAATGAGTCTCCCTCCAATGTATGCAGATTTATCTCATGCATATTTATTGACGTAATCCTAAAGACTCAACTGGCTAGATGTGCCTACAGGAGAGGATTAATTTATTGAGTATTGCAGATGGAAAATGTCACATTATCTATGCTTCTAGCATCTGAGTGACTCAGAGTTTTCATATAATTTAGGCAATTAAAGGCTTTGCTATATATATCCTTTTAATATTCTTTTGGTTTTTTCAAGGATCCATCTCACAACCACAAGGGATGGCCACAGAGTCGGTTCAAGAAGTTGGCACCCTAGGCAAACCTTAAGCCTTATGCACCCTCTGGCTGTTAGAATCTATTGTTTAGCTTTGAATGCCTTGTTCCTTGCCACCCTCCAGAAGCTGATGCCTAGTTTGTCTGATGGTTGAACTGGCCCTGCATCCATAATGATGTCTCTTGTTCCTTGCTCTTTCCTGAATCTTTCTTGTATTTAAGGCAATCCTTGTTCCAAGTATGGTTGTGGTCGCCTCTGAATGATCTTGAATAGAATCTTGCTGGCATGTGGAATCAGAGCGATTATGTGATAATTTCCACAGTATGTTAGATCACCTTTCTACAGTATTAGTATTGTATGAACACAGATCTTTTAAGTCAGTCAGCCATGATGTTGTCTTCCCAATTTGCTAGCAGAGCCTTGTAAGTAATATACAGTAACACCTGCATTTGATTACTATAATACTTCAATGGGAATGCCAGTAATGCCTGGTACTTTTTTCTTTGATAATACTTTCAGTGCTGCTTCAACTTCTTCTTTCATCACTAATGGCTCCTGGTCGTAAGGTACACTTGATCTTTATGGTATAATGACTTTGCTTTGGTATTTACTGAATAAGATGTAGGGAAATAACCCATGCCTGAAATGGTATTTAAAGATGATGTATCAGAAGAATTGAAACACATATCAATAAACCAGGAAGATGTATTACAACTATCTGATAAACTAAAGAGTAAAAAATTACTTCAATTAGACAGTAAGCATCCCAGGGTGCTGAAAGAACTGAAATATGAGATTGCAGACCTACTATTAGTAATCTGTGAAATAACTATTAAAATCTTCTGTAGTACCTGAGGACTGGAGAATGGCCAATGTAATGCCAGTTTTTAAAAAGGGTTCCAGGGATGATCTGGGAAACTACAGACCGGTGAGCCAGGCCAAATGGTAGAAACCATTATTATAATGAATAAAATTACTGAACATGTAGATAGTCATGATTTGATGGGAGAAAGCCAACATGGATTTAGTGTAGGAAGGTCTTGTCTAACTAATCTGTTATATTTTTTTGAAGGTGTGAATAAACAGGTAGATAAAGGTGAGCCAGTTGATGTGGAGACCAATTCAGATCTGGGTGCCTCCGGCCCGTCCAGACATCCAGAATCCGGAAGGGCAGGAATTGTACCCAATTCTGATCCTGCAGGGGCTAAATGTCCCCGTGGGATCAGAGTCAGGTGCACCCAGCCTGGACAGGCTGGCAATGCCCCAGTTCTGGGCCCCCAGATGTCCAACCACTTACCTGGTTAGCCCTGCCAGGCTCCTGCATGGATTCGCGGTTTCATGGTGTCTTGTTGCCATGGCTCCATGCAAGAGCCACAATCCCTGGCAGACCCCAAAATGATCCTTTTCCCCACCGCCGACCCCTGATAGGGCCTGCTGTGGCCAGGGTTGGGCTGCGGGGAACACCCTGCACCCACTTACCTCCTTTTCCCTGCCAAGAACAAGCATTGGCTGCCATCTAGGGGGACTTATTCCACCTCCCGTCCCTGTTCAGAGCTCCCTGCACAACTCTGTATGTGCGGAGAGTTCTGTGGGTGGAATCAGCACCCTGGCATTTAGCAGGGGTATACATCCAACTCGGACGGATATCCCTATCTGGATTTTCAGAAAGCCATTGACGAAGTACCTCATGAGAGACTATTGGTAAAATTAAAAGTCATGGTATAGGAGGCAGTGTACTATTGTGGATCAGGAACTAGCTCAAAGAAAGCAAAGAAGAGGGTTACATGGCTAATTTTCTCAAGGGGAGAAAAGTGTATAGTAGAATACCCCAGGGATCTGTGCTAGGCCCGCTGCTTTTTAACATATTCATAAATTATGTGGAAATGGGAATAATGAGTGAGGTGATCAAATTTGCAGATGACACAAAATTATTCAAAGTTGTTAAAACACAAGAGGATTGTGAAAAATTGCAAGAGGACCTTGAAAAATTGGGAGACTGGATTTCCAAAGGGCAGATTAAATTTAAAGTGGACAAGTGCAAAGTTATTCACTTAGGGTATCATTCCGAGCTGTGTTTAGTGGGGATGGACGTTTGGGTCGGACGTCCATCCCGCTAAACGCCCGGGACCGTATTCCCTGCCCAAAGCTCCCCGCATGTACACAGGAGATGTGCGGGGAGCTCTGGACAGGGGTGGGTTGAGGGAGGAGCGAGGGCAGGTGGCCCTGAGGTTGGCCCTGCATGTCCGGGATCGCCAGCATGGAGAGGGGACTTATTCCACCTCTGATGTAGAATAAGTCCCTCTGGACGTTGGGGAACAGCAGTGCAGGGCCAGGTCAGTGGAGCGAGGTGGTGCAGGAGCTTCACCGCAGCCCGACCCTGCCTTTGGAAGGCTGCATTGGGAGTCGGTTTGTGGGGAAAGAACTTTGCTGTGTCGGCCAGGGATTGCAGTTCCTTAATGGAGCCACGGTGCCATGCCAACAGGACACCATGGCACTGTGGCTCCATGCAAGAGCCGGGGCAGGCCTGTGCGGGGAAAAGATTGGACATCCGGTGGAACTGAATCGGGGAACAGCTTGCCCTTCCATGCACAGGCAGGCCGTCTAGACCCAATTCTGATCCCGCGGGAACATCTAGCTCCCGTGGGCTCAGAATCGGGGTCTAAATCGACCTGTCTAGATCCTGGACGTCCTGGCGGGCAAGACATTCCCCATTCAGAATCAGGCCCTTAAGGAAGAACAAACCAAACTATGGTTACACAATGAAAGGTTCTACATTAGTTACTACCACCCAGGAAAAGGATCTAAGAGTTAGTGTGGACAATACTTTGAAATTTTCTGCCCAGTGTGCAGTGGTTGCCAAGAAAGCAAATAGAATGCTAGGAATCAAAAAGAAAGGAATGGAGAATTAAAACCAAGAATATTATAATGTCTCTGTATTGTTCCACGGTGAGACCGCACCTTGAATATTGTGTGCAATTCTGGGTTCCATATCTTAAAAAGGATATATCAGAATTCTAAAAGTTACAGAGAAGAGCCACCAAAATGGTAAAGGGGATGGAAGGATACCCTTATGAAGAAAGGCTTAAAAGGTTAGGGCCGTTCAACTTAGAAAAAAGACGGCTAAGGGGAGATTTGAGAGAGGTCTATAAAATAATGAATGGATGTGATAAAAGCTGTTAGTGTAGCTGGGTTTATAAAAGGTTTGGACAAGTTTTGACAAGTTTGCAAGATTTTGCCGACTACCTACAGTCTAAACTACTCCAGACAGATAAGATCTCAGCGACCACCGCACAAGAGCCTACCTGCATAACGTCCCTATCTCTGTTCTCCACACCATCCACGAAATACCTTGAAGACACCATCATGTCTCTCAATACCACCACGGCTCAAACTGACCCCTGCCCAGCCTTTTGGATAAAGGAGCTACGCACTGTGTTCAGTCCTTTCATTACAACAGTAATGAACCTATCATTCACATCTGGATCCTTCCCTACAGCTCTCAAACACACATCCATTAGACCTCTTTTTAAAAACTCCAAGCTAGACCCCCAGAAGGTCGACTCATATAGACCTATAGATAGTATACCTCTCCTAGCTAAGATAATTGAGAAAGAGGTACAAAGGCAAATACAAGATCACATAGACTCCGTTGCCCCGCTAGACCATTGCCAACATGGTTTCAGGGAGTCTCATGGCGTGGAAACCCTCCTTACCACCCTCTTCAATAATATAATCACAGGTCTCGACAACATCTGTCAAGGGTTTGTGCTTATTTTTTTTAGACATCGCTGCAGCATTCGACTCAGTAAGTCACGAACTTCTCCTGGGGCGAGTAAAAGAGAAGGGTATCTGCGGCACTGCACTCGAATGGTGTAAGTCATACCTGGCTGGAAGATTGCAACATGTAAAATCCAGAGCAGCAGCATCAGAGTCTTTCCTCCAAAGGCAGGGTGTACCGCAAGGTTCCTCTCTATCATCACTCATGTTCAACATATACATGCAGCCCATCTGCAATATCATCAGATCCTTCAATGTGGACTGCTTGATATATGCAGATGATATCCTGCTCTACATGCCTTTCTCTACAGATCAATTGGACCTTTCCCCTCTTATAAAATGTTTTGACTCCGTTTCCGATTGGCTACAATCTCAAAACCTCCGTATTCAACACAAGAAAACGGAGGTGCTCTTCATCACGAGAGATCACAATTTCACTCCGCCACCCCATGTAAGAGTTAAGGAAGCAGATCTTCAAACAAAATCCACAATACGATACCTTGGGGTCACTTTGGACCAACGTCTTGATATGAAGGTGCACATAGTTAACATAGTAAGAGCAATCTACTTCAAGATCCGAACACTCAGGCATCTGCGCTCCCTACTAGATCCAGAGGACTTTCGGACAATATACCAGGCACTAATCTTACCTCATTTCGACTATGCTAACACCATCTTACAAGGCCTTCCACAGTCTACCCTGAACCTCCAGCAACTTGCCATGAATGCTGCAGCGAGGGTCCTTCATGGAGCCTCTAGGAACGACCATGTAACGCCTATCCTGAAGCAGCTCCACTGGCTCCCCATACATGGAAGGCTTCTTTTCAAGACCTTACTACTGACCTTCAAGGCCATCAATGGTCTTGCATCCTCTTCACTAACAGAGCTCATTCATGCCGTTCCACCTAACAGATTCAGAAGACCTACAGCAATAAACACACTAACAATTCCGAAGGCTTTAACAAAATGCAACCTGACAATGGCTAACAGGGCATTCAGATTTTGCGCCCCAAGATGCTGGAATGCTCTACCATCTAAAGTTCGCACTATCACTGACCTAGCCCAGTTCAGGAAAGCACTCAAATATCACCTGTTCCTCAAGTACTACCCAGTCAGCAATACGCCTAACTAACGCCACCAATTAAAGTAGCTACACCATCCTTACTAGACAGCCTCATCAACGTTCTCGGTGCGATATCCGAGATCATTGAGCTTTGCCATGACGCCTGTATGTAGATAGTACATGTAAATAGTTCCCCTATGTTATCCAAGTTTGTTCACCTGTTCTCTGTAAAAACAGAACAGCTTGTTGTTCTGGTCTTTTTGTTTCATGTAAACTGCGCTGATGTCGAATAGTGCAGTATATAAGAGATTGTAATAAATAAAAATAATAAATAAATAAAATAAATAAAGTTCCTGGAGGAAAAGCCCATAAACCATCATTAAGCAGGGCCAGGGAAATCCACTGCTTACCCCAGGATAAGCATCATGGATCTGTGTACCTTTTTGGGAACCTGACAGATACTTGTGACCTGGATTGGCCACTGTTGGAAACAGGATACTAGACTTGATGGACTTTGGTCTGACCCAGTATGGCATTTATTATGTTCTTATATTCTTATGACTTTGTGTAATCTTTCCACTTTTCCTTGATCCTCTCAGCTCAACAAGGATCCTTTAGCATCTTTTAGCATTCCAATTCAAGGCTGGAATTTTCTCTTTAACTCTCGTAGCTTTAGGAAGACTAATCTTGTTCTTCCTCTAATATTTTCTGATTCTATTGCCTCGCATGTGTCATTTCCTCAAGCCCTTCTGGATCCACTGAAATCTGTTTTTTGTCCTCTACATTCTACAGAAACCATGGCTTCTCTGCATTTGAAAATCTTGCCTTGATTCTTCATAGCCATTCTGTCAAGAGCAATGTATCATTGGATTTCTTGACTGCTTAAGCAATAGGTATATTCACATTTTTTTTATCAAGGCCACACAAACAATAACACCCGGGCCAATGCATAATTGTTCTTTTTACATATCAGTCCCCTCAGCACATAACAAGCAGCCATATACATTTACAATGTACAATTTTTTGTTTAACCCCAAAGCTAATCAATCATCCCCGGCCTCCTCCCCTCCCAAGCACCACTGAAGACCACTGAGGAGTATAATTATACACTTGTGCAGTTAAAGGCCATACTACGACATCCAAGTGCAAGAGTTTGAATATAGGCTTCTCATGCTTCCAGGAATTTTGCATTATGGGCTAGTGAGCTCTGTGCCTTCATGCAGGGCCGGCCCGTCCATTGAGCAAGAATGTTTTTTGCACAGGGCCCCGCGTTTCAGGGGGCCCCGCGCAAAGAACATTCTGCTTTTTTTTTTAATTACATTAAAAAAAAAACCTG
This sequence comes from Ichthyophis bannanicus, assembly GCA_033557465.1. NCBI lineage: Eukaryota > Metazoa > Chordata > Amphibia > Gymnophiona > Ichthyophiidae > Ichthyophis > Ichthyophis bannanicus. The sequence continues at coordinate 739,314,758 of CM066033.1, forward strand.
TCTCTGGCTGCTGCCGCGTCCGTCGCAGCAGCGGCAGAATGGCGTGTCCCGCGGGGCCCCTTCTCCTCGTCGAGCCCTCTGCAAGGGCTTTCAGATTCGCGAAGGGAGAGTGCTCCCTCGCGTCTCTGTAAAGCCCGCAGGGGCTAATGGGAAATTTCCCATCTGCCCCTTTAGACGCGAGGGGCTGATGGGAAATTTCCCATTAGCCCCTGCGGGCTTTACAGAGACGCGAGGGAGCACTCTCCCTTCGCGAATCTGAAAGCCCTTGCAGAGGGCTCGACGAGGAGAGGGGGCCCCGCGGGACACGCCATTCTGCCGCTGCTGCGACGGACGCGGCAGCGGCAGCAGCTAGAGCCAGGTTTTTGTTTTTTTTTTAAATTTGCCGGAAGGGAAGGGAAGGGAAGGGGGGGGGGCTGATGGAGGCTGTCTGGAAATGGGGTGATGGGGGGTTAGGACTGAAAATGTGCAAGGGGGGGGAGTTAGGACTGGAAATGTGCAAGGGGGGGTTAGGACTGGAAATGTGGAAGGGGGGGGTTAGGACTGGAAATGGGCTGGAGGGGGGGTTAGGACTGGAAATGGGCTAGGGGGGGTTAAGACTGCTAATGGGCTGGGGCTGATGGAGGCTGACTGGAAATGGGTTGGGGGGGGGTTAAGACTGCTAATGGGCTGGGGCTGATGGAGGCTGACTGGAAATGGGGTGAGGGGGGGTTAGGACTGGAAATGGGCTAAGGGGGGTTAAGACTGCTAATGGGCTGGGGCTGATGGAGGCTGACTGGAAATGGGCTGGGGGGGGGGTTTAGGACTGGAAAGGGGCTGGGGGGGTTAAGACTGGAAATGGGCTGGGGGCTGATGGAGGCTGTCTGGAAATGGGGTGATGGGGGGGTTAGGACTGGAAATGGGCTGGGGGGGTTAAGACTGGTAATGGGCTGGGGGTTGATGGAGGCTGACTGGAAATTGGGTGATGGGGGGTTAGGACTGCAAATGGGCTGGGGGGGTTAAGACTGGTAATGGGCTGTGGGCTGATGGGGGCTGTCTGGAAATAGGGTTATGGGGGTTAGGATTGCTAATGGGCTATGGGGGGGGTTAGGACTGCTAATGGGCTATGGGGGCGCTAGGACAGGAAAAGGGCTGATGGGGAGGGGTTAGGACTTGAGGTGGGCTGATGTGGTTAGGACTAGTAATGGGCTGTGGGCTGATGGGGGGGGTTAGGACTGGCAATGGGCTATGGGGGGCTGACTGGAAATGGGCTGATGGGGTTAAGACTGGAAGTGGGCTGATGGGGGGTTAGGACTGGTAATGCGTTATAGGGGCGGCTTAAACTGAAAATGGGTTGATGGGGGGCTAGGACTGGTAATGGGTTGGGGGATTGCTATGACTGGAAATGGACTGAGTGGACGGGGAGGCTTGAACTGCAAATAGCTGATGGGGAGGGAGCTTGGAATGGAAATGGGCTGTGAGGGAAGGGAGCTAGAACTGAAAATGGGCTGATGGAGCAGCTAGGATAGGACTGGAAATGGGCTGTTAGGGGGAGCTAAGATTGGAAATGGGCTGTGGTGGGGGCTTGAATTGAAATGGACTCATGGAGGGGCTAGAACTGGAAGTAGGCTCATGGGTGGGCTTGGACTGGAATTGGGCGGTGGGGCGGTGCGCTCGGATTTGCCATGGGCTGATGGTGGGGCTAGGCACTGACTAGACCTGGGCCGCTGGGGGGCTAGGATTGGAAATGAGCTGATGAAGGGACTCAGACTGAAAATGGATGGGGGAGCTAGGACTGGACATGGGTTGATGGGGTGCTAGCACGGGAAAGGGGCTGATGCAGGGACTAGAAGGGAATGGATGCTGGGTGAGACTGGAACTAGAAGGGAGCTGATGTTGGGGGAGGATTAGAATGGGATGGGGCTGGGAGAGTAAAATGGAGAGGGGAAAAATATTTTGTGTGGGAGGGATGAAAAATCTACAATTGGCCGGGTATTGGGAGAGTAAGTGGGGATTGAGGATGGAGGGGTAAAATTTGTGTGGATGAAATAAGAATGAGGAAAGAGCAAAAGGATAAAGATTAGTATGTTAAAGCAGATGTAGAGAGAGAGGATGGAAAGAAAACTAGAAGAGAGAAGAAAGGACAAATGGACAGCAGACGATGGAGAGTTAGCAGAAAACATGAAGAAACCAGAAGAAAGTGGCTGGAGCAATTGCAACTGAAAAAAAATGCACAAAAGGTAGAAATATATCTCTTTATTTTGAATTTATTAACTGGAATATGAAAGCTCTGGGAAATGTGCATCATTAACGTCTGCGCTTTGTTTGGTACAAGAGGAAATTGATTTATAGTTTTATTTCTACAGTGTTGTTGCACATTCCAAGTTTGGCTTTTGGGGTTCCCAGTTTAATTATTGCCTTCCTGTTTCTAAATTGCGATTCCTTGTTTGGTGATGGTCTATGTTCTGCATGTGTAACTGAGCTGAGGTATTCTGTTTATGTAATTCCTATTTGACATTGCCACTTGTTCTCTTTCCCCAGTATTCTCTGAAATGTACTGGTTTAATATTTGCAGTGTTTCCTTTTGATAGGTAGGGTCTGGTGCTTTGTGAGTCCTGGTAATGCTGTCAGGATACAGCGGGTTTGCTATGGGTTCTAAATGGGCAGCGTTTGTAGTAGTTCCTAATGTGCCTGGCGGTTGGCACTGGATTATAGTAATGTAGAAATCTTTTAGTCTTTCTTTATCCATACACTCATTAAGAGACATGTTTACTAAAAGTTAGTGTATGGTAACATTATGCAAATATTTATGCAAATAAGGCCACTTATGCAAATGAGGCCCCGCACCGAGTCTCCGCACATGGCCCCGCACCCCCCTTGGGCCGCCCCTGCCTTCATGTTTTCTATTTTTCATTAAGCCATGTAGTAACTTATGAAAACTCAGAACATATCTATCGCAGGTGAAGCCACTTCAAACTCACCAAACAAGCATTCTATGCAAACTATTAGTTTCCCTTCCCTTTTCCCTTTAGCCTTTTAGGATCTCCCAACAAAACTCCTACAGATTCCAGCACCATTAGCTGTTGCAATGCCATGCTCACATACCTTTGAACTTTCCCCTACTAATCCTGTACTTTAGTACAGTTCCAGAACATATGACCCAATTTATCTCTGATCTGCAGATATATTTTTTTTTCTGATATTTAATTTGGGTTAAATGTTAAAAATGTTCTGCAAATGTTATATGTAAAAATAATAGTTCACTATTATTAAGTTTTATGTTCTTTGTAAACCGCCACTGATCTCTAGAAGAGGCGGTATAGAAAAATGTATAAATAAATAAATAAAATTTACTACACCCTTCTCCCTTTGCAAATCCAGCTTAGAAGGCCCTGACCGTATGTAGGCCCTCAGTGTCATTTTACATAGCATTTCATGCAAAAGGGCATTGGTAACAGTCTAGGGGACTTGGACAATACTTTACACTATGTCCTTCTCCATCCCCCTCCCCCTCCCCCATCTAACTCCTTGTTCCGCCTATCAGCCACCACTTTGTAGCGGGGTCCACTCTCTAATCCTACCAGTGATCTATGAATAAAACTGATACATAGTGCTTTCAAACTGGTTGCATATTTGTTCCTTCCCCAACAAGAAAACATAATGGCAAAGCTGAAAATATGCATAAAAATCTTGCTTATGCAACTGGTGCACATCTTGTAGCTCCTGAAAGGACATTCTAAATATGTGGATGCCAGTTATGTTTCTTAACTTGTCCAGGATTGAGTTCCAGAGAATTGGAGCACAGAACTTAAATGCTCTATTGCTTGTACTATGATTGTTTTTTCTGAATTCTGGGGGAATGGATAGAATGGTATTCGTATATTCCCTCTTTTGCCTGCTACTAGTTGTGATGCTTATTAGTGAGCTGAGGTGCCTGAGTGATACGTTATGTAATATTTTGAATGTTAACATTAGGGATTTGTATTTCACTCTGCTCTCCACAGGAAGCCAGTGCAATTGTTGCAGTATGGGGTAATGTGCTCGGTTTTCCACAATCTGAGTAATACCTGTGCTACAGTATTTATTTTTATAAAGTTTTTAGTCATTACAATAACCAAAATTGTTACAAGGACAATCCCATAATGCAATACAAGGAAAAAGAAACAATACAAATTACAGACTAGGAAAAATAAACCTGATAAAGTCCATGTCAATGAAGTCAAGCTAGAAATTCATTAAAACAAAGTAAAGAAAACAAAGGGTTAAATTTAACCCACAAGAAGAGGCCAATATTTATTTAGTTCTCTACCCTATCTATGCCCTGCCTCTCGGTCAAAAACTTTTCCAAATGAGTTACCTCAACAAAAATAAAGGAAGCACCATCTAAACTAATGATGCATTTACGCAGAAACCGCAGGAAAAAGGTAGCTCCCAACGCTAGAACACGAGGCTTAAGTTCAAAAATTGCCTCAGACGCAGATGGGTGCTACGAGAAACATCTGGAAAAATATTTACCAGCTGACCACAAAATTTAGTTAACTTGACTCTAAAAAAAAAAAGCCTTAAGAATACGTTGTTTAATCTCAATAGATGGAAAGGTGACCAGTAGAGTGGAACGCAAATTAATGATATCCTGGGAGTCCTCCAAAAAAGCAGTTAAATTTTCCATAGCAGACACAATCTCATCAGCAGAACTAAGCTTTTTAACAGTTGAGGGGATATAATAAATTGGTGAAATTTCAATAGGATCAGAGATGGCTAAAATCTCTTAAGAATTTATCCAAAAGTATTTTGATTATTTGTAATTTGGATTGATTGTTTGGTAAAACCCTGTAGAATGCTGTTACAGAAATCACAATGCGGGGCAATCATTGCTTAAAGTACTGTTCTGAAGTCACTACTTGGGAGTAATGGTCTTAGCTGTTGTATGATTTTTAATTTGTTGTAGATAGATCAGGTCATTCTATTGGCTTGTGTTAAATAGAAACATAGAAAAATGATGACAGAAAAAGACCACATGGCCTATCTAGTCTGTCCTTCCATACCAACAATCACAACAGTCCCCCTTTTTCCTTTACAAATCCTCTGTGTTTCTCCCATGCTTTTTTGAATTCAGATAGTATCCTCCTCTCTACCACCTCCACTGGAAGACTATTTCACAGATCCACCACTCTTTCCGTAAAGAAATATTTCCGCATGTCACTCCTGAATCTATCCCCTTTCACCCTCAACCCATCCCCTCATAGCAGAACTTGCTTTCAATTGGAAGAGGCTCTCCCCCTGTGCATTTATGCCACGGAGGTATTTAAACGTCTCAATCATATCACCTCTATCCTGCCTTTCCTCTAAGGTGTACATATTAAGATCCTTAAGTCTGTCATCATATGCTTTATAATGAAGACCACTAACCATTTTAGTAGCCACCCTCTGTACTGACTCCGTCCGGTTTATATCCTTTTGAAGGTGTGATCTCCAGAATTACACACAATACTCCAAATGAGGTCGCATCAAAGACTTATACAGAGGCACTATCACCTCCTTTTTTCTGCTTGCCATTCCTCTCCATATGCACCCAAGCATCCTTCTAGCTTTTGATGTCACCTTTTCTACCTGTTAAGCTACTTTAAGATCATCAGACACAACCACGCCTAGGTCCCGCTCTTCTTTAGTGGACAAAAGTATTTCACTCCCTATACTATATTGCTCCCTTGGATTGCTGCAGAGCAAATGCATTACCTTGCATTTTTTAACATTAAACCCCAGCTGCCAAATTCTAGACCATTCTTCAAGCTTAGCTAGATCCCTCCTCATGTTATCTACACCTTCCTGGGTGTCTACTCTATTGCAGACTTTGTTATCATCCGCAAAGAGGCAAACCTTACCCGACAGCCCTTCCGCTATATCACTAACAAAGTTGTTAAAAAGAATCGGACCAAAGACAGATCCCTGGGCCACACCATTGGTAACTTCCTTCTCCTCAGAGTGAACTCCATTTACTTGTACTCTTTGTCGCCTCCCACTCAACCAGTTTCTAACCCAAGCAGTAACTTTAGGATCGATCCCTAGGGTGCTCAGTTTGTTTATAAGTCACCTGTGAGGAACAGTGTCAAAGGCTTTACTGAAATCTAAATACACCACATCTAGGACTCTCCCTTGGTCCAACTCCCTGGTCACCCAGTCAAAGAAATCAATCAGATTTGTCTGACAAGACCTGCCTCTGGTGAATCCATGCTGCCTGGGATCCTGTAATCCGCTGGACTCCAGAAACCTCACTATTTTCTCTTTCAGCAACGTTTCCAATAATTTACTCACCACCGAAGTTAAACTAACCGGCCTGTAGTTTTAAGCCACATCCTTACTTCCGCTTTTGTGTAAAGGCACCACATGAGCCTCTCTCCAGTCCTTTGGCACCACTCCTGACTCCAACGAGGCATTGAAAAGGTCAGTCAGTGGAGCTGCTAGAACGTCCCCAATTTCCTTCAGTATTCTAGGGTGTATACCATCCGGTCCCATTGCTTTGTCTACTTTTGTGAATGTTAGGTTTTGATCAGGGGTTATTCCTAGATATTTTACTTCCTTTTTCTCTTCTATAGAGGCTTCTTTAGCTTTCAGCTCTGATGGAGGATGGCAAGCCACTTAACCCTCCATAGCCCATGTTCCCTGTAAAATAGTTATCTCCAAATTATAATGCCCTGTTCAATGTAATTTCAGTTTGTTCAATGTAAACCGCACTGATGCAGAATAGCACGGTATATAAGAGAATGAAAATAAATAAATAAAATAAATAAATACGTTTTTGTCTTTTGTAAGAAATAATACTTCAGTCTTCCTGTAATTTATCCTGAGATTATGTGTTTTAAGTCATATTGCAATATCCTCGAAGCAAGCAATTATTTGTTGGTTGTTGGGTTTTGATGGGTTGTATGGATAGTAAAACATGATATCATCTGCATATATAAAGTAGTTTACATTGTGTTTCTGGAAAATTATGCAAATTGGTTGGATATATATGTTAAATAATAATGCTGAGAGAACAGAATCTTTTGGGATTCCTTGATTTTGGCTGTATGGCTTTGATGATTTCATTCCAATTTTGACTTCTTATGACCGGCCCAACAGATAGGATTTAAACCATTGAACGATGGATCCACCAATTCCAATTTGTTGTAGTCTAATCAGTAGTATATTGTGAGAAATTGAATCAAAAGCTGCTGCTTTATCCAGGAAGATTTGTCCAAGAAGAGGAAATGACAATCTCCCCCATCCTTGAAGCTTCTTATGGTCCATATGAAGCGAAGAGAGTGCACTATAGACCCCACATAGACCCCACATAATGCTGACATTGAGACCCAAGATATTTGACCATGCTGTAAGTGAATCCTCATTATACTGAGTCTATGGTGTAACATGTGATAGCATAAAAAAAATTGGAGTCCAACCCTTGATGGCATTATAAGTAATCCCACATTAAATTGAGCGGCATTATGAAGGGTCTACAGTGTATAGTAAGTCTATATAATTGGGACAAATCAGCTGGCAAATGAACCCCCAGGTAGCTAAAGAAATCCTCTGACCACGTCAAAGGGAACCTCCTCAGCCATAGCTAGTGCCTCACACTTATCTAAGTTCAAAGTCAATCCCAAACAGCCCCAAAAGCCCAGAATTCCAGCATCAAGTTCAGTAAGGAAACATCACGGTTCACCCGATGTACTATGATGTTGTCAACAAAAGCAGCTATTGTAAAAGACTGATTCCCCCCCCCCCCATCATGACTCTCTCAATCGCCTCACTCTCCATTATTGTCCTAAAAGAAGGCTCTAAAAATAATAAAAACAAAAGGGGAGGGACACCCCTAACATGTTCCAAGGTGAAGCTTGTACTCCCCAGACACACAGCCATTTACTACAGTAGTCACTTTGGGTTTTGCATATAACAATTTGACTGCTTGAAGTAAACAACCCTCCAACCTAATTTTCCCTCATTGCTTGTAGGCTAACATTTACATTTGCTGCTTTGCCTGGACATTGCTTGCATTGAACTTGCTCCCTCTGCTTACATTGAACTTGCTTCCCATTGCCTACATTGAGCTTTACTGCACAGGCTATAGTCTCCCCACTACCCCATTGCTTGTATTTTAACCTATACCACATAGCATGTAGTCCCCACTTGTAACTCAACATATACTGCATAGTGTATAGAATCCTTAGCCACCTCACTGCTTGTAAGATAACATACGCTGAATAGCCCCACTACTCCTCCTCTATGGCCCGACATCACATTGTCCTTCTCTTCCTCATACTCCCCAACTGCCTCCCCTCCTACCAGCACCCTCACTCCTCTCCCCCCTACTCTCTCGCTACCTTCTTCACTTCTCCCTCCTTTCTGTCTTCTAATCTAGCATCTGCTCTTGAGCTTCATCACACCCTCCCCTTCATTCAACCATCCCCCCTCTCTTTAAGGCAACCCCACCCTCGCTTCCTCCGTACTGCCTCTGCTTTACCCCGCTCTCTATTACTCCTTCTCCTTCTCTCATCAGGTAATATCAATCCCCACCCTGGCCTCCCTCGATTTCTTTCTCACTCTAAGAAGAGTTCCTCACGTACCTTATCTAATCTCATCCATATCCCTCTCCTTTCCCCTTCCACCCTCCCTCACTCATGCCCCAATCACTCATCCAGAGTTATCAACCCCAAACCTATCCCCCTTAGAGTTCTATCTCGCTCTAAAGAGATCCTCATGTAACCTATCTAACATCATCAACATCCCCCTTCATTCCCCTTTCACTCCCCCTCCCTCATGTCCCTCATGGAGGACACACTCATCCAGTGACACCCAGCCGTTCCCTAGCCCCTCTAGATCTCTGTATTACTCTGAAAATAGATCCTCACGTAATGCCCCCCCCCCCAGACCGCTGTCTTACTCTGGAAAGAAACCCTCACGTAACTTGTCCAACCTTATCCATATCCCTCTCCTTTCCCCCTCCACCCTCCCGTTCTCATGTGCTCTATGGAACGCATGCTCCATCTCTAACAAACTTCCTTTTACTCATGATCTCTTTATCTCTAATGTGCTACACCTTCTTGCCCTAACTGAGACCTGGCTCCTCCCAGACGATACCGCATCCACTGCTGCTCTCTGCCACGGCGGCTACCAGTTCTCCCATACACCTCGATCCACCGGCCACGGTGGTGGTGGTGTTGGGCTTCTACTTTCTCCCTCTTGCCAATTCCAACCCCTCCTGCTGCCCCAATCACACTCCTCCCTCTCTTTTGAAGTCCACTCCATTCGACTCTTCGCACCACTTCCCCTCCAAGTAGCTGTTATTTATCACCCACCCGACAAATCCAAATTGACCTTCCTTACCAACTTCGACTCCTGTCTTTCTGGATCCCTCTTCCCCCACTCTTATTCTTGGCGATTTTAACATTCAAGTCGATAACCCCTCCGATCCCCATGCTTTAAAGTTCTTCACCCTCACCTCCTCGTTTGACCTCCAACTTTGCTCCACTGCCCCCACCCACCTGCACGGCCACTGCCTTGACCTAATACTCTTCTCTAATTCCTCTCCCTCAAACCTCCGCAACTCAATCCTTCCCTCAATCTGAACATCACCTTCTAACCTTTAATCTTCAACTTACGCTGTCTCAACCTTGTCCTGTCTCCTCCGACCTATTTAGAAACCTTCATAATATTGATCCCTTGACTCTCTCCTCCACCATTTCTCCATCCCTTTCCTCCATTATATCCTCCAAGTCCGTCGACGAAGCAGTATCCTCTTGTAACGCTGCACTATCTGCGGCTCTTGACACTCTTGCCCCACCCACCACACATCCTGTCAGACGTTCTGCTCCCCAGCCCTGGCTTTCATCCACAACCTGCTATTTACGCACCTGTGCCCATTCTGCTGAACGTACTTGGACCAAATCCCACTCCCCGGAAGACCTTCTACACTTCAAATTCATGCTTGGCTCCTTCCAGTCAGCCATAGTACTTAACAAGAATACTACATCCATCTGACTAACTCCCTTGCCTCTGATCCTCGCTGCCTCTTTAATATCCTCAACTCTCTCCTCAAGGTGCCCCCACCCCCGGTCCCGCCCTCCATTTCTGCTCAAACCCTAGCCGACTACTTCCACGACAAAATACACAAAATTACCTCCAATTCCCCACTTCCTCATCTACCTCCCCCCTCCCCAATTCTCCCCCCCATCCATACTTCCTCTCCCATCCTCTCCTCCTTCCCTACAATCTCCGAAGAGGAAACCGCACTCCTTCTTTCCTCCTCCAAACCTGTTCCTCTGACCCAATCCCCACCCATCTCCTACAACCCATGTCCCCCACTGTTGTCCCCTCCATCTCTCATATTCTCAACCTCTCACTCTCCACTGCAACTGTCCCCATAGACTTCAAACATGCTGTTGTCACACCTCTCCTCAAGAAACCCTCACTTGATCCCACCTGTCCTTCTAACTATCGACCCATCTCCCTCCTTCCCTTCATATCTACACTACTAGAACGAGCAGTCCACCGTCGCTGCCTCGACTTCCTCACCTCCTATGCCCTCCTGGACCCACTACAATCCAGCTTCTGTCCCCTTCACTCCACTGAAATGGGTCTTATTAAAGTCTCCAATGACTTGTTCCTAGCTAAATCTAAGGGCCTCTACTCAGTCCTCATCCTTCTCGACCTCTCCGCTGCCTTTGACACTGTTGACCACAATCTTCTCCTCACCACCCTCTCCTTGCTTGGTTTCAAGGGCTCCATACTATCCTGGTTCTCCTCTTACCTCTCCCATCGCTCCTTTAGTGTATGCTCTGGTGGCTTCTCCTCCTCCCCCACCCTACTCCATGTTGGTGTACCCCAAGGATCCGTCTTGGCCCTCTCCTTTTCTCCCTCTATACCCAGTCCCTTGACACGTTTATCTCCTCCAATGGCTTTCAATATCATCTCTATGCTGATGACTCCCAAATCTACCTCTCCACACCTAATATCTCTCCAGCAATCCAGACCAGGATCTCTGCCTGCCTTTCTGACATCACTACCTGGATGTCTCATCATAGCTTGAAGTTGAACATGGCCAAAACTGAACTCCTTGTCTTTCCCCCCAACTCCTCCCCTCCTCTTCCCCCCTTCTCAGTCTCCGTGGATGGATCTACAATCCTTCCTGTTCCCTCGGCCCGCAACCTGGGGGTTCTCTTTGACTCCTCTCTATCCTTCTCCACACATATCCAGCTCGTAGCTAAGACCTGCCGCTTCTTTCTCTACAACATTAGCAAAATCCGCCCCTTCCTTTCTGAACACACTAGCAAAATGCTTATCCATTCTTTAATCTCCTCTCGCCTCGACAACTGCAACCTACTCCTTGCCGGTCTCCCCGTGAGCCATCTCTTTCCCCTTCAATCTATACAAAATTATGCTGCTTGACTATTCTTCCGCCAGTCTCGCCGTGCCCCCATTACTCCTCTTCTCAAGTTGCTTCACTGGCTCCCTATCCAATTCCGCATCCAATTCAAACTTCTTCTGCTGACCTATAAATGCATTCACTCTACGGCCCCTCAATACCTCTCATCTCTTATCTCTCCCTACATCCCCTCTCGAGAACTTTGCTCCGCTAACAAATTACTTCTATCTAGGCCTTTCACTCGCACCACTAACTCCCGACTTCGCTCCTTTCACCTTGCTGCACCTCACACCTGGAACAGCCTACCTGTGTCTATATGCCATGCACCCTCCCTGGCCCTCTTCAAATCCAGGTTGAAGACCCACCTCTTCACTATCGCTTTCAGATCCTGACTTCTATTCTTATCTCAACCTGACTCCCATCAATTTTTCATGACCGAATTGTAAAGACTATATTGTGCTTTACACCGAATTGACTAATGCTCTGTAAATTACTAAACTAGTTTGTAAGCTCAGACGAGCATAACTCTGACAAGCAGGGACTATCTCTTGTATGTATGCCTGTACAGCGCTGCGTGCGTGGCACTATATAAGTTCTAAATAGTAGTAGTAGTAAATATATGTTGGTCGCACGAAACAAATAATTAAGACTCAGTTACAAAAACATCAGTCAAGATTAGCTACCAAAACAATGTCAGCACCGATCGTGATCGTGGGGGTGATCGTGAAGCAAGATTAAATCTGTGGGAGCAGTTTTGGATCTATATTTTATCAACTGTGACACCTACTGGGTTGAATCAACAGATTGATTGGTATATTCTGCTTTGAGGAGTTCATGTTCCTTTAAATACTGATGTCACTGGTAGGAGTAAGTATAAAAATGCTGCAGCCATGTTGGTTGAAAAGCCGCTTCATGAATGAAAGGATGAAGAGATTCTGAGATGAGAAGCATGGCATATTAATCTTGAAAGTGGACAAGATCATTTCAGCTAAGTGTTTGAACATTGTACCCTGAAGCAGAATTGTAAGTATTTTTTCAATTTGAAACACAATGCTGTTTTGGTGCTTGAAGTTTTTAGGTGTTCTATGAAAAGAAGATTGGTTTGGTGTGTGTGTAATTAAAAACATTAAAAAGGACTGATTGGCAATATTTCTAAACTGGTTGTTGATACTACTTTGGATTTAAAGGTCTAGCAAAAATGTTTTTTAAAGATTTTTTTTTTTCACATTTTATTGCTGGGTTTTGGTATTTAACGTGGTTGGGTGTTTACCCTTGCATTAATACCCTATGTGCAAAGAAGTATTCTACAGTATACCAAAGAAGAACTATAATGCAATTAATAAAAACAATGCTGAGAAACTCCAAAAACTCCATTAAATATAATTTTGCTCAGCTGAAATCTCAAAGTGGGCTAAATCCTTCAACTTATGCTAGGTCCATCAGGAACAAAATCCCAGTCATTGCAGATATCCTTTCTGACCATAAGCTAGATATTCTTTTCATTATTGAAACTTGGCTAACAGATCAGGATAACATACCACTTAATCAGTTAAAGGTAGATAGCTATGACATCTTCCATTGCCCTAGGACCTCAAGGAGAGATGGTGGAGTCCTCATTATCATCAAAACCATCCATAAAGCCACGCTGTTAAATACCAATAATATTGAGACATGGATGTTCTCATGATCGAAACACCTCACCTCATTCTATGTCTCCTTTACAGAACCCCATCTACTGAAACGAACAGTCTTACTTCCATAGTAGAAATAGCTTTCTCCCTCATCACTAGGTAATGTAAACCTCCCCTTGCTCAATCCTAACCACCACAAAACATTTATTGAAACCATGTCTGAACTAGATTTTGAGCAAATCATAGATTTCCAGACACACAGAAAAGGGAACACACGCGACCTAATTTTCACCCCCAAATCATCCCAGCATTGCAACAGTTACACACTCCTCCAAGCCACTCCTGTTCCATGGTCTGACCATTACATAATAAGCTTCAACCACTTATACCACACAAAGCATCTAACACCAAAATCTACACACATACCTTGCACCAGGTATAGGAGATTCAACAAAGACAGCTTCCTAAGGCAAATTATGCCAGATATCTCCCTCCCAATATCTGAAATTGACACCAGTATAGCAAATTGGAATGAAGCAATTATGAGTGCAGCTGTCCTTCCAGATTGTCAAGCCAACAAAACAAGAAACGGAAAAAGAGAATCTGAACCTTGGCATACTCAGGAGATAAGGCAACTAAAAAGAAAATTAAGGAAACTTGAGAAAAATGGTGAAGACCAAACTCTGTAACAGAGAGGCACTAATATAATGATAAACTTCAAGAGTACAGAAATACAACACACACCTCAAAGAAAGCCTATCATACAAAAACTCTCACAAACTCGCGTAACCATCCCAGGGAACTATTTGAAATCATCAAAAACCTAGCAAGATCTCCAAATAAAACAATCAATCCCTCCATTACTTCTCAAGCCTTAGCTAACTATTACATTTCTAAAGTGACGCCTCTATCAGATCTCCCTATACCACCCACCTATACCAAATAGACTCACAAACATATTTGACCTAATTTCCACATAATAACCCTTAAAAAGCTTGACAGAGTGATCTCTAACATTAGTACTACCCACATTCAGTCTTGATCCATGCCCGGTTAGCTGGATGAAAATAACCCGCACTGAGCTAGCTCCACACACATCCTTGACATTAGTCAGCTTCTCACTCACAAAGGGAATCATGCCCATACTCCTTAAGCGGGCCTCAATTAGGCCAATACTGAAAAGCAAGACCTTAGACAGCCTATGCCCATCATCATACAGGCCTTTATCTAGCCTGCCATTTCTGGCAAAAATCATTGAAAAAAGTCATGCACTCACAACTACAAGATCACATTGATTTATACACGCCCCTTGACACACACCAATATGGCTTCAGGCCACACCACAGTGTGGAGATCCTTCTCACTGGTCTCTTCGAAAATCTGTTAAAGTACATTGATAACCCAAAACAAGCAGTTCTGCTAATATACTTAGCTATTACAGCCGCTTTGACTCCATCAATCATTCAATTCTCATGGAAAGACTTAAGCAAGTGGGGATACATGGCACCATATTTTCATGGTTCCAATCCTATCTTGCCGACCGATCTCAGCAGGTTAAAATAGGACACCAAACATCAAAGTCCTTCCCTCAGAAACAAGGGATTCCACAGGGCATGCCCTATTGACACTCCTTTTCAATATATACCTACAGCTAGTCTGCCACATTATACAGGAATGCAAATAAGATACGCAATATATGCAGATGATGTGATGTTATACCTCCCGATGGACATAGCAACTCTCGATTTCACCAGCATAACATCATGCTTTACTAAAATATCACAATGGCTGGTTAACTATAATCTAAAAATCAACTACAAAAAAACAGAGGCTCTATTCGTGATAAGTAATCAAAACTTTACTCCCCCACCAGAAATAAAAATTGAGAATACATCTATTGCTATAAAAAACGAAGTCAGGTACTTTGGAGTCATTATAGATAGCACACTAAGCTTAACATACATCAAGAATGCAACTGCAATTATATATAACAAATTAAGACTCCTAAAAAAACCTAAGGCCCCTGCTACCACAACAGGACTTTAGATCAGTCCTCCAAGAGCTAGTACTCCCCCACATTGAATTTAGTAACACCATCTTTCAAGGACTCCCAAGACAAACATTACACCACCTCAGCATAGCACAACATGTTGCTACTAGGATGATTATCAAAGCAAGCACATCGGAATACATTACCCCAGTTTTATTTAATACACAGCAGGATCAAATATAAAATTATTATGACCACATTTAAGCTAATAAAAGAAATAGCCCTATCACACTTATCTGAGCTCATAAACAGCCCCTAAAATGACAGACCCAGGAGGGAGCACAGCCGAAATACCCTACTCGTTCCCAATTCCTTTAGAAAATTCACAAGGGTAACAACGAACAGAGCTTTTAGCGTCTCTGCCCTACATTATGGAATTCACTACCAGATAAGTTGAAAGCCACCACTGACCTAGCAACTTTCAGAAAAGACTTAAAAACACACCTCTTTATGGACCACTTTGGCACATCAGAACCAAAGAGCTTTTTCCCACATAGCATCTGACACTTATTCTGAACTCCCAGCCCAACAGCTCCGCCTAGACAGCTATATCAACTCCAATGGTTATATTCACAAGACATAAGATAGTACTCCAAAGCAAAATCCCCCTATCATGAACAAACCCACAAGGTAGTACAAATAAATATATATCTTATGGCCACCTGTAAATATTGATCAACTTGTGAATATGTTACATGCTAAATTAATAACAGACATTTAAACCCAATACTTGGCTACATCTGCCAGTCATAAGATAGTACAGCAAGGTAAATACTTCCTTCCATGAACAAACCCACATGGCTGCATAAGTAAATACAATGCAGCCACCTGTAAATATATTCATGCTATATCAGTAAGAGACTTTAAATAGTCATCCGCCTCTAAAATACTACATGTTACCTTACTATTTGACTTTATATAGTCATCCACCTGTAAATATGTTAGATATTACTCCTGGTAGTAGGCCGTTTGATTCCTACTAACCTATTGCATATGTAAATGCAAAGTTACCTAAGTCAAGTTATAATGTACTTGTTCTTAGTTTGTTAAATGTAAATTGCTTTGATTACTTTGAAAGGCGATATATAAAATCGTTCAACAAATAAATAAATAAACTTGCATAGGTAGAAAGGCAGAGGAAACAAAGAGACAAAGGAGAAATAAAATTCTTCTAAAAGATAAAAAAAAAAGAAGACAAGAGTCAGAATATACACTCCTACACTCAGCTGGCTTCTCGAGAGGGTCCTGGATGTCTAGCAGGAAAGGAAATTAATAACCTAAATTTCACCTTCTTCATCATCCTTCTAGACCAGGCCAGATGCATGAGAAGTACTCAAGCCCCCCTCTACCCCCCCCCCCCACCCCACATCTGGACAGAAGGAAGCCAGAGCTGCTTTAAGAACCTCAGTTCCAAAGCTAGCCCCTCCTTAGCTGGAATGTCAAAACTAGAATACTTTGTAAAACTGTGTAAGAGACCATCTTACAAATACTTTCTGGAGACATGGCTCTATTCTCTGCCCAGGATGTCACCTGAGCCCTTATCAAGTGTTTATTTATTTAAACGGCATATCCCAGGCTTCCTTGGGGATATTAGCGATTCACAAAATAGCCATTAAACACAAGTTAAAAAGTAAAGTAAAATTTAAAAGACAATAATTGCATCATCAAGCACAGCCATCAACCATCTTCTCTATCCTTTTGATTCCTATTTGCCAAATGCAAGATTAAAAAAGTATTTAAACCAGTCTTTATTTACTGATAGAGATCTCAGATCTTAAGTATTGTGAAAGATAATTCCACAAAGCTGTAGCCAAATAATAAAAGATTAATGTTGAGTACAGTCTAGTCAAGCTCTTGCTATGGAGGAATCATCAAGTAGTTTTGTTCTTGCAAACGGAATGCTCTTACTGGTACTTATGGAATAAATAAATCAAATAGGTAGACTAGTAAACCACTACAAAATGCCATATGAGCCAAGATTAGAATCTTAAATTTAAGATAAGGTATTGGTAACCAGTGATGTTCTTTGAGTAATGGTGTATCTTGATAAAATTTGTATGAATCTGTAACCAGGTTCATAGCCATGTTATGACCGGTCTGCAAACACCGAAGGGATGATAACCTTCAACCATAATATAAAGAGTTGCAGTAATCAGTGTGGTTTATTACAAGTGCTTGGATCAATGCCTGAATGCATGGATTGCAGTGGCATTCAAAAACGATTTAACGCCCTGGATTTTTCTTCAGGCAATAAAGCTTGTCCTTACTATTGAAGAAATCTGTTCCTCAAATGTTAATTGTGGATCAAAATGACAACTCAATATTCTTAGTGATGACACTAAGGGGGTCATTTTAGAAGTCCTTTTCATGATCTGGATGTCTGAAAATGGGCACTTAGACATGCAAGTCATAGAGATGTCCCCGGAGCCATTTTAGAAAGCCGGATATATAGACATCCCCAGTACAAGAACACCCATATAGCATGGGGGCGTGGGGAAGGCATGCCCTGGATGTAGCAATGGAGATGTATGTCACAGTGTGATTTCAAAACAGCACAAGAATGTCTGGCCCTTGTTGCTGAGGCGTCTTTGCCTATACCCACTCCTGACCACATATAAAGTACAACAAAGTGCTCATTAGATGGCTGCAATGCTTCCGGGTGAAGAGTAAAATGTGCTTTCATTGTCACAGTTAATATTTCATGGCAAAAGAAACACACATAAATACAACCTCCAAACATATTAGAGACCCACCGCCACACATCTGAGTATTTGAAATGGCAGGTCAGGATGGGCTATTCTCATAACATAGTCTTCCCCCTTCTGAAATACCTTGACTGGGACATCCAAGTACACGGTTCTTCGTGAGTACAATTTGAGGACGTCCACATTTATGAAATGGCATACACCGTACATTTACCCAACCTTGCCATCTGTAGAGGGCCCATCTCTAGAACTGCTTATTGGGACATTCATCTTTTAGGGTGGAGGCAGAGCAATTTCAGAAGGCACTTATATGGCGTGCAGGAGTAGTCTAATGGTTAGAGCACTGAATTGGGAACCAAGAGACCAGGATTCAATTTCTACTAGCACTCCTTGTGGCCTTGGGAAGTCACTTAACTTTCCACTGCCTGTGGGAAATTTGGCTCAGGTCTGTTTTATATGGCTGCTTTACCCTTGCTCGCTGGAAATGCTCACTGCAATATATGGATGGCACAGAAGAAACAGCATGTGGGCTACAAGACAGAGTAAATGCGGCCTACTATGAAAGAGTCTGGGTAACCATACTGTGTACAGGAGTGTGCAGGGTTTGGGCCTAGCAAGAAAATACAGGCCAAGCTGGAAACAAAGAACACATACTCTGAGCCTTGAAGATTACAAATAGTGCCAAGAAATGAAATGAAATAACATGTACAGAACACAGGAAGGAGGCAGTGGGCTGCGGCCGGCAACATAGATAAGCAGACCTTGAAAAACAGCAGCTGCGAAAACTAATAAACATGGGAGGGTCCCTGGGAGAGAGGTTTTTGCAGAAAGCTGCAAATGACATAAGAATTTATGCAGAACTTTCTGGAACTTTGGGACAGAAGGGTATATAAGAAAGCAACTGTAGAGCTTCAGGGGCAACTTGCTTTCCAATTCTGGTACGGAGAGGAGGTTGCCTGCCACTTTTCAGACAGACGCTTGCTATCTGCATTTGCAATTGTTTTGCTTTGGTAAACCAAATAAAGAGCTTTTGTAGCTAAGCAACTGTTGTCTGAGCAATTTATTGGTAATTGGTAATATTTGGGAAACTTTTTGTGGGGAAACCAGGCCCACATGCCTCAGGAGAATCCAAGTTATCAATGTCCCTGTTTAATGTACAATACCAAGTTTAAGTTACAATGTAACTGCTTTGACTAAATAATAAAGTGGTATAAAAAAACCTGTTAAATAGAATAAAAAAATAAAATAAATATGCAACTTCCTTCACTGCTGCCACGCCCCTGGATTTTTGGACATTTTGCTCTGTACATTCCAGAATCTTCCTAGACGTCCTTTCTAAAATGCCATTTTAATAGTAGCAACCTCTCAGGCACTAGCCACCCTTTCAGCAAATAGCATAAAACAATGGCCTCCTTCACCTAGTATGCTATTGATGTCTAGGACGTGGCCTCGCCCCCTGAGTGGACTGCTAAAGAGAACATAAGATATGCCATACTGGATCAGACCAAAGATCCATCAAGCCTAGTATCCTGTTTCTAACAATGGCCAATCCAGGTCACAAGTCAGCTTCCCAAAAGGCAGAGGACAAACAGTTGACTGGACCTTTCAAATATGTTTGAAACTTTCAAATATGTTTGAATCTTTCAAATATCGAGGAAGGATCTTGTACACATCCTGCCTGTGCAGTCTTTCTTGTGCTGCTAGACTTGTCTTCAGAGAATGCAGGAAATGAAATGGCCTGGTTCACATAAAAAGGAGAAATCACCTTTGGCGAAAAGAATGGAACTATATGCACAGACGTAGGTTCTTGTGAAATCTGAGATAGAAATCCCTAAATGACTGTGCCTGAAGCTCCAAAATGTAGTAGACTGAACAGATGGCCACTAGGAAAAACTGCCTTGAGGGACAGATCCTTAACTGAAGTTTGCTTAAGACGCTCAAAGAAGGACCTATCAAGGTGCTGAAGACCAAATTAAGATCCCATTACAGAACAAAGAGCTGAAGCAGCAGCTTGCTTTGCTTGACTATTCTGAAGAAATGGACCACATCTGGATGCACTGCTACCATGGAGCTGTGGATCCAACCGATGGCCACTACTTATACCTTCAGTGAATTGAGCACAGACCCTTGTCTAGCCCCTTCTGCAGGAAGAAGATGAGGATTAGAGAAATTTCCATCTTCAGAAAGGAGACTGGCTCGCATTTCCATGACACTTTCATAGGTCAAGTAGACCAAAAAATGCACTGATCCATGGCAATTTTCTACTGCATCTTCTACAGTGATGGAAATTAAGCTCTGAGCTGCCTGTCATCTCCCTTGCTGTTCCAGTACACTCACTGCCTAGCTGCTCCATCACTATCTTTGTGCTGCTGCTGCTGCCACACACTGCACTTGATCTGTGGTTTTCCCCATGTCTTTGCATGCTTGTACTGTTTTTTTTTTTTTTTTTTTAAACTTTTAAGCTTTATTCATTGCAGCAGAACACCCTAGTACCAGGCCTTTGCTCCCTTTGGTGGGGGGAGGGAGGGAGCAATGGGAATACATACAAAAGGGACTGGTGAAAGTGGCAGATCTCCCCCAGCACTGTCAAGGGTCATAAACTGGCCCACAGAGAACTAAGACTTTCACCTCCCTCTCATTCAACCTAGGTCACCTCAGCAGGACTCAGGAGCAAGATGGCTGGCCTAACACCAAAAATTAAAAAAGGGGCCACCTGAAGTGGTCAGCTAGGGGAGTCAGTCTGCAGACTGCTACCCTGGGAAGCCTAGGACCTGCTCAACCTGAAGAAGTACTTTCTACTCCTTTCTCAGCATAACAGTTCACTCCAATCTCCTCTTGCCCCTTTCAATCAGTTTAGTCAAACGGTTGATAAGCATGTAAAAATGCTGTCGATCAATAAGAGACATCAAAAATTAGAATAACCAAAATTTGGAACTTGCACACTTTACTGTATCTTGATAGAGTGACTGGGGATGTATGAATGAGGGGTATATGTTTGTGTTATGGGGAGGGTGTACATTTATGTGTGGGAGGGGAGCTGGTAAGCTGTGTGGTAGTGATGAGTAGTATGAGGTGAGGATTTGCAGTGTGGGGAGGAGTTAGGGCCTACCTTGGGCAGGAATGTGGGTAGAGAGGCTAGGCCCAGGGCAGGGTGGAGCAGCACAGGATCAGTAACCAAAAGATGTAGCAATGGCAGGACTGGAGCAAGAACCAGACTGGAGCACGAGCCAGAGTTCTTGATAGCAAGCAGAAGGAAGAAGCAAATACTCCACCAAAACAGTGAAGGAAGCTGGGTTGACAGTTGACATTGGTCAAGGACCCCAAAAACTGTTGAACCAGAAAGTCCTGTACGAGTTGTGAAGTTATCTAATACTCATCAAAGAAACAAATGTTTGCCCCATCAAATTTGACATGCTGTATTGGGTCAGTATTCAAGATTACTTGTGCAGCCAGCTTTGGGTGCATATGTGGTTTTGTTTAAATTTGCTGGCGTGGGCATTTGCTGGCATGCCCTTATATGGCAGCTTGACCCCTAGCAGTAGTACCACAAAGCTAATGATAGAGGTCTTGAGCCACCTTTTTAACTGCAAGCCGCGTTATTCATTTACCATGGGAGTCCCTAACCTGTGGCACTGAGTTACTGCAGGTTAGTGACTCCCATGGTAAATTAAGCTATGTAAAATGTGGAATTTTACCACATCTTAGTAGCTTTCCTCTTTCAATGGATAGCTTGGCTCAAAAGATGCATTAAAATAAGAAAAACTTATGGGACACATTTACTAACATGAGGTAGTGTACCGCGTGGTAAGCCCCAAAAGTTAATGCAGCAGGTGGCATAGGCCTGCACTGTTGGGGCATACCCAGCATGTGCCCTTGCACTTACTGCTGGGAGATGCATCTCACAGCGCTCTCTGGCAATGCGGGTGCACTTCCTGCCACCCATTGAGGAGGTGATAAGTGCACCAGTGCTAAAACAGCACTGACAGTGATGTAACATCAATACTCATACTCTGCCCCTAACCCACCCAGTCACCACCCCATCCCAAGCTAAGCAGTTAGCACACAATTTTTATTTCACTGACATGCATTTAGCAGGCAATAACCCCCCACACAAACCATTAGCACAGTTTAATAAGCATATCCATATCTGTTTCTTTTGATATATTTACTGGGCTGCTGAATGCAATGCAATGTGTGCCTTCGAGTCAGTCCTGACTCCTGGTGACCCAGAGGCTCCTGGGTTTTCTTGGCAGTGTCACTGGAAGTAGATTGCCAGGCCTTTTTTCTGGAGGGTTAAGTGACTTGCCCAAGGCCACAAGGAGTACTAGTGGGAATTGAACCCTGGTTGCTTGGTTACCAAGCCAGTGTTCTAACCACAAGGCTACTCCTCCACTCCAGAATATGGAGCCCTATATTTCTAAAGCACTGTGGAGATTGTTTAAATTCTAGAGAAAAAGTGCTGACACAGGGGCTGAAGCCAATCACCATATTTGGAGTCAGGAAGGAAAGTTTTTTTCACTATGCTACAGAACTGGTTAGAGAGGCTTTAAAAAAAAATCATCCCCTGCATTATCATATGGAGACAGCTGTTAGGCAGTCAAAAAAGAAGGATGGACTCAAACTTTTGGCCTCCTTTCAACCCTGCTAACAATGTAACTGTGGCTCACAGTATACAAGTGTGACAGGAAGAAAAGTTTTAAGCAATACTGTGATCTCATTTTCAAGCAAGTGATGACCTTTAAAGGTGCAGAATTTGGGTTGGAGCTGCTGAATATGCTGCTTCTGTTCTTGCTAAATGAAAAAAAAAATGGTCATAGACTGAAAGGCAGGCAAAGCAAATTATAGCCCTTCAGGGTCATCACTCTGCCACTTAGCGTATCCAAGCAGACGCTGCAAGGCTGATTATTTCTTCTTGCGTGTTCTGAAAACCTGTTTAAGAAGTCCAACCGTGTGGTATGAGTCCAGCACTTGCAGCTCTTAAATCTTTGCTTATGGAAAAACATGTCAAAGAAGACCCCTCCCACAGACTTTCAGCGCCTGGGTTATTAAGTAAAAAGCACTCCCTTTTTGCCCCTCTTCTGCCCTTGGGGAAAGTGTTCCCAGTCCATCAAGGCATCACTGAACAATTTGTTAACACCCCGCCGATTTCAATTGTATCTGAAACACCAGAATGACTGCTAATGGAAGCTGGCACAAAGCCTGCTGCATACACATCTGAATTCAAATGAAGCTCCCCACATAACAGGGCCTAGCAAAAATTCCAAGCACCCATCAAGCAAAACATTCAGAATGTTTAGCAGTGGAAATTCAGAAAATATCAAGCATTAATTTCAAACCCTAGAGATACCGACTGCATTTTCTGCTGCTCAGATGATCCCATTCTTATTTGCCCCACTGCATGCAGGGAATTGTAGTCCTACTTTTCTTAGGGAGAATTATTTCTTAATGAATGTAAAATAATAAACATGACCTTGAGTACTGTGTACCCAATGATTTTGTACTTAACTTACAAAGGGAAACTGTACTTACAGTATTTTTCCTTTGTAAACAGTCTACAGGTACCCATGAACTTTATACCCGATTTTGATATGAGTGGAATTTCAATGGAAATAATAAGCATGTCCTTAAAAAATATATACATGCATTATTTGCCTCATTCAACCTAAACTCACCATACAGAAGAGATGTGAATGGATAGGTGGATGTGTCACAGGGGTGAGACAGAAGGAGTGTGAATGGAAAGGGGAATGTGTCATGGGGTGAGATGCAGGAGTGTGAATGGATAGGAGGATGTATCAGAGGTCTAAGAGACAGAAGGGGTGGAATGGATAGGGGTGTGTGTCACAGGTTTAAGACAGAAGGGGCGTGAATGGATAGGGGGAATGTATTACAGAGTTGAGATACAAAAGGGATGTGAATAGATTAAGGGGATGTGTCATGGGGTTGAGTTACAGAAGGAGTATAAATGGATAGTGGAATGTATCACAGGTTTGAGAGATAGGAGGAGTGTGAATTGATAGGGGAATGTATCACAGGGCTGAGATACAAAAGGAGTGTGAATGGATAGGGAAATGCATCACCGGGTGAGATACAGAATGGGTGTAAATGGATTGGCGGATGTGTCACAGGCTTGACATACAAAAGGGATGAGAATGGACAGGTGGATGTACCATAAGGCTGAGATATAAAAACAGTGAATAATTATAGCACTGAACAATGAAGAGCTTGGTGGAGATGGAAACTGATGGTCACACATTCTTAATCTATTTACGGACTGCGTGATTCTGTGCTAACTTCTTGAGCGTCAGAAATCTTTCTTTTTTGTGGTGGTTATTACAGTGATTCTAAATTGAGAGTTTGAAAGAGTTCCTGCTCTCCCGCAGAAGGCATAAAAGGAATTGGTACCTTGATGTCTGTGTCCGGAGTGACAAATCCCTTCAAACACTCAATTGGACCCATGAGGTATGGGCAGTGGTCAGAGAACACCTAGAGGAAGGAAAGAGGAGAAATGGGGGATTATTATTGCAGGCAATTATGTTCCCCAGTCAGTCGTCTCCACCTCTGCAAAAAGCCTGTCTCTTTTTTTTTCCAGGACCTGGCTCCATCTCCTCAACCTGGTTGAGGTGGGTGTGCTGTGGAGCTAGTACCCAAGTCCCCAGGGAATGTGGAGGATAGCCTTATAGCACTCTATTGCCTCCTGCTGTTCAGATTATGGAGTACATAGATATTAAAATGTTACTGATCTCTCAATTACATTAAATTTATATGTTTATATGCATAGGGGAAGGGAATGGGTGGAAGGGATTTTGGGTCCAGTATTCAAAGGGCATTTACATGGTTTACAGCCTAGCAAACTGTGTAAATTCCTTAAATGGGGATATTCAACAGCACATACATGGGTACTGCCATTGAATATCACCATCTATGTCCCCTAAGCGCCCCGATGCTATCCGGCTACCATCAGGGCGTGTCAGGGACATTCCGGGGAGAGTGGAGGTGAGGTTGTGAGATATTCGGACAGCAGAGATATTGCATGCAGCCTGACTAGTTCTCTGTGCCGAAAAGATAGGCGAGGAAAACCCTCGCCTATCTTTAAGCAGGCAGCATGCAATATCGCTGCTGCCCAGTTAGCTTTAGCGGTTTCCGGGTTGTGCAGCAATACACAGATATTCAAAGCCAGAGCCACATATGATCCCAGCACTGAATATCCAGGTTTACGGGTCAGTGGTCAGAGCTATGCGCCTACGCGGCACATAGCCTGCCCAGAAGAATATCGGGCCCTTGTATTTAGCTCATGTCTTTTTCAGTAGTAGCACAACATGAGTCACATCCAGATTCAGTAGGCGTTTTTCCTGATCCTGGAGGACTTACAATCTAAGTCTGTTCCTGAGGTAATGGAGCCTTAAGTGACTTGCCAAGGATCGCAAAGAACAGCAGTGGAATTTGAATCCTGACTTCCCTGGTTCTCATCCCACGGCTCTGGACCATGCTGTTCTCCATGTTTATGTTTATTCAGGCTTGATAGACCGCCCTTCATTTAGAACGCAGAAGGGCGGTGTACAACGTAAAAACAAGTTTAAAACCAAAGGTAGAAAGGAATGCCAATAGGGATAGGAAAGAGCAGAACATTCACATACACAGGGGAAGAAACAAGAGGAAGAGGAGAGGGAAGGGGAAGAGGGAATTCTTTTAAAAAAAGCATGGGGGGAGAGTGTAATCACGTAATAGGCAAGTCATATGCAATGCTAAAGAGGTGGGTTTCCAAAAGAGCCTTAAATCTGGGGAAAGATAGTTCAAGTTGGAGAGTACGGGGAAGGGCATTCCAGGAAGTGGGACCTACAAAATAATAAGCTGAGGAGTGGGTTGATTTGAGATGGGCTTGGGAAGCAAAGGGAAGATGAAGCCGGTTTGCATGGATATTGCAAAGTATTCGATGTGGGGGGGAGTGAAGAAGCAGAACATCAGAAAGATAGTGGGAGGAACCAATGTGAAGCACACAGTGAACCAAGGTGAGGAATTTATACTGAAGATACTGTTTAATGGGAAGCCGATGTACCGAATGAGAAGGGGAGTGACGTGCTAAAACCAGGAATCGTATATGATGATGCGAACCACAGTATTTTGGATTAGTTGAAGTCGATGAAGCTGATACTGAGGGAGACCTAGGAAGATATCAGAAAGTCAAGAGGTGATATCGCCAGTGCAAGTAGAAGGGTGGTCAGAGAAGAAGGGGAAAGAAAGGGACGAACGGAGTGAATTTGGCAGAGTGCAGAAAAGGAATGCTGAATCAAGGAGGTAAAGTGTGCATGGAAAGATAAAAAAAGAGTCCAAAGTGATACCCAGGAAATGAATAGAGCTGACAAGTGGAACTGGAGAACCAGAGAGGGATGGCACTAATGATGGGGGAGATTATCAAAAGAAAACCAAATGGCAGCAGATTTGGTTAGATTAAGATGGAGAAAGTTGTTGGATAACCAAGTGGGGATACTGGAGAGACAGGCATTGAAGGGAGTAAGATCAAGGGTGGCTGGCTTAGTGTGGTAAAGCAAGTTGATATCATCAGCATAATAGTGCGCTGAGATGCCATATTGCTGGATCAGTAGGATAAGTGGGATTAGAAAAATGTTCAATAGAAGAGGAGCTAACACAGGACACCACAGGAAAGAGAAAGAATGGAAGAGGAGGAAGTACCAAACTGAAACAGGGAAAGACTGAAGTGGGAGAAAAGAATGAAACCAGTGAAGTATTGTGCCACCAAGGCAATTGTTACGGAGATGAGAGAGAAGGGTGTTTGAAATTAAATATGGCCAAAACCAAACTTCTTACTTTTCCTCCTAAACCTTCCACCCCCTTCCTACCTTTTCTATCTCTGTACATAACACTCCTGCACTTCCTGTTTCCTCAGTCCATAACCTTGGGGTTATCTTTGACTCCTCCCTTTCCTTCTCACTTATCCAGCAGATAGCTAAAAACCTGTCGTTTCTTTCTCTAATTACTTCCCATTTCGACTATTGCAGCCTCCTTCTTGCTGGTCTCCCTCTGAGCCACCTCTCCCCCTTCAATCTATTCAGAACTTGGCTGCTCGACTAATCTTTCGCCAGCCTCGATATACTCATATAACCCCTCTTCTCAAATCACTTCATTGGCTCCTCTTCCATTTTCATATCCAATTCAAGCTTTTCCTTCTGACCCATAAGTGCATTCATTCTTTGCTCCTCACTACCTCATCTCTCTCCTCTCTCCCTACACCTCTCCTTGAGAATTCCGCTCTTCTATTAGCTTGCTTCACTCTTTGCCCTTTTCTTCCTCTGCCAACTCCAGCCTTCGATCATTTAACCTTGCTGCTCCTTATGCCTATAACAAACTCCCTGAGCCTGTACGTCAGGTTTCATCTCTCCCCCTTTTCAAATCCATGCTAAAGGCTCACCTCTTTGAGGCTGCTTTTGGATCATGATCTCTTGTCTTCCTTGTGTCTCCTTACCCTTCCTTTTGCATCCTGATTCCTTGTCTTCCTTGTGTCTCCTTACCCTTCCCTCTTTTACCATTTTCTTATCTTTTGTCTTGTCTGTCTTAATTAGATTGTAAGCTCGAACGAGCAGAGACGATCTTTATATATGTCTGTACAGCACTGTATACGCCTTGTAGTACTATATAAATGATTAATAGTAGTAGTAGTAGTAGTGATGAATGAGGTCAAAGACCAAAGAGAGGTCAAGACAGACTGCCAGGGAAAGGTTGCCGTGATCGTGGGATTCATGTAACTCACTCAGAAAGGAAAGAAGAATAGTATCTGTGCTATGCCCAGGACAAAAACCAGATTGACGGGGGTGAAGGGTGTGAGTGGAATTGAGATGGGTGGATAGTTGGGCAAAAAACAAATTTTCCAAAACCTTAGAGAGGAAGGGGAGAGTGGAAACCGGACAGTAGTGCACAGATATGGAGGGATTCAAGGATGGATTCTTTAGAATAGGGTGGAGAATTGCATGTTTCCAAGAGGTTGGGAAAATGCCTGAGGACAGACTATTAATGATGAGTGATAGCGCCAAGGGCAACAGAGCGAGGGAGGGGGTGGGAAGCCAAGATGGAGGAATGGAATCAACAGGGCTGGTGGTTTTGTGAGATGATGTGATGGTTTTAAGTAGCTCAGCAGCAGTAACTGGACAAAAGGTAGATCAGGTGTGTGAGAGAGAGGGACTGTGAGAATGGGATTCATTGGTGGGGTCAGATGAAACAAGTGATAAGGGAGAGGAGAGGGTACTAGGGGACAGGAGACAGAGGAGGAAGATCGAAGGGATAAGACTTTGTTCCGGAAGTAATCAGTGAGAAGATGAAGAGATGGACTGGCATCTGAGGGGACGGACAGGTGGCAGTGGTCGGTTTAGAGAAAATCAACAAAGCCAAGTAAAGTTGGCGAGTAGAATTTGCAGCAGAGGAAATAAGATCAGAGTACTAAGCTTTTTGGCCGTGTGGATCATGGAGAGATAGAAATAGTGGAGGTGATTAAACTGTTGGAGGGAATCTGAAGAGGGGCACTTCCTCCACAGGCACTCTGCCCTGCAGAGGTGGTGGCAATGGAGGCAAAGACCGTGGTGAACCCAGGGATGATTGAGTCTGAGTGTCAACCAGGAGGGATGAAAAATCTGATGGAAATATATTATTGGGGGGTAAAAGCTCAAGAGTGTCAGAGGAGATATTTCAACTGAAGGAGAGATATGTAGGTCCTGAAGAATGAATAAGGAAGGAGGGAGCTGGAGCAGGATGAAAATGGAGCTGAAAAATAATGCACTGATGGTCAGACCAGGGGACAGGGAAGGATGTGAATGAGGAGAGGGCTGAGCATAAAGACACAGAGGAGAGGACAAGGTCAAAGATATGGCCAGCGGTAAGAGTGGGAAAGGATACATCTTGAACAAGTGAAAGATCAGAAAAGAATTGGATAAGGGATCTGCATTGGGGTTTGTGAGGGGAGGCAAAGTGGGTATTAAAATCGCCTAGGATAAGAAGATGCAGGTAGAGTAAAGAGACGTTGGAGAGGGTAAGAAGAGAATCCCAGAGATGGGGATGAAGGGCCAGGGGAGGGCACAGAATATTAAGATGTGAAGGGATGGGGAGGCATCAAGTCAGATCAGAAGGGATTAATGATGTGTGGAACAGCTTCTTGTACTAATTTTACCCACCTTTTGGAGTCCTTCCTGTGCCATGGAACGGAAAGAGAGAATGACCCCAATGATGGTCATCCTCTTCAGCAGATTCTCTTGGGCTGGCAAGGTGAAGACAGATAGATGGAATTAGTTCCATGGACAACCCTCAATATGCAAGCACTACCTAGATTGCTCTCTGCCTTAGCATATGCACCAGGAAACCCCTGTTATAACACTATTACTGGGATTGCATATGATATCACCACACCAGAGCATTGTATATGTTGGGAAAGTGCAGAGCCAAGAAATATCATTAATTTAAGATTACGCTTTTGAGGTCTGCAAGCTCTAAGAATCTGCAGTACCCTTGTGAGATTCTGAAAGAGTCAAAATCCTGATTCCAGGTCTGAAGAAATTAAAGGGCAAAAGCAGAGAAATGTGTTCCAAGTATGCTGCCCAATAGATACAATAATCTTTTCGAGCCTGCCCTTCTAGGTATAGTAATATATGAGCAAATCTGGGATTTTCCTAAATGGCCTCACTAAATCAAAGTAACAGTAAGGAACTTAGGGGCCGATGCAGATAGAACAACGCACCCTTTGCGTGAAGATAACACAACTTATAAGCACAAGTTCCAATAGGCCAAATGCAGAAAAGAGACTGACGCGTGCGTAAACAGCAAAGGAAAAGCAATTGCACACAGTAATACCAAGTGTATTTAAATAATAGGCAAATGAGCTGGACATATTAAAATGACATACTAATACTGTCTGCGCCCAATGCAGAGAAACCCGCAGAGGACTGTATAACCAGCCAAAGCGCTAATACCTCTATGCCTGGGTCTGAGGTGGCTTAAACATCTTGTGTGTACCCCTGACAGTATTTTGATGGCATCAGGGACTTTCCCCAATGTCTGGACCATCTCAGGAGAAGTGTCAAACTTCCCCTCATATGATCCAGCCATCGGAGAAAGCCCCTGATGCCATCAAAATACTGTCAGGGGCCGGTGCACCTGGCAGAAACCAAATCCATAGTAGCCCAGTGGCCCAGATCCCTCCAGCCACCCAATTAAAACTAACCCTGGTGGCCCAGTGGTACCGATCCCCCCACCTACCCAACCAACTAAAACTAACCCTGGTGGTCCAGCAGCCCCGATCCCCCCGGCCTATAATGAAGCTGAGTGAGACAGTCTCCTCAGGCGGCAACTTTTGGGGGCGGCAAAAAGTACCCCCAAAAGGCCGCCTCACTCGGCCTTCAAAATAAAAAAACAGGGGGCTGGACAAACTGCTGGTGCTGCTGCCACTGCTTCTCAGCAGCGGCAGAATCAACCACTCCATACCCCATGCCCCCCCCCCCGCAGCCCTGGAAGAACCCTGCAGTTGCTGGCTGGTGCCCCAGCTCACCTTTGCAGAGCTGCGAGAAGGAATAGTGTTTCAGTTCTATCCCGTGGTTCTGTTAAAGTTGAGCCCACCGGTGTTGAGGGTAAACGAGGCATTTCCTGTCTCGCGTGATTGGACTTTGTACTATCTTTATATCTTACACAGTATGGGGAACTGCATCTCTTATTTATGTGATGTTGCACTGCATGCAGAGTCTGGCTTCTTGGGGTTTCAGTTTAATTTTTGTCTACATATTTTTATTTTTACTTTAGGTTGTAGTCACTTATTCTGTACTTGGTGAGGATCTGTGTTCTGAGTGTGTGGCTGAGGCAAGATGTTCTGTTAACATGGAGTTTGTACATAGGGACCTATACTGTATTGTAGTAATTTGACTTGTTCAGCTTTTCAAATAGGTGTATGGATGTTCTAGGGCCTGTTGCAGTATTTATAGTGCAGCTTTTTCTGGGTAGGTCCCTTGTATGAGTTTTGGAAGTTTATGCTGATATGGTATGGTATGGTATATTTGGCCTTACAGATCTTAGGTGACTTCTATAGGGTTTTATATAAGTTCCCAGTATGCTTGGTACTGGAGAATGTTTGTTTGTTAGTGAGATGACCAGAATCAGATTTTTTTTTAATATATTTAAAAATATATATTTTAGGTGTCATCCCACTTCAGAGATGACACCTAGTCCTCCCCCTCATAACAAATGTCTATACAAAAATTGTACCTATGTACAAATGTTTTAACTGTAAATAAGTTATGCTCCAGAGTATCTCCCGCATGTCACCTCCAACCCACGTTTAGAACATGAGTTCTCTGTACTTGTTTTGAGTTATATTGTAAACTGCTTTGACTTTTAAGATAACGTGGTATAAAAAAAACACTTATTAAATAAATAAATAAATAAATAAATAAATAAATAAATATTTAGTTCTGTGGGTAAATGTCCTACTTCTGCTCTGCACCCTTTGTCAAGGGAGAGCTTTCTGTGGATGCAGAATATATATTCAAAAAGAGAAAATGAGAACCATAATACAGTTTATAACAGAATAAAATGAGTAATTAATTTGGTCTTATAAACTTTGCTGTGGTTCTCACATTTTCTTTTAGTTCCTTTGTGTGCGAGCATCTTGCATTTCCTTTGTTTTTATGGAATATATATTTACATTGACACCATGCTGGTCTAGTGCGGAGTTTCAGGAGTTAAGTTGGGGTTGCCAAGCCCTTCTTGATGCTTATGTTGGAGTAGGAGGTGTTGTGTTGGGGTCACAAAGTCCCTCTTCTTTTTCAGAGGGTGGGAAGTGCTGTGTTGGGGAGCCAAGTCACTCTTGCTTTTGTGGAAGTGGGAGATGCTGCATGAGTGCTGTTGAGCTCCTCTTGTTTGGCATATTTAGCAGCATGTTTCTTAGGCTCTGCATGGTAACATACAAACATAAGAAATGCCATACTGGGTCAGACTAAGGTCCATCAAGCCCAGTATCCTGTTTCCAGCAGTGGCCAATCCATTTCACAAGTACCTGGCAGATTACCCAAAAGGCACACACAGGATCCACAATGCTTGTCCCAGGGCAAGCAGTGGATTTCCCAGGTCCTCTTTAATAATAGTTTATGGACCTTTCCTTCAGGAACTTGTCCAAATCTTTTTTAAACCCATCTACACTAACAACTTTTACTGCAGCCTCTGGTAACTAATTCCAGAGTTTGATTATGCAAGGCCATAGGCTAACTGCAGGGAGGCAGTTACATCCCCTTGCAATTACCACATTTCAGCATGGCAAAACTGCTACAGGTGCAAATAAGGCCACCCACTGAGGTGGCATTAGTTGCACTCACGCTACTTGCGCTGAGCTATTATGTTAGTTTCTACTGACAATGCAGATGCCTGTGTGTGAGAGTTCTTTCTCTCAGCTCGCTCTGCAGTAAAGTATAATTTTGGGAAAGTAGTATTTACAGTGATGCTTTTTTGGATGGGCTCCTTATGTGAGTTTTGGAAGTTGGTGCTGATATGGTATGGTATGGTAGATTTGCTCTATAGATACTCAGTGACTTTGTTGTAGGGTTTTATATTAGTTCACAATATGCCTGGTACTGGAGAATGTTTGTTGTTGTTAATGAGATGATCAGAATCAGATTTTTTTTAAAGATATTGAGTTCTGAGAGTGAATAACCTGGTTCTGCTCTGCACCCACTGTTGAAGGGAGTTCTGTGGATGCAAAATATATGTTCAAAAAGAAAAAGCAACCACCATAACACATTTTATAACAACAAAATAAAAATGAGTTAAAATTTAGTTTAATAAACTGTGCTGTGGTTTTTACTCTATTTTAGTTCCTTGGTGTGCAAACATCTTGCATTTCCTCCATATAATCTAATTGGCTTTTTGGTTTGGTTCAGTTGCTGATTGCAGTTTTGAGAAAGTCTCCCCCTACCCCCATGGCAGCAGATTGCCTTGAGCTTCCCCTGCCACCCACCCAACTAAAACTAACCGTGGTGGTCCAGCGGCCCCGATCTCCCCACCCACCCAACCAACTAAAACTAACCCTGGTGGCCCAGCAGTTCCTCCCCTTCCCCCCTTTATAAAGGTACCGGAGCGGTGCCAACCCGCTCCCGATCCTGCATTGCCATCTTGAAAAATGGCAGCACCTGGCCCCATGTGGGCATCCATTTTTTAAGAAGGTGGCGCAGGACTGGGAGTGTGTGGGCAATGCTCCCACTCCTTTGTAAAGGTACCAGGAGGGGGAGGGGGTTCAGGGCTGCTGGGCCACCGGGGTTATTTTTAGTTGGGTGGGTCGATGGGGAAGGGATCAGGGCCACTGGGCCACCAGGATTAGTTTTAGTTGGGTGGGTGGGAGGATCGGCGCTGCTGGACCACCAGAGATTTCGTTTCTGTTGGGGACACTGGCCACCTGACAGTATTTTGATGGTATTGGGGCTTTTCCCGATGCCTGGATCATCTGAGGGGAAGTCCCTGATGTCATCAAAATACTGTTATTTTGATATATTTTTATACTTGCTTCTATTTTATTGCTTATTTTAAGCTACCTTAAGCCTTTTGGAAAAGCAGTCTAGTCTACAAACTGTAATAATAATCATAATAATAATAATAACATCTCATAGGCTTTTCTTTAAGTGACATGACTGCATCACAAGGACTTCCATAAGGGTAATACAGTGCATTTCAAAAGTATTCATTCCCTCTGTGTTTGTCCTGTTCTGTCACACTACAACCTGGAATTAAAATGGAGTTTTGGGTGTTAGCACCATGTGATATACACAACATGCCTACAACTTTCAAGGTGCAAAATATCCTTTATTTTGACAGAAACAATAATTAAGACAAAAAAACCTTGAAAGTAGGAGTGTGCATATGTATTCACCTCCCAAAGTCAATATGCTGTAGAGCCACCTTTTGCTGCAATTATAGCTGCAAGTCTCTTGGGGTATGTCTCTATTAGTTTAGCACATCTAGCCACTGGGATTTTCACCCATTCCTTAAGGCAAATCTGCTCTAACTCCTTCAAGTTAGATGGGTTGCATTGGTGTATAGCAATCTTCAAGTAATGCCACAGATTCTCGATTGGATTGAGGTCTGGCCTTTGACTAGGCCATTCCAAGATATTTAAATGTTTCCCTATAAACCAGCTTTAGCAGTATGTTTAGGGTCATTGTCCTGCTGGAAGGTGAATCTTCATCCCAGTCTCAAATCTGGCAGACAAACAGGTTTTCCTCAAGAATTGCCCTGTATTTAGTGCCATTGTTCCTTCAATTCTGACCAGTTTTCCTGTCCCTGCCAATGAAAAATATCCCCACAGCATGATGCTGCCACCATCATGTTTCACTGTGGGAATGGTGTTCTCGGGGTGATGGGAAGTATTGGGTTTGCGTCACATATGGCGTTTCCCATGATGGCCAAAAAGTTCAATTTTCATCTCATCTGACCAGAGAACCTTCTTCCATGTGTTTGGGAGGTCCGCCACATGCTAATGTGTTTTCTTATTTCTTTCTTTAAGCAATGGCTTTTTTCTGGCCACTCTTCCATAAAGCCCCTCTCTGTGTCATGTACGGCTTAAAGTGGTCCCATGGACAGATACTCCCATCTCTGCTGTGGATCGTTGCAGCTCCTTCAGTGTTATCCTTAGTGTCTTTGTGGCATATCTGATTAATGCCCTCCTTGCCCGGTCTGTGAGTTTTGGTGGGCGGCTTTCTCTTGTCAGGTTTGTAGTGGTGCCATATTATTTCTATTTAGCTATAATGGATTTAATGGTGCTCTGTGGGATATTCAGAATTTGGGATATTCTTTTATAATGCAACCCTGATCTATACTTCTCCACAACTTTGTCTTTAACCTGTTTGGCGTGCTCCTTGGTCTTCATGTTGCTTGCTTAGTGGTGTTGCAGAGTCAGGGGCCTTTCAGAACAGGTATATTTGTATAGGAATCATGTGACACTGATGTACACAGGTGGACCCTAATCAACTAATTATGTGACTTCTGAGGTTAATAGGTTAATAAAATCGGATTTTATTTAGGGGTTTCATAGCAAAAGTGATGAATACATATGTACTCACAAGTTTTCAGTTTTTACTTTTTTTTTAAAATATATATAAGGTATTTTATTGTCATTCCACTTCACCAATTTGGACTATATTGTTAGGTCCATTACCTAACATCCAAATGAACCTCCATTTTCATTCCAGGTTGTATATAATACAACAAAATAGGACAAAAACCAAGGGGATGAATACTTTCGCAAGGCACTGTACATGTGCAGTTAACATTTCTCTAAAAGTCACAGTTCTTTTTTTTTAAATTATTTATTTATTGAATTATTAACAAATCCAGCAAGAAAATACACCATTTCCTTACAATGAAAACAGAGTATATATGAATAACATTCAAAAAACTAATTTCAAAGAAACCTAAATAAATGTACTCCATTGTAATCCACATTTTGGAGGGGGGAGAAAAAGAAACATCAAACCAAAGCAGAGACTTTGGATAAAAACATTAATAGATATTCTAAAGAGACCTAAGTTATCAGTTGACTACGGAGGACCCAGGATATACGATAACCAAATCCGAGGATATAATTAGATTACAAAGTTACTCTGGTGCAGGGATAACAGATGGAACATTAGCAGGAAGTCTGGCATTAATGAAAGTATTCAGATCACTTGGATCAGAAAAAATGTATTTAACATCCTTAATAATAACCAGACACCTGCATGGAAATCTAAGGAAAAAAGATCCCCCAATTTTTAACACCCCTGCCTTATAAAGCAAAAATTGATTTCTCCCCCTCTGTGTCTCCTTAACTAAATCAGGAAACATAGATATTTTAAAGCCCAAAAAGGTTTGCAATCTTTTCTTAAAAAACATCTTAAGAAGCCAATCTTTATCTGTGACAAGAGCACATTGAACCAATAATATTGAAGAAATAGGTACAGAAAGTTCACCCCCAGTGTCCTCGAGCAAGCCAGTAACATCAAGGACATTAAAATTCACAGTGGATACTGCCACAGAGGTCTCAGAGCTCTTTTTTCCATGAGGCAGATAGTATACCTTACTTAAAGGTGGAATCAGTTCAGCAGGAACTTTCAAAATCTCCAACATATATCGTTTAAACATGTCGACATGGCTATGTCTACTTGTGCACAAATGAAGATACAGAACAATACTATCGGGTCTCAGTTGGAAAACGTTACTGACATGCATGCTGCATTAACTAAGGAAAACGGGATTCTTAAATACAAATTGGAGGTGTTAGAAAACGCCTCCAGGGCAGTGAATCTCCGAGTTCTGAATTTTTCACGTAAAAGTCACAGTTCTAGTGACAGGTTTGTCTAAAAACGATGGCCCTTACAGGCAATGTTCCCTCTAATTTTCTGTAGGCTGTGTGCGCATAAAATATCAGCTGTGTGCAGATTTTGAAGGAAGGTTAAATTTTTGTGTGCCACATAACGACACTCGGAGTTATATACTTTAAAATTTGACTATACGTCAGAATACAGTATGTACACCACATTGATTTTTATCAAATTAAATGAAAATAGACGATTACTAAATGAAGCGGGAAATTTCTAGTAATTACAATCATAACTTTTAAATTTTAAGACATCTGTGTTTTCTATCAGAATCAGAGCTGTAATTTTTGTGCGCTCTGTTGTAAAGTATGTGCGCTCGCTCGGCGAGGTGTGTGCGCACGCACACGCGCACAGCTTAGAGGGAACAGTGCTTACAGGTATCCCTTAATCTCATTCAGAAGAAACACTTTAGCACACAGGAAAAAAATGATTTTTTAGAAAAACTGTTAACAATCCAAACATCCTGGGTGGTACCCTCTCAGCACATTACTTACAAGTCAGCCTAGGCAGCAGAGACGCCATCTGCTCAGGTTTTTCATAGTTGGACCGTATCTGGACCAGGGCATCCATATTCTCCACCACTATTTTCTAGAGGACAACCCAGAAAACATGGTGATCAGTTTTCTTCATTATCTAATCATTTCTTATTTACGCAGCAGGTCTGCATTCTGGCTGCATACTAGTACTTCATAGGTCTTTAAAACTGCAAACAGCAATAAAAATTCAGCTCCTAGACAGAAGCTTTAGAACAGGAGCCTTCCGATTCCCGGAGGATAGAGTGGAACCAACAGAGACAGCATTAGAACAGAAAAAGGAGTAAGTGAGGCACAGCTAAGGCTAATAGTGCTATATTCCTCGCAACACTTGACTTTTTTTATGTTTACAACATTCACTGGAAACCACTAAGAATCTGGATTGAGATCAGAACTGATATCCTGAATTCTAGATAAGACACGATGCTGTCTAGAAGCACTCAACGTTTTGGCTCCTTCTCTTTAAGACACATCTTTGGCCACACTAGTCAGCTCTGCACACTTCCATTGTGCTACCTGAGTTGCTTCACTGCACTTTGTAGAAATGCATAATGCCCGAGTTCCCCATATGTCATCACTCTGCGATATGCTATCATAATTTCTAGCCTTCCAGTTGTTGCTGTTCAATATTACTACTACTACTATTACTGATCATTTGTATAGTGCTACAAGGCATACGCAGTGCTTTACAGGTACATGTAAAAGACGGTCCTTGCTTATCAGAGTTACAATCTAGTTAAAACAGACAACACAATAGCTGAGGACAAGAATACATCTAGAGGTAAGGTAATACGTAGGAGACTAAGTGGATCAGGATCCAAAAGCAGCCTCGAAGAGATGAGTTTTCAGCCTGGATTTGAAAAGGACCAGAGAGGAAGCCTAACATACAGACACAGATAGTTTGTTCCAGGCATAAGGAGCAGCAGAGTGAAAGGATCAAAGTCTGGAGTTGGCTGTGGAAGAGAAGAGCAAGATAGAATGGATCTGCCAGAAAAGTGGAGTTTCCTAGGAGGGGTGTAGGGAGAGATAAGAGAGGAAAGGTAGTGAGGAGCTGCAGAGTGAATGCACTTATAGGTCAGTAGGAGAAGTTTGAACTGGATACGGAAACAGATAGGAAGCTAATTAAGTGACTTGAGAGGAGGGGTTATATGAGCATATCAAGGCTGATGGAAGATTAGCCGCACAGCCAAGTTTTGAACAGATTGAAGGGGAGAGAGATGATTCAGAGGGAAACCAGAAAGGAGAAGGTTGCAATAGTCTAGACGGGAAGTGACTAAAGAGTGGATAAGTGTCTTAATAGTGTGTTCAGAAAGGAAGAGGCAAATTTTGCTGGTTATAGAGAAAGAAACGACAGATTTTAGCTATCAGTTGGATATGTGTGGGGAAGGAGAGGAAGGAGTCAAAGATGACTCCAAGGTTGCGAGCCAAGGAAACAGGGAAGAGTAAAGTGTTATCCACAGAGACTAAGAAAGGAGGAAGGGGGAGGCGGGTTTAGGTGAAAAATAAGAAGCTTGGTTTTGGCCATGTTCAATTTCAAATGGTGGTTAGACATCCAGACAACAATATCGGATAGGAAAGCAGAGATCCAGGCCTAGATTGCTGGAGAGATTTCAGGTATAGAGACGTAGATCTGCGAGTCATCAGCATAAAAATGGTACTGAAAACCATGAGAGGAAATGAGTGCACCAAGGGACTGGATATAGAGTGAGAAAAGCAGTGGGCCCAAGGCAGACCCTTGAGGTGCACCAAATGAGAGTGGGATAGCATTAGAGGAGCATCCAACAGAACAAACACTGAAAGTGTGATGGGAGAGATAAAAAGAGAATCAGGATAGCACAGAGCCTTTAAAATCAAGCAAGAACAAGGAGAAAGTGGTGGTCAACAGTGTCAAAACCAGCAGAAAGTTCAAGAAGGATGAGAAATGTGTAAAGGCTCTTGGATTTTGCCAGGAACAGGTCACCGGAGACTTTGGCAAGAGCTGTTTCAGTAGAATGTAAAGGATGAAAACTGGATTGCAGTGGATCCAGAATGGCTTGAGAGGAGAGAAAGTCAAGGCAATGGTGGTGAACTGCACATTCAAATAATTTAGAAATGAAGGGGAGGAGGGAGATAAGTTGATAATTAGAGGGACAAGTAGGGTCTAGTGAAGGTTTCTTGAGGAGAGGTGTGACCACAGCATGCTTGAATGCTGCAGGAACAGTTACAGTGGAGAGCAGTTGAGAATATGAGAGATGGAAGGGTTGACAGTGGAGGAGATGGAGCTTAGGAAATTAGTGGGAATAGGATCAGAGGAGCAGGTAGTGGGTTTGGAAGAGAAACAAGAAGTGTGGTTTCCTCCTCCGAGATCTGAGAAAAGGAAGAAAGGGAGGCAGATGTTGAGGGGAAGAGTTTGGAGTAAACATAGGAAAGAGGTGATGGAACTGATCTTGTGGGGAATTGGAGTGTAATCTTGTGGACTTTGTCATGGAAATAGTCAGCTAAGGTTTGGGCAGAAAAGGAAGGAGGAGTTGGAAGTAGAGGCACCTTGAGGAGCGAGTTGAGAGTTGTAAGGAGATGGTGAGGGTCAGAGACAAGACAGTAAGTCAGGTGGACATAGTAGTTTTGCTTGGCGAGTGCTAGGGCTGACTAGAAGGAGGCAAGCATGAATTTGAAGTGTAGAAAGTAAGCAAGGGGTGCGGGATTTGAGCTAAATGCACTCAGCTGAGTGGGCATAGGAATGTAGATAGCAGGTAGTCAAAGACAGCCAGGGCTGAGGTACAGTACTCCTCACAAGATGTGGCATGAGTAGAGCAAGAGCATCCAGAACAGAGGAAAGTGCAGTGTTAGGAGGCTACTGCCTCATCAACAGACTCAGATGACATAGTGGAAGACAGAGGTGAGGAAACAGTAATAGAGAGAGCAAATGGGCCAATAGCATGAAGATTTCTAAAGAGATGGACAAGATTGAGGTGGGGGGTGATGAAGAGTGAAGCTTAGCAAGTGATTTGTCAGATAAGGGAAGAACTGAAGTACAGAAGTTTTTAGGATAAGCAATTAGAGAAGAAGACAAGGTCAAGGTAGTGACCATGCTGGTGAGTGAGGGCAGTAGAGCAAACCTGCAGGTTGAATGAGGAGGTAAGGGAAAGGAACTTTAAAGCGCAAGGGTCAGAGGAATTATCAACATGAATGTTAAAATCACCAAGAATAATGGAGGGGGAAGATGAATTCAGAAAGAAGGAAAGCCACTAGTCAAAGTCAGTGAGAAAGGTAGAGGTGGACTAGTCAGGGGGTCGA
The DNA here is from genome assembly GCA_033557465.1 of Ichthyophis bannanicus. NCBI lineage: Eukaryota > Metazoa > Chordata > Amphibia > Gymnophiona > Ichthyophiidae > Ichthyophis > Ichthyophis bannanicus. The sequence goes on from CM066033.1 coordinate 739,354,713, forward strand.
TAAATAAAAGCTATCCAGAGAGGTAATGGAGTAAAAAAGCGGATAGAGTGGACTTCAAAGGAGCGGAAGGTGACAGCAGACAGTGAGCTCATAAATGATGTCAAGAGCTGTGAAGCATAAAATTTGAACCAAAAATTCGTTCCCATTGTGCAGGTTTTACAGTGCTACAAACAATTATGTGTTAATTATAATTTCACATGACAAAGACACCTGAATAAATTACTTCATGCAGTTTCAAATATGCATAATTCCTGTACATGAAGATAGATGTATATTTGCTCAGCCTGGCTGTTGCAGAGCAGTGCCGCTTTTTACCAAAGCAGGATTCACCACTCACATAATTACTTTCTCTATGTGGCATGTTTACTAAACTGCGCTAGCAACTGGCATTTTAAGTTTATTTTATTTATTTCTTTTAAAATATTTGTATGCCACATCATTCAAAGCGCTGAAGAATCATAGAAATATAACACACAAATACATTAATTACAACAAAGCAAAAAAAGTGCATGCTTAATGCCAACAGTTAGCATAGGATGTGTGGCCAACCAGCGCTAACTGTTAGGGGCATTTTCAGCAAGTCTCCATGCAATAGCATGGTGGGAAGCACTTCACCGTGCTAAACCTCAACCCGCAATTAACATGGGTCCATTTACCACCACCCATTGAGGTGGTGATAACTGCATTCGCACTAACTGCAACATTGATGATTAGCACAAGATGACAACACCTGTGCAAATCACAATGTATAGATAATGCCCACACTAGAACCTAAGATTTGTCATACCGGTTCAGATCAAAGGTCCATCAAGCCCAGTATCCTGTTTCCAGCCATGACCAATGCAGATCACAAGTCCCTGACAGGATCCCAAAAGGAAGGCTGATTCCATGCTGCTTATCCTAGGGATAAGTAGTGGATTTCCCCCAGTCCACTTTAATAATGGTTTAAGGACTTTCTCCAAGAACTTGTCCAAACCTTTTTTTAAGCCTAGCTACCTTAACAGCTTTTACTACATGTTCTGGCAAGGAATTCCACAGCATAATTATGCACTGAGTGAAAAAATATTTTCTCTGATTAGTCTTAACTGTATTGCTTTGTAGCTTCATTGCATGTCTCTTAGTATTTGTATTTTTTCACTCAACATGTAATCAGACTCTGGAATTCATTACCAGAAGACGTAGTAAAAGCTATTAGTGTAGCTGGATTTAAAAGAGGTTTGGACAAGTTCCTGAAGGAAAAGTCCATAAACCATTATTAAAGAGGACCAGGGAAATCCACTGTTTACCCACGGGACAAGCAGTACGGAATCCATATACCTTCTGGGAACTTGACAGGTGCTTGTGACCTAGATAAGTCACTGTTGGAAACAGGATACTGGGCTTGATGGACCCTTGGTCTGACCCAGTATGGCATATCTTATGTTCTTATTTTTTGAAGGAATAAACCATTGATTCACTCTGTTCCACTCTATTTGTTATTTGATAAATCTCTATCATATTTCCCCTCAGCCAATTTTTTTCCAAGCTGAACAGCACTAACATTTTAAGCCTTTCCTTTCAAGTTCATATGAAGCAAAAAACTGGAGAAGGAGTCAGGGGTAAAAAAGTCACTCAGGGAGGACAATGCCATAGCTTAGAGACTAATGAATTTTTTTGCTTTGGTCTTTATTGAGGAAGATGTGAGGAAGCTACCCATGGCAGAAAGGGTATTTAATGGTGATGAGTCATAAGAGCTGAATCAAATCTCAGTGAATCCAGAAGATGTAGTAGAACAAATTGAAAAACTAAAAAGAAGCAAATCACCTGGATTGGATGGTATACATCCAAGCATGCTGAGAGAACTCAAAGATGAAATCACAGAACTATTACAAGTGATTTTTAACCTATCATTAAAATCAGCTACTATGGTATCAGTGGACTGTAGGGTGGCCAGCATAACGCTTATTTTTAAAAAGGGCTCCAGGAAAATTACTGATTAGTGAGCCTAAAGTCAGTACCATGAAAAATGGTGGAAACCATAATCAAGAACAAAATTACTGGACACTTGGACAGACATGGTTTAATGGGACAAAGTCAACATGGATTATTCATGGGAAACCTTGCCTCACCAATCTACTCCATTTCTTTGAAGACATGGATAAACATTTGGATAAAGGAGAGCCAGTTGATATAGTATGTATATTTAGACTTTCAGAAAGTGTTTGACAAAGTCCCACATCAGAGACTCCTGAGGATATTAAAAAAATCATGGCATTGAACACAATGTCCTATTGTGGACTGGAAACTGGTTGAGAGACAGAAAACAGAGAGTAGGGATAAATGGTTAATTTTCTCAAAAGAGGAAGGTGAATAGTGGAGTACCCCAGGAATCTGGATTGGAATTGCCTTCCATGTAAATATGTACAATGCTGCACATGGCTTGTAGCACTATACAAATGATACACAGTAGTAATAGTAGTAGACTAAAATGATAAAGGGGATGAAACAATTCTCCTATGAGGAAATGCTAAAGAGGTTAGGGCTCTTCAGCTTGGAGGAGAGATGCCTAAGGGCAGGGCCATACCAAGGGCTGTGCAAGCAGTGCAGCTGCACAGGGCGGAAGACAGAAGGAGCGCTGATATCATCACTGGGCTTCCAGGAAGCTTGAAAGGAGTAAGTTACTGAATGCGGCTGGGTGGAGGAGGGCACTAGAATCATTAGTCGTACAGAGCGCATTTCCAGCTTGGTATGGTCCTGCCTTCGAGGAGATATGATAGAGGTCTATAAAATCCTAAATGGAGTGGAACGGGTAGATACAAATCAATTGTTTACTCGTTCAGAAAATACAAGGACTATGAAGCTACAAAGTGGTCTATTTAAAAAAGGAAAATATTTTTTCTCTCAATGTATAATTAGTCTTTGGAACTTGTTGCTGGCCGATGTGATAAAAGCAGGTGGTATAGCTGTGTTAAAAAAAAATTGAACAAATTCCTGGAGGAAAAGTCCATAAACAGTTATTAATGTAGTCCAAGAGAAAACCACTGCTTATGCCTGGGAATAAGTAGCATGGAAGTAGCTTCTTTTGGGATTTGTCAGGTACTTGTGACCTGGATTGGCCACTGTTGGAAAGAGGACACTGGACTTGATGAACCTTTGGTCTGACCCAGTATAGCAGTTCTTATGTTCCATACCCTTTATCATTTTGGTTGCCCTTCTCTGTACCTCTTCTAATTCCGTTATATATTTTTTTTAGATGCGGTAACCTGAACTGTACATAATACGCAAGGTGAAGTTGCACCATGGAGCAATCTAGAGGCATTTACAGGGGTGGGCAATTCCGGTCCTGGAGGGCCGCAGACCAGTCAGGTTTTCATGATGTCCTAATGAATATTCATGAGATCTATTTGCATCCATTGCCTTCCATTGTATGGAAATGGGTCCATGAATATTCATTAGGGACATCATGAAAACCTGACTGGTCTGCGGCCCTCCAGGACCGGAATTGCCCACCCCTGCATTATGATATCCTTTGTTTTATTTTCTAGTCCCTCCTTAATATTTTTCATCACTTCACAGTGGAATCGATTGGCATAGTTCTTTCTTAACTATGCAGATTTATTTTCAAGTAATATTCAATTTGCTTTCTCCAGTTGCTGTGTTTCAGTGTATCAAATGTTTCTATGTTGCAGAAGCTGGAGCTGCTTCTCCCACAGAAATCCACTTAGCCATTTTTTGGGGACCTTTAAAAAGATGTTTATGTTTTTTAAGTTTGATATATCGCCTTTCACAACAGTAACAGAGTAGTTTATATCTTAAAAGCAATCTAAAGGGGTGAAAGGAACTCCATTGTTATAGATAGGATAGAAGCACATACACTCGAAAGGGGGCCAAAGGGTTTCAGAGGGGTTCGGGAGAAGGGTGTATCAGACAGCATGTCAGGGGGAGGGAGGAATGTTAAAGGGCTTTTGAAACAGGTAGATTTTAAGTTGAGATTTATATTTGGTGAATGACAGTTCCATACAGAGATTCGAGGGGAGGTTGTTCCGTAGGCTAGGACCGAGAAAATAAAATGTGGAATGCTGGGTAAACTCGAGATGGGCTTGGAAGGCTGTGGGGACATAGAGATGGTTGACGTGGATAGAACGGAAGATACGGTTCGGTGTGTGGAGGATGATGAGGGATGAGAGGTACTGGGGCATACCTGAGTGGAGGATTTTGTGGATCAGTGTGAGAAGCTTGTATTGGACATGATATTGAACTGGAAGCTAGTGGAAGTGGATTAGTAGGGGGTGACATGATCAAAATGGGAAGCATGAGCTAGGAGCTTAGCAGCAGTGTTCTGGATGAGCTGTAAACGTTTCAGTTCAAACATAGGGAGAACAACGAAGACAATGTTGCAATAATCCAGGTGTGATATAACAAGTGATATAAGGAGAGTTGTTAATGCAGAGATGAGGAGGAATGAGCGGACTGCACTAATTTGTCGGAGAGAAAGAAAGGACTGCTTGACAATGGAGCTAATGTGTTGGTGAAAAGTCAGGGTGGAATCAAGAATAACACTGAGATATCTAAAGGAGGGAGTTAATGGAATATGGGCCCCACTGAGAAGGGGCGAAAGAGTAGAGGTGGCTTTGGGACCAGTCAGCCATGTTAATGTTATTTTCTTGGGGTTGAGCTTGAGGTGATTCTTAAGCAACCAGGAGACTATATGTGCCAAAGAGTTGTTCAGAGTGGTGAGATCAGGAGACAAAGAATCAGTGTGAAGAATCAGTGGAATATCATCGGTGTAATAGTAAGCTGATATACCATATTGCTGTGCCAAGAGAGCAAGTGGTGTGAGGAAGATGATGAAAATAAGTGGGGCCAACACTGAGCCCTGGTACCGGTACCCCAAACGTGAGAGAATATGGTGATGAAAGAAGAGAGCCTGACATGACCAGCAAGGAGCGATCAGAAAGGAAGGAGTGAAACCATTGGAGATCTGTGCCACGTATGCCAACGTTGTACAGGCAAGAAAGCAAGGTCTCATGATTTACCAGGTTGAAGGAGGGAAAATAGGTCAAGAGATACAGCAATAGCAATGTTACCTTTGTCAAATGATTGTTGGGCTTCACTGAGCAAGGTTAAGAGAATAGTGTCCGTGCTGTGACCTGGGCGGAAGCCTGATTGTCGGGGGTGCAAAGAATAAGTATCCTAGAATGGGTATCGAGTTGTTAGAAAACGAAGGTTAGAGACTGGTCTGTAGTGAACTGGGAGGGATTTCTCAAGGGACGGGTTTTTTAGAATAGGGCAGACTAGTGCCTGCTTTCAAGAGGATGGGAAGATACCGGAGGTCAGGCTAGTATTAACGAGTGAGAGGGCATAAGGGAGAAGGGCCAGGAAGTCGACAGGTTGCCAGTGGAGGGAAAAGGGCCTAGTGGACATGTAGTCATGAGAGGTGGAGATGATATAAATATATCAGGTGGAGTCAGTCCAGATAGCAGCTTACTAAAATAGTTGACAGTATTTATTATAAACATAAGAGGACAGACATAAAAAATCTGAATATCCTGGAGGAATGGCAAGAAAGGGGAGATAAGGACATTTAAATATCACCAGAGTATAAATACATGGGAGCCAAGCCTTTTTATTCTTTCCAGCCCCATAGATGTTGGAAACAAATTATACATAAGGGGTCAATAATATCAGTCTGGCTGTCTGGGAGCAAAATAGCTCTCTGAAAATGGACCAAATCAATCTATGAATTCCAGAGAAGTAAAGACCCCAAAAATTAGCTCAATGCATTTCTGTGAGCGAGTGATTTCCAGCTTCTGTGGCACAGAAACACTGAAACATAGTGGGTAAGGAATTGTTTCTTTCAAACTGCCTCTCTGGTCATCTCTTCTCTCCTGATCACAGACACACATGAAACCAAAACAGATACACACACACAAACAAAACACATACACATACACAAAACACAGACATACACATACAAATACACAAAGACACATACAAGGACACACACAGAGAGAAGGCGGAAGGGACACTTCCAAATCCATAAGAGAATCCATATAGGAGTAAAAGAGATTGACTACACCTACTATTGTAGGCCTCCAAGCCTATCTGATAGCATTATCGGATCCAAATACATAAAAAGTGCTGAAATATGAAAGTAAACGTCCAGAATCTGTCTCCATCATCAAACTTGGACAAGCATTCCGACGATTAGAAAGAATGAGTGAGAATCCACAGACATGCATGGGAAAGGAAGTAACAGAATTTGCAAAACAAGAAAGAAAACTCTTCAAAGAGATCAGCAGGCTAGGAAAAACAAGTGGCAAATGCACAAATACAGTGGAAAATACAGTGTTACTCCAAGAACCTTTTGTCAATCAAGAACGTACACACGAATGGTTGAGTAGACTGAAACAAAAGAATGAAAGATTGATAGTTGCAGGCCAGGACAGCGGATTACGGACGAGATGGTTTACGGTGAGTATTACAAAAACTGGCACAACAGATATATGCTGATTCTGTAAGAAAGAGCTGGAAACAGTGACTCACCTAATAGCAGGCTGTGACGTTCTGATGGTGGAAAATTTTGATACAGAAAGGCACAACAAAGTAGCACGCCTCCTCCACTGGAAACTCTGTTTACACTAAAACATCACTATCTCTGAAAAGCACTGGGATCATGACCCTAAGAGAATAACAGAGAATGAACAGGTTATGATCACCTGGGACATTCCCATTCTGATGGATAAGAAACTGAATGCCAGAAAACCTAACATAATGATAAAGGAGAAGAACACCAGAATGGCATTGATAATAGAAGTGTCAGTACCGAGTGATTATTCTGTGAATCGCGTGGAGAGGGAGAAGTTCTTGAAGTATCAAGAAATGCATTCAGAAACCAAGAAAATGTGGCAGAAAGATACAGAAATATTTCCCATTGTACTGGGAGCCACAGGCCTGATAAAGAAGAATTTCCAAGCACATCTTGACAAACTACCCATACATGTTACATCTTATGAACTCCAGCAGGAGGCTCTCTTTGGCTCGATGCAAGTGTTACGCCGAGCATTAGCAGTAAATTTGAGAGATTATATTCCACATATCCTGGCTTAGAAGTGAGGTTCACGACTGCCATGGCATGCGCAAAACTAACCCATTTGGAGAAACTACCCCGAGTAAAACTATATAAATGTACTGAGTGTGATAAAAGCTTCAAATGAAGGGCCACCTCTAAATTCACCAGAGAATCCACACAGAAGATCCTGAAGTACCAAGAAATGCTCCAGCCAATATGCAGCATCATAAAAGAACACGGGATAAAATACACAATCTATGCGGACGACATAATGATATACACACCACTCACCCTCAACATCCCAGACTACACCAAGATAACAGAATGTCTCATGCACACGAACAGCTGGTTTCAACACAACAACTTGAACATGAACTACAGCAAGGCTCTAATCATCACATGAAACTCTGACTTCATCCCTCCTCACAACATCAAGATAGACAACACAACCATACCCATACAACCAGAAGTGAAATACCTCGGAGTGACCCTGGATAAAGAACTGAACCTTCAGTCACACATCAGCAGAACCACCAAAAATGCATACCACAGGATGAGACTAGTCCGACGCCTCAAACCCCTCCTCTCTCAGGAACACTTCCGCACAGTCTGTCAGGCACTAATAACCCCAATCCTAGACTTCTGCAACCCAATCTATCTTGGCCTAACAAAACAGACACTCAGGCCACTGAAACTGGCCCAAAACACTGCAGCTCGCATAATAACTGGCACCACAAGACAAGAACACATCACACCTACCCTAAAAGATCTCCACTGGCTACCAATCAGCTCCCGCATCAGATACAAGACAATCATAAACATATTCAAAATCAAGCAACAGTCGTCAGCTTTCAGCCTACACCCACTCATACAACCCGACAGCAGCACAAGACCGAGGAGGAGAGGCACATCCAACCGTGTCAACACACCTAAAGACATCAACAAGGTATGCAAGGACACCGAAAAACGAGCCTTATCAAAGGCCGCACCAACAATCTGGAATGCCCTCCCTGATGAACTACGGTCAACAACAGACATTAAGGACTTTAGGAAACTGTTAAAGATGACCCTCTTCATAGAGCACTACGGAGACGTCACTTAAACGGTGCAACAGACAATACCGCAGCTCAACACTCCATCCTAGCGACATGATTTAGTATTAAAGTAAAGTCCTGATGTACATAGTATTAGTATTAAAGTAAAGTCCTGATGTACATAGTATGGTAAATAGCGCACGTTGTAAATAGCTCACCAAGAATCAATGTCCATCTACACACACACGCACTCACTGCTCAATGCATGCGCACACTAGACACTGTATCTTGTTGATTGTTTGCTGTGTAGACCGTTTTGATTGTAGGAAAAGGCAGTATACAAATCCGTTTAAATAAATAAATAAAACTAACTCAATTGGAGAAACTACCCTAAGTAAAACCGCATATATGTATTAAGTGTGGTAAAAGCTTCGGTCTGGAGATTAACCTCAAAATGCACCAGGGAATCCACATGGGAGCCCTTACTGAAGGCTGTGACATCAAGGACCTTGAACAGGAAGATGTATATAAGTATCTTGGAATAGAAGGAATAAACACAGGAGCAGAAACTATTGAGAGAGAAGATCAGTAAAGAATATTGCAGGAGATTAAAATTGTTATTGAAAAGTGCTTTAACATCACAGAATAAGATACAAGCCATCAATCAGATGGCAATTCTTGTACTCTCATACAGCTTTGGGATTGTGGACTGGCCTCATAAAGATCTTGAGAAAAATGCATGTGCAAACAAGGAAACTCCTCCATGCTCATGAAGTAATTTACAAGTATCAGTGTATGCCAAGACTGTACATCCCTAGAGCTGAAGGAGGGCTAGTACACAGAGAATGATTATACCTACAGAGCCACTATCATTGGCCTCCAAGTTTACTTGACAGCCTCATTGGATCCAAATATGCAAAAAGTGTTGAAATATGAAAGTAAATGTCCAGAATCTGTCTCCATCATCAAACTTGGACAAGCGCTTTGATGACTAGAAGGAATGAGTGAGGGTCCATGGGTGTGCACAGGAAGGGAGGTGGTAGAGTTTGCAGGACAAGAGAGGAAGCTCTTCAAGGGGTTGGATTGGCAGGCAAGGAGAGACAGGTGGCAGATGTGCGGATGCAGTGGAAGATGCGGAGTGTTACTCTGGGAGCCCTTTGCCGATCAGGAGCAGACACATGGATGGTTGGGGAGGGGTGGACTGAGGCCGGGGGATTGGTGGTTGCAGCTCAGGATGGCGGATTGCAGACTGGATGGTTTGCAGTGAGTGTTGAGGGAACTGACAGGACAGACATTTAGACAGTTTTTTTTTGTATACTGCTTTATCCTTCAATCAAAGCAGTCACAACACAATTGGGGGATACATTTAACACATGGGGATATGAGACACATACACTAATACTTACAGGGAACATGGGCTATGGGAGGGTTAAGTGGCTTGCCCAAGACCACAAGGAGCACCTGTGGGACTAGAAACCCCAGTCCTTCCGGCCCAAGGTTGCAGTCCTCTAGTGGGATTTGAACCCCCGACCTTCCGGCCTGAAGTACCTTGCCCCAACCACTAGGCTACTCCTCCCGATTCTGTGGGAGGGGGCTGGAGGCGATGGCTCACCTTGTGGCGGGTTGTGGGGTTCTGGTGGCAGAGGATTTCTGTGCAGGGGGGCACGGCGGAGTGGTGCGCCTCCTCCACTAGAAACTCTGTGGGCACTGCAGCATCGCTGTCCCTGGGAGGCACTGGGATCGTGGCCCTGAGAGAGTGGCATGGAGGTTGTGGTCACCCGGGACATTCCCATTCCGACGGATGGGAATCTGAATGTCAGGGGGCCCAACGTGGTGATGAGGGAGAGGAATACCGGAGCAGCATTGATAATGGAGGTGTCAGTGCAGAGTTATTATTTTGTGAATTGCGTGGAGAGGCAGGGGATCCTGAGGTGCCAAGAGATGTGGATGGAGACGGAGAAAATATGGCAGAAAGATATAAAAATCTTTCCCGTTGAACTGGGAGCAACAGGCTTGATAAAGAAGAATTTCCAGGCACATCTTCATAAAGTATCCATACCTGTTACATCTTACGAACTCCAGAAGGAAGCTCTTTTTGGTACTATGCAAGTATTGCGCTGAGCATTAGCAGTAAATTTGAGAGACTAAGATCATACTCCGCATACCCTGGCTTAGAAGAGAGGTTCACGACTGTCATGGTATCAGCAAAATTAACTTATTTGGAGAAAATGCCCCAGGATAGTTATTGTTTTATAAATCTGTTGAGATCATTTTAGGTTTATTGACATTTTGGACAATAGGTATTAATCCAGGGATCTATTTCCATCACCTGCTTGGAGGCATGCTTTTATCCTTTTCAACCCATTGGATGTTGGAAATAAATTATACATAAGAGGTCGAGTATGTCTTTCTGTCTGGCGTAAAATAACTGAAAATTTAACGGAACAGGATCAAAATTGGCATGTGGACAAAATCAATATAATACACATGTTTGAAAATGGCCAGACAGGACTAGGGGTTTCTAGAAAGAGTAGTTACTCACCTGTAACAGGTGTTCTTCAGCAGCAGCAGGAATCAGTCCTCACATATGGGTGACATCGACGTCGATGGAGCCCCGATGCAGAGCATTTCCCCAGCTTTCAAAGAAAGCCTTTGGGAATACACCCACGAATACACCCACGTCTTTTAGCTATGTCAGATGACATAGCTAAAAGACAGCACAAAAAACAAAATAAACTATGTACAACTGCAACTCCCAGGGGAGGAGGGAGGGTTGTGAGGACTGATTCCTGCTGCTCCTGGAGAACACCTGTTACAGGTGAGTAACTACTCTTTCTCCAGGACCAAGCAGGAAGTCAGTCCTCACATATGGGTGACTCCCTAGCTCTGGGCTACCAGGAACCCAGGCTGAAAAAGGAACTCCCTCTGTGAAGCCGTAGCATGAAGGAAAGAATTTCACTGAGACCACAACCCCTCGGTAGCCCAACAAGAGGGCAGGAGGGTAGGAGTTGCCTAAACCTCGAAGAGATTCTGGAGTACTGCCTGACCAAAAGCACTGTCCCTACGGGACTCCCTCTCCAGGCAGTAATGGGCTGCAAAGGTCTGGCTTGAGGACCAAGTTGCAGCCCTGCAGATGTCTGCCAACGGTACAGAGCGGAGATGAGCTACTGAGGCAGCCATGGCCCGGACACGATGGGCTGTAACTCGACCCCTCAAGGGAAGGTCTGCCGCCCTGTAAGCCCAGTGATACAGTCCGCCACCCATATGGACAAGGTAAGCTTGGAGACAGGAATCCCCAAATTGTTCTGGTCAAAGGAGACGAAGAGCTGAGTAGCCCTTCTATGACCCTTAGTACGCTCAAGGTAGAAGGACAAGGCCCTCCTACAGTCCAGGGTGTGGAGGACTTCTTCAGCCCTGCTTGCATGGGGCCTAGGGAAGAATGTTGGAAGAACCACCTCCTGGTTGAGGTGGAAGGAGGAGACCACCTTGGGTAGGAACTTAGGATGAATCCTAAGGACCACTCTGTTCTTATAGAAACGGGTGTATGGCCTGTCACAGACCAGGGCCTGAAGTTCACTCACTCGCCTGGCCGAAGTCAGTGCCACTAGGAAGAGAGTCTTCCAAGAAAGGAAGCGAAGAGGGCACGTAGCCATCGGCTCAAAGGATGGGCGAATAAGTTGTTGCAAAACCACATTCAACTCCCACTCAGGAGCAGGTGGATGGCGAGGGGGCTTTAGCAAGAGCAAGCCTCTGAGGAACCTGGCCACCAGGGGGTAAACCGACAAAGAGTGCCCCTCCACCACGTAGTGGTGGGCTGCCAGAGCAGAGAGGTGTACCCTAACCGAATTTGACTTAAGACCCTGATTAGACAAGTGCAGTAGGTACTGAAGCACCACTGGCACAGGACAGGAGAAGGTGTTTTCCTGGCGCTGATCACACCACAGGGAGAACCGCCTCCATTTCAGGGCATAGGTCTTTCGGGTGGATTGCTTTCTTGAAGCTAAGACAACCTCCTCGACTTCCTGAGGCAAGCCCCAGGGAGCCAGCACTACCCTTGCAGCCTCCAGGCCATCAAATTGAGAGCTTTGAGATTGGTATGCAGAAGGGATCCCTGATCCTGAGAAAGAAGATCGGGTTGCAACCCCAGAGGAAGAGGGGTGTCAACCGCCAGCTGTAAAAGGAGGGGGAACCAGGGTTGCCTCGGCCATCTGGGGGCCACCAGGATGACCGAGGCCCTGTCCCTTAGAACTTGAACAAGACTCGAGCCACAGGGGTGTGGGAGGGAATGCATACAGTAGGCCCTGGGACCATGAGATCAGGAAGGCATCCGCCGCCACTCTTTTGGGATGCGGTTGCCTGGAGCAGAACTGGGGCAGCTGCCGGTTCAGGGGACTGGCAAAGAGGTCGATAGACGGAAGTCCCCATCTCAGAAAAATGGTCTGGACCACTAAAGGGTGCAGTTGCCACTCGTGAGGTTGTAGGACCCTGCTCAATCTGTCTGCTAGGAAATTTTCCTGGCCAGGAAGATAGACAGCCCTGAGCAGCATATTGTGTTGAAGTGCAAAGGAGCAGAGGGCCTGTGTCTCTCGACACAGGAGCCTGGACCCTGTGCCCCCCTGCTTGTTGACATAGAACATTGCCACCTGGCTGTCTGTCTGCACCGACAGACTGGTGGGCCAGGGCATGGGTGAAGGCCTTGAGGGCCAAGCGTATCGCCCTGAGTTCTAGCAGGTTGATCTGCTGAGTGGCCTCCCATGGGGACCACAGGCCCTGAGTGCACTTGTCCAGGCAATGTGCACCCCAGCCCTGCAAGGAGGCATCGGTTGTGAGTACCACTGTGGGAACAGGTACTTGAAAAGGAATCCCCTGTAGCAGATTGGGTGAGTGTAGCCACCACTGCAGGGAGTTCAGGAAGGGTTTGGACACCCTTACTTTGTCTCTGAAGTTTCCTGTGGCCTGCCTCTACTGAGTTCTGAGACACCATTGTGCAGGCCGCATATTCAGCCGAGCATTGGGGGTCACATGCACCGTCGATGTCATATGGCCTAGAAGCCGTAGGCAAAGCCTGGCGGAAACCAGTGGATTGCCTAAGAACCGGCTGGCCAAGCTCATCAGCCTTTCCGCTCTGTCCTCTGGCAAGTAAGCCTTCACCTGCAGGGAGTCCAACCTTGCTCCTATGAACTCCAGGTTCTGGGAGGGGAGCAAAGTGGACTTTGCGAAGTTTATGACAAAGCCTAGTTGTTGAAGGAGAGAGACAGTACGGAGGGTGGCTTGCCTGGCCTCCTGGAGAGTCTGACCCCTGATGAGCCAGTCGTACAGGTAGGGGAAGACAAATATACCCTGGTTTCTCAAGTAGGCCGCTACCACAGCTAGGCACTTTGTGAAAACTCGTGGAGCGGAGGTCAGGCCAAAGGGCAGTACCCTGTACTGAAAATGGATTCCTGCCACCATGAACCTGAGGTACTTTCTGTGGTCTGGATGAATGAGGATGTGAGTGTACGCATCCTTTAGATCTAAGGAGCATAGCCAATCTCCCTGCTGGAGGTAGGGCAGCAGTGTTCCAAGAGCTAGCATCTTGAACTTTTCCTTTTCCAAGAATTTGTTGAGATTTCTCAGGTCCAGAATGGGCCTGAGACCTCCAGTCCGCTTTGGCACAAGAAAGTACTGGGAGTAGAAGCCCTGTCCCCACAAGTGAGGAGGTACAGGCTCTACGGCCCTGTCTTGAAGCAGACCTAGTAGTTCCTGGAGAAGGAGTTCCTGATGCAGAGGAGGCCTTGGAGGCTCCCCTGGGAAGTAGGTAGGGGGTACCTGATTGAAATGGAGCAGATAGTCTCTTTGGACTATGCTCAGTACCCAAGCATCCCTTGTGATGGATGGCCACTGGTGGGCAAACAGGACTAAGTGACCCCCTGTGCTGAGGTGGGCCAGCAGGGGTGGAGAGGCTATGCAGAGGGAGTCAAAAACCCCTCTCCCTGCTGAGTAGGAGCAGGAGCTGGAGGCTTGGGGGCTTTCTGCCTACGGGGCCCATGTCCCTGCCCCTTGGCCTGCTGACCCTGCTGGGGAGCTGGGGAGGCCTGATAATGAGGGAAAATTTTGTAGGCAGGTGCCTTCCTCGGGTAAAAGGCCTCATTCCCCGAGCCCTTCTTCTTATGAGAAGGGGCAGAGGTTTTTCTGGACAATCTAGTCCTCGTCAGAGTCTCAGTCTGGAGCGAAGCGGCCTTTTCGGCCATGGGCTTGCCGAAGAGGTTTTCACCCTGGCATGGGACATTGACCAACTTGTCCTGCACCCATGGCTCGAGGTCCGATGACTGTAGCCATGCCTGGCGTCGAGCAGTGATGCCGGCTGCCGCTACAAGGGCTGAAGCCTCGAAGCTATCGTAGGCCGCCCGGGAAATAAACTTAGAACATTCCCAGACCCCCGAGGACAAGGATTGAAACCTCTGCAAAGGTTCCCCGGAGAGACCAGCCAAGAACCCGGCTACCTCCTTAGCCAGGTCCCGCAAGTACATGCTCATGTATAGCTGGTAGGCTTGGACACGGCAAGCAAGCATCGAGCCCTGGAAGCACTTTCTGCCGATGGCATCTAGGCTTCGGGCCTCCCTGCCAGGGGGCACCACAGAGTGCATCTTCTGGCTTTTCAGATGATGCATGGCCGATTCCACAACCATAGAATGGTGCGGCAGCTGCGCCTTCTGAAAACCAGGGCTCTTTCGGATGCGATATATGGAATCGATCCGCTTGCTTAAAACCGGAGCCGAGGCCGGTGCCTTCCACATTCGGAAGAGGAGCCATTCCAGCATCAGAGGAACCAGCACAGTAAAGGCCTCCCGCGGGGGAGAGTCATACTGGAGGGCATCGAGCTCCTCAGCTCGAGACTCCTCCTCGGGGCCCGCCGGAACATTCAAGGCTTTGGCCATGTCCTAAACGAACTCCGAGAACCGGGTATCCTCCGGAGGGGACCTACTCCGGGGTTCGGACTGTGGCGAGTCCGAAGGGACACACCGAGTCCGAAAAGTATCGGGGGACTCCTCGTCCTCCGTCTCCCATGCAGACTCATCCGAAGAAGAGTCGAGGGGCTCCGACCGCGCATGTTCCGGCAACACCCTCCCCGACACCGTGGCCATCGGCGTCAACGCCCTCGGTCCTGAATGGGAGGTCGAGGGAGACCGTGACCGAGACCGGACTCGGGCTTTCATGGCTTTGAGAACCGGCTCTGTCTCCGGGGTCGACTTAGACGTCGATGTTCTGGTGGTTGGGGCAGATGCACCAGTCAGGCTGGCCATCAGCACCCGCTGCTGATCCATGAAGGCAGACAATCTGCACTCCAAGGCTGTCAGCCTGAGTCCAAGCTCAGGAGACTCAGCAGCCACCGACTCGGGCCCCGGTGGCACCGGGCCCGACGTCGGCTCCCTAGGAGGAGAGTCCTCAAGGACTACAGGACTTACGTGCTCGGCAGACTCCAGCTCTACACGGGATACCTTAGTGGGCTTCTCCAGCTCCAAGGGCCCGGGATGGTGGTCAGGGGTCCGAGATCTGGCTTTCGAGGAACCAGAAGCTTCCTCCGACGCCATCCTCACGAGCTTTCTCTTCCTCTTATTTATTTATTTATTTATTTTATTTAGTATATATTTTGTATACCGCTACTTCCAGCGATCAGCAGCGGTTTGATTACAGATTGGAAATTGTCAAATCATGACAGGAAATTTTTGAGGTATAAACACATTGATTAGACAGGAAAGCACAGCACACAGAGAACTATTTTACAGGGAACATGGGCTATGGAGGGTTAAGTGGCTTGCCCAAGACCACAAGGAGCACCTGTGGGACTAGAAACCCCAGTCCTTCCAGCCCAAGGTTGCTGTCCTCTAGTGGGATTTGAACCCCCGACCTTCCGGTCCGAAGTACCTTGCCCCAACCACTAGGCCACTCCTCCACTCCTCCACTTATGCTCCCGACTGGGTGACCCCCTTTCAGAGGAACCTCGACGAAGCTCGGGGTCCGACTCCCGAGACGTCGAGGCCTCTGACGAGGTCCAGGCCCGTCGGAAGGCCGAGTCCAAGAAAATTCTCTCCTTCTGATGCTGCCGGCTCCTGAGTGCCTTGGTGGACATTTTGCCACATGGGACACAGACCTTGGGATCATGGTCAGGCCCGAGGCAACGGAGGCAGCAGTCGTGTGTGTCGGTAAGAGACAAGAGTTTCTTACAACGATCACACTTCTTAAAACCACTGGAGGCCATGAGGGAAAAAAGGGCCCCCGCGAGGTCAAAGGACCGGCCCTCCAGGGAAAAGAAAAAAGAGCGCGAACGCTTGCCACAAAGGGTAAAAAAAACGAAAAATAGAGATCGGGTCGATACCGGCGTACCGAACCCGGGCGGGAAGGGGAACCGGCGTCGAACCGGACAAAAAGAGGCACGAGAATCGCAGAAAAAATCCTAATTTTTCCGGGTGACAAGGACAGACGTCCGTTGGGCTCCACGGAAAAAGAAAGACTGAGCAAGATGGCACCTTTGGGCAGGAAGGGGACCACACATGCATGGGTGTATTCCCAAAGGCTTTCTTTGAAAGCTGGGGAAATGCTCTGCATGGGGGCTCCATCGATGTCGATGTCACCCATATGTGAGGACTGACTTCCTGCTTGGTCCTGGAGAAAATAATCTCCCCACCCCCAAAATGACCCTTCCTTTTTGTGAGAGAAGTAGTTTTAGCTTGTGGAGCATAGAAACCTTGATCCAGTGAAACAGAACAATTAAGGACTTGATCCTTTCAAACTGCCTCTCCTCTCTTCTCTATTCTCCCAGTCGCAGACACACATGCATGTATACACCACACACAGACATACACGCAGACAGAACACAGACACTGAAAACAACAAAGCACAAAGACACAGATAGGCACATACACAAGACACAGATACACACAAACACAGACACACACATAGAATGTTATTCTTTCCAACCCAATGGAAGTTGGAAAGAATTATACAAAAGGGGTTGAAAAATGTCTGGCTGGTTGACTGGAAGCAAAATAACTCTCCAAAAATTAAATAGAATTGAATTGAACTTGTCAAAAGGGAAAACCCAATGAAAAGACACATTGAAATAAAAAATAGGCCAGACTCGACCAGGGGTTTCAGCAAATAAGCCTCCTAAAAAATGGTCCAATGCATTTCTATAGGAGAAGGAGTTCTATCTTCTGCAGCATAGAAATTTATATACAGTAAAACATAGCAATTAAAAAAATTGCTCCTTTTAAACTGCTTCTCTCCTGTTCTCAACTTTTCCCAAACCAAAACTGCTCCACCACCAAAAAATACCACCTGTAGTTTTCCCAAACCCCCAAAATGCCCACTCCCAAAAAATACCCCTCACATCTCCACCATGAGCTTACAAACTTCCCCTATCTCCCATAAACCACCCCTTGCAATTGTCCACCACTCTGAAAACTGTTCTCACCACCAAAACTACTCCTACAAACAGCTACACCACCCTATGGACTTCCCCTCACTTCACAAAAATACCCTAATTGCCCTACCACTCTACAAACTCCCTACCTCCAAAAACAACCCCCCCTCAAAAAAATACTCCATCCCCAAAAGATTCCCACAAAACTGCCCCAGTACTCCACAAACTCATCCATTCCCAAAAAATACTTCACAACTGCCACAACATCCAGGCATCTGCCCCACCTCCAAAACCTACCCCTGTAACTGCCCCAAGACTCCTAAACTACCTCCAGTCCCCTAATACTGCCATACAACTTCTCCACCCCTTCAAATTGCCCCTGCTTCTCAAAACGATCCACCAAAAATGACTGTACTGTACCACTGAATAAACACTGAATTACCACCTGACTACCAGCTCCTGTTTGTTGGATTGTGTTCTGCGGATGTCCAGTCTGCTTCCATGTTGGACTTCCTATGAATAAAACACATATACACCCACAAACAAAATGGACACACAAGCACACACAGAGAGGTTGGAAATCATTCCATGAGGCATGCTCCTCTACATGCATTCCCCACTACTTTTGTTCTACTTATTTATTTACATTCTCTTATATACCGTGCTATTCTGCATCAGTGTGGTTTACATTGAACAAACTGAAATTACATTGAACAGGGCATTATAACTTGGCGATAACTATTTTACAGGGAACATGGGCTATGGAGGGTTAAGTGGCTTGCCCAAGACCACAAGGAGCACCTGTGGGACTAGAAACCCCAGTCCTTCCGGCCCAAGGTTGCTGTCCTCTAGTGGGATTTGAACCCCCAACCTTCTGGCCTGAAGTGCCTTGCCCCGACCACTAGGCTACTCCTCCACTTCCACACTTCTAGCCCTGCTGGGCTGACTCTTAACGATCAGAGGATTGGACGAGTTTCTGGAGGAAGAGTCCATAAATCATTATTAAAGGGGACCGGGCAAATCTACTGCTTACCCCTGGGACAAGCAGCATACCTTTTGGGACCCTTACAAGTACTTGTGATCAGGATTAGCCACTGATGGAAACAGGATACTGGGCTCGATGGACCTTGGTCTGACCCAGTATGGTGTTTCTTATGTTCTTAGATGTGTAGTTCTTTTTTTTTTTTGCAAATTCTACTCTGAACTGTATAGTTTTCTTAATGGTTGCTGTGTTTGGTCATACCTAATGACTGCTTCATGTAGTTTTCTACTGGTTACTCTGTAGTGGAGAAGCACATCAATTTCAGTTACACTGGGACAATGGCACCTTATGGTTAAACTGTAAAATCTACTCTTTGAAATCTGTTGGACAGTAACATCTATTGGTTAGATTTATCATTACAGTTGATTTTATTTTACTTTTCTTTCCAAACCAAAAACCTATTTGAGTACTGCCTCAGTCACACCACCCCTCAACTTTACATTCTATGTCAGAGAAAAACACAGATACACACACATGCACACAGAAGCAGCACAAACAGATGCATGTGCATACATGCAAAGAGCTGGAAAGAATTCCATGACTTTCCTACTTGTTCTTTATCAAACTGGAACAGTCAGTTGAGGTTCTGTGGCATTTGCCTCCCTTTAGAGTGACAAGCATACTTTAATTGCTGAAAAGTGCATTGTCTGAAGAGGGCTGAATACTATAAAGTTGTATCAGCATGCATGAGTCTAAGTGAAGAATAAATTAGCTATCCCAAACACACCATCATGGCAGAGTGATGATGGAGAGTTGGAGACATACCTTTAACTCAACGACTTGCGAGGTGATGTGCCACATAAGGTTCTCACTTAAGAACTTCATTCCATAGGGGCCAATCAGCTCAGCTAATGCTCGCATTTCTGTGGAGGAATGAAAAGAGGAGACAGACAACCATCCCATTATTTGACTGCTGATGCTTGTTCAGCTCACAGGCACAAGATAGTACAACAGGGAAGGAGTTCCCAACAGGGCCGGATTTACCTATACGCCATGTACGCCATGGCGTAGGGCCCACAGCTGGCAAGGGCCCACAAAAATGGAACAAGTTAGGCTTTTTTTTTTTAATAAAATTTTTTAAAAAACCTGCTGGCTGCCGCCGCGGGGCCCCCTCTGCTGCCGCGGCAGCATGGACTGACCCGCGGGGGCCCCCTCTGCAAGCTCGATCCCTCCCTCCCTCCCTCCGTGCAGGCTGTGAGAGACGCGAAGGCAGACTGTCTCCCTCGCGTCTCTGTTAAGCCCGCAGGGGCTGATGGGAAAATTCCCATCAGCCCCTGCGGGCTTAACAGAGACGCGAGGGAGACAGTCTGCCTTCGCGCCTCTCACAGCCTGCACGGAGGGAGGGAGGGACCGCGCGCGGGACCGAGCGCGCTTGCAGAGGGGGCCCCCGCGGGTCAGTCCATGCTGCCGCGGCAGCAGAGGGGGCCCCGCGGCGGCAGCCAGCAGGTTTTTTTTTTAAATTAAATTTTACTTTAGGCCGGGGAGGGGGGTAGGACTGGTAATGGGCTATTGGGGGGACTGGGGCTGGGACTGGAAATGGGTTGGGGGATTAAGGCTGGAGGTGGGCTGATGAGGTTAGGACTGGAAATGGCCTGTGGGCTCTTGGGGGGGATAGAACTGTTAATGGGCTTTGGGGGGTTAAGACTGGTAATGGGCTGTGGGCTGATGGGGGCTGTCTGGTAATGGGCTATGGGGGGGGCTAGGACTGGAAATGGGCTGGGGGGTTAAGACTGGAGGTGGGCTGATGGGGTTAGGACTGGTAATGGGCTGTTGGGGGGGGTTAGAACTGATAATGGGCTTTGGGGGGGTTAAGACTGGTAATGGGCTGTGGGCTGATGGGGGCTGTCTGGTAATGGGCTATGGGGGGGCTAGGACTGGAAATGGGCTGGGGGGGTTAAGACTGGAGGTGGGCTGATGGGGTTAGGACTGGTAATGGGCTGTGGGCCGAAGGGGGGGGTTAGGACTGGCAATGGGCTATGGGGGGCTGACTGGAAATGGGTTGATGGGGTTAGGACTGGAAGTGGGCTGATGGGGGGTTAGGACTGGTAATGGGTTATAGGGGGGGCTTAAACTGAAAATGGGGTGATGGGGGGTTAGGACTGTAAGTGGGTTGATGGGGGCTAGGACTGGTATTGGGTTGGGGGGTTGCTAGGACTGGAAATGGGCTGATGGGTGGCTAGGACTGGAAATGGGCTGATGCAGGGACTAGAAGAGAATGGATGCTGGGTGAGGCTGGAACTAGAAGGGAGCTGATGTTGGGGGAGGATTAGAATGGGATGGGGCTGGAAGAGTAAAATGGAGAAGGGAAAAATATTTTGTGTGGGAGGGATAAAAAATCTACAATTCGCCGGGTATTGGGAGAGTAAGTGGGGATTGAGGATGGAGGGGTAAAATTTGAGTGGATGAAATAGGAATGAGGAAAGAGCAAAAGGAGAAAGATTAGTATGTTAAAGCAGATGTAGAGAGAGAATGGAAAAAAACTAGAAGAGAGAAGAAAGGACAAATGGACAGCAGACGATGGAGAGTTAGCAGAAGACACAAAGAAACCAGAAGAAAGTGGCTGGAGCAATTGCAGCTGAAAAAATGCACAAAAGGTAGAAAAATATCTCTTTATTTTGAATTTATTAATTGGAATATGTCAGCTCTGGTAAATGTGCATCATTAACGTCTGCGCTTTGTTTAGTACAAGAGCAAATTAATGTATAGTTTTATTTCTACAGTGTTGTACATTCCAAGTTTGACTTTTGGGATTCCCAGTTTAATTATTGTCTTCCTGTTTCTAAATTGTGATTACTTGTTTGGTGATGGTCTATGTTCTGCATGTGTAACTGAGCTGAGGTGTTCTGTTTATATAATTCCTATTTGACATTGCCACTTGTTCTCTTTCCCCAGTAGGTCATGTATTGTTGTTCTCTGAAATGTATTGGTTTAATATTTGCAGTGTTGCCTTTTGATTGGTAGAGTATGGTGCTTTGTGAGTCCTGGTAGTGCTGTTAGGATATGGCGGGTTTGCTATGGGTTCTAAATGGGCAGTGTTTGTAGTAGTTCCTAATGTGTCTGGCAGTTGGCACTGGATTATAGTAATGTAGAAATCTTTTAGTCTTTCTTTATCCATACACTCATTAAGAGGCACGTTTACTAAAAGTTAGTATATGGTAACATTATGCAAATATTTATGCAAATGAGGCCCCTTATGCAAATGAGGCCCCACACCTCCCTTGGGCCGCCCCTGCTGGGGGCCCACAATTTTTGTTGGCGTAGGGCCTCACTCAAGGTAAATCCGGCCCTGGTTCCCAATGCTGTTATTCCACCTGCTCTGAAGGCCCTCAGTGTTTCAAGGAAGGCAATTTCTACTCAGTTTAAACTCAACATATTATGCAGCACTGTAGTGTGGTAACACTCCTGTTCCATATACAGGAAGGGCGAGTTTCAAATGCCAGTTATTCAGGTAAATAGGTTGTCTGAAGACTGACAATACTGTATGCAGAGATCAGTACTGCATATGCTTTACCAAAAGAAAACTCAACATCAGCTATGACTGCAAAAAATAGTGGCGGAGAGCATTTTCAGCAGTGATGCCCACTTTGTGGAATAAATTCTCCCTGGAATTATGGAAAGAGCAAACTTTGATGATGTTTAGGAAGAAATTTAAAAGTAGTCCCGGACTTTACAGCCATCTGCATTGTTTTTGAAAGTTCATGCTATTACCATACTGTGTGTACTGCTCTAAACCTCAGGGATATAGGGACCTGGACACCATAGCACGACTATATTGTGAGACCTGCGATTGAGAATGGCTGATCATGGTGTGACCATACTAGAATTGTGGCTTAGCTTGTTTGGGAATAGTTGAACATGGTTTTGTGAATTGTCTCTTTCCCTGCTGAAGTTCTTAAACTTTCTTAAAATACTGAGCCTGATTAATATGATAGCACAGCATGGTGCTGGGTAACAGGGCTTGTAATACCAGCAGACATTTTGTAGTAACTGTTTTCTGTTAGCAGCACTGTTGATTACAGAACAGTTTTGCTGCACCAGATATGTGCTCTGCCCCAAGACCGCTTAGTCTTTACCACGCTGTAAGAAATGACACAAAGCAGCAGCTGTAGTAAAATGTGCCACTGCACTATCACAGTGTCAGCTGTAGTACACTATCACAACACCATCTGTGCTACAGTCTCATGTCACCAGCTGCAATGCAGAAGGTCACAGTGATGACATTGCTGCATTTCTTGTCTTGTTTTAATTGTGGCTTGAAAGAGAGAAGCAGCAATAAAAAAATAGAGCAAAAAAGAAGAAACAGAGAGGGCATGGCCAATAAACAGATATGTGACGTGCTAAGGAGAAAGAGAGGAACAGCTAGGGTAATGCTTCTCAACCAGTGTGCCCTAGGAAAGTCGTTGGTGTGCCTCAGTGGATAGCTAGGGGCATTGTTCAGAAAGCACTAGCCCTTTATCTACTGGACAGTGCACCAGTGAACAAACCTCTGCTCTTAGCTCCAGCCCTTCCCCTCCCAGGCAGCACATAGCGAACATGATAGGAGGGGATGAATGTGGAGTAGATAGAGCAAAGAAGGTGTGCTCTGCTTCCTAACCTACCCCTCCCCTTCTGTCATTCAGAGATGATAGGAAAGGAGGTGTGACTAGAGCAAGCACTCCAGAATAAAAAAAACCCCCGCCCTTTTCTTTTCTGTCCTAGAGGAAAAGAGGACATGAGGGAAGGGATTAAAACAGATGAGCTTTTCCTTGCCCTGCTGTGTCTCCTTTCCCTTCAGGAGTTGTTTGTTGCCAGAAAGGAGGATGGGAGGGCGGGGGGAGGGGCGCTTCTGTAGAACAGCCTCAGGCTACAGCTATGGTTTATGGTTTAATTGTTCTTACTATACCGCCTTTCAGGGTAAAGCAAAACGGTTTACAATTCTAAAAGTGAGAAAGGAAGAAAAGAACTCCAACGTCTGAGACAGGAAGGAAGAAAGCAAAGAGGAGTGACAAAGAGAATGATAGTGATTGTATTTGTAGGCATAAGATAGGATTCTGATTGCGGTATTTTGGACAGTTTGTAGACATTTCAGTTCTGATGTGAGGAGAGCTATGTAAATGGTGTTGTAATATCCTAGCTGAGAGATGACAAAACAAAGAACCGAGGTTATTTGAGCTATAGAGTGAATAGCACAAAATTGCCTTAAGGCCAGGAAGGAACTTCTAATTATGGTGCTGAGTTGGTCATGCATAGTGAGATCAGAATCAAGTTGGACTTCCAGGTATCTGAATGAGGGTGCAAGTTTGATAGGCGAGTTTTCGAGAAGAGCCACAATGGAGGTGGTATTACGAGCCAGGTTGCCATGTTTTCACTAGCATTTTGTTTTTTTGAAACTTTGTATTAACAATTTTACCATTACAATACATACCTGCAAACTCTGGTCCCAAACAACCATCAGGGACTGATTTGAATTAACAGCCTCCATCTTCTCTCGTCGCCCTTGTTATACTGCTGCAAATCTCTGCTGGCTGTAGTACCAATAAAGCTGCTCATGGAACACTCCATCCCCAAGTCTGGTAACAATGCACATCTCCAGTGATCACAATCTCCCCCAGGCAGCCACTATAGCAAACTTCAGGAACTCCAAGTACTTCCTCGATACTTGAGAGTGTACTTGTGAAGTAAGAACATTTTTGGATCGCTTTCTAGTCTAAACCCCACAATCTCCTCCACACAAGATATGCATTTCCTCCATTAAGCCTTGTCCACAGGGCACTGCCACCACATATATGTGCCCTTTTGTTTTGTCCACAACCCCTCCAAAACTCATTTAACCCTCTCACTCCCCCTCTGAATTTTGCACAACCTCTGCAGAGTCAAGTGCCAACGATACAGTAATTTCAGACCATTCTCCACCACATTCAATGCCATAGAACTCCTCCCTACATTCAAAAAAATCTTTTACCACTCCTCCGGTTCTAGAGTCACATCCAGGTCTTGTTCCCACTTCAACAAGTATCGTGGAGGTAGATCTGGCATCAATGCCAATGCCTTACAGAGCTTAGATATAACCTCCCCGCTAGTTTGCATACAGGAACATCCATCGGCATGGCAAAATGAAAACAAGAGTCCTCATTCCCTGTCAGTGTTTGTTGCTACCATAAAAAATATAGAGGATATGAGTCTACCTCCTTCTCCACACCCTTCAGCTGTTTGGCTGGCAAAATGAGCACTTTTTTGATGCTTAGGTGCAGAATATACAGGGCGTTTCTGAAAGCAAGTAAGGACGTCCAGGTTCTTCGGACCATCCCAGACATGCCTACGCCATGCCCCTATTCTAATTTGGAAGTCCATGTGCTAGGGACGTCTTGAAAACTGCTTTCTAAAATGTGTCCAGGGACTTTTCATGCTTTGGACATCTCTATTGCCATTTTCAGACATCCAAAGCATGCATAGAGATTCTAAAATAACCCCCTTAAATTTCTCCAGCTTCTTTCTCACCAGCATTACTGTCACCAGGAATCTATGTTTGCTTGAGCTTCACAGAGGTAATTTTGCAAGTATTACAGTGTTTTTAACATTGGCGTGTAGCAAAACTCAGTGCTTATTTGACCATCGCTCCTGTGACATCACATCCTCTAATAGCATTTAATTTAAGGTAATTGGACTGAAGTCAAGTGGTGACAAGGCAGTGGTATATTGCCAATATGTCAGGAGATTGGTGACTGATATAGGAAAGACAAGGATGTCGTCAGCATAATAAGCGCTGATACCAGATTTTTGGATTAATGTCACCAGAAGGCTGAGGAAACTTTTAAACGGAAGGGAGGATAGCACAGAAACCCCGTGGGGCACCACAGGTTAAGGGTAAAGGGGTTGAAATTATATTAGGAAAGAACAATTAGAGAGGAAGGAGGAGAACCAGACATGAACACTGTCAATGAGACCATTAGCATGTAAGCAGGGGAGAAAAGGGTGATCCGCGAGGATCGAAGGAAATGGTCAATGCAATATTTTTATGATCAAAGGAATATTGAAGCTCACAGAGAAGGTAAGTGATTTGTGGAGTGTGACAGAATGTAAATGCTGAAAAGAGAAGATGTGAATTCAAGGTGAATGATATTTTACTGTACTTCTCTCCGGGTGACCATGGAAAGTTAGAAGGTTCATATTTAATGCATTATTTTCCAGAGCTTAATCCTGGTTAGCTACAAATGATTTATATATTAATTTTGATCAAACAGAAGCTGTGGTTATGTCTAGGGGCAGAACGATAAAGTATTCTGAGGCATTACAATGAGGTGGCATTCTGATTCCTGTTAAATGAGAAGCGCGATATGTGGGAGTTGTATTCAGGGCTGGCGCTACCATTAGGTGAATTAGGCGGTCTCCTAGAGTGTGTGCCCTCTGGGGCTGCCCACTGCCACCCCTCAATTGGACCTACAGGGGAGGCAATGACCTGAAACAGCCCTACAGTGCTTATCTTCAGACTTTGGCACTGTGGGACTGTTTGCTTCTGCCCTCCAGTAATGCCCAATGCCGACTTTCTGTCTGTAAGACGAAAGCAGACAGCCCACCAGCCTTGACGTTTGAAGAAAAAAAAACAAAGGGCTGTTTCAGGTCATTGTCACTGCTGTAGGCCCCAAAGAGGGGAGGCAGCGACTGTAATGAGGGGCAGTCGGGAGGGGGGGGGGGGGCAAGGGATGAGATACACCTGGGGTACCTCATCTCCTTGTGCTGGTCCTGTTTGTATTAGATCCTACATTGTCCTTCTGAGCTCAGATTAATATGGTTGTTCAAAATGTGTTTTTTTTAAGATGTGCATTATTTATAGGTTATGGACATTTTTTACAGCAAGATTTGTTGAGATGCTTAGTGCAAGCATTATTTTGCCATATCTTGACTATTGTAACTTGATATACATTGGTCTACCAGTCAAATATTTTCATATGCTTCAAATAATATAGAAAGGGGAAGCACATTTAATATTCGTTCTGTGTCAATTTAATCATTTATCAATCTATCTTCAGAAATTAAACTGGCTGCCTATTGAACAGCCCAGTGAATTCAAGTGTTTATATTTGATGCATAAACTGATTCAGCAGGGCCTAGAAAATGAGCTGGTTGTTATGGTGAGGAGCTACTCATCTCAGGAAAGTTTGCACTATAATCAGAAACTTTTACATATTCCATCTTTACAAGAGGATTGTTTGGTTTGTACTTAAAATAGGCTTTCTCTATTTGTGCTCCCAAATTGCAACCCAGTTACCTCTAAGAAAATATGATACAGAGTTGAAAAATTCCAAATTAACTCTGTCATCAAATAGATAGACTGTTAATACTAGCAAAAAACAAACTTTGAAATGCCTATATGCAAATTCTAGAAGTCTAAAAAATAAGATGGGAGAGTTAGAATATATAGCAATGAATGAAAAATTAGATATAATTGGCATTTCAGAGACCTGGTGGAAGGATGATAACCAATGGGACACTGTGATACCAGGCTACAAACTATATTGCAATGATAGGGTAGATCACATTGGTAGAGGGGTGGCTCTATATGTTAAAGAGGGCATCGAGTCAAATAGGATAAAGGTTTTGCAGGATATAAAATATACAGAGAGAAATTCCACATAAAAAAGAAAAGGGAATGGCAGTGGGGGTGTACTACTGTCCAACTATGATCACACAAGCTATACACTACTCCGAATTACTCTCCCATGTCGGCAGCACATAGAAACATGACGGCAGAAAAAGACCACATAGCCTATCTAGTCTGCCCTTCCATATCAACCACTACAACAGTACCCTTTTTTCCTTTAGAGATCCTCTGTGTTTATCCCATGCTTTTTTGAATTCAGATATTGACCTCATCTCTACCACCTCCACTGGGAGACTATTCCATGCATCTACTACGTTTTCTGTAAAGAAATATTTCCGCATATTACTCCTGAGTCTATCCCCTTTCACCCTCATCCTATGACCCCTTGTAGTAGAGCTTACTTTCAATCAAAAGAGGCTCTCCTCCTGTGCATTTATGCCATGGAGATATTTAAACGTCTCTATCATATCTCCTCTATCCTGCCTGTCCTCTGTTCTGATAATGGAGTGCTTTGTTGTTTTAAAATTAACTTTAACACCAGGCAAAAATACTCCCCCAAGAAAGAGTTCAAACACAACAATGGAGGGAGTGGGAAGGAAGGGGGGCAAGCAAGAGGCAGGAGGGATGGATAGGGAGATGGGGGTGTCTCTGTCCCCAGGCAGAGCTGGCCCATCAGGGTGGATCTCACCTGCAGATGGAGACTTACAACCAGGCAGCTGCAGCCATTCTGAGAGGTAACCTGGAGAAGGCTCACTCTACCAGGGGACAGACAGCACCATGCCCTGGGAGGTATCAAGTGACACACTCACCAGGGAAGGATACCTGCAGACGGGCAGACTGGGAGCCCGCTAGACCCAGCTGTACTGGGGGAAACAGACTGTAGAGGGTGGGCCTAGGAACTAAGCAAATGCCTGCTACACCAGTCCAGGCACCAGCATATGCTGTAAACAAAGAATACTGTCAGGTGCTCTAGCTACACCACTCCTTATTCCAGTTATGATGTCATTTCCACATCTGCTGGCGGAGGGGCATAACCCATTTGTTTGAGCTGATCTAGCAGGATGATAAGGAATGAACTGTTAATTATAGAGAACAAGTACCCCAGATCCACCCACCAGAAATTTGGTAACCTTACCCACCTTTCCTCTCACTTGTAGCAGGAAAGCAGCACTTCTTACTCGGGACATTTTCTCCAAATGGGAACTATAATCCCCCCCTCCCCCCAAGAAAAGCACAGCAGTTCACCAGCCACAGCTAGTGAAGTTTATGCTGCATTTCCTCTTGACCCCTTGCACTTCCATTTGACCCCTTTCTCAGGGTAGTTTCTCTAATGGGTTAGTTTTGTGCATACTATGGCAGTCATGAACCTCACTTCTAAGCCAGGGTATGTGGAATCTGATCTTAATCTCTCAAATTTGCTGCTAATGCTCGGCGTAATACTTGCATCGTGCCAAAGAGAGCCTCCTGCTGGAGTTCATAAGATGTAACATGTATGGGTAGTTTGTCAAGATATGCTTGGAAATTCTTCTTTATCAGGCCTGTGGCTCCCAGTACAATGGGAAATATTTCTGTATCTTTCTGCCACATTTTCTTGGTCTCTGAATGCATTTCTTAATACTTCAAGATTTTCTCCCTCTCCACACGATTCACAGAATAATCACTCAGTACTGACACTTCTATAATCAATTATTATCAATGCCATTCTGGTGTTCTTCTCCTTTACCATTATGTCAGGTTTTCTGGCATCCAGTTTCTTATCCGTCAGAATGGGAATGTCCTAAGTGATCATAACCTCTTCATTCTCTGTTATTCTCTTAGGGTCATGATCCCAGTGCTTTGCAGGGATAGTGATGTTGTAGTGTTTACAGAGTTTCCAGTGGAGGAGGCGTGCTACTTTGTTGTGCCTTTCTGTATCGAAATTTTCCACCATCAGAACTTCACAGCCTGCTATTAGGTGAATCACTGTTTCCAGCTCTTTCTTACAGAATCGGCATATGTCTGTTGTGCCAGTTTTTTCAATACTCGCCGTAAACCATCTTGTCCGTAATCCACTGTCCTGGGCTGCAACTATCAATCTTTCACCCTTCGATTTCAGTCTACCTCTCCTCAACCATTCATGTGTCTGTTTTTGATCAACAAAAGGTTCTTGGAGTAACACTCTGTATTTTCCACTATATTAGTGCATTTGCCACTTGTTTTTCCTCACCTGCTGATCTAATTCTTTGAAGAGTTTTTTCTCTTGTTTTGCAAATTTTGTTACTTTCTTTCTCATGCATGCCTGTGAATTCTCGCTCATTCCTTCTAATCGTCAGAATGCTTGTCCAAGTTTGATGATCGAGACAGATTCTGGACATTTACTTTCATATTTCAGCACTTTTTGTGTATTTGGATCCGATGATGCTGTCATATAGGCTTAGAGGTCTATGATAGTAGCGCTGTAGGTGTAGTCAATCTCTATAAGTCCTAGCCCTCCTTAAGCTCTAGGGATGTACAATCTTGGCATACACTGATTCTTGTAAATTACGTCATGAGCACAGAGGAGTTTTCTTGTTTGCACATCCAGTTTTTCAAGCTCTTTATGAGGCCAATCCACAATCCCAAAACTGTAGGAGAGTACAGGAATTGCCAGCTGATTAATGGCTTGTATCTTATTTCGTGATGTTAAAGCACTTTTTAATAACGGTTTTAATTCCCATAATATTCTTTACTGATCATCTCTCTCAATAGTTTCTGCTTGAGTGTCATTCCTTCCTCTATTCCGAGATACTTATATACGCCTTCCTGTTCAAGGTCCTTGATGACACAGCCCTCACCAAGGGACATGTTTTCGGTTTTTGCTCAATTTTCCTCTGAAAAATGTTGCCTTGGCACATTTGTCAAGGCCAAAAGTCATCCTGATGTCATCAGAAAAGCTTTTCACCACACAAAGCTGCTCTGCTAATTGTTGGTCACTGGAACTATAGAGTTTCAGTTTATCTACAAATAGCAGATGCGAAGTTGCTTCTGGGTTGGTACAGTCTTTAGAATTCAGGTTCACGTCAACGTCCAGGTACTCCACCCTACATAAAAGTTGGTCCCGCGGCGTCCCACGCTGCGGGCGCGCGCCGAAGGAGCACGCACAAGGAGCAGGTCGTGCTCCTTGGGCGAGCTCCTTGGGGTGACGACGGGGGCACGGTAATCACGTTACAATTCCCTGGCCCTGGCTCCTGTGCCTCTTTATTTGTTCTCAGTGTGCTGACAACTCTGCTGCTTTGCACCCGATTCTCTTTGTCTGCGCCGCTTTACGCTTCTGTGGACGGCCCACAGTTCGCCTCTTATACGCCACCAGCACTTTCTCTGACTTTACCCCCCTCCTTCAAGCCTAGCCCAATGGCTGCTATTCCCGTGTGGTGGGGCTACCGTCCCTCTGCGTTCCTTCCTCCATCGAACGGAGTGCTTGCTCGAAATCCGCAGAATCTCCTCCACTGTCAGCTTAGTCGCCCAGCCCACCATTCCCCTGCATCTATCACCCCGTGCCTATCATTCCTGACGGTTTCTCTGGCTCTTTTAAATTGTCGGTCCCTACGTTCTAAAACACTCCTAGTACACGACCTTCTAACCCAACATTCACTTGACACCCTCTTCCTTACAGAATCCTGGCTTCGGCCAGGAGAGGATGGTCTTCTTCACCAATGTCTCCCTCCTGGGTACACTGCCTTTCATGCCCCACGCCCCCATCGCACGGGGGGAGGAGTAGCAGTTATCCATCGTACGTCCTTCCCCCTCTCCCTTGTCTCACCCTCCCCCCAATATCCTGAGTCCCTTCTCTTTCATACCTCCTCCCCTACGCCTACCTATTTTCTTTTACTCTATGCACCTCCCTCATTGCGAGCAGAACTCTGGGATTCCCTTCTGCTCACCCTATCAGAGACTGTTCTTTTGTCCTCCCATTTAGTTGTCCTGGGAGATTTCAACGCCCACTTGCATTCTCAAGCTCGGCTCCGTGATAAAACACTTGCCTCTCTATTTAGTGACCTTTCCCTCATCCAACACGTGACCTGTCCCACACACACTTCTGGGCACACTCTTGATCTAATCCTTACCTTGGATTCCTTCCCATTTCCACCAGCTCATATCACACCCCTGCCCCTCCCTTGGTCCGATCATCATTGCATCCTCTTTTCCCTTTCCCTTCCCTCCCCACCAGGGCCCTCCCCGAATTCCCTCCCCCCTCCTCGACGCTTGTCCCGACATATTACTTCAACAACACTACAATACTTCCCCCCTGCTGATTCACTCTTCCCGTCTGACTTCTCTTCCCTCTCTGTGGATAAATAGGTCGATCTGTGGACCTCTACCTTATCCTCTACCCTTGATTCTATTGCTCCTCTTCGGCCCGCCCCCACCCATCCTCCCTCACATCATCCTTGGTTCCATTCAGGTCTTTATCTGCATCGCTCTTATCTTCGTCACGCAGCACAGTTTTGGCGTAAGCACCCTTCTGATATCTCTCTTTCTACCTTTCGTCGTACTCGTAAACTATACTATTCTCTGATAACATCCGCAAAGAAATCTTATTATTCTAATCTTATCACCACCTCCTCTAATTCATCCCATCAGCTGTATCGAGTCCTGAATTCTCTTTCCTCAGCTTCTACTCTACCTTCCTCATCCCCCCCACCTGGTGCCCCCAGTCCTACGACCCTTGCCACCTTTTTTTCAACCAAATTTTGACCCTTCGCTCCACCTTCAACTCTTGCCCACCTCCTCTTTCACCTTCCCCCGCTTCTCCTACTTTAGTTACCCATTGCCCCTTGCCTTCTGCCCCAATATTCTCACACACCTGGTCCACATTCCACCATGTTACCTCAGTCGAGATCTCCAAGGCCATTTCACTCTCTCATAAAACCACTTGCCTTCTCGACCCCCTACCCTCAGCTTGGCTCCTCGATCCCTCTCTTGCGCTCCTCCCTCTTGCCCTTACTATTGTAAATTTTAGCCTCACATCTGGGAACTTTCCCTCTGCATGGAAGCACGCACTGGTTCGCCCCCTGCTTAAGAAGGCTACCCTTGATCCAGCTGTCCCCTCATACTGGCGCCCTGTTTCCAACCTTCCCTTTCTTTCTAAAATTCTTGAAAAGTTTGTCTTCCACCAACTCACCGCACATCTTGATTCTACTGTCTCTCTGCACCCCAGACAATCAGGTTTTAGGGCCGGTCATAGCACAGAAACCATCCTTATAGCACTCCTCAATGAAATACACCAGTCTCATGATAAGGGTAATCTCTCTGTCTCACTGGACCTCTCTGCGGCTTTCGACGTTATTGATTATCGCACCCTTCTCTCACGACTATCAGAACTCGGTGTCCAGGGTACAGTTCATCAATGGTTCCACTCTTTCCTTTCTTCCCGAACTTTTACAGTACGCTTCGGTTCTTCCTCCTCTACCTCCCTTCCTCTTCATTGCGGTGTACCACAGGGATCTATTCTTGCACCGCTTCTCTTCAACATCTTTCTTGCCCCACTTGCCTTACTCATTCAACAAACTGGTCTATCTGCCTATTTTTTTGCCAATGAAATTCTTTTGGTCCATCATACATCCCCAGTAGCTCCAGATCTCTCCCCCCTAAACAATTGCCTTGCCTCCGTCGCCAAATGGTTCCGTGACAACTATCTCATTGTCAACCCTTCCAAATCAGCAGCTATCTGGTTCACTTTCGGTGCCCCTTCCCCTACTTTGGCCCCACTTATGTCTGATTTACCTATCCCCCTGGCACCCACCCTCCGCTATCTTGGTGTAACCCTAGATTCCTCACTATCCTTTCACCAGCACATCTCCGGTGTAGTGCGTAGCTCCCTCTTCCAACTCCGGAAGATTAGGGCTGTCCGCTCTTTTCTCCCCTCTGGTTCCCTTACCACTTTAGTTCTCTCTCTGGTGACTAGCCGCCTCGATTATTGTAACTCCCTACTCGCAGGCGTTCCTCAATATCAGCTCCGTAGGTTACAGTTAATTCAAAACACAGCTGCCCGTTTCCTCACCTTTTCTTCTCATCGTGATCATGTCACTCCCTGCTTACTTTCTCTTCACTGGCTCCCTATTAAAGTTCGCTATGTCTACAAACTTCTTACTATCACTCATAAAGTACTTTACACTAACACACCTCAGTATCTAGCCGACCTTATCTTTCTCCAACCTACTCCTCGCCTGTTACGTTCTGCTCATGGTAATCGCCTTTTCCTGCCTTCCCCCACTTAGGCCCACCTTGAATCCACCCGTCACGTCGCCTTCTTCTTTGCTAGTCCCGCCTTATGGAACTCTCTCCCGCATGTTATCCGCACCGAGCTGTCCTTTCCTCGCTTCAAAGTTTTGCACAAAACCTCTCTCTTCTGCCAGGCCTTTGATCTTCCCTTCCTTCCGTCCACCTCCAGCCCGTCAACTACATTACCCACCAGCAATCCACTAGAGAGTTAGAACATTCCTACACTTACCTGGGTCAGCCCCTCCCTTTTTGAGCTGCTTATCCTTGTTTCTGTTCCTCTCCCTTGATGTTTCCACTGTGTCATAACTGTTTCTGTGGTATTGCCCGTCTTCTGCTATGTGCCTTGTCATTTTCTATGCTATCAGCCCTTTGCCACCTTGTCTCGTATTCATAATGCTTTTCCCCGTTTGTCGTGATGTCTAATTTTGTTTTGTCTATGCCACTTTTGCTGTCCTTTTCTCTCTTTCTCCTTGACGTCTTTCCTATCCACCCAATGGCATTCCTTTCTATCTTTCTTTTCCGCAGCCATGATGATTTTGTGTTGTACACCGCCTTAATACTCTGGTTATGGGCGGTATATCAAATCTGACAAATAAAGATAAAGATAAACGTTAAATTCATACCCCAAAGAGTTGATGAGAGTACTCATTGGATTAAGCGCCAAACAAAACAGAAGTAGCGACAGGGAATCTCCCTGAAATATTTCTCACTGGATCTTAATGTTAGCAATGATGTACTGACCATATTCATATTTCAAAAAGAGTGTAGATTGCCACATTTTCATAGTGAACTTAATATACTCTATCAAACCAGAATTTATTTTATACATTTCAAGGCAATGTATTATCCAAGAGTGTGGGATGCTGTCAAAAGCTTTCTTTTAATCAATCCATGCTATACTGAGATTTCACTCAGGGCCTAGCATCAGAAAAGTACTTTTAGTTTTAAAACACAGAAGAGAGCTTTCTGGTTAAATTTAGAATCCAGCAGAGAGCTTGTAGTTTAAATTTCATAAGAAGTTAGAGCCTAGCAGCAGCTAAGAGCTATAATTTAAAACAAATCAGAATTTAGCTTACCTCAGCAGCAGAAGACAGGGTACTGTGTAGCAGCCCTCTTTTAATAAGTGTTATTTCCCTCCCTCCCCTGGGATAATCATAGCTTTATAGGTACTTACACATCTTAAAAGGCAGGAGGTGCTTTCAGGTGAAGCTCATTACCCAATCAGTCATACACTAAGGACCTGAGATTAATTAAGCTTCAGGCGAACAAGGTATATTAAACGTATTAGGTACAGTTTTATTGGTATAAATACCTATAGCAACCCCTAGTAAGTAAGAACTTAAAGATCTAGACACAAACTTAAAACTAAGATGAAGACAGCAGTCCAGCAGCGGGATGGGGGCTTTCCAGTCTTTTGCATTGAGTGTCACATGTATGATTTTCTCCCAGTTGGTGAGAGGTCTTACGTGTGCACTAGGTGCAAGGAGCTCTATGCTCTCAGGAAACAAGTCCGTTCTCTAGAGGCTAAAGTAGCAGACTTGGAAAACATAAGACAGACAGAGAGGTACATAGACGAGACCTACAGGGATATAGTCCTGAAGTCCCACCTCCAGTCTGGCAGCACCCCTGTTGCCATGGAGGAGAGAGGTCACGTGACAGGAGAGCATCACCCTGGTGTGGCAGGAAGTCATCCTGTAACTAGGACCTGTCCTCCAGGTGATGTAAAACCCTCTCGTACCGAGGAAGTTTCTCCAGGGCCATGTGCCCATGAGGGAAGGGTTA
This sequence comes from Ichthyophis bannanicus, assembly GCA_033557465.1. Taxonomy (NCBI): domain Eukaryota; kingdom Metazoa; phylum Chordata; class Amphibia; order Gymnophiona; family Ichthyophiidae; genus Ichthyophis; species Ichthyophis bannanicus. The sequence goes on from CM066033.1 coordinate 739,389,843, forward strand.
GGACAACCGTTATAGTTGGTGATTCGATCATTAGGCATGTAGATAGCTGGGTGGCTGGTGGACGTGAGGATCGCCTGATAACATGCCTGCCTGGTGTGAAGGTAGCGGACCTCACGCGCCACCTAGATAAGGTCTTAGATAGTGCTGGGGAGGAGTCTGCTGTCTTGGTACATGTTGGTACCAATGACGTAGGAAAATGTGGTAGGGAGGTTCTGGAGGCAAAATTTAGGCTTTTAGGTAGGAAGTTGAAATCCAGAACTTCCATGGTAACATTCTCCGAAATGCTTCCTGTTCCGCGCGCAGGACCCAAAAGGCAGGCAGAGCTCCGGAGTCTCAATGCGTGGATGAGACAATGGTGCAGAGATGAGGGTTTTGGATTTGTTAGGAACTGGGGAACATTCTGGAGAAAGGAGGGGCTCTTCCAAAGGGATGGGCTTCACCTTAACCGGGATGGAACCAGGCTGCTGGCATTAACCTTTAAAAAGGAGATAGAGCAGCTTTTAAACTAGATATTAGGGGAAAGCCGACAGTCGCCCAAGAGCGGATGGTTCGGAAGAATGTATCCTTGAAGGATACTACCAAAAGCAGAGAGGTTCCACAAAAAAGTAAAGTAGCCCAAATGCCCTCAAGTATGGAGCAGACAGAGCTTAAAGATCCCAATTTACCCATGTCTAACAATAGCCAAATTAACATGAATAAAATACATTCTCTAAAATGCTTGTATGCAAATACTAGAAGTCTAAAGAATAAGATGGGAGAGTTAGAATATATAGCACTAAATGAAAAGTTAGATATGATTGGAATATCAGAGACATGGTGGAAGGAGGACAACCAGTGGGACACTGTGATACCTGGGTACAAACTATATCGTAATGATAGAGCTGATCAAATTGGTGGAGGGGTTGCGCTTTATGTTAGAGAGGGCATTGACTCAGAAAGGATTAAAGTTTTGCAGGAAACAAAATCTGCTGTAGAATCTGTATGGATTGAAATTCCATATAAAAGGGGGAAGGCAATGGCAGTGGGGGTGTACTATCGAGCACCTGACCAGAATGACCAAATGGATGATGAAATGCTCAAAGAAATCAAGGAAGCTAACAAAAGTTACAGTGCAGTAATAATAATGGGTGATTTCAATTACCCCGGTATCGACTGGGTCAGTGTCACGTCAGGACATGCTAGGGAGATAAAGTTCCTAGATGAAATAAATGACTGCTTCTCGGAGCAGCTGGTTCATGAACCGACCAGAGGGGAAGCCATATTAGATCTAGTCCTTAGTGGAACACCAGATCTAGTGCAAGAGATAAGGGTGTTGGGGCCACTTGGCAATAGTGATCATAGCATGATCGCCTTTGATTTAATTAGTGGAGGAGGGATAGTAAGGAAATCCACAGTACTACCCTTTAACTTTCGAAAGTGAGACTATGATAAAATGAGGAAAACAGTTAAGAAAAAACTAAAAGGAGCAGTTGCAAAGGTTAAAGACGTACATCAAGCTTGGATGTTGTTGAAAAATACTATCTTGGAAGCCCAGACCAGCTGTATTCCACGCTTTAAGAAAAGTGGAAGGAAGTCCAAAAAACTGCCAGCATGGTTTAAAGGTGAGGTCAGAGAGGCTGTTGTTGCCAAAAAAGCATCTTTCAGGAAATGGAAAAAAGAGCCAAATGACGAAACCTGGAAACAGCACAAGCACTGGCAAGTCAAATACAAGGCATTGATAAGGCAGGCAAAGAGAGAATTTGAGAAGAAGCTTGCCGCGGAAGCAAAGACGCGAAATAAAGACCTTTTCAAGTACATTCGTAGCAAAAAACCTGTGAGAGAGTCAGTTGGTCCATTAGATGATAAAGGGGTTAAAGGAGCACTAAGAGGCGACAAGGCGATAGCGGAGAGACTGAATGAATTCTTTGCTTCGGTCTTTACTGAGGAAGATGTAGGGATGTTACCCATGACTGAAGTGGTATTTAAAGGTGCAGAAGAATTGAAGGAAATATCGATACATCGGGAAGATGTCTTACAACTATTAGATAAACTGAAGAGTAGCAAATCACCTGGGCCGGATGGTATACATCCAAGGGTGCTGAAAGAACTGAAATATGAGATTGCAGACCTGCTATCAGTAATCTGTGAACTATCATTAAAATCATCTCTAATACCTGAAGATTGGAGGATCGCCAATGTAACACCAATTTTTAAAAAGGGTTCCAGGGGTGATCCGGGAAACTACAGACCGGTGAGTCTGACGTCAGTACCGGGAAAAATGGTAGAAGCCATCATAAAGAATAAAATTACTCAGCATGTAGATAGTCACGACCTAATGGGAGACAGCCAACATGGCTTTAGACAAGGAAGATCTTGTCTTACTAATCTGTTATGTTTTTTTGAAGGAGTGAATAAACAGGTGGACAAAGGTGAGTCAGTTGATATTGTGTATCTGGACTTTCAGAAAGCCTTTGACAAGGTCCCTCATCAGAGACTTTTGGTAAAACTAAAGAGTCATGGGATAGGAGGCAGTGTACTATTGTGGATCAGGAACTGGTTAAAAGATAGAAAGCAGAGGGTAGGGCTAAATGGCCAATTTTCTCAATGGAGAAAGGTGAATAGTGGTGTACCCCAGGGATCTGTGCTGGGTCTGCTGCTTTTTGACATATTCATAAATGACCTGGAAAGTGGAATAACGAGTGAGGTTATCAAATTTGCAGATGACACAAAACTATTTAAAGTTGTTAAAACCCAAGAGGATTGTGAAAAATTGCAAGAGGATCTTGATAAATCGGAAGACTGGGCATCAAAATGCCAGATGAAATTTAATGTGGACAAGTGCAAGGTTATGCACCTAGGGAAGAACAACCCAAACTATGGTTACACGATGCAAGGTTCCACATTAGGAACCACCACCCAGGAAAAAGATTTAGGTGTCATTGTGGATACCATGTTAAAACCCTCGGCCCATTGTGCAGCGGCGGCCAAGAGAGCAAATAGAATGCTAGGTATGATAAGGAAAGGAATGGAAAATAAAACAAAAGATATTATAATGCCTCTATATCGTTCCATGGTGAGACCGCACCTTGAATATTGTGTGCAATTCTGGTCGCCGTATCTTAAAAAGGATATAGCGATTTTAGAAAAGGTTCAGAGAAGAGCCACCAAAATGGTAAAGGGGATGGAAGGATACTCCTATGAGGAAAGGCTAAAAAGGTTAGGGCTCTTTAACCTGGAAAAGAGACGGCTGAGGGGAGATATGATAGAAGTCTATAAATTAATGAACGGAGTGGAACGGGTAAACGTAGATCGATTGTTTACGTTATCAGCATATAGAAAGACTAGGGGACATGCAATGAAGCTACAGGGTAAACTATTTAAGACTAATAAAAGAAAATATTTTTTCACTCAACGTGTAATCAAACTCTGGAATTTGTTACCGGAGGATGTAGTAAAGGCTGTTAGTGTAGCTGGGTTTAAAAAAGGTTTGGACAAGTTCCTGGAGGAAAGGTCCATAAACCATTATTAAGAAGTGACCGAAGATATCAATGCTTGACCCAGTACAAGCATTGTGGAACCTGTGTCTTTTGGGGAAACTGCTAGGTACATATGACCTAGATTGGCCACTGTTGTAAACAGAATACTGGGCATGATGGACCTTGGTCTGACCCAGTATGCTATATCTTATGTTCTTATGTTCTGCCTTTCTTAGCACTGGCCATAATGGCCTTATTCAGCATTAACTGGTCTTTGGTTCCATATTCCTCTCTTATTGCCCTTTTGCTCTATCGCCATCATGTTACTGAGCTTGATGTGATCGTATATACTGCCTGCATCTATCGCAGTAAACAGCTCATAGATTGTTGGTAAGCAGGTTATTGGTCTACAATTTTTAGGAATCTTAGTCGGGTCTCCCTTCGGAAGGAGAAACGTACTTCCTGAAGTAAGCCATTGCGGTGTTAAATCCAGTAGCTCAAACAACAGATTTTTGCAGTTCACCAGGTCTTTATTTATTTACATTCTCTTATATACCGTGCTATTCTGCATCAGTGTGGTTTACATTGAACAAACTGAAATTTCATTAAACAGGGCATTATAACTTGGAGATAACTATTTTACAGGGAACATGGGCTATGGAGGGTTAAGTGGCTTGCCCAAGACCACAAGGAGCACCTGTGGGACTAGAAACTCCAGTCCTTCTGGCCCAAGGTTGCTGTCCTCTAGTGGGATTTGAACCCCCGACCTTCCAGCCAGAAGTACCTTGCCCCAACCACTAGGCCACTCCTCCGCTTGGTGGAGTAATGTTAACTGTTTGAGCCAAAAGTTGGTTACTGCACCTGGGCCAGGGCTTTTCCAATTTGGAGCTCGTTTTAACCTGTTTCCAGCTCTTCCTTTGTTACTACAGGCCATTCCATAGGTTTGATGTTTATTTTTTCTAAATGCTTCTGTATGCTGGGTAACCATTCTGCTTTGTGATTTTGCTGTATAGGGTCCTCATATAGCTTTCTCCAGAAGGTTTCGGTTTCGGCTTTGGTTGGAGGTGCTTTTACCATATTAATACTCTTCCCCAATTCCCTGTAGAACTGTTTGGGGTTTTCTCTAAATAGTTTATTCTGATACCTTTCTTTCCTGTTTTCTTCATATCTTAGAAGTTTTTGCGCTTCTGCCACTATTTTTAGTGTATTGTTGGAACATATAAATTTGAGGTCTTCTTCTGTTAATGCAGCATGCTTCAGCTTGATATCTTGGATCTTCCTTAATGTCTTTGATTATCTTAATCCTTTTAGATACCCATCCAGCAGGGATACCTCTGCATGCAATGATTGTATTTTTTGTTTGATGCACTTTTTCCAAGGAGAAACTGTTATTGTTCTCTTTTTCTTCTGGCCTTGCAGTCTATATGGTAGTATTCTTGCAGAAAATTTTAGCTGCACGATATTGTATTTGATTAATTCAGATGATCTCAATAAATGGTCCCTTTATACTGGATATGGCCTTGTTCATCTTAATTATCATACTTCTAGCCTTAGGTGCTAAATTTAACTTGGGTAATCTTTCCCTTGCTTGGAACCCAGCATATTCATCTCTTTCCATATGGACTAGGAGTTCTATCTTGAATTCCTCCATCTCTGGGATCTTTCTCTTCCCTTTCTTTGTCCTCCCTTGCTTCCTCCAATTCAGTTAACTTGTTGACCCTTCCTTTATTCAGCTCACTCTCCTGCAGTTCCAAATCTCTCAACTCCATCTCCCCCTCAACCTCTTTTTCCTTTTCTGTGTCTTCCTTTCTTTTGATACTGCCACTTAGGTCTCCTCCTCCCTGTATATCTTTGTCCACAGAATCTCTCAGTTGCTTCATGATGTTATCATTCACATACTTCTTTTCCTTGATCTTCAAAATTAAAGATCTTAAATTTGCATCTGTTACTTTTTGCAGTTTTTCTAATGGCAAATTTCCTCTTTCTTCCAGCTTTTGGCAGACTCTCTGTGTACCTTCTTGATTTAAATATAGGGTTTGTAGCATAAAAATAGCAGTACATTATCTCCTCTTTATCTGCAGAATTCCACTTAACTGTAGTAAATCCTCTTAACTTTCTCATAACTTTCTGTGGTTTATCTCCTGCCACAGTGGGTCCATGAACAGGCTCACCATGGCCTTTATCTGTGGCAGGGATGTTATCTGCTTCTGCAGAACTTTCACTATCACAGCCACCTAGTGCTTAAGCTATGGGTGGGCACCTTTTTATCCTGGGTGACATGCGACCAGTATGAGGTGTGACAAAAAAGAAATGAGACTGTGGCAGCCATGCCCATGACTCAATGCCAATTGGCTAACCGCTTATGTCACTGTGTTGTGCAACATCTCGCCACTATTCTGCTATAATATTTTTTATCTAACTCAGTTTTTCTTTTTCAGGTTGTTTTGTAGCACACTGCTCCATCGCTTTGTCATGCAACTGGAGGTGGCAGAAATATGGAGCAAAGAATCAACTTGAAATTTTTGGTTAAGTTGGAGAAGGGCCCAACTGAGTGTGTCTAGTCAAGACAAACACAGCTCCTTCTGTGTTTGTCTTGACTAGATTGCAAGCTCTGATGAGTAGGGACTATCTCTTATTTATCTTACAGCACTGCGTATGACTTGCAGTGCTATAGAAATGCTCAGTAGTAGTAGTAGTAGTAGTAGTGTCTCCATCTTCTCCAAAGGCATATGGAGAAGATGCAATGTCAAGGCCACGAGTCTTCGAGTGGCACAAATGCTTCAAGACTGGCCACGAGGATGTGGAGGATGACCCCAAGTCAGGATGGCCTTCCACAACAAAGACAACTGGGAACATTGACAAAGTGAACCAGCTGGTGCGGAGTGATCGCAGATTGACAGTGCGGATGATAGCTGAGGAGCTCAGCCTGAACAGGGAGTCAGTGCAGACCATCTTGGTGCAGGAGCTGGGGATGTGGAAGGTGTACGCCAAGATGCTACCCAAGCTTTTATCGGATGACCTGAAGGAGCACCAGGTCAATGTTTGTCGAGACTTGCTAGAGAAGATCGGAGAAGATCTACAGTTCGTTGGCAGAGTCATCACAGGAGACGAGACTTGGGTCTTCCAGTATGACCCTGAAGCAAGAGACAGAACCTGCACTGGAAGACTCGACTGTCACCCAGACCCAAGAAGGTGCGCATGTCAAAATCAAGGATCAAGATCATGCTGATCGCATTCTTTGACCAGAAGGGAGTGGTCCATCATGAGTTTGTGCCTGAAGGTCAGACAGTCAACCAGCACTTCTACCAGCAGGTCCTCAATCACCTCCATGACTGGGTTCAGCGCAGCAGGTGGGCTCTGTGGAGAGACGTGGCTGCTCCACCACGACAATGTGCCCGCACACACCGCCCTCAGTGTGAGGCAGTTCTTGACCAACAAACAGATCACAACTCTCGACCACTCTCCTTATTCCCCATTTCTCACACCGTGCGACTTCTGGCTCTTCCCCAGGCTGAAGACTGTGCTCAAAGGAACTCATTTCACCTCTGTAGAAGAGATCAAGGTCACTGTGATGAGGGCGCTGAGGGACCTCAAGGAGGAGGACTTTACCGAGTGCTTCCGTACATGGCAGAAGCGAATGCAGAAGTGCATTAACTCGGGGGGGGGGGGGGTTACTTTGAAGGGGACCATGTGTAATTTCTCTGTAGATTTTGTAATAAAACATTTATGGGACAGTCTTATTTCTTTTTTGTCACACCTCGTATGTAATTTTCTTGTTCGTTCCTAACATACTTTAATTGTAGTGTCGCCTTGCTGAGATTTGGTATAGATGTTATACAATGGAGTCACCATGTGAAGGTACTCAGCAAAACTTGAGGAGGGATGTTACCACACTCAATACATGTATACGGTTTTACTCGGGGCAGTTTCTCCAAATGGGTCAGTGTTGGGGATTAATGAAACTAACTGCACAAGGGTTAAACTACCACAAAATAAACCAACACCCTTGACCTATCCTTGTCAAAACTCCAAATTACTTAAACAATGTTATTTTTTCTCTAATATTATTTTTAATACTATTTTTAACCCTTAAACAAGGCAAAAAAGTCCTCAGAATAGTCTTACCCCCGACATGTGGCGAACTCGTCACTATAGGGATTAAGAGCAGACACTCACATCATGGGTCGCTACCTTTACAATTTTTAATTCAAACTTACACTATTCCCTTATACTACATATCTACTACTACATATATAAGCTAAGCTCACCACCAACCAAGAAATACTTATTGGGTTTCCTAAAAACATCCACAGAAGATTTGAAGTGTCTACATGTTGACAGAAAACCGGAGCGTATAAATTCTTCAGTTACTTTCCTGTAAAAAGAAAAAAAAATTCTCTTCAAACAGCGATATTTATACTCCTGTCAGTAGAAATTTATCCACTTATCTGAATGATCCAGGGATCCGGCTCATGTCAGCAAGCAAACTTCCGTTTCTACTGCAACTCTCTAGACGCGAACGCCACGCTGCAAAAGAGACACATCATCCCGGCACAGAATATAATATCCCCGACAAAAGCTTTTGTTTCACCAGTTAGGCTTCTTCAGGGTTTCTTAACAACAATATCATCATCTTTCGCAAAAGTAGAGAGGTATTTTGTATACAACATTTAAGATGCAAGATAAATAGTTGCTTCTTCAAGGGTTTTTGGAATGAGCCCTTGAGACAGCAAGAGATTGACTATTCTTAGGATGAAAGGTGTTAATTTGGCTCTCATTATTTTAACCCAGTTTACTGGGAAAGGGTCAAGGTGAGATGTTGTTGTGTTGATGGATTTGATAAATTGATCTATCTGTTCAGCGCTACTTAGAGAGAATGAGTTCCATGGTGTGATGTCAGCTTGTTCGTTGATTGTTTCCTTCATTGGGTTGGCCATTGGACTTCTCAGCTTCTTCATGTAGTGAATGGTAAATTACTGTGCATCCATATCGCTGTTGTGAGGTCATCTTTGCTTGGGTTTCAGATTAAATCTTGTACAATGTAGAAGAGCTCCCTAGGGTGATTTAGAGACTTCATGAGCATCTTTGAGTAATATTCCTTCTTTAGATCATTAATGCTTTGATGGTATAGTTTGAGGGTATGCATGCAGTGCTTCAATTCAACTTCGGATTTTGTAATTCTCCATTTTCTTTCTAAAAATTCTCATTATTCACCTCAGGTTTTGGGACTACCAGGGTTGCGATTTTCTATAGTTCTCTGTTGTATTTTTTAGTGGGTATAGAGGCCACCTTATCTAGGGTGGTATTCCAGTTCTTCAGGATGGCTTTGAGGTCATCTAGGTTATTCATCAAGTTGGGTAGGGTGTCCTTTAGGAAGGTTTCTTTATCAAATTTCTTGAAGCGGTATTGTATCTGTTCTCTATGGTGCGTTTTATGTGTGAAAGGTTTTAGTTCAATATTAAAATATATTAAGTAATGGTTTGACCATGGAACTGGTTGCTTTTGAATTGATGTTGAATGGGTGTTATTTGGCTATTCCTTAGGTAAAAATATAAGATCCAATGTCTTTCCCTTTGCATGTGTAGGGGTATTAATAATCTGCTGATATCCTAAATCTCCCACGGCATAGAAGAAGGATGAGCTCTGTGCACAATTTACTGAGGAGAGATTGAAATCACCTAATATGATGAGTTCTTTATCAACTGATTTATCAGAGCAAGCAGAGTTGAGAATGCTGGCTAGTGTACTGGGGTCTGATGATGGGGACCTGTACATTAGGCTGATTGCAAGATGTTTGTTTTCTATCATCAACATTTCAAGGTCTTCAAAGCTTACAGCTGAAGTGTAATATGCCCCCAGTTCAATTTTGCATAAAATAAGAACATAGAAACATAGAAATATGACGACAGAAAAAGATCACATGGCCTATCTAGTCTGTCCTTCCATATCAACAACTACAACAGTCCACTTTTTACCTTTAGAGATCCTCTGTGTTTGTCCCATGCTTTTTTGAATTCAGTTACTGTCCTCATCTCTACCACCTCCACTGGGAGACCATTCCACGGATCCACTACTCTTTCCATAAATAAATATTTCTGCATATCAGTCCTGAATCTATCTCCCTTCACCCTCATCCCATGTCCCCTCGCAGCAGAACTTGCTTTCAATTGAAAGAGGCTCTCTCCCTGAACATTTATGCCACGGAGGTATTTAAACATCTCAATCATATCACCTCTATCCCGCCTTTCCTCTAAGGTGTACATATTACGATCCTTAAGTCTGTCCTCATATGCTTTATAATGAAGACTACTAATCATTTTAGTAGCCACCCTCTGCACCGACTCCATCCTGTTCACATCCTTTTGAAGGTGCGGTCTCCAGAATTGCACACTATACTCCAAATGAGGTCGCACCAAAGACTTACACAGAGGCATTATCACCTCCTTTTTTCTGCTAGCCATTCCTCTCCGCCAACTTAGTGATTTCAAGCTATCAGTGTAATATAGGGTCATTCCAACCCGCGAATAGCTATTCGTGCCCCTTTCTGCCAGCAGCTAACTTTCCTGCCGGTTATACAGGAAAGTTAGACAGGGGCAGGGAAGGGGCAGATCAGGGGTGGAGTTAGGCAGGCGGTGGGCAGTCATCCAGGGCCAGCCCGTCCATTGAGCAAGAATGTTGTTTGCGCAGGGCCCCGCGTTTCAGGGGGCCCCGCGCAAACAACATTTTGCATCAGCCCATAGATTTAAAAAAAAAAAAAAAACTGGCTGCTGCTGCTGCTGCTGCCGCTGTGGCAGTGGCAGAATCAAGCGTCCCACGGGGGCCCCCCCCCCCTGCTCAGCAGATCCCTCCTGGCATCAGCTCCTTCAGCGGCAGCTTTCAGAACCACGAAGAGAGAGTTTCTCACTCGCGGCTCTGTTAAACCCACCGGGGCTGATGGGACTTCCTGTTTCCCATCAGCCCCAGCGGGCTTAACAGAGCTGCGAGAAAGGGAAACTCTCCCTTCGCGGCTCTGAAAAGCCTGCGCTTTGAGAGCTGATGCTGGGAGGGCTCTGCCGGGCAGGGGGGGCCCCGCAGACGCTTGATTCTGCCGCTGCCAAAGCAGCAGCGGAAGAAACAGCCAGTTTGTTAGGTCTTTTTAAATCTATGGGCTGATGTGGGGGGGGGGATTAGGACTGGTAATGGTCTATGGGGGGGTTAGGACTGGTAATGGGCTATGGGGGGGCTAATACTGGAAGTGGGCTGATGGGGGGTTAGGACTAGTAATGGGCTATGGGGGAGGGCTAGGACTGGAAATGGACTGATGGGGGGTTTAGGACTGGAGGTGGGCTGATGGGGGGTTAGGAATGGTAATGGGCTATGGGGGGGAGCTAAGACTGGAAATGGACTGATGGGGGGGTTAGGACGTAATGGGCTATGGGGGGCTAAGACTGGAAATGGGCTGATGGGGGGTTAGAACTGGAAGTGGGCTGATGGGTGGTTAGGACTGGTAATGGGCTATGGAGGGGCTAAGACTGAAAAGCGGGTGACGGGGGGGTTAGGACTGGAAGTGGGCTGATGGGGGGTTAGGACTGGTAATGGGCTATGGGGGTGCTAAGACTGAAAATGGGGTGATTAGGGGGTTAGGAATGGAAGTGGGCTGATGGGAGGCTTAGGACTGGTAATGGGCTATAGGGGGCTAGGACTGGTAATGGGCTGGGGCGGTTGCTAGGACTGAAAATGGGCTGAGTGGAAGGGGGGCTTGAACTGCAAATAGCTGAATGGGAGGGGGCTTGGAATGGAAATGGGCTGTGAGGGGAGGGAGCTAGGACTGGAAATGGGCTGAGTGGGGGGGAGCTAGGACAGGAAATGGGCTGATGGAGGGGCTAGGATAGGACTGGAAATGGGCTATTGGGGGTGCTAAGCTTGGAAATGGGCTGTGGTGGGGGCTTGGATTGAAATGGACTCATGGAGGGGCTAGAACTAAAAGTAGGCTCATGGGGGGCTTGGATTGGAAATGGGCTGAGTGGAGGGGAGCTAGGATTTGACATGGGCTGATGGTGGGGCTAGGAAAGGACTAGAAATGAGCTGATGGGGGCTGGGATTGGAAATGAGCTGATGGAGGGACTCAGAAAGGACTGGAAATGGATGGGAGAGCTAGGACTGGAAATGGGCTGATGGTGGGGCTAGGATAGGATTGGAAATGGGCTGATGGGGGGCTAGGACTGGAAATGGGCTGATGCAGGGACTAGAAGGGAGCGGATGCTGGGTGGGGCTGGAACTAGAAGGGAGCTGATGTTGGGAGAGGATTAGAATGGGATGGAGCTGGGAGAGTGAAATGGAGGGGAAAATATTTAGTGTGGGAGGGAAGAGAAATCTACAATTGGCCGGATATTGGGAGAGTAAGTGGGGACTGAGGATGGAGGGGTAAAATTTGAGTGGATGAAATAGGAATGAGGAAAGAGCAAAAGGAGAAAGATTAGTATGTTAAAGCAGATGTAGAGAGAGAATGGAAAAACTAGAAGAAAGGGCAAATGGACAGCAGACGATGGAGAATTAGCAGAAGACACGAAGAAACCAGAAGAAAGTGGCTGGAGCAATTGCAACTGAAAAAAAATGCACAAAAGGTAGAAAATATCTCTTTATTTTGAATTTATTAACTGGAATATGTCAGCTCTCGGAAATGTGCATCATTAACGTCTGAGCTTTGTTTAGTACAAGAGGAAATTTATTTATAGTTTTATTTGTACAGTGTTGTTGTACATTCCAAGTTTGGCTTTTGGGGTTCCCAGTTGTCTTCCTTTTTCTAAACTGTGATTCCTTGTTTGGTGATGGTCTATGTTCTGCATGTGTAATTGAGCTGAGGTATTCTGTTTATGTAATTCCTATTTGACAGTGCCACTCGTTCTCTTTCCCCAGTAGGTCATGTATTGTTATTCTCAGAAATGTATTGGTTTAATATTTGCAGTGTTGCCTTTTGATAGGTAGAGTATGGTGCTTTGTGAGTCCTGGTAGTGCTGTTAGGATACGGTGGGTTTGCTATTGGTTCTAAATGGGCAGTGTTTGTAGTAGTTCCTAATGTGCCTGGCAGTTGGCACTGGATTATAGTAATGTAGAAATCTTTTAGTCTTTCTTTATCCATACACTCATTAAGAGGCATGCTTACTAAAAGTTAGTGTATGGTAACATTATGCAAATATTTATGCAAATGAGGCCTTCTGCAAATGAGGCCCCGCACCAAGTCTCCGCACATGGCCCCGCACCCCCCTTGGGCCGCCCCTGCAGTCATCATTGTTTGCCCTATATGTCTGGGGCAGGCGACCTGCACGAGGAAGTTATTCCACCTTGGAGGTGGAATAACTTTTCTAGTCGCCAGGGGTTGGCGGGCTTGGGGCCAGAAAATGGCAGGAGAGGGCAGTGAACATTCCCCACAGCCCGACCCTGGCCTTGGGAGGTCGGATCGGGGTCAGGCTGTGAAGAATGCAGTGCAGGAGCCAGTGGCCGGGATCGTGGCTTTACAATGGAGCCACGGTGCCATGGCAACCAGACACCCTGGCGCTGTGGCTCCATTGTAAAGCCCAGACTGAATTAGTCCTAGCCTGCACCTAAAGGCCTGATCGCAATTCTGATCCCGTGGGGATAGATGTGCCCCATGGGTTCAGAATTGCGACACCCTCTGTACATCTGGCTCAGACTGGGCGTACAGAGGGCTTGTATGTCCAGGACAGAAAGGGGCCTATAATGTTTAGGATTCAATGGATGTCTTTGAGGTATTATACAGATGGTTCATACTACGATGTGCAGTGGGGTATCTATTTGCTGCTACCATCTTCCTAGGATGGTAGTGGTGGTGTATGAATGGGATGTGTTGAGGCTGTTGTGTGAGCGGGTATGTATGACCTATTAGTATAAAGATAACTAGTATAGAGATACAGTGACATACATTTTGGCCACCATGCTTGTTTGAGTTCTCTGAAAGTACAAGTCTTTCCAAGTGTCCATAGGATATATGAAGATCCATTACCTGTCCTTATAGCTGCTGCTATAAGTGCTTGGGGTTGTTATTCTTCTTGGTTCTGCTAAGTTCCACTCTAAGGGCCACACCTAAGGGCCCTGTGGCGAGGCCTTTAGGTGCAGGTGTGCCTTGCACTCTTGATTTTAAAGGTGACAGGCAGAAGCATTATCCGTTGGAGCAAGAGCAAGGGTGGAGCTTACCACTGCCGGGGTCGCTGGGCCTTGGAGTCCTTGCCTTCTGGGGCAGTGATCAGGAAGTCAGAGGCTGCCTACTGCATCGGGATCAGTGCCGGAAGCACCTGATGATGATGACTGCATGCAAGGAGAACTACCTTGCCAAGCATGATGTCTTTCTCTAGCAATCTCTCTCTTCACATGATGTGTCCAAAGTATGTTAGTCAATGTCTTGTCATCTAAGCTTCTAAAGCAAGCTTAGGTTTCATCTCCTCTAGTACTGACTGTTTCGCTCTTCAGGCAGTCCATGATATACACAGTATTCTTCGCCAGCACCATAATTCAACGGCATCAATTTTCTTCCTTTCTATCTTTTTCACTATCCAACTTTCACATTCATATGACGTTATTGAAAATACCATGGCTAGGACAAGTTGAATCTTTGTATGGAGACAGACATCTCTGCTCTTGAGAATCTTGTCTAGGTCCTTCATAGCCATTCTGCCAAGAGCAATGCGTCATCAGATTTCTTGACTGCTTGTCATTTCTTTATTGATAGTTGATCCAAGTAGGTTAAAGTTGTCAACTATTTCAATTTCTTCTCCATCAACAATGAACTTATTGATTTTGCCAGCTGTCAGGATGTTTGTCTTCTTTACATTAGGATGCAGGCCCATTTTAAGACTATGTTCCTTGATCTTGAGAAACAAATGTTTCAGATCGTCTTCACATTCAGCCAGTGATGTGGTATCATCAGCATAGTGGAGGTTGTTGATGAGTCTTCCACCAAACTTCACACCTCGGTTGTCTTCATACAATAAAACACATATAGATATCCTTTTGGTATTCTTTTGTCTTTTCAAGGATCCATCTTACATCTGCGATGATGTCTCTTGTTCCTCGCCCTTTCCTGAACCCTGCTTGAGCTTCAGGAAGTTCTCGTTCCAGGTATACTTGTAGTTTCTGCTGAATGATCTTGAGTAGAATCTTCCTGGCATGTGGGATGAGAGCGATTGTGTGATAATTTCCATAGTCAGTCAGATCACCTTTCTTCATTATTGGTATAAACACAGATCTTTTCCAGTCAGTTGGCCATGATGTTGTCTTCCAAATTTCCTGGCACAGCCTTGTAAGTATGGTAACAGCTGCATCTGAATGCTGTAATACTTCAATGGGAATGCCAGCAATACCAGGTGCTTTGTGTTTTGATAAGGCTTTAAAAGCTGCTTCGACTACTTTCATCACCAATGACTCCTGATCATAAGGTACAAGTTCAAACAGCTGTTGGTCAATTGATTCTTATAGTATAACAATTCTGTATATTCTTTCCACCTTTTTTGATCTTCTCTGCATCATTCAACATGGATCCTTGAGCATCTTGTAGCATTCCAATTCAAGGCTGGAATTTTTTCTTTAACTCTTGTAGCTTTAGGAAAGCAGATCTTGTTCTTCCTCTAAAAGTTTCTGATTATATTTCCTTGCATGCATCATTGTAGTACTTCTCCTTGTCTTGACTTGCTGCATGTTGGAGGACTCCTCTCTCTGGCTTTAGCTTTTCTGCACTTTTGGGCAATTTTCAGAGTTTCTTCAGTCATCCATTTTGGCTGTTTTTGCTTTTTCACCTTTTGTAGGGACTTCTCACTTTCTTCCAACACAACCTTCTTGATGTCATCCTATAATTCTTCTGGGGCTTTGTCATTTGTATCTAAAGCGGAAATCAATTTTGCAGGCAGTCTTTAAATTCCGATGGTATATTCTCAAGGTCATATTTTGCTACATTCATGAGTGGCTTGCTCTTTTTCAACTTTAGCTTAAGTTTGCAAACTAGTAGTTGGTAATTTGAACCACAGTTGGCTCTAGATTTTGTCTTTGTTGATGTTATAGAGCTTTTCCATCGTTGACTTCCACAGATAGTCAATTTGATTTTTGTACAATCCATTGGGTGAAGTTAATGTGTACAGTTGCCGCTTGTGTTGCTGGAAGAAGGTGTTTGAGATGAATAGATCGTTGGTCTTGCAGAATTCTATCAGTCTATCTCCAGCTTCATTTTTGTTGCCAAGTCCATATTTTCCAACCACTTTGCCTTCTTATTTGTTGCCAACGTTTGCATTCCAGTCACCCATGACTATCAGAATATCTTGTTTGCTTGTTCTGTCAATTTCAGCTTGTAGTTGTACATAGAACTCATCAACGTCTTCCTCTTCTGCAGCTGTTGTTGGAGCATAAACCTGAATTATAGTTGTGTTGATGGGCTTTCCTCCTAGACAAATAGAAATTAAGCAGTCACTGATTGCAGTGTATTTAATTACAGTTCATGCAAGTTTCTTCTTGCTTATAAATGCATCATCATTTCTTCTTTATCTTTCATTTCCAGCATGGTATACCATGTGATCATCAGATTCAAAGTGTCCTACGCATGTCAATTTCAGTTTGCTGATGCCCAATACATCGAGTTTACATGTTCCATTTCATTCTGGACCACCTCTAACTTCCCTTGGCTCATGCTTCATACATTCCATGTTACAATATGTAAGACATCTTTGCAGCTTCTGACTCTCATTTTTTGTGCAGCTACATCAGCAGTCAGACGTCCCAAGGGCTTTGTTCCAACCACATCATAAATGCTGACTTTACTCTGAAAAGTATTCAGCTCATCCCCAGTAGCCAGTTGAGTGCCTTTCGACCCAGGGGTCTCATTTTCTGGTATTATAATGCAATTTGTTTTGTTGTGACTACCCATTTTCATAGCATGATACAGAAGTAGATTGCCAGGGCTTTCTTTTGCACAGGTAATTCTAGTGTTGTTGCCGTTGTCACAGAAATGTGATCCTCTGCCACCAACACCTTCCCATTCTGCTGCTGCCCAGATGGGTGGTCTGTCTTAGTCTGACACCTCAGCTGATACCTGTCCATCTTGGCAAATCCTGCCAGTAGTTAAGCTACCGATATCTTAGCTCTCAGCATCATTGATACATACAAGTCCTCACAACATGACAAGCTGCAAACCAAGTAAGGGTTCCAAAAATTACCTCTGCTTAATGGACTGAAAGTGGGAATGAAGATCTTTCTTTGTCTTTCCCCCACTGAGTCCACATTTTAAAAACTTTACAATGTTATGTGTCAAAATGAGCATTAGTTTCATAAACATAGGATTTAGTCCCTCTAATCTGCAGCTTCAGAGGATGTTCTTTATACGGCAGAAGCTAGTTCTCTCATTAGTGTTTCAGCAGTTCTGATGATCTGACCAGACTAAAAAGTGATGGAACAACTAAGAGGACTCACTTCCATTCAGTCTGTCCTATGACCTCCAAGTCTCTGTCAGCTTCCCAACTTGCCCTGGTGGAGATGAAAGTGGAGAGGTGCACCAGCAGCAGAAGAGATGAACAAATGAAAGGAATGATCCTGAAAAAATGAGAGCCACTTCAGGCCATTGCTGAAGGATCAGGATCCCAAATGAGGTCACATCATCAGTATATGGGATTGCAAAAAGAGGACTTCTCCCCCTATCTCTGAACTTTCACTGTGACCAATGGTCAGTTAGGGTAGTCAACTGGCTCTGGAAGTGTCCAACAGGCTTGATCCATCCTATGTTTACCTGTAGTCTTACTTTTTTTATGGAGTGCAATAGAGAAATCAGAACTACATATCCCTGCATGCATTGAGGTGAACCCAGGACTGGATCAAGCTTGTTGGGCACATCTGGAGCCAGTTGGCAACCCTATGCCCAGTACTGGCAGCCATCATGGGGCTTATGAGTCAGTGAATGTTCAGTCCCTGCCACCTCCTCCTGTTTTGGCTTTTTGTTAGACTGGGAGCCCATGCAGAGTCCTGGGGTCTGTGAGTGCACAATGGCATATAAGGCCATGGGCTGATTGCTACTACTGTTATCATCATTGTCGGCTTCATGGTTTGGATAAGTGGGGGAAAGAAGGATATGAATGAGGGAAGGGAGAGGAATGGAAGTCTGCTATTTTGTTTTCATCATTATCTGGGGGTCATATACATTTTTTAGTGTTATTTATTTATTTATTTATTTACAGTCTCTTATATACCGCACTATTCATCATCAGCGCGGTTTACATGGAACAAAATGCTCAGTACATTTAACACGTATGAGTTTACAGGTAACAGGGTATAAATAACTTGGATAACCGGGGTAACTATTTACAAAACATACTACATGGAATCATATACACAGAAGATACATAGAAAAACCAGTCCACTATAGCAATGAATATCACACTTGGTGAGTTGTTGATATACCCTAGATTTATCTGGGACTGGTATCAGTGGGTGTTATTGGGCTCTAGGTGATTCCATTGGGTTCTAAAAGGTATTTGTTGAAGAGGTGGCATTTGAGGGCTTTCCTAAACTGTGTCAGGCTCCTAATAGCCCGGATATCAGGGGGTAGTGCATTCCAGCATATTGGGGCACTGAGACTGAAGGCTCTGTTGGCTGTCGATTTAGTGCAAGTAGTAAGTTCCTTCGGGATTTTGAGGGAGTTTATAGCCATGGATCTCCTTGCTCTATCTGGAGATGTGCTATGGATGAGTAAGGATAAGGATGCCGATGTGAGATTATTGACAGCTTTAAAAGTAATTGTCAAGGTCTTGAAAACTATTCTAGCTTGAATAGGAAGCCAATGCAACTGTATCAGCAGGGGCGTAACGTGGTCGTACCTGGAGGCTCCATGGATGACTCTTGCTGCCGCGTTCATGGCTAGCTGAAGCGGGTTTAATGTAGATTGGGGAAGACCTTGTAATATGACGTTGGCATAGTCGAAATGGGGTATAACCAACGCCTGGAAGATTGTCCGGAAATCGGTTGGATCAAGCATGGAACGTAGGTGTCTAAGTGAGCGGATCTTGTAGTACACTGATCTGACTATGTTTCCTACGTGGGCTTTCATGTCTAGGCGTTGATCTAGTGTGACTCCCAAATATCGTATTGAGGATTTAGATTGCAACTCCGCTTCTTTTACTTTAAGATATTGTGGGGGGTAAAATTGGGATTCCTTGTTACGAAGAGTACTTCAGTTTTCTTATGTTGTATTCTGAGGTTTTGAGACAGGAGCCAGTCAGATATTGCATTGAAGCAACTCGTCAATGGGGAGAGGTCCAGATGCTCGGTAGAGAAGGGAATGTAAAGCAGGACATCGTCTGCATATAACATGCAGTCAACCTTGAAAGACCGGATGATATTACAAATTGGCTGCATGTAAATATTGAAAAGGAGCGCAGAAAGGGAGGATCCTTGAGGGACTCCTTGGCTTTGGTGGAAAGGTTCAGACTTTATCCCTCCAGAACGAACATGCTGCCATCTTTCGGACAGGTAGGATCTGCACCATTCAAGCGCTTTTCCATTAATGCCTTTGTCAATCAGACGTCCTAGTAGAAGCTCATGATTTACTGAGTCAAAAGCTGCAGCGATGTCCAGAAAGATGAGTGCAAATCCTTGACGAATGTCGTCAATGCCAGTGATTATTTTGCAGAAAAGGGTGGTAAGGAGGGTTTCCACTCCATGGAATTCCCTAAAACCATGTTGGCAGGGGTCTAATGGTGCAGCGGAGTCAATGTGATCCTGCAGTTGCTTTTGGGCCTCCTTTTCGATGATCTTCGCGAGTAGTGGAATACTAGATATGGGTCTATAGGATTCCACCTGTTGGGAGTCAAGCTTGCAGTTTTTTAGCAGAGGTCTGATAGAGGTGTGCTTAAGGGCTGAAGGGAAGGAGCCAGTTGAGAAGGAGAGATTCATTATTTTGGCCAGTACTGAGCTGAAGTGACTGCGAAGCTCCTTGATCCAGAAGGCTGGGCATGGATCGGTCTGAGCAGTACTGGTGTTAAGGGCTGCAATAGTGTCTTCAATTCCTCTCTTGGAGGGGGTAGAAAACATGGTTAGGATTGTTTGGCAGTTTTGCTCTGTGGTAGAGGCTATAGTAGAGGTTTTGTTGGTCTGACATATCTTGGATTGTAAATAGGTTGCAAAATCTTGTGGGTGTAGCTCAAATGGAGGTCCAGAGGATGGTTCCTTGGATAAAGTCTTGACCAGGTCGAAGAGGTCATGTGGTTTATTAAGTGATCTCATTAAGGTGTCAGAGTAGTACTGCTTCATCGTGTTGGTGATTGTGTTGCGATGTGCAGCCAGATGACAGTTGTATGCTGACAGGTCATTTAAAGAGTGAGATCGGCGCCAGCGTTTCTCCAGCTTCCGTAAGTGGCTAAGTGATGCTTTAAGATCAGCTGAGTACCATGGGGCACTTACTCTTTTACCTGAAGGCTTGTTGGATGTTGTACGTAGGGCAATTGAGCTGAGGCAATTGTTCCATTGAGAAATTAGGTCGTCAAGGTTCTGGGTGGATTCAGAGATGAGTTGCTGCGTTTCAGCAAGGATAAGATCTCTGTTAAAAGGCTTGAAAGATCGAGAGGGCGGTCTTGCGGTGTTGCTTTGGATTTTGTTGGTTTTTGTGTAGGCTTTGTAAGAGGGAATCTGAATGATGATCAGTTTGTGATCTGACCAAGGAACAGAAGTTATGGAGGTTATGGGATCCTGGGCTGGGTTAAGAGAGGTTTGCGGGGCGAATACAAGGTCCAAGATATTTCCCTTAATATGGGTAGAATCATTAACTAGTTGCTTGAAGCCAAGATTTTCCAGGGCGTCCAAGAAGGCTGTTGCTTGATGCTCTTGCAATGTAGGCAGGTTGAAGTCGCCTAGGATCCAATTTGGGAGGCCTGGGTTATGAGTGTTGGATGCCAGATCAATGATAGCCGCGAGATCATCTGGGGAAGCTGAAGGTGCTCTGTAAAGCAGGTTGATTATGCAGCGTTTGTTGGAGATGGTGACGGTCTCAAGGTAGTTTGTATTGGTGGTGTGCACTGTTCGAAACTGGAGGTCTGTCCTGGTGAGGATGAGCACGCCACCTCCTCTTTTTTCTTGCCTATGACTTGAATGTATGGTGAAATTCTGAGGGAGGAGCTGGTTGAGTATTACGTTGTCTTCAGCAGATAACCACGTCTCAGTGACCATGAGTATATCAAGGCCGTGGCTGGCAATTAGGTCAGTGACGGCTGGCCACTTCTTCCGGATAGAACGGGCATTGATGAGGGCACATTTTAGGCTGTGAGGGTAGGAGTTTTGAATTTGTTTAGATTTCATATTGTGTTGAAGAGCAATGTGTAACAGATGGGGGTGGTGTGAGCGAGAGTCCCAAGTTATGTTGTTATGGGAAGCACTAGACCACCTTCTCCCATGGCTCAGTAATATTGGAATCTGGTTGGGTGCTGTGGTTGAGGCTAGAGAGTTGGAGAACCAGCCTGAAAGGACGAAATAGCATCCTATTATGGTGGTAATGAGGGAACCCATCTTGTCAGAGCACTATGTGAATGGGAGCGGGTCAATCTGGTTAGACTAACAGGAAGTTATTGACAAACTCTTGGTACTTAGTGTAGTTATTGACAAACTCTTGGTACTTAGTGTAGTATACTGTGTGACAGCAGACACTATGATCGCAGGCAATGGATAGTTAACTAACTAGTACAATAACTTGATGACTGGAACTGGTGAGACTACTGATAACAGTACAGTAGATTGTTGACAATAGTAGGTTATTGTTAGCACTACGATGGTGACTGGAGTTAATAAGGCTACTGACAACAGTATAGAGTTTGATTTGCAATGGGATGTAACTGGCAATGGAATATTACTGGCTACTGACCACAGTATAGAGACTGGCTACTGACAACAGTATAGTGGCTGATTTGCAATGGAATGTTACTGACAATGGAATATTACTGGCTACTGACCACAGTATAGAGACTGGCTACTGACAACAGTATAGTGGCTGATTTGCAATGGAATGTTACTGGCAATGGAATATTACTGGCTACTGACAAATGGGGTGTTAAAATGGGGTCACGTTGGAAAAAGTTTGAGAAGCACTGGCTTTCATCCTTGCTAGAGTTCTAACATCCATGGGTGTTAGTTCCATATTTTGTGTGTGTCTCAGGTTGCCTACAGCCAAAATATGTATCCCAGTGGAACATGATGAACTCAATGGCAGGAGGGGA
Organism: Ichthyophis bannanicus; assembly: GCA_033557465.1. Lineage (NCBI taxonomy): Eukaryota > Metazoa > Chordata > Amphibia > Gymnophiona > Ichthyophiidae > Ichthyophis > Ichthyophis bannanicus. The sequence goes on from CM066033.1 coordinate 739,411,525, forward strand.
CATGATTTGCACCCCCTGTCTCCCTTCCTTGGTAGTTTATAGACAACTGGTTTAATGTAAACTGCTTTGATTTATTGATTAAGTGGTATAGAAAAACAGTCAAAGAAATAAATAAACAAATCATAAATTACAGGCCTGATATTAGAAAGGAATTTACATGGTTTACAGCCCTGTAAACGCCTCTAACCAGGATATTCAACGGCACTAACACACTGACACTAACACTAGTGCTGCTGAATAGTCCCAATCTTCTCCCTTACACACCCTGATGCTAACCGCTTAGCTATGGAGTGTGTCATGGGCATTCTGGGGAGGAGCGGAGGTGGCAACAGTTGATAACCAGGCAGCTGCGATATTGCATGCTGCCCGGTTAGCGACCTGCGGCTAAAAGATAGGTGAGGCAAAAGCTTGCCTATCTTTAAACCTCAGCAGCTAACCGGGCAGCATGAAATATCGTGCTGCTCGGTTATCTACTGTGTCTAGGAGGCTTTGTGGCAAACCCAAATATTCAATGCCAGGGCTGCATATGACACTAGCATTGAATATCTGGGGATAAGGGTCAGCACACATGGCTATGCACCGTAGTGGTGCATAGCCAGCATAACTCAATATCGGGCCCTACATCCTTTGAACAGAATGGAGGCCCGAGTCCTTGCCATGGTAACAAAATGGAAGGACCAGTAACAGAATGCTCCATGAAGCCAGGGAAGAGTAGGGTATCAAAATGGTGCAGCACGGGCTCTCGGCAAGAGATGGCTACAGGGGCATCTTCCAAAAAGGATAGAAATTGGCAGGGCCGGCCCTAGCACTAGACAAACTAGGTGGCCACCTAGGGTGGCAGAATTTTAGGGGCGGCACTGCAGTATACTCAACTGAAGAAGGGATCGAATCCTCACCTGATGCTGTCGGTGCACCAGTAATTCAATCAATGCTGTGAGACAAAGTAGGGTTGAATGAATTACCGAGTGCATCAGCAGCGTCATCATCCAGGAGCACACACTTCTTTTTTTAAATTCAATTACCTTAAAATGATCAGAATTTCTTTGAAGTTCCTTGCAGGTAGCCTGAGAATCCCCAAAGTCCTCCAAGAAGAACTTTCCCAGAGGACTCGGAGGATTGCCCAGGCTACCTGCAAGCAACTTCAAAGAAACTCATTGTTTTGTTAATTGAATTTTAAAAAAGAGATGTGTGTATACTGCTGGATGATGACTCACCCGATGCTCCTAGTAATTCAATCAGTCCTACTCTATCTGGTAGCATTGATTGAATTACTGGTGCATGGACAGCATTGGGTGAGGATTCTCTCTCCTTCATTTAACTGGGGCTGCTTTCTGAATAGAAGGTCAATACTGAAAGAAGGAGGAGCTTAAAGGAAGGGGTGGGTGAGGGGTGGACCTTAAGGGAAGGAGTAGAGTTAGCATGAAAGAAAGGGGTGGGGCATAAGAGAAGGAGCTGTGCTAAGGGTGGAAAATAAGGAACATGGCAAAGCACAAAGGAAGGAGCAGGGTTAGAGGAGAGAAGGAAAAGAGACTGAGTGCATTAAGGGAGAAGGGAGGGAGTGAAAGGCCTGAGAGAGTGCAAAGTTGGCTGGTAGGGGAGGGAGAGGACATGGGGGGTGGGGTGAATGGAAAAGAGGGATAGTGTAAGAGAGAGAGAAGTGAAAAATAGGAAATGGAAATAATGCAAGAGGATGGGAGGGACAGGGAATAGGTACAGGAGGACAGGGGAAAGTGCAGACACTCCTACCACTCCAACACACATGTTTACACAACTACCCCCTGACACACATCCATCTACACCATCCCAACACACACACTTACTTTCCCACCACATACATTAACACATACATGCTCACACAGCCCGCAGACGCACATACATGCACAGAGCCGTCAAGACACACAAGAACAAAGACACCAGCACACACATACATGCATGACCCAATACTCTCCATGACAAACACACACATGTGCACACAGCCCCTGACAGCCAAAATGACACCCACACAAACATGTACCCGCCACAGGCCTGATTCTGCAAATGGAGGAAACACTGCACACTGTAAGTATACACCTTTCAACTTGCTGAGGGGAGATATGATAGAGGTCTATAAAATAATGAATGGAGTGAAACGGGTAAACGTAGATCGGTTGTTTACTCTTTCAAGAAGTAAAAAGACTATGGGACATACAATGAAGATACAATGTAGCACATATAAGACTCATCGGAGAAAATATTTTTTTAACTCAATGAATAATTCATTGCCAGAGGTTGTAATAAAAACTATTAGTGTAGTTGGGTTTAAAAGAGGTTTGGACAAGTTCCTGAAGGAAAACTCCATTAACTTTTATTAAAGAGAATAAGAGAAATCCACTGCTTACCCCTGGGATAAGCAGCATGGAATCTATATACCTTTTGGGAACATGAATTGGTCGCTGTTGGAACCAGGATACTGGGCTTGATGGACCTTTGGTATGACCCAGTATGGCATTTCTTATGTTCTTATATAAAATTCTCACACCTCTTCTCTTTTTAATTTAATTACCCAACGATCTTGTGAGTGATGTGATTCCTCAGCAGAGTTCTTTCAAGTTGCTTGCTGGCAGCCTGGGCAATTCTCTGACTTGTTAAACCCCCCTCCCCCCCCCTCCCCTCAAAAGAGCAAATGATCTCACATGCAGCCATGAGGACAGAACAATGGGGCTGCATGTGAGATCTTTACTTAGTATCAATGCAATTGGCTCTGGAGCATGACAATAGAATTGATTTTCAGTGTTCACATGGTTACGGACCAGAGGGAGCATGCTGGCAGTATAGCACCAGAGCTGCCCTGCAGCAGCAGCTGGGACTCCACTGTGGTGGGAGACCATAGCGGGAGAGGAGGGTCACGCATGACAGGGGGAGGTGGCATGGCTGAAGGTTTACCAGGATGCCAGATACCCTTGGGCTAGCTCTGGAAATGGGAGCAAGTTCTATATTATATTATATGGGACAGATTGATCTGCCTGATATGAAAGAAACACCTCTTCATCTTTCAGTAGGAGGAAGGTCTATAGGAGGATTCATATCTTACAGTAACAGCTGAAGAGCCTGGGAATACATTTTAAAAACAAAAGAACCAGTGAGCTTCATGTCACTGGGGACTGGATAGGAATTTAAGCATTCTTCTGAAAGTATTCTTGGTTTCATGATCCAAGGGAATAAATTGCTCAAGCCAATGGGCACAGAAGCACAGGGAAAGAGAGCTTCTGACCTCTTAGACGGGATGGTTCAGGGGATGGACACAGCGATACAGAGCCTTTCACCTCTAGGATTGGATGGCTTGGGGGACTGACACAGGGATAACGTAGTTACTCACCTGTGGTAGGTGTTCTCTGGGAACAACAGAAATCAGTCCTTACATATGGGTGGCGTCACCGATGGAGCCCCCACAGGAACGCTCCCAACTTCCAAAGGAAACTTTTACAAGGTACTCCGTGCACATGTGCCGGTCTTTCCACCCGAAGGAGCCATCTTACCTCAGTATGATGACATAGCTTAATCAAGCCCAAAAAGAAAACTCCACGGGGAGGAGGGAGGGTAGTGAGGACTGATTCCTGCTGTTCCTGGAGAACACCTGCCACAAGTGAGTAACTTTACTTTCTCCAAGACCAAGCAGGAAGTCAGTCATCACATATGGGACTCCCTAGCTACAGGCTACTGAAAAAGCCTGTAGACAGCCCAACAGGGCAACCAGAAAAATGAACCGAGAAAACAACATGAAATGCTGAGGTTCCGAGAGTCAACATCAGCCTCAGGCATCAACCACTCTCTGGTAGCCTGGACAGACAGAAGGGCTGGAGGGAAGGACTTGCATTAATTCCCAAAGAGGTGCCGGAGTATGGCTTGGCTGAAGGTGCTGTCACACCAGTAATCCTCATCCAGGTAGTAGTGGGCTGCAAAGGTGTGGATGGAAGACCATGTAGCAGCCCTACATATCTCCACTGTGGAAACGGAGTGCAAGTGAACCACTGAGGCTGCCATAGTGCGAACATTATGTGCTGTGACGTGGCACTCTAAGGTAAGCCCAGCCTAGGCATAAGCAAAAGAGATGCAGTCAGCCACCCAGATGGATTGGGTGTGCTTGGAGATGGCTACTCCCAGCTTGTTGGGGTTATAGGAAATAAAGAGCTGAGTGGAACAGCGATGGGGTTTTGTCCGTTCAAGATAAATGTGAGTGCTCTCTTACAGTCCAAATTATGGAGAGAGGCCTCTGTCCTGGAGGCTTGAGGCCATGGGAAAAAGGTAGGCAGTACCATGGACTGGTTTAGGTGGAATACTGAAACCACCTTAGGGAGAAACATAGGATGAATTTGCAGCATACTCTGTTTTTGTAGAGCCTGGTATAAGGCGGGTGCGCTACGAGCACCTGCAGCTCACTGATTCTGCTCGCTGAAGTAAGCACCACCAAAAAGATGACTTTCCAGGTGAGGAACCTGAGAGGACAGGTGGCAAATGGTTCAAAGGCTGCCAAGAGCAGCTGTTCCAGGAAGACAGTGAGATCTCACGCCACTGGCGGTGGCCAAAAAGGAGGACAAGAAAGCAGAAGGCCCCGTGAAAAGAGTTCTATGAGTGGATGAGCAGAAAGGGGCGATCATCAACACTGCAGTGATATGCAGTAAGAGCACTCAGGTGCACCCTGACAGAGTTAGACTTTAGTCCAGAGTAGGAGAGGTGAAGCAAGTAAGTCAGCTTGGTCTCCACCAAGCAAGTAAAGGGGAAGAGGGCCCAGTCTGCACACCAGACTGAAAATCTGTGCCACTTGAAGGTAGATGCCTTCCTGGTGGAATCCTTGAGAAATGCCAGGAGAATATTCTCAACATCTATGGGCAGATGGAACTCCACCAGAGCTACCCACTCAGCAGCCAAGCCATGAGCAATAGGGAGAGGAGGTTGGGGTGTAGTAGGGTGCCCTCCTCCTATGAGAGGAGATCTGGGGCACAGCCCAGGGGAAGGGGTGGTGCCCAAGACAGCTGTAGTAACAAGGGGTACCATGGTTGCTGGGACCAATGTGGGGCAATGAGTATTAAGGAGGCCCTGTCCGCTCAGACCTTGAAGAGGGTCTTGGCCACCAGTGGGGTTGGCCGGTAAGTGTAGAGGACACCCTCGCTCCAATCCAGGAGGAAGACATCGGATGTCACCCAACTGGGACAGGGCATCCTGGAGCAAACAGCAGTAGCTGGGCATTGTGAAGAAATGCAAAGAGATCCATAGTGGGGATGCCACACATCTGAAAGATCTTGCGGTCCACACGGGTGTTGTGCGGTTACAGGACTCTGCTGAGCTTGTTCACTAATGCATTGTTCTCTCCCAGGAGAAGCATCTGGTGCTTCATGGCGAACCTCCAGAGCTGGATTGTCTCCCAACAGAAGAGATACAAGCCTGTGTCCCCTTGCTTGTTGATGTAGAACATCGCTACCTGATTGTCTGTTTGTATAAGAATGACCTGACCAGCCAGCTGCGACTGGAAGGCCCACAGTGCATTTGCAATGGCTCTGATTTTGAGGAAGTTTATCTGGTGAAGGCTCTCCCTCTGACCAGAGGCCCTGCATTCAAAGGCTGCCGAGATGTGCTCCCCAGCTGAGCTTGGAGGCATCCATCATCAGAATTTGCTGGTGCAGGAGCGCTTGGAAGGGCAGCCCCACTAGAAGATGCACTGAGTGCTACCACTATGAGAGGAAGCTGAGTAGTGGTGGACTTATGTGCACTCTTTTGGAGAGCAGCCCGATGTCTGATGCCACTGAGTACAGAGGGTCCACTACACTTGCCGTATATGTAGGCGGGCGAACAGGGTTACATGGATCGTGGAGGCCATGTGGCCCAGGAGGCAAAGCATCTAGTGAGCAGTCACCATCAAGCAGCACTGAACCTGGTGTGCCAAAGAGATGAGTTGGTGGGCCCAGTCTGTCAGGAGATATGCCCTGACCACAGAAGTATCGAGTTGAATCCCAATGAACTCGAGGCACTGAACGGGTTGCAGGTGGGACTTTGGGTAGTTGATGACTAAGCCCAGCTGCTCCAGAACCTGGATGGTATGCTGTGTGGCCTGGCAAACTTTATCCGGAGAGTCGGCCCTTACGAACCAGGTAAGGGAAGAAGAAAATCCCCTGCACGTGGAGAAAAGCGGCCACGCCCGCTAGGCACTTTGTGAAAGCTGTGGGAGTGAGTGCTAGTTCGAAGGGAAGAACCTTGTATTGGTAGTGCCTGCCGCTGATGAGGAAGCAAAGGTATTGTTGGTGTGCCAGAGAGATGAGTTGGTGGGCCCAGTCTGTTGGGAGATATGCCCTGACAACCTAAGTATCTAGTTGAATCCCAATGAACTCAAGGCACTGAATGGGTTGCAGGTGGGACTTTGGGTAGTTGATGACTAAGCCCAGCTACTCCAGGACCTGGATAGTATGTTGTGTGGCCTGGCAAACTTCATCCAGACAGCCGCCCCTTACTAACCAGGTAAGGGAAGAAGAAAATCCCCTGCACGCGGAGAAAAGCAGCCACGCCCGCTAGGCACTTTGTGAAAACTCCGGGACTGAACGCTAGTTCGAAGGGATGAACCCTGTATTGGTAGTGCCTGCCACTGATGATGAAGCAGAGGTATTGTTGGTGCAGGGAATGAATGAGGATGTGGGTATAGGCATCTTTTAGATCCAAGGGACACAGCCAATCTCCCTGCTGGAGGAAAGGCAGCAACGTTCCAAGGGATACCATCTTGAACTTCTCTTTTACAAGGAACCAATTTAGATTGTGAAGATACAGAATGGGTCAGAAGCCGCCTGTCTTTTTGGGGACCAGGAAGTATCAGGAGTAGAACCCTCTACCTGTCTGAGATGGCAGAACCAGTTTCACCGCCCTGGCTTCCAAAAGGTTGTCTACTTCCAGTTGAAGAAGTTCTCAGTAGTGAGGTTCCAGAAGGCATTCCCCTTGAAAGAACAGAGGGGGTCTGTTCGACGTGTAGGAGGTAACCCTCCTTCACTATTTGTAATGTACAGGTGTTGGTGGTGATGCTGACCAATGGTGGCAAAGAACTGGAGATACTCCCCAATGTGCAGTGGAGCTGGGCCTTAAAGGGGAGGAAAGGTCGTGGTGCAGGAGTAAAAATCCCGCCCCCCCCCCCCCCCCCCAGGCTGCGGCTGAGGTGCCAGTTGGGGTTTTGGGGTCTTAGACCTATGTTGCTGTCTTTGGCCTTGGCCCTTTGGCTGCTGCCCTTGGGGGTGCCTGGTAGGAGTGGTATGGGAGATATGCACCATAGGCTTTTTTCTTCTTCGGGTAGAAGGATTTTTTCCCTGAAACCTTCTGACAGAAAGGGTCAGCAGCCTTCCTGGAGAGCCTGGTCATTGTGAGCTGTTCCGTCTCCAACTCAGCAGCCTTTCCGACATGCGTTTGCCGAAGAGGTTCTCTCCCCAGTATGGGACATCAGCCAATTTGTCCTGAACCCATTACTCCAGGTCCAAGGACTGTAGTCATGCCAGGCGGCAGGCACCAATGCCCACCGCAGCCACTCTGACCATCATAGGAAGCTCGAGTCACAAATTTGGAGCATTCCTTGGTTTTACTGACCAGGCTCCGGAAGTGCTCACCAGAAAAGCCCAGCCGAGAATCCAGCAAGCTCTCCCAGGTCTATCAAGTAAATGCCCATGCACAGTTGGTATGCTTGTATACGGGCCACGAGCATGGACCCTGGTAACACTTCCTGCCAAAGCCATTCCTGGTGCAGGCCTCCCGACTTAGGGGCACTGAGGAGTGTGTCTTAATGCTCTTGATATGGCGAATGGCCAACTCCACCACCATGGAGTTGTGAGGCAGGTGTGTTTTCTCAAAGCCCAGGATCTTGCGGACCCGATACATGGAATCAAGCCATTTGCTCACCGAAGACACCGCAAACGGGGTCTCCCACATCCTCATAAGGAGCTGATCCAGAATGGGGTGGACAGGAACCGTGATGGCCTCCTTTGGTGGGATGGGATAATGGAGGATCTCAAGCTGCTCAGCTCGAGGCTCCTCCTCCACCTCAAGGGTGTAAGGCGAGGCCTTTCCCATGTCCCTCACAAACTCCAGAAAAGAGATCCTTGGGGTAGGACCTTTGATGCTCAGGAGGAGGTGATGGATCCGAGGACACATCATGGTGCCTCGCTGTCTATGGAGACTTAACCTCAGTCTCCCAATCGGAGTCCAAGTCACTGAGGAACTCAAAGTATCAACAGGATCGAGGACTCTGTCGATGACTGAAAGGGGTCCTCAGTTCCTGATGTTCGGAACTGTAGGCACCCGAAAAGGCTGGCTGCACCAACCCGAATTGGGAGCAGTCTCGGGAGCCCAAGAAAACCGCAAGGGTTTTGAGGATCGGCTGCACCTCAGCCAGTGAGACCTCCGCAATGGACAGGGCCATCACCGGCGCAGAGGAACTGGAGTTACCCGGTCCTCAGGGGGCAAGGGTGTTGCGCCATGAAGGAAGCCAGCTGCGCATTACAGCCAGCATCCTCTCCGCTAGGAGGGAGGGCTTCGCAGCTGCCAGTGTTGGCACTGGCACCCGGCTCCTTCAGCAGGGACTCCACGATAGTTACAGCCTCTGGAGCCCTGTGCCAAACCTCCGAGATCTCAGGAGGCAACTCCTCCCTCTAGAGCAACTTGAGAGGCTGCTCCCAACTTTTGCCCTCAGAATTGCGGTGAGGGCTCCAAAGTCAAGGACCAGGGTTTTTCCCCCTGGCATTGATATTGCCCATTGACTCTGACTGTGATGGAGTCTGTTCTTTCCAGGGGCACTCCTCATCAAAGGAGAACTGCGGATTTAATGCCCAATGACCTCAGACGGGGCCTCCAAGGGCGTCGAAGCCAAGGTCGATGCCAGGGATGGTGTTGAGGCCTTGTAACTGAACAACAATTTCAGCTGCTTCTCCCATTTCTTAAGCCCCTTGCGTGTCATTTGCAAGCAGAGAGGGCAACTCAGAGGCTCATGATCAGCATCAAGACATTGAAGGCATGAACTGTGGCGGTCAGTGATCGAGGTGGTCCATCCACACTGAGTGCACTTCTTAAAACCACTGATTGGGTTTGACATAGTTGGGAAGACGGCTCCCACCAAGTCAACAGACTCCAATGTCCTCACCAACCAGGAGAGCGCAAGAAAAAAACATGCACTGAAAAAGAAAAGAGAACCCCAAAAAAATGCAGATCATCGAAGGCAAGAAGAGTGAGGTGAATCGAAACAAGACAGTACCAGAATGGCAAAAAAACAAGAATAAAAAAATCAACTTATTTCCAGGATTCAGATGGACATCCGAAAGGCTCCATGGAAAAAAAAGACTGAGGTAAGATGGCTTCTTCGAGTGGGAAGACCTGCACACATGCATGGAGTATTTTCCAAAAGTTTCCTTTGGAAGCTGGGAAGCGTTCCCGAGTGGACTCCATCGGTGATGTCACCCTTATGTGAGGACTGACTTCCTGCTTGGTCCTGGAGAAACAGAGCTCCACACTTCTAGGACCAGATGGTTCAGGGGATAGACACAGGGATACAGAGCCTCTCACCTCTAGGACTGACTTCCTGCTTGGTCCCAGAGAAACAGAGTTTCACACTTCTAGGACCAGATGGCTCAGGGGATAGACACAGGGATACAGAGCTTTGCACCTCTAGAACTCGATGGTTCAGGGGATGGGCACAAAAGTGCAGTCTCTCACCTCTAGGAATGGATGGTTCAAGGGGTGAGCACAGGGGTGCAGAGCATCTCACCTCTAGGACTAGATGGCTCAGGGGTAGATACAGGGACAGAGAGCTTCTCACCTCTAGTACTGGATGGTTCAGGGGATGAGCACAGAAGTACAGAGCCTCTCACCACTAGGACTGGATGATTCGAGGGGTGCAGAGCCTCTCACCTCTAGGACTTGATGGTTCAAGGGGTGAGCACAGGGGTGCAGAGCATCTCACCTCTAGGACTGGATGGCTCAGGAGTTGGACAAAAGGATACAGAGCCTCACACCTCTAGGACCAGATGGTTCAGGGATAGATACAGGGACAGAGAGCTTCTCACCTCTAATACTGGATGGTTCAGGGGATGAGCAGAGGGGTGCAGAGCCTCTCAGCTCTAGGACTTGATGGTTCAAGAGGTGAGCACAGGGGTGCAGAGCCTCCCACCTCTAGGACTGGATGGCTCAGGGGATAGACACTCCTAGGCAAACTATAAGCCTTATGCCCCCAGTAGCTGTTAGAATCTATTGTTTAGCTTTGAATGCCCTGCTCTTTGCTGCCACCTAGAAATGCTGCCCTAGAAGACCGCCTAATTTTCCTGATGGTTGGCCAGCCCTGCTAGAACTGGATAGATCAGGTGACTTTTAACAATTAGCAGTGCAATAAAGATGGGCTAGAGGATTGTAATTCTAATTCCTGATTGTTATCTGGGCACATCCTTTTGACCTTAAGTTTAGCACAGAAATCAATTAAGTTTAGCACAGAAATCAATCCATCAAAATCATATAATAAATAATGTTTGGAATAGTGGCTCTATGGCAGTGCTGTATGGTACCATGTAGCACATTGGGTTTCATTCCCAGGCTATATTTGCTCCCCAGGCTAGGTGGGGCTGTAAATCAGTGTTCACAGTCCCTGATATGGGAGGGAGTCTCAGCCATCACTCAAAAGAGACACCTAGCAGCTGAACTCAGGGTCTACATTAGTTGCCCTCCAGAAGGAGCCTCAGGCTGTGCTCCCCATCCAAGGCATGTTGCTGCAACAGCTGGGCTGAGCTGAGAGAGGGCTACAAATAGTGGAAAATTCCCAAGTAGTTGTGAATGAAGGCTCATGGCATTGTAGCCCCGTAGAGGCTGGTCCCAAATGAGCTAGAAGTACACAGGAGTTGCTACACCAAAATATTTAAAAAGAATAAATAAAACCTCTGATACAAAAGGAGACTTTGAGATTTGTATGCATGCTTTATTTATTTAGATATTTATATGAATCTCGAAAGTGGAGCACCTTACTTAAATTACAACGGTACAATGAGAATGGAAAAGAAGGGCCATATGAATATTTTATCAGGGACCAATGAATAGACTGGGATGACAATGAGTACCAAATGGACGATGCTTTATTTAAAGCCATATGAATATCTGTCCTCTGGGAGCTGGACTGTGACCATTTCACACAGGCCACTGAATGGCTAATGATTGTCTCTGCTTTCTTACTTATCCCCTTCACTTTGTCCAGCAATTTTAGCTGATCTGAATCATTGGTCCTCAAATTGGTCCTAGTGCCACTCCCTCCACCCCCCACCTGCACTCAGCCAGTCACGTTTTTAGACTATCCTTAATTAATACAGTATGCATATGTGCATGCATCGCCTCTGATGTAGGCAAATACATTTCATGCATATTCATTAGGGATATGTTGAAAATCCAGCTGACTGGGTGGGGGTGGCAGACCCCCACAAGAAGCAGTTTGAGCATCACTGATTTAGAATTATGATCCACTAAACCGCAGTCAATAAAGATATTGTGATAAGGAAGCTTATCAGGACCTAGAAGAGAGGGCTAAAAAGAAGGAATTTACCTTAATAAAGGGACCCATTTTAAAAGGTCCTGGACTTAAAATTCCATTTGCTCCTAGAAAGCCAGTAATACCTGGCTACAATGAGGAACAGAGTGCCCCTAGTGGTAGAAAGGATAGGGAATACAGGCCCAGGGTAAGGAACCCTTACGTCACTGCATCCCCTAATCACACAGCTGCCACGAGGGAGTTTGATCTTTCTCACCTGTGAGGGGAGAGGGTGGAGCAGGAGTCTGAGGGGTTTAAGTTTAGCTCAGTTAGGTCAGAGAGAAAGAGCAAGAGCAAGGCGAGGAGCAAGAGGACAAGGAGGGACAAGCAGGACTCGTGGAGAGAAACTGGAAGGACTGAGACCAGAGAGTGCTGCAACTGCTAATCAGAGGGATAGAGAGAGCAGAAGTTTTGCCTACTCAAGGAATGGAGCAGTGAGAGCCAGAAGCACTAATTAGAGAACAGGACGTGCTAGATGGTGGCCAGAGCATGTAAGGAGTGAAGCTACTATAGGCTTTGATCAAGGTATGAGCCCCAGAAGCTTAGCTAATAAGGAGCAATACGTATTTGCCAGAGACAGCCTTACTCATAGTAGAAGGCAGTCAAGTAAGCTATCTGAATCTGAGCCATAGAGTGAACCCATGGAATTGGGGGAGCCAGATTTACCTTGTGATGAAGAGGTCTCATACATGGACTGCTCTGCATGCCAGTCTGCCAATTAGGAAGGGTTGCCAGGGGATGTCAACCGTAAAGAGAAGTCTCCCGTGTCCAAAGCCCTGAGAACTGTGTGTGCTTGTTAATGCTCTAAGCTCATGAAAAGTGTGACGCAGTGCAAAGCTGAATCTTCCTGATTGTCTTTTGAGAAACAGCTGTGAGCAGTGCAGAGCTCAGTTTTGATGCCGTTCAATTGAAGTAAGTAAGAAATGCTTTTGTTTGTCTAAACTGCTGAGAACCTGGAAAAGAGTTTTTATCTGCTTGTATGAATTGGACTATCTGTATGAAGTGCTGAGTTTAAGCATACAAGATAGCCAGGTATTTGTTCTGGACTGAAAAGGCAAAAGAAACCTAGCTTAAAAGTTTCTTTCTGTTTGTTTTGATCTGCACGGCAAAGCTCTGCTGAAAGCAGGTGCAGTTAATTAAGCCGAGGAAAGCTGTTTGTTTCAGTTCAAGTTATCCTGTAAAGAGTTACAAGGATTCCTGGTGAAAATATCTTAAAAGGTGGATCTGTGAACCTAGCGTGTCTTTTTGTGCTAATGAATAAATTGCACTCACGCAAACCCAACTACAAATGAAGTTGTTTTTTTTCATCTGAGCCCAAATGATATCTAACTGAACTACCTTTCCCAGAATGCATTTAAAGGCATCCAGTTAGAAAAGGCCAGAAAGTTGAAGCACCACAGTGACAAAAATAAATCCACGCCCCTCCATACTAATGTAAGGGGCTAAGGGCGTGACAAGTGGCGTAGTTGGCAGGATATTTTTCATCTTAAAGTAACCAGGAAGTCCATAAGTATACTGCTGCAAGTTTCCAAGCAGAAGCAACTGAATACAGAATTTCCTTGTCTGTCTTGGAGGAACAGCAGAAGGAGGTGTTCCAGGAGCAGTTCCAGTCAAAAGACCCTGTGGAAGTGAGACTCAACTCCTGAACAAGGTAAAGTTACCTGGGGCATGACCACTTCAGGATAAAAGAGAAAAAGGTGTATGCTGAGGCATTTAAAGGGGGCATATAGAGAAGAAAAAAGAAATTTTCTGTTGTACGGTGCCGCCCTTGTTTTTTTTTTCTTTTTTTCTTTACAGGTAACAAGCCATGGATCCCAAGGAACTTGTGAGTTGGATGGTGAACCAGTTTAGCCATCAGCAGGAGTTAGCGCAAATGGCGTAGGACAAGGCCATCGCAGCCATGAGAGAACAACAGAAGCCAGTTCTTGATCTGGTGGAGGCATTGATTTCACTCCGGAGCCAGGGAGGCAGAGGAGTGCCAGCGTCAGCAAGCCCAGATGCTCCACAGATGGACAGTATGGTAGACTTTTCCAATATGGGACCATTTAGTTTTGGTAAACTAAGTCCAGAGGATAATGTGGCTGACTTTATCAACTCTTTTGAAAGAGTGGCACAGGCCTTAGGATGGCCTGAGACTCAATGGGCTATACGCCTGGCCACATCCTTAACAGGAGAGGCCTTGGCCGCTTACAGGGCCATGCCAGCAGCCCAAGCGTTAGATTATAAGGCTGTAAAAGCTGCTATAAAGGATCGCTTGGGGCTGACAGCCACGGTATATCGCCGTATGTTTAGGGCCACAGTCCTGAAGGATGGCGAGACGCCAAAAGGCTTAAGCCAAAGGATTCGTGGATTAGCCCTAAAGTGGCTGGCTCCTGAATGGAAGGATGTAGAGATGATTGTTGATATGATTATGCTAGAACAATTTATGGCGGCAGTGCCCAAGGAGTTTCAGTCTTTTCTCATCCAGCAGAATTGCCAAAGCCTTCGAGAAGCAACCCTTTCGTCTGAGAGGTTTATGGAAGCCGAGTTGGTTTGGCAGCAAAAGGGAAGCTCTCTCAAATTAGGTGCTGAGCGGCATTTTGCTACATCAGAAAAGAAGGAAGGAAAAACTGTTGATTTTGGGAGAGTTTGTGCACCTTCCCAAAAGGAAATGTGGGTAAAGAAAAAATGTTTCCAGTGTGGGAAATGGGGTCATGTGCAGAAAGGTTGTAAAACCCACACTAATTTAATAGGTGTCAGTGAAAAAGGACCTGGAGAAGGTTTTCTTTTAACAGTTGACATACAAGGGGTTACCACACAAGCTCTTTTGGACTCTGGTGCAGACCAAAGCATGCTTTCTAAAAAGCTTTGGCAGGCAATAGTGGCCAAAAATAACTCAGAATATAGGAAGCCTGAGAAAAATGTGTGCATTAGATACATTCATGGGGCTTCTTCATTTTATCCTACATAAAAGTTAAAGATTAAGGGTTTAGGGGTCCAGAGGGAAATAGCAGTGGCAGTGGTACCAAAGCTCCCATATGATTTAATATTGGGAAGGGACTGGCCCCAGTTCAAGCAGGGATTAGAGAAAGGCTTAGAGAAAAAGAGTGGCCTTATTACTACCCGATCGCAGTCTAAGGCTAACAGCCAAGACGAAGAGACCCAAACTGATTCTCTAGGAGAGCTACCCTCTCATGAGGACTTGGTGACTCCCCCAACTGGAAAGGTTAGGAAGGAAAAAGCACAATGGAGATATGAAAGGCGTTGTAGGGCACAGGGTAGGGCCAAGATGGAGCTTAGCCAAGGATTGCCCTGGGTGCCAGCTGAAATAGTAGAGAAGTTTCCAACTTTCCCCAAGGAACAACGAGCAGATCCAGCTCTCTCTCGAGCATTTGAGTATGCCCAAGAGGTACGGGATGTCCTTCCCAGATTCCTATTAGACAATGAGATATTGTATAGGGAAAGTCAGGACCCCCATACTGGCACAATCAGGAAACAACTAGTGGAACCCACGACTTTTAAGGGGTTAGTTCTGAGACTTGTCCATGATCATCCAGTGGGAGGCCGTAAGGGAGTGCAAGGAACCCTAGATCAAATTCTGACACACTTTTATTGGCTGGGAGTTTTTAAAGAAACTGCCCAGTTCTGTGCCGCATGCCCAGCATGCCAGCGAGTCACAGCTGCACGACCCCCAGTCGTGCCTTTGATACCAACTCCCATCATAGCAGATCCCGTAGGGCATATCTCAATGGATATAGTAGGCCCCTTGTTTAAAACACCCCGAGGTTTCCAGTACATCTTGGTAATGGTGGATCAAGCTACCAGGTTTCCCTGGGCCGTTCCTTTATGGAATATTTCATCTAAAACCATAGCATTAGAATAAATAAAGCTGTTTTGTGAGATAGGATTCCCCAGAGAAGTCTTAACAGACCGTGGGACCAACTTTGTATCAAAGTATTTGGCCCAAGTCTGGGATGCTTTCGGGATTCATCATATAAAGACATCTGCTTATCATCCCCAGTCAAATGGTTTGGTGGAGAGATTAAATCAAACTTTGAAACAGATGTTAAGAAGGGGGTTAGCGGGAAACATGGAGGAATGGGACATGTTATTACCGTTTGTCTTATGCGCTTGCCGGGAATGGATTCAGGTTTCCCTGGGCGTATCTCCCTACAAGCTCATGTATGGTCGAGCCCCACGCGGTCTCTTAGACATATTAAGGGAGCAATGGTTAGACCCGGAACAGGAGGGCAAGGGAGTTCCACAATTTTTACACAACCTAAGAGCACGTTTAAATGGGGCCTCACAGGTAGCTGTGAAAAATTTGCAAGACAGTCAGCTGTGCCAGAAGGAGCGGTATGACCGAAGGGCCAAGCCTCGCCAGTTACGTATAGGAGAAAAAGTCTTGGTGCAAGTAGCAGGTGCCACCCCCAAGTTTGAAGCGCAATGGAAAGGGCCTTGGAAGGTGGTCAAGCAGGTGACCCCGGTGTCCTATATCATAGAAAGTGCTAAAGGGCGTAGGCAGACTTACCACATAAATGTGCTTAGGTCTTGGCAAGAGAGGTCTATGCCAGAGAATATTCCCAGCGTAGAACAGCCGGCAGATAGCCCAAACAACAATACGGATGCCCTCATACGTATTACGGACTGTAGGGAGGATTCTCCACAGCTACAGCCAGCCCGTAATAACTTAAGCAGGGGGGTATGTGATAAGGAAGCTTATCAGGACCTAGAAGAGAGGGCTAAAAAGAAGGAATTTACCTTAATAAAGGGACCCATTTTAAAAGGTCCAGGACTTAAAACGCCATTTGCTCCTAGAAAGCCAGTAATACCTGGCTACAATGAGGAACAGAGTGCCCCTAGTGGTAGAAAGGATAGGGAATACAGGCCCAGGGTAAGGAACCCTTACGTCACTGCATCCCCTAATCACACAGGTGCCACGAGGGAGTTTGATCTTTCTCACCTGAGAGGGGAGAGCGTGGAGCAGGAGTCTGAGGGGTTTAAGTTTAGCTCAGTTAGGTCAGAGAGAAAGAGCAAGAGCAAGGCGAGGAGCAAGAGGACAAGGAGGGACAAGCAGGACTCGTGGAGAGAAACTGGAAGGACTGAGACCAGAGAGTGCTGCAACTGCTAACCAGAGGGATAGAGAGAGCAGAAGTTTTGCCTACTCAAGGAATGGAGCAGTGAGAGCCAGAAGCACTAATTAGAGAACAGGACGTGCTAGATGGTGGCCAGAGCATGTAAGGAGTGAAGCTACTATAGGCTTTGATCAAGGTATGAGCCCCAGAAGCTTAGCTAATAAGGAGCAATACGTATTTGCCAGAGACAGCCTTACTCATTGTAGAAGGCAGTCAAGTAAGCTATCTGAATCTGAGCCAGAGAGTGAACCCATGGAATTGGGGGAGCCAGATTTACCTTGTGATGAAGAGGTCTCATACATGGACTGCTCTGCATGCCAGTCTGCCAATTAGGAAGGGTTGCCAGGGGATGTCAACCGTAAAGAGAAGTCTCCCGTGTCCAAAGCCCTGAGAACTGTGTGTGCTTGTTAATGCTCTAAGCTCATGAAAAGTGTGACGCAGTGCAAAGCTGAATCTTCCTGATTGTCTTTTGAGAAACAGCTGTGAGCAGTGCAGAGCTCAGTTTTGATGCCGTTCAATTGAAGTAAGTAAGAAATGCTTTTGTTTGTCTAAACTGCTGAGAACCTGGAAAAGAGTTTTTATCTGCTTGTATGAATTGGACTATCTGTATGAAGTGCTGAGTTTAAGCATACAAGATAGCCAGGTATTTGTTCTGGACTGAAAAGGCAAAAGAAACCTGGCTTAAAAGTTTCTTTCTGTTTGTTTTGATCTGCACGGCAAAGCTCTGCTGAAAGCAGGTGCAGTTAATTAAGCCGAGGAAAGCTGTTTGTTTCAGTTCAAGTTATCCTGTAAAGAGTTACAAGGATTCCTGGTGAAAATATCTTAAAAGGTGGATCTGTGAACCTAGCGTGTCTTTTTGTGCTAATGAATAAATTGCACTCACGCAAACCCAACTACAAATGAAGTGTTTTTTTTTTTCATCTGAGCCCAAATGATATCTAACTGAACTACCTTTCCCAGAATGCATTTAAAGGCATCCAGTTAGAAAAGGCCAGAAAGTTGAAGCACCACAGTGACAAAAATAAATCCACGCCCCTCCATACTAATGTAAGGGGCTAAGGGCGTGACAATATCCAAGTGAAGGATGGAGTATTCCGAGCCTGCACTGCCAGCTTCTGCATGATGTAATTAGTATCAATATACAGATGTGCGAATAGACACTCGTATGCAGTTACAGAGAAACGTTAGGTACCTAAATGCGCTGTCAAGACCATGCACTTCAGAAGTGTATCACTTTCCTGAGGCACTGGGGCAAGGCCGGTGAAAGGATATTAGGCACCCTCAGCAGAACTTCAGTCTTGATCTTCCTCGCAATTTGCTTTTAGACCCCTAACACCCTCCCCCCCTCCACCAAGATTTTGATCATTAAACTCAATTGTAATCATCTCAACACCTTCCCTTCCAGAACATCCCTATAATAATGCATATTTGGAAGTCACACTTTAAAATATTAAACTCTGCTTTGTAAATATATGTATAATAAGGGAGATTTCAAAAAGCCACTTACAAGGGTAAATGACCAGTTTGCATATTGCCTATTCTTCTTGCAGGTTAAAATAAGCACTGATGCCTCTGGGTTTGTGTGGCTGCAGGACCCATTGCTTTGCTTTGACTATAGCTGCTCTTTGCTGCACCTTCCCCCCCCCCCCCCCCCCGCCCCCCACCAGAAGCTGCTGCCCTAGGCAACCACCTAGTTTGCCTAGTAGTTGGGCCAGGCCTGGAATGGGGTGTTGTGAAATGGTGGAGAAAAGCCTCCATTTTAAATAAGTCTTCTCTTTAATACAATGGCTCTTGTCCCTCAGACATGATCACTTGCCTGAAAGATCTGAATATTCCTCGGCCCTGAAGGTTTGCTCACTGTTGTCCTTGGAACCACTCATGAAACTCTGTGTGGCCGGGGAATGGCTGATAAGGCCACTGCTCACCTGTCTGAGGAGGCTCTCCAGGTACCTAAATACAAACACAAGGTGCTATATTCAGAACTGCGTTTCCCAGACTGGTCCTCAGAGTACACACAGTTAGGCTGGATTTCAGGTTATCCACAATAAATATGCATGAGAAAGATCTGCATACATTGGGTATATGAACTAGGCTGGCAAATACATCTCATGTATGCTTTACAACTGATCTGAAACCCCAAATGGCTAAAGCTGTGACACACTGCGCCTCATCAAACACATCACTGGGGTTTCAAAGTGAGTGATTCTCAATTCTTTCCTGAGGGCACACCTAAACAGTCAACACAATACATATACCTGAGAGAGATCTGAATACACTGGGAGTGATGGAAGGAGAGGTTTTCTATTTGGTGATGGAAGGTAGGTTTGTGGGTATTAAGAGGGTAATTTATTGCAATTTGAATGGTTGGGGTAGTAGTCCTGGTTCTGCCTTCATGAAAGTGAGTAGATCTGAATTATGAACTATCTAGTAACACTTACCTACATATTTAATAAACTGCAGTAAGGTTTTACACCTACTGCGCATTTAAAGCAAACATAAATGTGCGGCAAGTGCAAATCATGTATGGTAAATGCAGGGGACATGTCTAGCATCTGCCCTGCATTTAGCACTGCACACAGGGTAGACACATACTGCATGGGAGCCACATTACATGCAGCAGCAGATAATATGGGTGCACCCATACTGGCTTGCTCCTAGCAATAGCATTAAGTTCCGCTGTCAGTTATCAGGCCTACCCACCCTCCCAATCCTCCAAAATCCATTACAGAGACCTTCTCATCTTTCTAATCCAACCCTCTCCAGGAGAACCAAGCCCCCACTCCCCCACCAGATGCCCTTCAGGTTCCCCTCCCAAAGTACCCAAACTGTAATGGTGCGGGTACTGGAACCGCCTCGCCACCACAGTGCCAGCCTAACCCTCCCCCAACCATCCAAACTCTCCAAGCACTTACCCTGCCGAAATCCCTGGTACCCAGTGAACGGGGGAGGAGTGATCCCTCTTTGCTCCTGCCCCGTTGCCTCCTGGGTGGAAAATGGCAGATCCAACCCATCATGGTACTACCGCTAGGGGGGGATCATTCCTGCCACATCCACTAGGAACTAGAGTTTTCAGCGGGGTAAGTGCTTGGGGGGAGTTAGGGTGACTGGGGGGAGGATTAGGCTGGCATTTTGTTCGGGAGATGGGCTTGATGGAGGCGGTCTTCACTGCCAGCACAATTACTGACCTAGTACCTTGGGAGGGGGATTGGAGAAGCATCTGCTCTGAAATTCTTGAGCTGTAAGGTCTCGTTTTTGGTGGTGGTGATTTCAGTGCGTAGAGTTAGTGAGCTTCAGGTTCTAGTAGCCGATTTACCCTTTACCAAATTTTGCAACAATATAGTTGTGTTTTGAATTGATCCTAAAATCTTTCCGAAATTGGTGTCAGGGTTCCACCTTAATCATTCAATCGTTCTTCCAATATTTTTCCCAAGACCTTGCATTCATAAAGAGGAAAACGCATCGCACATATTAGCCTGCAAGAAAGCTTTGTCCTTCAATTTAAACGGACTAAAGCCCACAGAAAATCCACCCATTTTTTTTTTCTTTTGACCACAACAGATTGGGGCTACCATCCACAAATGTACTCTCTCAATTTGGCTGGCAGATTGCATCTCTTTCACTTATGCCCAGGCAGGTATGACGCTTGAGGTCCATGTAATTGCTCATAACGTCTGAACTATGTCTGCGGTGGTGGTCCACTTGTGCTCAGCCTCCATCAAAGAGATTTGCAGAGCTGTCATGGATTTATGCCCAAACATTCACATCCCATTACTTAATGCAGTAGGTCTTGTGTAAAAGAAGCACAAACTTCGATTTAAAAAATCTATCCCTGGTGTCAAATCCTGCCTCCGGGCTCCCAGCACCAGAGACCTATCTTTCACCAACTCTACTGGGGCAAGCACTTTAGGCCCTCCGCTTTATATGGGAACGTCAACAGGAACAACCAAAATGGTGGAATTTCCTGCCAAGCTCTCTTTGCCTTTTTTTTTTCCTTCTTTATTTATTTCTGCAATCAACAGGTGGCTTACAACTCCAAGAAGTATGTTTATGAAGTGACGATAGCAGCTACCATATGGAATGTGTACCGCGGCTCCATTTTATGCAATGGGGCCGCGGCACACATTCCACACAGTAGCCACTATCGCCCCTAAGTTTTGTAGATCAAACAAACTAATAACATTGTGGATTTATAAATGATGATGACCATTGCCGATATACGTACATGCGCGGCGTCTTTCCCGATGATCTTTTAGTAAAGATAAGAAGATCCTTCAGTGGAACGTGGGCAGCATTTATTTTGAGATTTTCACGAGATCCTTGATTCCCCTGATGAACCGCCTCAGTGTGAAACGCAAGGCGCCAAAATTATTAACGTTGGGATTTGGACAATAGCCAAGTAGCAATCCAATTTTCTATGCTGCAGTATGCTGGGCCCCATTTTGAACACTAAGCTAAGTACTTTTTATATTTTTATCTTTACAATCTTCAAGTTTGGAGCCCAGTTGCATCGTTAATTTGAAACTACATTGCTAATTTGGAACCATTGGCACATGAATTTGATATATAATTAGAAAACTCAGCAGATCCTTGATGTGAAATCGGCACACCATTGAAGTTTCTTTCGAAACGTGAGAGTGATGCACGTATTGATCTGAGATCAGCTGGAGAATTCCTTTAGATATTTCAACTCTGTCGAATTGGTTGAATGAGCAGTTATATAGATTCAGTTATTGGATATACGTACATGAACATTTTCAAAGCACAATAGCTTGTTCTTTGCAAGTGAACCTGAGCCCGTCTCCTTTTTCTTTATCCACACTTCCTTCACTTCTGTCTTACTGCTATTACTTATAAACACCACTTTCTCCATCCCATCACATATGCATCCCACACACCTCAGACAGAGCCAGTGCAAAGAAATGAGATGCTCTAGGCAAACCTTATCCCTTGTGCCTATACCCCGCCCCCCCCCGCCCCCCCCCCCCCCGCGGCACCCATTGCTGCCACTTCTGCTGCCTCTCTCCGGGACCTGCGGTGGTGGCAATGGCTATGAACAGCCCCATGGCACTTACCTTACAACTTTGGTGCTGCAGGGCTGTTTGCTTCCACCCCCTTGGACCACCCAATACCAGCTTCCTATTTGAAAACAGGAAGTTGGTATTGGGTGATAGAGGATGCAGTGGTAAACAGCTCCACAGTGCCAAAGTTTTAAGGTAAGAGCCACGGGGTTGTTTGTGGCCATTGCCACCACCGCAGGTCCCAAGAGGGCTGACAGCGGTGGCAATGGGCCCCCCTGGAGGGCCAGCACTCTAAGCGACTGCCTAGTTTGCCTAATGGTAGCACCAACTCTGACCTCACACAGTCATACAACCCTTCCTAACCCCAACCTTCCCCCTTGCCAGGATTTCCATCTACAGTACAGGGTATCTACATTGAAAATGCAACCAGAACTGACAATATAGTTGCCATTCTTGATGCCTTATACATACAGATCTCATAATCTGCTACCTCACTCCTTAATTATTTCCACTAACCTTTACAGGACTGCCTTCTGAGACCTGAGAAATCAGTACCACCTGCCGGACCAAGAAGAGGGCTGTGTAAATAAATTTATTTTTCGCTCTCAAAAGCTAAAGATTCTCTAGCTCAGCGACATCACCATGTCCACCCCACCCAAGCTCCTACAACCTGAGCAATGTCATCTAAAGCATGAGCCCACAAAGCAATTTAACACATTCTAAAAAAGAATGGACTAAAGTTCCTTAGCGACTCTTACATTTCCCACAAATACCTCTTCCCAGAGCTGCATTTGAGCCCCCTTTTCTTTAGTAATAAACGTTCTCTGCAGCAATCTCTATTGCGCTTGCTAATATGTCACATTCTTTAAATATTGACAAATGTTTCCAAATAATATCTCCAAATCGTGTTCACTCAATGTCTGAGCTATCTTCCTGGTCCACACTTCTGCTAATTTCTTCGGCCAGATATCATCCGTAACCTTTCTACCCATCCGGTACCAGGTGGGGATATGGTTTAGAAATCAATATCCAGGAGACTCTTTTACAAACTTTGCCAGTCTCTGTCCTTTGGCTGTTTGACAATAGTGTTTAGCTTATAAGTAATAAAACATATGAGACTGAGGGATAGGCCCTTTCTCCCTCAAATCTTCAAACAACCACAGCAGACGTTCCCACCCTATTGCAATCCCAATCCCACCACCGTTGAGATTGTCTTTTCCACCCCTGGGGGAAAATTTGGGTTGCCACGAAATAAGATAAGAGGACACCGTATGAGAAATTTTTTCCAATCCGCTCCGCCAATTCCATGCTTTCTGAAATGGCATAAGCAACCCTTATTCTCCCACAACAATCTACGCTTTCCGTTTTAATCCATGCATTAAATTAACAAAGCTATATAGAGCAACAGAACCATCAAGCAAACCCTCTCTTCAAAGGGGTATCCTTCCATCCCCTTTACCATTTTGGTGGCTCTTCTCTGTACCTTTTCTAATTATGCTATATCTTTTTAAGATACGGTGACCAAAATTGCACACAATATTCAAGGTGCAGTCACACCATGGAATGATACAAAGGCATTAAAATATCCTTTGTTTTATTCTCATTCCTTTCCTTATCATTCCTAGCATTCTATTTGCTTTCTTGGCTGCCGCTGCACACTGGGTGGAGAGTTTCAATATGTTATCTACGATGACGCCTAAATCTTTTTCCTGGATGGTGGTTTCTAATGTGGAACCTTTCATCATGTAATCATAGCTGCATTGTTCTTTCCTAGGTGCATAACTTTGCACTTGTCCGCATTACATTTTATCTGCCATTTGGATGCCCAGTCTTCCAATTTATCAAGGTCCTCTTGCAATTTTTCACAAACCTCATGGGTTTTAACAACATTGAATAATTTTGTGTCATCTGCAGATTTGATTACCTCACTTATTATTCCATTTCCAGGTCATTTATGAATATGTTAAAAAGCAGCGGACCCAGCACAGATCCCTGGGGTACTCCACTATTCACCTTTCGATATTAGGAAAATTGGCCATTTAGTCCCACCCTCTGCTTTCTATCTTTTAACCAGTTCCTGATCCACAATAGTACACTGCCTCCTAACTCATGACTTTTTAATCTCAACAAGAGTCCCTCATGAGGGACCTTGTCAAAGGCTTTCTGAAAATCCAGATACACTATATCAACCGACTCACCTTTGTTTAACTGTTTATTCACATCTCCAAAAAAACATAACAGATTAGTAAGACAAGACCTTCCTTGGCTAAAGCCATGTTGGCTGTCTCCCATTAAGCCATGACTATCTACATGTTCAGTAATTTTGTTCTTTATAATGGTTTCTACCATTTTTCCCGATACTGACGTCAGGATCACCAATCTGTAGTTTCCCAGATCACCCTGGATCCCTTTTTAAAAATTGGCATACATTGGCCATCCTCCAATCTTCAGGTATTACAGATGATTTTAATGATAGTTCACAGATTACTAATAGTAGGTCTGCAATCTCATATTTCAGTTCTTTCAACACCCTGGATGTATACCATCCATTCCAGGAGATTTGATACTGTTCAGTTTATCAAATAGTTGTAATACATCTTCCCAGTGTATCGATATTTCTTTCAGTTCTTCTCCGGCATCACCTTCAAATATCATTTCAGTCATGGGTAATATCCCTACATCTTCCTCAGTAAAGACCGAAGGAAAGAATTCATTCAGTCTCTCCACTATGGCTCTTGCCCCCATTTTACCCCTCTATTATCTAATTGTCCAATTGACTTTCTCACAGGTTTTTTGCCTATGAATGTACTTGAAAAAAAATCTTTATTATGCGTTTTTGCTTCCACAGCAAGCTTCTTCTCAAATTCTCTCTTTGTCTGCCTTATAAGTGCATTGCATCTAACTTGCCAGTGTTTATGTTGTTTCCAGTCTGTGTCATTTGGCTCCTTTTTCCATTTCCTGAAAGATGCCTTTTTTGGCAACAGTAGCCTTTCTGACCTCACCTTTAAACCATGCTGGAAGTTTTTTGGACTTCCTTCCACTTTTCTAAAAGCATGGAATACAGCTGGTCTGGGCTTCCAAGACAGTATTTTGGATGTAAATCTTTAACTTTGCAACTGCCCCTTTTAGTTTTTTCTTAACTATTTTCCTCATTTTATTATAGCCTCCCTTTTGAAAGTTAAAAGGGAGTACTGTGGATTTCCTTCCGTCCTTCCTCCATTTATTAAATTAAATGCGATCATGCTATGATCTATATTGCCAAGTGACCCCAATACCTTTATCTCTTGCACCAGATCTTCTGTTCCACTAAGGACTAGGTCCAAGATGGCTTCCCCTCTTGTCTGTTTATGAACCAGCTGCTCCAAGAAGAAATAATTTATTTCATTTAGAAACTTTATCTTCCTAGCATGTCTTGCCATGACAGCGACCCATCAATAACGGGGTAATTGAAATTATTATTATTATTCATTTATTAAGCACTACAAGACATGCAGTGCTGTACAAACACAAAGAGCTCACAATCTAAAAGACAAACAGATGTGACAATACACAAAGAATGAGGTCAAAGGGAAGAGGAGACACAAGGAAAACAAAGATCATTGTCCAAAAGTGGTCTCAAAAAGATATGTTTTTAGCAAGGATTTGAAAAGGGAGAAAGAAGAGACTTGACGTAGAGATAGGGGAAGCTTATTCCAGGCATAAGGAGCAGCAATGTGAAAGGATCAAAGTCTGGAGTTAGCAATAGAAGAGAAGGGCATAGAGAGAAGTGATTTTCCAGAAGAGCAGAGTTCCCGAGGAGAGGTGTAGGGAGAGATAAGAGAGGAAAGGTAGTGAGGAGCTGCAGGGTGAATGTACTTATAGGTCAGCAGAAGTTTGAACTGGATGTGGAAATGGATAGGAAGCCAATGAAGTGACTTGAGAAGAGGGGTAATATGAGCATGATGAGGCTGGCAGAAGATTAGCTGCACAGCAGAGTGTTGAATAGATAGACAGAGATGATTCAGAGGGAGACCAGAAAGGAGTAGGTTACAATAGTCTAGACGAGAGGTGACTAAGGAATGGATAAGTGTCTTAGTAGTGTATTCAGAAAGGATTGGGTTAATTTTGTTTATGTTGTAGAGAAAGAAATCACAAGTTTTAGCTATCAGGTTGGATGTGTGTGGAGGAAAGAGTGGAGTCAAAGACGACCCCAAGGTTGCGAGCTGAGGACACAGGGAGTAGAAAGTTATCCACAGTGACTGAGAAAGGAGGAAGGGGAGAGGGGAAAAAATAAGAAGCTCAGTTTTGGTCATGTTCAATTTCAAGCAGCGATGAGACATCCAAGCATCAATGTCAGAAAGGCAGGCAGAGATCCTGGCCTGGATTGCCAGAGAGATTTCAGGTGTGAGAGGTAGATCTGGGAGTCATCAGTGTAAAGATGGTACTGAAAGCCATGGGAAGAGATGAGTACACCAAGGGACTGGATATATAGAGAGAAAAGGAATGGACCCAAGACAGATCCTTGGGGTACACCAACTGAGAGCAGGACAGTAGTAGAGGAAGATCCACCAGAACAACACTAAAAGAGCGATGGGAGAGATAAGAAGAGAACCAGGATAGCACAGAGCTCTTAAAACCAAGTGAGGACAAGTTATCGAGGAGAAGGTTGTGGTCAACAGTGTCAAAAGCAGCAGAAAGGTCAAGAAGGATAAGGATCGAGTAAAGGCCCTTGGAGTTAGCCTGGAACAGGTCACTGAAAACTTTGGCAAGAGCCATTTCAGTAGAATGTAAAGGACAAAATCCAAATTGTAAAGGATCCAGGAAGGCTTGAGAGACAAGTAGAAATAGGATCGGAGGAGCAGGTAGTGAGTTTGGAGGAGGAAAGAAGGTATGTGGTTTCCTCCTCAGATATCATAGAAAGGAAGACAGAGTAGCAGAGGTAGGGGGGGAAACTTAGGAGTGAAGAGGGTGAGGAGGGTAATGGCAGGATTCGATCAGAAAAGGAACCAGTTCAGATCGATCCCGCCACTAAACAGGTGGCAGCATGGCATGCATTTGCGCTGCTGGCGCTGCATGTTTGGGCCTCTGGCAGCCACCACAGGGCAGCAAATCCCTGGTGGCCTGGAGGCCCGATCCCCCCATCTGCCAATCGTTTGACCGCCTCGTGGGCCTCCCCTGATGCTGCGGTCCCCTGATGTGATCAAACCACTGGTGGGTGGGGAGGATTCCCGCCAATGCAGTGCTGGCATCGGGATGCCGTTTTCAGCCTGGTTCATTGAAGGCAGCCCATGGCAGAAACCTTTTCATGCAAACTAGGCCCAACCGGCTGAATCCCACCACAGGAGGAGGGGAAGTAGCTGACATTGTGGGGAATTGGCGTGTGACTTTGTTTAGGAAGCGGCAGTAAGACATCCAAGCAGCAATGTTAGAAAGGCAGGCAGAGATCCTGGCCTGGATTGCCGGAGAGATTTCAGGTGTAGAGAGGAAGATCTGAGAGTCATCAGCATAACGATAGTACTGAAAGCCATGGGAAGAGATGTGTGCACCAAGGGACTGGGTATAGAGAGAGAAAAGGAGTGGGCCCAAGACAGATCCTTGAGGTACACCAACTGAGAGTGAGATTGCAGTAGAGGAGGATCTACCAGAACAAACACTGAAAGAGCGATAGGAAAAATAAGAAGAGAACCAGGATAGCACAGAGCCTTAAAACCAAGCAAGGACAAGGTAGGAAGGAGAAGATTGGGGTCAACAGTATCAAAAGCAGCAGAAAGGTCAAGAAGGATGAGGATTGAGTAAAGGCCTTTGGATTTTGCCAGGGAACAGGTCACTGGAGACTTTGGCAAGAGCCTTTTCAGTAGAATGTAAAGGACGAAAGCCGGATTGTAGAGGATCCAGAAGGGCTTGAGAGGAGAGAAGTCAAGGCAACAGTGGTGAACCGCACATTCAAGTAGTTTAGAAATGAAGGAGAGGAGGGAGATCGGTCAATAGTGAGAAGGACAGGTGAGGTCTATGAAGGGTTTCTTGAGGAAAGGAGTGACCACAGCATACTTGAAGGCTGCAGGAAAAGTTGCATTGGAGAGTAATAGGTTGATAATGTGAGAGATGAAAGGGACTACAGTGGAGGAGATGGAGTTAAGGAGACAGGTGGGAATAGGATCAGAGGAGCAGGTAATGTTGGGGATAACCTATACCGGCACACAAAGAAGACATGGCAGCCTTAGTGATGACTGTGATCACAGGGGCATTGCCCAGTACCTACTTGTTGTCTATGATGGTGGGAGACGTGTGCATGGACCCCTGGGGAGGCCAGGATGGTCTACAATGGATCACATGGGTCAGTAATGTGGTTTGTGTTCGGTGTGTGTGCAGGTGTACCTATCTCACGTGTGCAGCAGGTCACTGAGGACTGCACGCCCTGCCTCTGGGGTACGTGCCAAACCGCGGCACAACAGACCCATGCATATGAGTGTTGTTTGCCATTGCGGGTACAGTGGAGGTACAGGAATCTTGACCTCACATGTGCCTTGGCCTTTGGACAAGGGATGTATCTTGCAGCGGTGTGTCTGTTGTGCAGCTTCAATAGCATGTTTCATGTGCATACTGTACTGCATGTTTGCTCTGTTGGCAGGCCCTAAGTATGGTGTACCATGGTCTCATATTGTGCCAGCTATGTTGTTTCATGTGCTGGATTTCACCCATTGCAGGCAGGGACCTGCAGTCTCTTTGCTTCAAGGCATTAGTGTGCAGGACAGCGTGGATGTGTAGCCTAATGGTTAGAGCACTGTCTCAATAACTGTCCTGCTTGTTCTCTTTGTGGTTGTGGGATACTCAGTTCATTTTGATGCCAGAAACAGTCCAGGGTCTCCTTTGACTGGCAGACACACATTCTTATGCTTTTTATGTGTTCCAATAGCACATTGGGTCTGTATACATGCTGTTTGTGATCATGCCCTTCTGTGAGTATGACTTTATTGGCTCTGCCGCAGGCCATTGCGGAGGGTCAGACATTTTCACCCTGCAGATGTATGGCACCTGAGTGGAGGAGTAGCCTAATGCTTAGAGCACTGGTTTGGGAATATACAGGGTGGCCCAAAAAAAGTGAGAACATCTCGTAGCATATAAGTTATTTAAAAATTCAAAAAGACAGATGTAAACGATTGCCAAATTTTAAAAAAAAAGATGTCGACCAGAAATTGTCAAAATAAAGACATTATATAATATAGCTAAAAAAGTTAAGTAAGTAAACTATTTAAGCTTTTAATTTACGAGATGTTCTCACTTTTTTTGGGCCATCCTGTATATATACACAGTACCTGAATGTACACCGCTTTGACTTGCAGAAAAGCAGTATTTAAAACTAGCTAAATAAATAAACCAAGAGACCAGCATTCGATTCCCACTAGCACTCCTTGTGTGACTGGTGGGAATATTTTACAGAGGCTTTTTATGTATGAAATGTCCTTCATAGCATGACCTCTACTCCTTGTGGCTTTAGACAAGTCACTTAACCCTCCATTGCCTCAGAATAATACAAGTTATCTATGGCCCTGTTTTTAATGTACATTACAAGGTTTAGGCTACAATGTGCACCGCTTTGACTGAAATGATTAAGTGGTATAAAATTGACCCATTTAATAAATATATATCTACAATACATAACAACCATGATTCGACTATTTCATCATCACTGTAACTGTACAGCTGTGTCTCTATCACATATATGCATGACATGCAGCCATATCCTACAACTGGGATGGCCACCTGCAGAGATCATCACATTTCCTTATTTGGTCCATGTGGCCAGTATGAGCGACTCTTGTCCAGTTGTTGTATGTACAATTGGCTGGAGATTTGAATGGTGGTTGGGAGGCTGGGACAACAGTGAGACCCCCATAGTTGGTATTGGAGGTTTCACATGGCACGGGCACACTTTTTTCTCACACACTACAACTGCATTGGTGATGCTATATCAGGTACATTGGTGCTGCAAGTCCATACCACACTCTCATCTTCTGCAATCCTTCCTTCAGCCCATCCATCAACCTCTGCTGCACATGACCTTTTTCTTTATTTTGATGTATCACTCATCTCTCCTGTGACTAATCTGCACATCACTACTCCTGCTCCATCATCTTTTTGATGCACACATCATGGCGATTCTGACTATGCAGGGGTATAAGTCTTCCCCATCCTGCCACACACTGACATTACAGCATTTTACATGGGTACCCCTCAGTGCATCAGTACAGCTGCCTCTGACATGCTCATCGCACTTACTGACTGCCACAAAGGATGCCCAAGGATCTGTCAAGTCCATCAGCTCCCACGTGTCCTTCCATCCATCACTTTTACATTGCCTTTCGCTGGAACTCCCTTATCCAGCATTGAAGTGACAGCTGTTTTTGGCCATTAAGGTGCATGCTTGGTACCTTAACACCTGGTGTCCTGTTTGCACCCAATAAGCAGATAACAGTGCCCTTACTACTGGAACACCTACTACCCGTTCCGAGCCTTTATCGCATGCAGACACGCTTAATACTGCTGTTAGCGCTTGATATCCCATTCTCTCTTAACCCCTTTTAGTAAACATAGTGTGATTTATTTAACAGGTTTTATATACCGCTTTATCATTTCAATCAAAGCAGTTTACGTTGAAACTTAAACTTGGTAATGTACATTAAACAGGGACATTGATAACTTGGATTTTTCTGATGGCTGTTTTGGAAGATAAGCTGGCCAAGTTTCAGTCTATCTTAGATGACGTGAAGGAGGCCATCACAATGCACACATCAAATTTCAGAGAATACACAAATAATTGCAGCACAGGAGATGTCTATGAGGGCTGTGATATCACATTTAGAACAACTTTGAAAGAAAAATGTACTCTTGGAAAACGATTAGAAAATCAGGAGTATGAGAGTCTAAGGAATAATCTGCATGTTATAGATATGCCGTAAAGCATGGAAGATCTTCTCTGTCTTTGTGAAAAAGCTCTATCAGAACAACTGGGATTACTGCCACCTCAAGTATCGAATAAAGTGGAAAGAGCACGTAGAATGGAGGTCAGGAGAGAAAGTAATGCTCGTCCAAGGCCAATGATTGTTTGTGTGTTGAATTATGCTGACAAAATAGTCTTTTGTCTGCCTATAGATAGAAAATAACGTTAAGAGTTGGAGTGAGGGCAAAGATTCTTATGTCCAAGGACTTCTCCACACAGGTGACAGCGAAGTAGAGGGAGATGACCCCGTACTGCTCCAGGCTATTTGCTAAAGGGGTGAAATTTATTCTGCAATATCCTGCTCAGTTGCAAGTGTACGATGAAGGAACTATAAAAATCTTTGACAGTACAGACAGGGCACGGACATTTTTGGAAGTATTGGAAAATGGATCCGCTTAAGGAGCTTAGAGAAAGGAAATCTATCAATACAGGAGCAAAGTTCATATATGGTAAGAGATATTTGGTTATTTCCAGATTTCCTTATATCTACATACTGTTAAATGGGACAAGGCTGCCAACTAACACTTCCCATATATTTGGAAAAGATTCAGTGAATAATATTCAGACTGGATGGCCTTGTAGAAAGGAATTGTACAAAGTGAAGTCTAGACCATTGGGTTAATGATAGATCCCTTTTTTTCTTTCTTTTGCAATTTATATATTTTACTGTTCTTATTGCTATATGATATAGGGCAGAAAAAGAAGTTGGATTGAAGGAATGTTTTTTTATTGGACAAATGGTATATGAGAGGGGTGACCTAGGGTGGGATACTCCTGAATAATGGAGTAGGGCGTGATGAGGGAAGGAGGTAGGGCTGCAAGAGAACACAGGACCATAATCAAAAGAGTGTGCCGGAGGGGAAGGGAACCTAGATTAAGCTTAAAAGGCATATCCATAGCTTTTGGAGGGGGGGGTCGCTGGAAAGAGATCAAGGATCTCTGTGAGTATTGAAACGAGAATGAGTTGATATGACTGATGTCACTTTAGTAACTTTGAATATCGATGGGATTCATTTTCCTGTAAAAAGAACTAAATGATATAAACAAAGCTAATGAGGATGTAGCATTTTTGAAAGAAACACATTTGAATGCAATTGAACATAGAAAATTGCAGCAGACTTGAGTGGGTGAGATACATTTTTCTGCATATAATGGGAGACAAAGGGGAGTAGCTATATTAATAAAAAAAAAGGATTAGGGTTTTGGGTGCATCGTAAGTTCATGCAGGATCCCGAGGGACACTATATTATTTTATTTGGTGAACTAGAGGGTAGGAAATTGATGCTATGTAATATCTACACACCTAATATCTATAATCATAATTTGTTCCTCTCAGATGGTGGCTAAGGGATGCAGTATACTGAATACAACCCTATTTTTAGTGGGGATTTTAATTTAACAACCAAACCACAAATTGATTTTGAGCCAGACAGGACAGTCCAGAAGGGCGGTTTTGATAGAGGTGTGAATTCTGTAATGCAAAAATTGGGCGTGAGTGATGCTTGGCGTTATTTGCATCCCTCTAAACAAGATTACACATTTTATTCACATCCACATTAGGCCTATGTTAGGCTGGATTAGTAGATGATGGATCAGACTCTTCGGCAGAGACTTACTAAAGCAGAAATAGAGACCCCGCTAGTCTTAGATCATTCTCTAGTAAAGGTGGTGCTTGAACTGGTTTGGGGCTCTAAAGATTTTATTTGGAAAATGAATCCAGCTTACTATCAAAATAAAGGATTTAAGGACTATATAAGGAACGCTTGGCTGGAATATGAAGTGGAGAATAAAGGGTCTGTCTACTCCATGGTGACTTATTGGGAAGCAGCCAAAATAGCTCTCCATGGAAAATGGGCTTTCTAGCATAGGAAAAAAAATAAATGGGTGAGAGAATTTAAATGCCTCACACATAAGCTGCAATATTACTGGCTGCATGTGTTATCTCCAAAGGAAAAGGATAAAAGGATAGAGGGAGGAGTGGCCTAGTGGTTGGGGCAAGTTACCTCAGGCTGGAAGGTCAGGAGTTCAAATCCCACTAGAGGACAGTAACCTTGGGCTGGAAGGACTGGGGTTTCTAGCCCCACAGGTCCTCCTTGTGGTCTTGGGCAAGCCACTTAATCCTCCCTTGCCCACATTCCCTGTAAAATAGTTATTTCCAAGTTATAATGCCCTGTTCAATATAATTTGAGTTTCTTCAATGTAAACCACCTTGATATCATGAAAGGCAGTATATAAGAAATGTTAAATAAATAAAGTTTGGGTAATTGAGTTAAAAAAGCAAATTAATGAATTACTTGTGCAGAGAGCTAGAAGCAATCTTTTTTTTTAGTAAATATCTTTTATATAGGGGTGGGCCATAAAGCAGGAAAACTTAGAGCTAATTTGGTGTATAATATATAATATAAAAAGATGGGGGCCGAATTTCAGTTGGGCAGTGCTATGCCTCATGTTGGCACATAGCCCACCCACCTCTCACCTAACCTAGATTTTCTATGCCAGGGTTATATGCTCTGCCCCGGAACACCCTCAGCACGCTCTGATGCTATGCTACTCATATAGGTGCCCTTTGAAAATCCAGGATAAGGCCTTTCCACGGGTAACTAGGGAAGCTACCCATGTATAGGCCGTCAAAAATCGTGCCCATGATTACTAGAATAAAAAATGAGGAGGACAAATTCATACATGCCAAAGGAAATAGCAAACTATCTTCGGAAGTATTAAAAAACTTTATATAATACCGGGGAAGAAAGCTCTTTTTTCAGGGCTTTGACCTTCTTCGGTTAGGGGAGGAAGAAATTCACAGTTTAACTAGACCAGTTACAGCACTGGAACTAAATATGGCAATTAAAAAGTTAAAGCTAGCTAAAAGTCCAGGTCCAGATGTTTTAGGAATAGAATTCTATAAAATTATGCTTGACTTAGTAGCAGATCACATGCAGATGTTTGGGGAAGTATTTCAGGATAGGCAGTTAAAACCAGAATTGCAGTGTTGTGAAAGTACTCCACTTGGATAATTCCTTAGATATATTAGTAAGTTATGCTCTACCAGTACCTTAACTAGTGGCCTTAGTCCCCTGAAGAAGGCTTCAGCCGAAACATGTGTTGGGCAGACCCTGTTATTACTAAAGCACTTTCCTCCAGAGGTGTAGCTCTCCTGCTCCTTTGTGCTGCCTTGTGCCTGCGGGAGCTGCCTCCCTTCTGCGCTAAATAAACAGGTAGACAAAGGTGGGTTGGTCGATGTAGTGTATCTGGATTTTCAGAAAGCCTTTGACAAGGTCCCTCATGAGAGACTATTAGCGAAATTAAAAAGTCATGGGATAGGAGGCAGTATAGCAGAGGTACACAAACCCAGTCCTGGAGGGCCGCAAACCAGTCAGGTTTTTGGGATATCCCTAATGAATATGCATGAGATAGATTCAAATACAATGGAGGCAGTGCATGTAAATATATCTCATGCATATTCATTAGGGATATCCCAAAAACCTGACTGGTTTGCGGCCCTCCAGGACTGGATTTGAGTACCTCTGCAGTATATTATTGTGGATCAGGAACTGGTTAAAAGACTAAAAGCAGAGGGTAGGGCTAAATGGCCAATTTTCCCAATGGAGAAAGGTGAATAGTGGAGTACCCCAGGGATCTGTGCTGGGTACTCTGCTTTTTAACATATTTGTAAATGACCTGGAAATGGGAATAACGAGTGAGGCAATCAAATTTGCAGAAGATACAAAATTATTCAAAGTTGTTAAAACCCAAGAAGATTGTGAAAAATTGCAAGAGGACCATAATTTCTCCAGGAACAAGCAGGAAGTTAGTCCTCACTTATGGGTGACGTCGGCACCGATGGAGCCCACGCGGAGCAATTCCCCAGCTTTCAAAGAAAGCCTTTGGAATTGCTGACCAGCTTGCATGGTACTCTTCCAACCCAAGGGTGCCATCTTGCTCAGTCTCCCTTTTTCCGCGGAGCCCTTCCGATGCACGTCCTCGTCCCTCGGAAAACGTTTTTTCTTCTCTGCCCTTTGGCCTTTTTTCAGGTTGCACCGGTCCTCTCCCGTCCTCCCCGACGCCCCCGCTTCGGCTGTGGGCCAGGGGATCCTTATTTTTCCCTTTTCTAACTTTTCGTATTCAGGCCCTTTTCACACCCTTTTTTCTGCCCGCCGGCCTCAAGGGATTTTGACCTCACAGGGGTTCTCTTCGCCCCAATGGTCACCGGCTTCAAAAAGTGTGACAGATGCTCCAAAAACATATTGCTCACACACACCCATGACTGATGTCTGCAGTGCCTGGGGGCTGACTATAACCTGGAGCTTTGCTCACTTTGGAAGAAAATTCCACTAAGGCCCTCCAAAGCTGTAAGCAGAAATTAGATGACATTTTCCATAGGTCAGCACCGGAGTCCCTGGTGGTGTCCTGCTCCTCCGATCTACAACTTGCGGGGTCCCCTGCAGTGACTCCACGTCCCAGGCATGACTTTGATCAGAGTTCTCCTGAGGTGGAATGACATAAGAAGAAGAAGACCTCGAAGACACTATCGGGGGCTCTAGATAAGTGCGAGCGGTCTTGCACTCATTCCCTTAGCCCACCCCGGCACTCTTGAGAGTTGGACAAGGAGCGGCCCCGAAAGGTACCTTGTACAGACATGGAGGCCTCCAGCGATGGTGCCCAATCTCTGGATGGTCGTCCCGGTGAGGACCCCCTCTCCTCCTCCCCACCAGACCCGGTAACCTCGGCGTCGGCATCTCAGGGATCCACTTCTGAGTGGGAGTCCCGTATGCTGGCACTAGAGCGCAGGGTTTCTGCATTCTTAGATGCCCAGCACGGCTGGTTCGTGCCCCAAGGGTCCCTCAACTGTGGTCTCAAAAACTGCCTTGGAAACCCCCAAGAGCCATGGGTCTCGTGAGGGTCCTCGGCACTGGGCTCACTTGCCATTCTGTTCCTCGGGGGCAAGGTCATCCAGAGTCAGTGCCGCCAGCTCCAAGTGGCCCTCGGCCACTAGACATGTGGATCAGCCCGACTCCGAGTCCTTCTTGGACCTCTCAGACTGGGAATCGGATGGGGACACATCCCCTGAAACCTGCGCACATCGGGACATTCCTTCGGACATGTCACCCCCTGAAGATACCTCTTTTTTTGGTATTTGTGCGGGATATGGCTCAGGCCCTCAATCTGCCCACATAGACCGAGGAAGAACCAAGTCCCTGTGCCATCCATCCTGACCAAGCTGCTCCTCCATATGTGGGAAGCACCTGCCTCGTTCTCTATCATCAGTAAAAGACTTGATGCCATGTACAGAGTCCAGCGTGGGCCTGGTTTTCAAAAGGCCCAGCTTACTCATACCTCCATGGTAGTGGAATCCACGATGCAGAAACAGAAGAGCCCGAAGTCGCATTCTACGGTTCTACCCAACAGGGAATCCTGTGCCCTCAACGCCCTCGGGTGTAAGGCCTACCAGGGATCCATGCTGGCATGCTGCATCCAGGCATACCAATTGTATATGGTGAAATTTCACTTACCGTTAATTTCCTTTCCTAGAATACTGCTAGACCAGTCCAGACAAATGGGTTGTATCCCCCTGCCAGCAGATCCTGGAGACAGAGAACTCTACCAGAGCTCTAATAGGCTGATCCCTGATGATGCTGCTGAGATGATGAGACTGTACCCCAAGGGGTCTCCCTCAGTATCATCCACAAGCTGAACTACATGAAAACAACTACATACAGCCAGTCAACTATGTACAAGGTGCTGAAAGCATTCCCAGAAACTGAAGGCCGCCGAGAAGGACAAAGGGACTAGAGGCTCACTTGCCAGGCCTCCGGAAGGAAAAAACAAAAGCAAAAGATAACGGCAGCTCTGCTGCACCAGCAGGACTGAGACTGTCAGCAGGGTGGGTCCTGGACTGGTCTAGCAGTATTCTAGGAAAGGAAATTAACGGTAAGTGAAATTTCACCTTCCAATTCATACTGCTAGACCAATCCAGACAAATGGGCAGTACCCAAGCTACCGACCTCTAGGGTGGGCCAGGTCTGCTGGAGACAGAGAAATACTGGGGGAGACCCCTTGGGGTACAGTCTCATCATCTCAGCAGCATCATCAGGGATCAGCCTATTAGAGCTCTGGTAGAGTTCTCTGTCTCCAGGATCTGCTGGCAGGGGGACACAACCCGTTTGTCTGGACTGGTCTAGCAGTATGAATTGGAAGGGTATGTTCCTTCGCCATCTCGTCAAAGAGCTCAGCGGTTTCGCCGCGGGCCTCAAAGGTAACATAGTAACATACTAAATGATGGCAGATAAAGACCAGTATAGTCCATCTAGTCTCCCAGCAAGATGGCAAGAGTAGGTGCACCTGCTGCTCCATGCAGGTCACCCATCCTCATGTCTTTGTTTAGGGGTGAACCCACCGTCCGTGTAGGACACCGCTGTTTGTTGAGAAATTAGATAGTTAAGTTTATTTTGATTTTATCCTGTTGCTGTAAAGGGATCCACTGTGTCTGTCCCATGCCATTTTGAATTCTGTCACTGTATTTGCCCCCAC
Source organism: Ichthyophis bannanicus (assembly GCA_033557465.1). Lineage (NCBI taxonomy): Eukaryota > Metazoa > Chordata > Amphibia > Gymnophiona > Ichthyophiidae > Ichthyophis > Ichthyophis bannanicus. Next base: position 739,448,716 of record CM066033.1, read on the forward strand.
CACTTCCTTCGGGAGGGCATTCCAAGCATCCACCACCCTTTCAGTGAAAAAGTATGTCCTGACATTGCCTTTCAATTTACCTCCTTGCAGCTTCATGTTATGCCCTCTAGTTTTACAGCTTCCCCGTCTTTGGAAGAGGTTTGTTTGTTCATTAATACTCTTTAAGTATTTAAAGGTCTGAATCATATCTCCCCTATCCCTCCTCTCCTCCAGAGTGTACATATTTAGGTCTTCAAGTCTCTTCTCATAAGGCTTCTGACGCAGGCTCCAAATCATTTCGGTCACCTTTCTCTGAACTGTTTCCAGTCTTTTTACATCCTTTGTGAGATATGGTCTCCAAAACTGAACACAGTGGCATTAGTATTCTTATACACATGGCATTAGTACTTCTTCCTTTCTGCTGGTTATTCCCCTTTGTATGCAACCCAACATCCTCCTGGCTTTTGCCACTGCCTTGTCGCACTGTTTTGCCACCTTGAACAGGGCCGTACCAAGGTTGAATCATACACTGTGCAACTTGCACAACGGGAGCGCACCCCCCTCCCCCGCGGCAGGAGAGAAGAGGCACACTCGCTGTGTAAGTCGCCGGTGTGTTAAGCAGATCTGTCCCTCCCTTCTCTGACGTCATGTCAGAGTTGGAAGAGACAGATGTGCTTAGCATGCCACGAGAAGGCTTAAGGGGCGCATTTCAGATGTCTGCCGTTGCCTGCCACCACTGAGAGAAGAAAAAGTGGCAGCAGCAGGCAATGGCAGACAGCCGAAAAGCGCCCCTTAAGCCTTTGCGCCCTGTGCAGCCACACTGCTCGCATAGGGCTAGGTACGGTCCTGACCTTGAGATCTTCAAAAATATTCACAGCAAGGTCCTTCTACTGGTCTGTGCACACCAACCTCTCGCCCCCTATCGCGTACATTTCCCTTGGATTTCTGCTTCCCAAGTGCATGACACTGCACGTCTTCACATTAAATCTTAACTACCAAGCATTAGACCATTCTTCTAGCTTTTGTAGATCTTTCCTCATGTCATCCACTCCCTCGGGGGAGTCCACTCTGTTGCAAATTTTCATGTCATCTGCAAAAAGAAAGACTTTTCCATTTAGTCCTTCAGCAATATCACTCACAAATACATTGATCAGTGCCGGGCCCAGGACAGAACCCTGGGCACCCCCGCTAATCACCCTCCTTTCATCCGAGTGAGCTCTATTTACCATCACCTTCTGTCGTCTGTCAGTCAACCAATTTCTGATCCAGTTCACCACCTTGGGACCCATCCCCAAACTACTGGGTTTATTGATAAGTCTCCTATGAGGAACAGTATCAAAGGCTTTGCTGAAATCCAGGTAGATGACATCCATCGCATGCCCCTGATCTAGTTCTCTGGTCACCCAGTCAAAGAATTAAATCAGATTTGTTTGGCAAGATCGTCCTTTGGTAAAACCATGTTGCCTCAGATCATGCAACCTGTTGGTTTTGAGAAAGCCTACTATTCGCTCTTTCAGGAACGCCTCCATTACTTTTCCTGCCACCGAGGTAAGGCTCACCAGCCTGTATTTTGTCACTTCTTCCCTGTCACCACTTTTGTGAAGAGGTACCACATCTGCCCTTCTCCAGTCCTGAGGAACTTCTCCTGTTTCCAAGGATCTGTTGAAAACATCCTTTAATGGCCCTGCAGGAACCTCTCTGAGCTCTTTCAGTATCCTGGGATGTATCCCATCCGGTCCCATGACCTTGTCCACTTTCAACTTTGCAAGTTGTTCTAACACTTCATCTTCTGTGAATGGTGTGGTATCTACTTCATTCCCATTTTTATATTTAGGAGTCGCAGGTGGTCCTTCTCCAGGATTTTCTTCAGTAAAAACAGAGCAGAAGTATTTGTTTAGCAAATTCGCCCTTTCATTGTCACTTTCCATGAGTCCGTTCCCAGCACTTCTGAGTCCTGAAATTCCACCTCTGATTTTCCTCTTCTCCCGAATATATCTGAAGAGGTTTTGTCACCACACTTCACATCTTTAGCCATCTTTTCCTCTGCCTTTGATTTTGCTTTCCTTATTTCTCTTTTGTCTCTTTTAGTTTGATCCTGTATTCCTTTCTGTGTTCCTCTGTTTGCAAGCTTTTGAATTTTGTGAAAGCTGTGTTTTTTGCCTTAATTTGAGTAGCCACGACTTTGGAGAACCAAATATGTTCCCTTCTCCTCTTGTTTTTATTTACTTTCCTTATATATTTATCTGTTGCCCCTTTTATTGCCACTTTTAGTTTAGCCCATTGCAATTCTACTTCCCTTATCCCCTCCCACCCTGCCAACTCCTCCTTCAGGTACTTGGCCATTTTACTGAAGTCAGTGTTTTTGAAGTCTAGGACTTTGAGCTTGCTATGATTGGACTGTACCTTGGCTTTTATCTCAAACCACACCGTGTGATGATCGCTGCTGCTCACAGGGGCACCCACCCGGACATTTGACATGCTATCACCGTTGGTGAGCACCAAATCCAGCATTGAGCTTTCCCTGGTTGGTTCCATCACCATTTGTCTAAGTAACACATCTTGGAAAGCATCCACAATTTTTTTACTTCTTTCCAGATTTGCAGAAGGAGTAATCCAATCCACATGGGGTAGATTAAAGTCACCCAATACAATCACTTCCCCCTTTGTGGCTATCTTGGCAATATCTATAATCAATTCGTTATCTATTTCGTCGATTTGAGTCGGAGGTCTGTAGACTACACCAGTATGGATGACAGTGCCATCTCCTCTTTCCAACACAATCCAGAGTGCTTCTTCTTTTCCCCATGCTCCCTGCATTTCAGTAACTTTAATATTGCTTTTGACATACAAGGCTACTCCTCCTCCTTTCCACTTTCTCTGTCTCTTCTGAATAGATTATAGCCAGCTATGGCTATATCCCCTTCATGTGATTCATTAAACCATGCTTCTGTAATGGCCACAATGTCCAAGTCCATTTCCACCATTAGGGCTTCCAGGTCAGGAACTTTATTGGCTACGCTTCGAGCATTTGTGCTCATTGCTTTCCAGCATTTAACTGGCTTGCAAGTATTTTGCATTGATTTTGTTCTGCCCACTTCTTCCCACTTGTCCTTGGTGTGTGGTTTATAAATGTGGCTGTTTCTGTTATTCTGCTTTTGCCGGGAGTGACGTCCTAAACTTGTCCTTCCCCATCCATCACCCCTTTTTTCTAGTTTAAATGCATATCCACATATTGCCTGAATTTTTCACTTAGGATTCTTTTCCCTGCAACAGAGAGATGTAGTCCATCAGCACAGTATAGTCTCTTGTTGGTCCATCTGCTTCCCCAGTCGCCTATAAATCTGAATCCTTCTTGTTTGCACCAGGTCTGGAGCCATGTATTAAAGCTGTTTATGCGATGCAGCCTTTCTGCCCCCCTTACCAAGAACAGGTAGAACTTCTGAGAATGCTACAGTGTTAACAATGGGCTTGAGTTTCTCTCCCAGAGTCTGGAAGTACCTTTGAACTGCAGAGGCACTGTTTCTAGCCAGGTCATTTGTACCCAAGTGGATGACAACATCAATTTTGGAGTGCTCACTTTCTGCGCTAAGTACATCAACAATTTGGTTTGTATTCCTGCTGGCTGAAGAGCCTGGGAGACATTTGACTATCTTCTCTCCTTTGAAATGTGTTCCCAAGTTGGTGCCTCTGATGATGGAATATCCAAGTAGTACTAGTTTTCTCTTTTTTGAGTTTTTCTTCATATTTGGTGCTTTATCAGTAGATTGGGCATTGACTGTCTCATTTAAGGGCCCTTCAGTTTCCATGGATTGGGCATACTCATTAACCAAAGCAGAGAAGGCATTATGCAGGGATATCTCTTGATGTATAGGGTGTCTCTGCGTTACCGATCGCACTCGCTACCAGAGCCCACTGTGATCCATTTGTTCCTGGGATGTTTGATTCTTTGTGGGAGCGGTGGTGGACTTTGCTCGGTTTGTATCCTAGAAGAGGTGTGTTTCATTGCAGCTAGTTCTTCCCTTAGTAGAGTCAATTCTTTATGCATGGCAGCTAACCTGAGGCATATAGGACAAGCTCTTAGGTTCCAAATGATTCTTCTCAGAATGAAAGCACCACAGCTATTGCACTAAATACACGACATGCTGATTAAGCAGACCTAGAAGGAGAAGAAGAAAAAGTGGGTTCAACACCTAATTAGAAGGATAGATGTCAACGTATGTGACCACTATATAGGCAATGCAGCCCTGGAGTGGGTGGGTTGAGGGGTAGGGTGGGCAGGAACCTAAGTGTCCCTAGCCAGTAGGCCTTACAAGAATTGAGGGCACACTCAGATATCTGATTTAAAGGCTGTGCAAGGAATGTAGGCAGTCAGAGTATTCCCCAAAATGAATGTATATCCAACAGTTAAATTCTATATTAGCAAACAAAACAGGCAAAAGATAGAAGGCTGAAAGCTTAGCTGTGTGGAGTCTTTGGAAGCTGTGAAGACTAGAGTTGATCAGGTACTTGTGGATAGGCTGTAAGGTAATTTAATTAGCTCCGCTCTGTGAGCAGGCTTGCAACAGACAATTCCAACAATGGAAGCAGAAATAATCAAACTGGAAAAGAGACCGCTGAAGGGAGATAGTATGCTTCCTGTTCCATGCGCAGGACCTAAAAGGCAAGCAGAGCTCCGGAATCCCAATGTGTGGATGAGACGATGGTGCAAAGAAGAGGATTTTGGATTTGTTAAGAACTGGGCAACATTCTGGGGAAAGGAGTGGCTTTTCAAAAGGGATGGGCTCCACCTTAACCAGGATGGAACCAGGCTGCTGGCACTAACCTTTAAAAAGGAGACAGAGCAGCTTTTAAAATAGATATTGGGGAAAGCCGACAGTGGCCCAAGAGTGCATGGCTTGGAACAATGTTTCCGTGAAGGATACTAGCAAAAGAATGAAGTTAGGGCATATTGACAGAGAGGTTCCAATAAAGACAAAAATTACCCAAATGGCCTTAAGTACACAGCAGACAGAGCTTAAGGATTCCAAATTATCCCTGCCTACCGATAACCAGATTAATATGAATAAAATACAACCTCTGCAATGCTTGTATGCAAAGACTAGAAATCTAAAAAATAAGATGGGAGTGTTAGAATATATAGCCCTAAATGAGAGGTTATATAGATTGGCATCTCAGAGACCTGGTGGAAGGAGGACAATCAGTGGGACACTGTGATACCTGGGTACAAATTATATCACAATGACAGTGTAGATCAAATTGGTGGAGGGGATGCACTCTATGTTACAGAGGGCATTGAGCCACATAGGATTAAAGTATTGCGGAAACAAAATACACGGCAGAATCTCTATGGATTGAAATTCCATGTAAAAAGGGGAAGGCGATGACAGTGGGTGTGTACTACTGAATGCCTGGCCAGAATGAACAAATGGATGATGAAATACTCAAGAAATCAGGGAAGCTAACAAAAGTTACAATACAGTAATAATAATGGGTGATTTCAATTACTCCGGTATCGTCTGGGTCAGTGTTATGGCAGGACATGCTAGGGAGATAAAGTTTCTAGATAAAATAAATGACTGCTTCTTGGAGCAGCTGGTTCATGAACCGACAAGAGGGGAAGTCATTTTGGACCTAGTCCTTAGTGGAACACAAGATCTGCTGCAATAGATAAGGGTGTTGGGGCCACTTGGCAATAGTGATCATAGCATGATTGCTGCTTTTTAACATTTTCATAAATGACCTGGAAATGGGAATAACGAGTGAAGTAATCATATTTGCAGATGACACAAAATTATTCAGTCTTGTTAGAAAAGGTACAGAGAAGAGCCACCAAAATGAGAAGAGACTTAAAAGATTAGGGCTTTTCAACCTGGAAAAGAGACGGCTGTGGGGAGATATGATAGAGATCTATAAATTAATGAATGGAGTGGAATGTGTAAACTGTCATGAGGTGCAGAGATCAGAGCCCGCGGAGACAGGAGATTTTGGATCAGAATAAAGCTAACTTTGACAGTTCAGAAATAAACATGGAGGAGGGTTGGCATAGAAACTGTACACAAACCAATTCACGTAGTGCTAGGGAACGCCCAAACCAAAAGCTACCTCGTGGCTCATCAAGAGATAGGGGGCGGAGCCCAAACAAATACCAAACGCAACACATTTAAAAATCCCTTACCGGAGAGAAGAGGGAGAGCAGCAAACACAGAGACAGCAGCCAACACAGAAAGGGCAGCAAACACAGAGAGGGCGGCAAGCACAGGAAGTCCCAGACGTAGGAGAAGCATTGAGAGAGAAAGCTTCAATGAGGAAGGAAGCTTTGAGAGACATGCTGACCAGAGGAGACTGGTAGGACGGTGCTGCGCTGTGAAGCCCAAGGGAGACTGCCTGGAAGAGCAGTACACGGCTGACCATTGCACCAGAGAGCTCTGCTGTCGTGGAAGCAGAGATAATTGCTCTGAAGCCCAGTTAAGGCAATTCCAGCCTTACAGCTCAAGGTACCCAGCAAGAGAGGATTATTTTCCTGAGGCTAATTTGTTGCTCAAAAGAAAAGCTAAGCAAACACGAAGGGAAGAGTTTTTCCCCGTGCAAAGTTGTGCTCAAGGGAGGAAGCTTGGAAGAAACTTGTTAGAAGGTAGGAGTATTCTCCCTAATAGCAGGAAAGAAGAGTATAGCCAAATTCCCTGCACTTACCAGGAACTCTGTGACTCAGTTGAGAGAAACAGCAGCAATTACGGTAAATACCCATACTCCTCTAAGCTGTTGGGGGAAGGAAATACCTTAGGCTATAGAGAGGAACCCGTCAGGCAAGATAAAGGTTTCAGCCCACGGGAAACTGGTCAAGACATTGAACACATGCAGTGTGATTTTTATGAGGACCCGGACACTGAGGTATTTATGGATTGTACATATACTTTTTCTGACAGCATACAATCTTTGTGTTAAAGTGCTACAAGGGCTGTTTCACAGGACAAAACAGACAAAAGGAGTTTTGGGAAAGAAACTGTTTTCTCTGCATTTTTATTTCTTTTTGGCTGAAGATAAGCATTGCCTGAGTTCAAGTTAATTCTTTGTTTGTAGTTCCAGACGCATGGTCTTTGTGTTACTTTGTTTTCATGGTTTAAGAATCCAACCCTGGGAAGGGAAATAAATCCTATTTGACCTTATCACTGACTGCAACTACTTATTTCTACTGGCTGTGGAACTACAGTACCCAGAAGGCTCTGCTAAGCCTCATTATAATATTCCACAGTTATCAAGGAACTTTACCTCGCTCACTTTTCTTCATGCCCATGGCCTCTGGGAGGGTGAGCGGGCGACATTTGGCGTAGTTTTGAGGATTTTGACCTTGAAATAAAGGACACAGTGAAGAAACTACAGCACCAGAGGACCCCTGTTGAAGCAAGTTGGCTGACAGACGGCTGGTGAAAGAAACAGTGACCTTTCCTGAATGCTGACCTCTACACGAAGCCTCAGGTAATGTCACCTAGGGCATAAGTGTGGGAGGATTTTGTGCAGGAAAGGGGGCGCTGCAGGGAAAAAAAAAAAAAAGGAGCCGCACTTGGGGTTTTTCCTTTCTTTTTTTCACAGGTACCGACAAGAGGAATGGAGCCCAGAGACGTCATGCAGTGGATGCAGCTGCAGTGGGACAAGCAGTTTGAACTAGCAAAGCATATCCAGGAGCAGAGTGCCTGCATGATGAGGGAGCAACAGAAACCTCTCTTAGACGCTATGGAGGCGCTGTTAAGAAAACCACAGGAGTTGGTGACTGAGAACCCCACGGTCATACCAGGGCTAGGACTACATGCTAGTCATGCTTTTTCTTTAGGTCAATTGAGCCCGCATGACAATGTCAATGACTTTATCGATGCTTTTGAACGCATTGGGGAAGCACTAAAATGGCCTAGTGAGCAATGGGCAACCCGCTTTGCGGTTTCACTTACCGGTGAAGCCCTTTCAGCTTACAAGGCGATGCCTGCAACCCTTGCGGCCGACTATAATGAAATAAAGAAGGCAGTCAAGGATAGGTTAGGGCTGACTCCCTCACACTATAGGAGGATGTTTAGGGACGCCCGCCTGAAGGCACAGGAGACCCCAAAAGCGTTACGTCAATGATTAAGAAATTTGGCCTGGAAGTGGTTGACTCCAGAGAGGAGAACCCTGGAGAGTGTACTGGACACAGTGGTCTTGGAGAAGTTTATCCAAGCTGTGCCCACTGAAATGAGAACATACCTCACTTTACAAAACTGCCAATCTACAGATGAAGCAGCTAGTCTGGCAGATAGGTTCTTGGAGGCCCAGATAGCTGACCCCTCGGGGTATGGGGTAATGCAGGCTGCAGGCATGGCAAATTGTAAGGGGGGCAGGTATCCCAAAGGGAAAAGCTATAATGTGCAAAGTATGAATGCTAATGATAATGTCTTTGTATGTAAAGGAAAATGTTATCTGTGCGGGAGAGCGGGACATTTCCAGAAAGACTGTATCAAGCAGACGGTCCTCATGTCTGGAGTGGACAAGCCAACGCCAGATGGATTTCTACTACATGTCCAGGTAGAGGGGGTAGAAGTGCTGGCACTGCTTGACTCGGGGGCTGACCAGAGCATGATTTCCCGCAGGCTCTGGGAAGCCATTGAGAAGCGCCGTTCATCACCCCCGAGTCAAGCAGAAAGCCGGGTGAGGGTAAAATGCATACATGGTGCATTCTCATTTTATCCTCTACAGAAACTGTCTGTGCAGGCACTAGACACCGAACAAGTGATACCAGTAGCTATAATCCCGACGTTACCTAGGGACCTTATTTTAGGCAGGGATTGGCCATCCTTTTATAAGGGGCTGGTAGCAGGTTTAACTACCCGGTCAGGTTTAGTTTCCACCCGGGCGCAGTCCGGGACCCCAGGGATGGGAGAGACATCGCCTAGAGGCATGGAGGAGCCTGAGGGGGCAGTAGAATCCCAGGAGGGGGAGTTAAATGAGGAAGACTTAAATATCCTTCCTACACATGATGATTTAGTGCACGAGCCCATTAAGCAAGGCAGAAAGGCCAAGGCCAAGAGGCGCCACGAGAGGCAGTCTAGAACCCGCGGGAGGGCCGAGTTGGAGGCAGGTGCTAGTTTACCTTGGGTAGCGGCTGAACTTGTAAATAAGTTTCCTTCGTTCCCTGCGGAACAGCGGGCTGACCCAGCGCTCAAGAGAGCCTTCGAATGGGCCCAGGAAACCCGGCCTACGTTGCCCAGGTTTTTCCTGGAAAATGAAATTTTATACAGGGAAAGTATTGACCCTTATACTGAGGCAGTTCGAAAGCAGTTGGTGGTGCCAACGATGTTTAAGGCCACGGTGTTGGGTCTGGCCCACAACCACCCTATAGGTAGCCATAAGGGGATCCAGGGCACCCTGGACCAAATATTAGGCCGCTTTTATTGGCCAGGGGTGTTCAAAGAAACCAGGCAGTACTGCAAGTCATGTGCCCCATGTCAGAGCGTGACAACATTAAAACCTAGAGCTGTACCCTTAGTACCTACCCCCACTATAGCGGTGCCTATGAGTCGCATAGGAATGGACATGGTAGGCCCGATGACCCGAACACCCAGGGGTTTCCAGTATCTGCTGGTGATAGTGGACCATGCCACCAGATTCCCCTGGGCTATTCCCTTAAGGAACACCTCCGCGAGGATCATAGCCCAGGAGCTGGTGAAACTATTTTGTGAGGTGGCGTTTCCCAGGGAGGTGCTTACAGATCAGGGTAGCAACTTTCTATCCAAACACTTGTCTACCGTTTGGGAGGCTTTTGGGATAAAGCACATGCGAACAGCGGCGTACCACCCCCAAACGAATGGTTTAGTGGAACGCATGAATCAAACCATCAAGCAAATGCTTAGGAGGGGCTTGAAAAAAGGAGAGATATCAGATTGGGATACTCTACTACCGTTCGTATTATACGCCTGTAGAGAACGCGTTCAAACTTCTTTGAAAGCGTCCCCATACGAGCTCATGTTCGGTAGATCCCCTAGGGGAATACTAGATATCCTACATGAGCAGTGGGTAGAACCAGACACCTCAGAGGTGGAAGTACCTCAGTTCTTAAAAGGTCTGAGGGAACGTCTGGAGAGGACGGCAAAGGCCGCGATGGAAAATTTACAGGCCAGTAAACAGAAACAAAAGCACTATTATGATAGGGGCACAAAACCTAGAACATTGGACATGGGGGATAAAGTGCTTGTCCAGGTGGCAGATCCAGGACCAAAATTCGAGGCCCATTGGAAAGGGCCATGCACTGTGGTGGAAAAGGTAGGCCCGGTCTCATATAGAGTAGAGAATGCGAAGGGTCGCCGACAGGTGTATCACCTAAACCTCTTGAAACCCTGGAAGGATAGGTCTGCCACTGCCAGTATGGTATATGTAGAGCAGCGGTACAGATCCAAAGGTAGGATTACGCACTGTCCGATGGAAAGTTCGGCAGTACGTAATATTTTAAGGCGGGGGATCTGTCATGAGGTGCAGAGATCAGAGCCCGCGGAGACAGGAGATTTGGATCAGAATAAAGCTAACTTTGACAGTTCAGAAATAAACATGGAGGAGGGTTGGCATAGAAACTGTACACAAACCAATTCACGTAGTGCTAGGGAACGCCCAAACCAAAAGCTACCTCGTGGCTCATCAAGAGATAGGGGACAGCTGATAGGGGGTGGAGCCCAAACAAATACCAAACGCAACACATTTAAAAATCCCTTACCGGAGAGAAGAGGGAGAGCAGCAAACACAGAGACAGCAGCCAACACAGAAAGGGCAGCAAACACAGAGAGGGCGGCAAGCACAGGAAGTCCCAGTCGTAGTAGAAGCATTGAGAGAGAAAGCTTCAATGAGGAAGGAAGCTTTGAGAGACATGCTGACCAGAGGAGACTGGTAGGACGGTGCTGCGCTGTGAAGCCCAAGGGAGACTGCCTGGAAGAGCAGTACACGGCTGACCATTGCACCAGAGAGCTCTGCTGTCGTGGAAGCAGAGATAATTGCTCTGAAGCCCAGTTAAGGCAATTCCAGCCTTACAGCTCAAGGTACCCAGCAAGAGAGGATTATTTTCCTGAGGCTAATTTGTTGCTCAAAAGAAAAGCTAAGCAAACACGAAGGGAAGAGTTTTTCCCCGTGCAAAGTTGTGCTCAAGGGAGGAAGCTTGGAAGAAACTTGTTAGAAGGTAGGAGTATTCTCCCTAATAGCAGGAAAGAAGAGTATAGCCAAATTCCCTGCACTTACCAGGAACTCTGTGACTCAGTTGAGAGAAACAGCAGCAATTACGGTAAATACCCATACTCCTCTAAGCTGTTGGGGGAAGGAAATACCTTAGGCTATAGAGAGGAACCCGGCAGGCAAGATAAAGGTTTCAGCCCACGGGAAACTGGTCAAGACATTGAACACATGCAGTGTGATTTTTATGAGGACCCGGACACTGAGGTATTTATGGATTGTACATATACTTTTTCTGACAGCATACAATCTTTGTGTTAAAGTGCTACAAGGGCTGTTTCACAGGACAAAACAGACAAAAGGAGTTATGGGAAAGAAACTGTTTTCTCTGCATTTTTATTTCTTTTTGGCTGAAGATAAGCATTGCCTGAGTTCAAGTTAATTCTTTGTTTGTAGTTCCAGACGCATGGTCTTTGTGTTACTTTGTTTTCATGGTTTAAGAATCCAACCCTGGGAAGGGAAATAAATCCTATTTGACCTTATCACTCTGACTGCAACTACTTATTTCTACTGGCTGTGGAACTACAGTACCCAGAAGGCTCTGCTAAGCCTCATTATAATATTCCACAGTTATCAAGGAACTTTACCTCGCTCACTTTTCTTCATGCCCATGGCCTCTGGGAGGGTGAGCGGGCGCAACTACTTATTTCTACTGGCTGTGGAACTACAGTACCCAGAAGGCTCTGCTAAGCCTCATTATAATATTCCACAGTTATCAAGGAACTTTACCTCGCTCACTTTTCTTCATGCCCATGGCCTCTGGGAGGGTGAGTGGGCGACAAAACATAGATTGATTGTTTAAGCCAGTGATGGCTAACCTTTTTGAGCCCGAGTGCCCAAACTGCCGCACAAAACCAAAGAATTTCCTCAAAGTGCCAGCACGTCAATTAAACCTTAACAACAAGATTTTAGTATCTAAAAACTCTTTATAAAGTTGCCTGAACTATGTAACATCATTTGTAAAGGTTGGAATCTTTGTATTGTCAGAGAATCAATTTGATTCTCTCTCTACATCTGCTTTAACATAATAATCTTTCTCCTTTTGCTCTTTCCTCATTCCTATTTCATCCACTCAAATTTTACCCCTCCATCCTCAATCCCCACTTAGTCTCCCAATACCCGGCCAATTGTACATTTTTCTTCCCTCCCACACAAAATATTTTTCCCCTCTCCATTTCATTCTCCCAGCCCCATCCCCTTCTAATCTCCCCCAACATCAGCTCCCTTTTAGTTCCAGCCCCACCCAGTATCCGCTCCCTTCTAGTCCCCTCATCAGTCCATTTCCAGTCCTAGCTCCCCCATCCATTTCCAGTCCTATCCGAGTCCCTTCATCAGCTCATTTCCAATACCAGCCTCCCATCAGCCCATTTCTAGTCCTTTCCTAGCCCCACCATCAGCCCATATTAAATCCTAGCTCCCCTCCACTCAGCCCATTTCTAATCCAAGCCCCCCATGAGCCTACGTCCAGTTCTAGCCCCTCCATGAGTCCATTTCAATCCAAGCCCCCACCACAGCCCATTTCCAATCTTAGCTCCCCCCAACACCCAATTCTCAGTTCTATCCTAGCCCATCCATCAGCCCAGTTCCTGTCCTAGCTCCCTCCCCTAAGAGCCCATTCCAAGCCCCCCTTCCCATCAGTTATTTGCAGTTCAAGCCCCCTTCCACTCAGCCCATTTCCATTCCAAGTCCCCCTCCCCATTAGCTATTTGCAGTTCAAGCCCCCCACTTCCCCTCAGCCCATTTCCATTCCAAGCCCCGTCCCCATCAGCTATTTGCAGTTCAAGCCCCCCACTTCCCCTCAGCCCATTTCCATTCCAAGCCCCATCCCCAACAGCTATTTGCAGTTCAAGCCCCCTTCCACTCAGCCCATTTCCAGTCCTAGCAACCCCCCAACCCATTACCAGTCCTAGCCCCCCATAGCCCACTCCCAGTCCTAATCCCACCAGCCCATTTCCAGTCCTAATCCCCCATCACCCAATTTTCAGTTTAAGCCCCCCATAGCCCATTACCAGTCCTAACCCCCATCAGCCACTCCCAGTCCTAATCCCCCATCACTCAATTTTTAGTTTAAGCCCTCCCAAAGCCCATTACCAGTCCTAACCCCCCATCAACCCACTTCCAGTCCTTATCCCACCAGCCCATTTCCAGTCCTAATCCCACATCACCCAATTTTTAGTTTAAGCCCCCCCAGTGCCCATCACCACTCCTAACCCCCCCAGCACCCAGCACCACTCCTAACCCCCCCCAGCCCAGCGCCCATACCACTCCTAACCCCCCCAGCCCAGCGCCCATCACCACTCCTAACCCCCCCAGCCAGCCCAGGGCCCATCACCACTCCTAACCCCCCCCAGCCAGCCCAGTGTCCATCACCACTCCTAACCCCCCCAGCCAGCCCAGTGCCCATCACCACTCCTAAACCCCCCAGCCCAGCCCATCACTACTCCTAACACCCCCCAGCCCAGCCCAGCCCAGCCCATCACTACTCCTAACCCCCCCCAGCCCAGCCCAGCCCAGCCCATCACCACTCCTAACCCCCCCAGCCCAGCCCAGCCCAGCCCATCACCACTCCTATCCCCCCAGCCCAGCCCATCACCACTCCTAACCCCCCAGCCCAGCCCAGCCCACCCAGCCCATCACCACTCCTAACCCCCCCCAGCCCAGCCCCTCTCCTAACCCACCCCAGCCCAGCCCATCACCACTCCTAACCCCCCCCAGCCCAGCCCAGCCCAGCCCAGCCCAGGGAAAATTAAAAAAAAAAGAAAACCTGTCTTCTGCCGCTGTCGGGGCCGCCCCGGCAGAATCGAGCGTTCCGCGGGGCCCCCCTGTACCCGGCAGAGCCTGCCCTCCCCGTAGCCGCTCTCTCTTTGGAGCTGCAGTCAGACGCGCCGGCTTGCAGAGCGCGAGGGAAGAGTTTCTCCCTCGCTGCTCTGTTAAGCCCGCGGGGGCTGATGGGAAGTTCCCATCAGCCTCCGCGGGCTTAACAGAGTCGCGAAAGGGAAACTCTTCCCTTCGCGCTCTGCAAGCCAGCGCGTCTGACTGCAGCTCCAAAGAGAGAGCTGCTACGGGGAGGGCAGGCTCTGCCGGGTACAGGGGGGCCCCGCGGCATGCTCGATTCTGCCGCGGCGGCCCCGACAGCGGCAGCAGACAGGTTTTTGTTTTTTTTTCAATTTTACTTTTAGAAAAGAATGTTTTTTGCGCGGGGCCCCCTGAAACGCGGGGCCCTGTGCAAAAAACATTCTCGCTCAATGGACGGGCCGGCCCTGCCAGCACACTCACCTCCCGCCGCGCCGCATATCTTAATTGCGGACCTTCCCCGCATGCCAGCTGCAAGGCCTTCGCGTGCCATAGGTTCGCCATCGCTGGTTTAAGCCATCAAAATGTAGAAAGATTAGGGGACATGCAATGAAGCTACAGTGTAACCCATATAAGACTAATAAGAGAAAATATTTTTTCACTCAACATGTAATCAAACTCTGGAATTCGTTACTGAAGGATGTAGTAAAAGCTGTTAGTGTAGCTGGGTTTAAAAAAGGTTTGGACAAGTTCCTGGAGGAAAGGTCCATAAACCATTATCAAAGGGGACCCAGGAAATCCACTGCTTTTCCCAATACAAGCATTGTGGAACCTGTGTCTTCAGGGGAAACTGCAAGGTACTTGTGATCTAGATTGGCCACTGTTGGAAACAGGATACTGCACTTGATGGACCTTGGTCTGACCCAGTATGGCATATCTTTATTTTATTGAGCTGGATTTATATACCACCTTTCTCTGGGTCAGAGATGATCCCTAAAAACATTTCTTATGTTCTTAGGGACCATCTTTCACATGTGTCTGTGCAACGCTGTGTACGTCTTGTAGCGCTATACAAAGGTTCAGTAATAGCAGTAGTAGCATTGCCCATTCTGAACATCTTTCTACAACTGATTCCCAAAAGAAGAATGCTGTGATCCACCACATCAGGCCAGTGCTATGCGGGGACATTGGGTGCTCTGAGCACATAAGAGCTGCAAACTGTGCTACTGACCGGTTTCTGGATCACCCTGAATGTGAGGTGGCACACATCACCTGGGCCCCAGAGTCTGCACTGGAATAGATGGACCTTCAGGTCCAGGAGCAGATGCATATCACTGCCGGTGTGCTACTGGTCACTTGGTTGTCTACACAATTTAAGCATGCTGGAATGTCCTGCTCCTTTTGGCCAGGGACTCTCTTATAATATCTCATGATAGTCCCCAAGGTTGCAGTAGCTTTTTCCAAGGAACCCAAAAACAGTGCTTATGGGCCTGTGATGACCATAATTATAAGTCCAAAAAGAGCTGCTAGCCTTGCCTTCAGGGACTTGCAATCTACTACAGCAAATACAGTCAGTCTGCATGTGTCAGCCACCACAGGGCTGTGTCAGCCATTCGCATCCTAACTGTACCCAGTCTGCTAGTCATCACGCACTACATGTGCACAGAGTGGCCATGTACACCCTGGCTTGGTACAAACAGCTTGGACAGCCAGCAGCTGGTGTAGTGATGGAACTGCCCAGAAAAGAACTACACCCACATCATTGCAGTTTGACGCTATATAGCACAATGTCGATACATAGCCATGACATGGTCATGTGTGTTGCAGACACGTTAGGATAGCTCTGCCATTCGCTAACCTCTGACTCATATACATCCTGTGCAAATGGCTCTGATTTAGACAATATGCAGAATCCTCTTCCCTTCATTTGTTTACCCTTTGAGTTTGAACTTGTGTAACGCTAAGGCAATGTAAGGTGCACTGGAAATTGGGCTGCGGACAGGCTGTCAGTGCATGTTGAGCCACAGTGGCCTATATCTGAAACATTCCCAAACACTGTGTCCCCCTACACAGTTTGTGGCAGTGAGCATGGCACATAGTGCCATGCTGGCACACCCACATAATGTTATGTCCCTCATCATGGACATAGCTGAACTGGCCAGTGCAGCCCATGTAAACATCCACACTGTAGATGCAGTGCCCCCCCCTCAAGAGCACATTGCAGCATTGCAGCTTGTACATGCAGTCTCATGCTGTATGTAGAGATGCTGAAAAGCTGACCTGCAGCATGTTGTATGCACAGACAAAGCCTGGGCATCACACTGCATTGCTGCTGCTCACAGTCCTGTGGGGATACACACACACATGACCCTGCTGTCCAAAGATGGTACATGTTGTCATTGTTACCTGCCCATTAGGCCTCTGTTATTGCTTCACCATTGTCAATGCCTGCTCAGTGTGCCGGTTCTCTGCCATCCAGCCTTACACTGTGCAGTTTCTCAGTGTGACAGCCGAGTGTGAGGACTCATGCTGGATGAAATGTGGGGGGTTGCACATGATGCTTCTGTTCCAGACAGGTATGATAAAGTTAACACACCTAGACAATGCATTCCTAATCCACAAGCTCGCCTTGAACCTGTGGCCCCTTGCTCATACACACACTGGTCATGTGTTTGGAGCCACAAAGCAGCCATGTGGCTTCATCAGTCCATGGGTATATATGTGATCATTGTTAGCATACACGGGGGCATGACTTGGGATGTGCCTATCTGCTTAGCTGTCTGCAGGCTCTGTGCCATACTTGTCTGATGGGGTCTGTTAGGCAGGTGTGTGGGAGGGATGTCTTGTGAGATCTGTATATTGCGCAGCTTTGTTATGCTGCTGGTGCATCTGACATGCATGGTGTTTACATATTTATTTAGCATTTCTTATATACCGCCTTTCATGATATCAAGGCGGTTTACATTGAACAAACTGAAATTATATTGAACAGGGCATTATAACTTGGCGATAACTATTTTACAGGAAACATGGGCAATGGAGGGTTAAGTGGCTTGCCCAAGACCACAAGGAGCACCTGTGGGACTAGAAACCCCAGTCCTTCCGGCCCAAGGTTGCCGTCCTCTAGTGGGTGTGCATATGGGATCTGTCCAGTCAGAGGGGCAGGTCATCATACATGATCACACATATTCCAGCTCATGGGTGTCTTAGTAGAATGACCAACGTACCCATTGCATGGTGTGTGTAGTCATGGACTACTATCATATGTTACAGACTAGATTAGGTTAACTAGATTCATATGTGGTTCAGATGGTCACCAGAGCACACACTGATTCTGGTCATAATTTGGCAGTTGAGAGTGCAGGGTGCTCATTTTTCCTCTGACTTGGGCTGTTCTCATATTGCATTGTGTTCCTGGTTCAATGGACTCTTTACGCACCACATGAACATATCCTCTCAATATGCACAGGCCCATCCCATCCAGTAGGCACACTAGCAATGTTCCAGGGTCCACAGATAGTGGTAAGTCGCATACAAGCCAATACTCCCTTCCTGCAAGCGTGCCCCAGTGCCGCCTCAGTGCTGCCGGTGGTCTTCTTGAGATAGCACTCATGCAGCTATTCACAGCATGCCGCTCCTGCCCCCCTCCACCGGGGGATGTGGGCACAGGTGCTACTGCCTTAGACCTCAGGAGGGAGGGAGCAGGATGTGCTCCACTGTACCTGTTGCTGACTTGCTTTCCATCCCACTGACAGTGACAACTGCAGCGTTGCACCTGACACACAGGACCAGGACATTTATCTCTCCAGCAGCAGGCTGCAGCCACTGCGCCACCATCCCTACCCGCACACAATTCTGATATGGCAGCACGGTAGCAGTAGGGGTGGCAGAACACCCTTCTGATTGTGGCAACATGTATGTATGCTGCTGCTGTCACAGCAGTCATATAAGCCATCACAGATGTCCTCCTTAGGCAGCTGCCTTGTCAGCCTCGTGGATCTGCCAGTCCCACAGCATCACCCAGGTGACACCTCCTCTGCCACATTTGTACCATCAACATAGTGCCCTGTCATAATAGGGCACTATGCTGTTGCTGCTAATGCACCTCTGCTATCACTTTCTTGGGATCACCTGTGTGTGGAGAACATTGCAGACACTGAAACAGGCTCTCTCTCCTTAAAAATACCCCTTTCCGTGAGATTTTACTTGGCGTTAGGGTTCCCAGCACTGTGGGCTCTAACGCGCGACTGTGGAACCTGGCAGTAAGGGAGCACATGTTGTCAACACACACTCTCTGCCCCATTAATGCCCACTCTCCATCTCCTTTTCCCTTAATGCTGCGGGCCCCTCTAATGCTCATTAATGCAGCATTATCAGCACTTTCTGCAGCAATAACCGCTCATGGGTGTCGATAACACATGTTAATGGCACACTTGCTCCCTTACCGCCCTTTAGTAAACATACCCTTTAGTCAAGTCTTTGGCTACTTTTATTTTGATGACCACTGGCAGTCCTTCTAAGCTTCCCCAGCATACTACTACTACTACTACTACTTCTACTACTAATCATTTGTATAGCACTACAAGGCATATGCAGCACTACAGAGTGTCAATTTTGGAGATGTCATAATTTTAAAAAGCACTAATGAAAAAATGGTACAATTTCATGTGGCGAATCAACAACTAGCTTTAAATTTTGTGTAATGTATGTGGCGTCATCAATCCATGATACCACATATATTACACAATATAGGAAATTATGCAAAAACGCACAAATTACTGAAATGTGTTTAAGTACTCTGATAATAGTTTTTATGTGTTTGCATTGCATATTAATGCCTTTTGTGCCTCAATTATCTATTTATTTCTGTGTTGGGGTTCACATGGTTAACTGGTTCAATATAAAAATAAATAGCAATTAGACACAAGGTCCCAGACACCTCCTTTTCCAGATGCAGCTGTTGAAAGAACAGTGTGAAGAGGTAAGGAAGATAGTCATGCCTACAGTGAGAAGGTCAGCTTGGTATGGTTACAGCGAGTCTGTTCTGCAAGCTATGTTGTGCAGTGAAGAGGAACAGGAGAGAGGAGATGCAGTGGAGAAGATATTGAAGATCAGAGGTGAAAGAGAAGAGAAGACTCAGCTTGGAGACAGCAGAGTGAGACCCAGGAAAGCACTATCCATCAACACTGAGGCAACTACACTCACTCAATTACTTGACTGGAGCTCCGGAGTCTCTGAGCCTCCTTTTACCTGTATCATGACAACAGCAGAGATCAATGCATTTCTGAGCAAGCCCATGGTGTTTCCAGACTGGCCATCACACATCCAGCCCATAGAAAGCTGTGTAAAAATGACAACTGAGGCTGCTGGTCATGTGTACAATCAGGAGAGGAGGGAACATTATATTAGGGGTCAGAGGGTCAGCAGGGGGAGCTCATGAGCCAAAACAGAAGCAAACAAGATACTGTATGCCTTCTTTGCATTTTAAAGACAATTATGTCGCTACAGGTGTTGTTCAGACTATTTGTACGTTCAAATAAATATTACTTAATTTCCACATATTTCAACTGTGATTTGATGTAGATAAGGCAGGGAGTAGCCGCCTAGTGGTTAGAGCAACTGCCTAGTACCCAGAAGATCAAGGGTTCAATTCCCACTGGCACTCCTTGTGACCTTGGACAAGTCACTTTACCCTCCATTGCCTCAGAAGAAAAGGTCTGGCAATCTACTTCCAGTGATACATTGCCAAGAAAACCCAGAGGCAGCTGGGTCACCAGGAGCCAGCACTGACTTGATGGCACTAAAAAAAAGACTCACTTGAAGTAGTTTCTAAAGACAGCTTTAGATTCAGCATGCAAAACTACATAATTTGGTCACTAGTAGTTTGGAAAAATAAAAATCTACTCCTAATACTGACACACCGTAATGCAGCACTGTATAGGGACATCCCCCAAGGGTTCTCACAATCTGTTTAATAAGTGCACCCTCTGCCAACTGTCTGATAGTATAGACTCTATAAATGGCGCCTTAACTCGCATGTTCAATATGGTACTCATTTTCATTGTCTGCTTCCGTACTTTAAAAATGTATCATTAATTGAGGATCCTCAGTAAACTGAACATTCTCCAGGACCAAGCAGGAAGTCAGTCCTCACATATGGGTAACGTCGGCGCCGATGGAGCCCTCGTGCGGAGCATTTCCCCAGCTTTCAAGGAAAGCCTTTGGGAATGCAGCGCGCATGTGCGGTCCCCTTCCCGCCCAAGGGTGCCATCTTGCTCAGTCTTTCTTTTTCCGTGGAGCCCAACGGACGTGAGTTCGTGTCACCCGGGAAAGGTAGATTTTTTCTGCGATTTTCGCTTTTTTCTTATCCGGTTCGACGCCGGTTCCCCTTCCCGCCTGGGCTTGGTACACAGGTATCGAGTCCAGAATTTCTTTTTTCGTTTTTTGTCCTTCATGACTAGCGTTCGCGCCTTTTTTGTTATTTTCACTGGCAGCCCGGTCTTTTGACCTTGCAGGGGCCCTTTTTCCCCCGATGGCTGCGAGCGGGTTCAAAAAATGTGATCGGTGCAAGAAACTTATGTCTCTCACCAACACATATGACTGCTGCCTCCGATGCCTCGGGCCCGACCATGACCCGCTGGTCTGTGGCCCGTGCGACAAAATGTCGTCGAAGGCACTTCGGAGCCATCAGCATCAACGTGAAAAAATTCTTTCAGAGTCCGCGTCCAGCCGGGCCTGGACTTAGTCAGAGTCCTCAACATCTCGGGAGTCTGACCCCGAGCGCCGTCGTGGTTCCTCTGAGAGGGGGTCTCCCACCCGGGAGCACAAAAGGAAGAAGAAGCTCGTGAGGGTGGCGTCGATGGAGGCCCCTGGGTCCTCAAGGGCCAGGTCGCGTAGCCGTCCAAACTACCTCGCATGGAGCCAGAGTCCCCAAGTCACGTAAGTTCTGTTGTCCTCGTGGACCATCCTCAGGGAGAACTGACGTCGGGCCCGATGCCGTCAGGCCTGAATCGGGGGCTGCTGAGTCTCCTGAGCTTGGACTCAGGTTGACGGCCTTGGAGACCAGCTTGGCTGCCTTCATGGAACAGCAGTGGGTGCTGATCGCCAGTTTGACCGGTGCATCTGCCCCAACCACTGGGACCTCGACGTCTAAGTCGACCCTGGAGGCCGAGCCGATCCTCGAGTCCATCAAGTCTCAAGTCGATCCTCGGTCAAGGTCCCCCTCGACCTCCCGTGAGGGGCCGAGGTAATCGATGCCGGTGCCCTCGGCGTCGGAGTGGGTGGCACTGAGGCCCACACGGCCAGAGCCGCTCAAGTCCTCCTCCTCGGAGTCGGCATGGGAGACAGAGGACGAGGAGTCTCCGGACACCTTCTGGACCCGGTGCGTCCCTTCGGACTCCCCGGAGTCAGAGCTTCGGAGAAGGTCCCTCCCTGGAGGATACCCGGTTCTCGGACTTCGTGAGGGACATGGCCCAAGCTTTGGCATTCCCTGTGGACGCCGAGGAGGAGCCTCGAGCCGAGGAGCTCGATGCCCTCCAGTATGATTTTCCTCTGAAGGAAGCCTTTACTGTACTGGTTTCTCTGATGCTGGAATGGCTGCTCTTCCGTATGTGGGAGGCACCGGCCTCGGCGCCAGTTCTTAGCAAACGGGTTGATTCCATTGATCGAGTCCGTAAGAGTCCTGGGTTCCAAAAGGTGCAGCTACCGCACAATTCCATGGTTGTTGAATCGGCCATGCACCGCCTGAAGATGCACTCCCCAGTGCCCCCCGGCCGGGAGGCACAGAACCTGGATGCCCTCGGTAGAAAGTGCTTCCAGGGCTCTATGCTATCTTACCGTGTCCAGACTTACCAGCTGTACATGGGCATGTACCTAAGAGACCTGGCAAAGGAGATTGCCAGGTTATCAGCTGGCCTCTCCAAGGAACCCTTGCAGAAGTTCAAGGCCTTGTCGACAGGGATCCGAGAGTGCTCGAAGTTTATCTCTCGAGCAGCCTATGATGGCTTCGAGACTTCAGCTCGGGTAGCCGCGGCTGGCATCGGTGCACACCGTCAGGCCTGGCTACAGTCATCGGACCTGGAGTCATGGGTGCAGGAGAAGTTGGTCGATGTCCCGTTGCGAGGTGACAACCTATTCGGTAAGCTCATGACTGAAAAGGCTGCAGAAATCGAGACTCAGACTCTCACCAGGACAAGGCTGTCCAGAAAGACTTCTGTCCCTTCTCAAAAAAAGAAGGGCTTGGGAAAGAAGCTCTTTTATTTAGACAGTTTTGTATACCACCTTATCCTTCAATCAAAGTGGTCACAACACAATTGGGGGATACGAGACACATACACTAATACTTACAGGGAACATGGGCAATGGAGGGTTAAGTGGCTTGCCCAAGACCACAAGGAGCACCTGTGGGACTAGAAACCCCAGTCCATCTGGCTCAAGGTTGCTGTCCTCTAGTGGGATTTGAACCACTGACCTTCCAGCCTGTGATACCTTGCCCCAACCACTAGGCCACTCTTCCCTCTCCAGAAACTTGTTTAGGTTTCGCAAGTCTAGGATAGGCCGGAGGCGAGGAAGGGTGCTGCCTACAAATCCTACCCTCAATATCAGGCCTCTCCAGCTCCCCAACAGGGCCAGCAGGCCAAGGGGCAGGGGCATGGGCCCCATAGGCATAAGACCCCCAAGCCGCCAGCTCCGGCTTCTGCACAGCAGGGAGCGGGGTTTTGACTCCAACAGCATAGCCTCTTCTCCGCGGTGGCTCCACTCAGCACAGGAGGTTGGCTGACCCTGTATGCTTACAGGTGGCCAGCCATCACAGGGGATACCTGGGTACTGAGCATAGTACAAAGGGGCTACATACTCCACTTCCACCAGCTACCCCCCTCCTACTTTCCAGGGGAGCCTCCAAGACTTCCTCTACACAGGAACCTCCTCCTTCAGGAGTTGGCAAGTCTTCTAAAGGAACAGGCGGTGGAACCGGTGCCTCACCACCTGGAAGGGCAAGGCTTCTACTCCAGGTACTTCCTGGTACCAAAAAGGACAGGAGGCCTCCGGCCTATTCTAGACTTGCAAAACCTAAACAAGTTTCTGGAGAGGGAAAAGTTCAAGATGCTTACCCTTGGGATACTGCTGCCCTACCTTCAGCAGGGAGACTGGCTATGCTCCTTAGACATAAAGGATGCTTATACTCACATCCTCATTCATCCAGACCACAGACAATATCTCAGATTTGTGGTGGGAGGAAACCATTTTCAGTACAGGGTACTTCCCTTTGGCCTAACCTCTGCTCCCAGGGTTTTCACCAAATTCCTGGCGGTGGTGGCGGCTTATCTCAGGAATCAGGGAATTTTTGTCTTCCCATACCTGGACGACTGGCTCATCAGGGGCCAGTCTCTCCAGGAGGCCCGACAAGCCACTCTTCGCACTGTCTCTCTTCTTCAGCATCTGGGCTTTGTCATAAACTATGCAAAGTCCACTTTGCTCCCCTCTCAGAACCTAGAGTTTATAGGGGCAAGATTAGACACCCTTCAGGCAAGAGCTTACTTGCCCGAAGACAGGGCCCACAGACTGATGGACTTGGCCAACCAGTTCCAAAGCAATTCTCATGTTTCCGCCAGGCACTACCTGCGGCTCTTGGGCCACATGGCATCCACTATACATGTGACTCCGAATGCCCGTCTGCACATGCGGGCTGCTCAATGGTGCCTCAGAGATCAGTAGACGCAGGCCACAGGCGACCTCCGAGACAGAGTAAAGGTGTCCAGACGACTTCTGAACTCCTTACAGTGGTGGCTACATCTGCCAAACCTTCTCAAGGGTGTACCTTTTTCAGGCTCCAGCACACACCAGGGTGCTGATGACAGATGCCTCCTTAAAGAGCTGGGGTGCACATTGCCAGGGCATGTGCACTCAAGGCCTGTGGTCTCCTTGGGAGGCCACACAGCTAATCAATCTTTTGGAGCTGCAAGCAATCCGCTTAGCTCTGCAAACATTTTCTCATGCCCTCTCTCACCAGTCTGTCCTGGTTCAGACGGACAATCAAGTGGCAATGTTCTAAGTGAACAAGCAAGGGGGCATGGGATCCAGGCTCCTATGTCAGGAGGCACGAGATCTCTGCTCCTTTGCGGTCAAACAGGGTATGTTTCTCAAAGCAGTTTACCTACCTGGTCAGGAAAATTTCCTGGCAGACAAGCTAAGCAGGATTCTCCAGCCTCACGAATGGTAGTTGAATCCATTAGTGGCCCAGCAGATCTTCCTCCTCTGGGGACTTCCATCCATCGATCTCTTTGCCAGTCCACTGAACCGTCAGCTGCCCAGGTACTGCTCCAGACAGCCGCATCCTCTGGGGATGGCAGCAGATGCTTTTCTGATCTCTTGGTCTACGGACCTCCTGTATGCATTTCCTCCCACGCCCCTGGTGGCCCGAACTCTGTTCAAGATCCTCCGGGACAAGGCCTCGGTGATTCTGGTAGCCCCCAGATGGCCGAGGCAGCCATGGTTTCCACTTCTGCTGCAGTTGGCGGTGGAAACTCTGTTCCCTCTGGGATTACAACACGATCTCCTGTCTCAAGAGCAAGGTTCCCTTCTGCACCCCAATCTCAGGTCCCTCGATTTGATGGCCTGGTTGCTGAAAGGATAGTGCTAGCTCCCTTACTTCTACCTAATGAAGTTGAGGAGGTGGTCTTGGCCTCTAGGAGGCAGTCCACCAGATAGTCCTATGCCCTCAAGTGGCGTAGGTTTACGGTATGGTGTGCTCAGTGCAATAAAGATCCTTTCTCTTGCCTTGTGCCAGTAGTACTGCAGTATCTACTTCACCTTTCAGACCTAGGCCTTAAGTCTGTTTGGGTCCACCTCAGTGCTTTGTCAGCGCACCACTCACTGGTGGAAGGACAGCCTCTGTCAGTTCACCCCTTGGTGTCCTGATTTCTCAGAGGTCTGCTTCTACTCAAGCCTCCGGTTCATCCACCGGCGACTGAGTGGGATTTGAATGTGGTCTTGCAACAACTTACTCGCCCACCGTTTGAACCGATGGCTACTTGCCATTTGTGCTTCCTCTCTTGGAAAGCGCTCTTCCTGGTGGCTCTTACCTCGGCCAGACGTGTGAGTGAACTACAAGCTCTGGTTTCTGATAGGCCGTACACACGATTCTATAGTAACAGGGTGGTCCTACAGACCCATCCCAAGTATCTTCCAAAAGTGGTCTCCTCTTTCCACCTCAACCAGGAGGTGGTTCTTGTGACCTTTTTTCCCAGGCCACATACCAGCCGGGCTGAAACAGTCTTGCATAACCTGGACTGTAAGAGGGCGTTGTCTTTTTACATAGAACGTACGCTGGGGCATCAAAGGGCTACTCAGCTCTTCGTCTCCTTTGACCCTAATAAGATGGGGTTATCTGTCTCCAAGCGTACGTTGTCCACTTGGGTAGCAGATTGTATCACCTGGGTGTACAAGGCAGCCGACCTCCCCTTGCAGGGTCGAGTCATGGCCCACCGTGTCAGGGTGAAAGCCGCGTCAGTAGCTCATCTCCGCTCTTTTATGTTGGCAGACATCTGCCGGGCCGCAACTTGGTCTTCAAGCCAGACTTTTGCAGCTCATTACTGCCTCGAGAGAGAGTCCCGAAGGGACAGTGCTTTCGGATAGGCGGTACTCCGTAATCTCTTTGAGGTTTAGGCAACTCCTACCCTCCGGCCCTTGTGTTGGGCTACCGTACGGGTGCGTTCTCAAAGGATATTCTTTTCACAAATGCTGAGGCTCTTGAGAGGGAGCCATTTTTTCAGCTTAGGGTTCCCGGTAGACTAGAGCTGGGGAGTCCCATATGTGAGGACTGACTTCCTGCTTGGTCCTGGAGAAAGAGTAGTTACTCACCTGTAACAGGTGTTCTCCAGGAGCAGCAGGAATCAATCCTCACGACCCTCCCTCCTCCCCTGGAGTTGCAATCATATCCTTCATTTTGTTTTTTGCTGTCTTTTAGCTATGTCATCAGACTGAGCAAGATGGCACCCTTGGGCGGGAAGGGGACCGCGCATGCGCGCTGCATTCCCAAAAGCTTTCCTTGAAAGCTGGGAAAATGCTCCGCACGAGGGCTCCGTCGGCACCAACGTCACTCATATGTGAGGACTGATTCCTGCTGCTCCTGGAGAGCACGTGTTACAGGTGAGTAACTACTCTTTATTCCTGTACAATTGCTGCTGCTCCATATCGCTGTGGCATGTCAAGAGTCCTCCACAATCAAGTTTTGTTGCCTTTGCGACTCAAAAGAGAAATATATTCTTCATCACATACTTTATCTCATAGTCTCAACTTCTAGTTGCACTGTGCTGAATGTCCTAGGGTCTGCCACCTTGCTCTCTCTTAGGTTGTCTGCCATCAAGGACATCCAACTCCCAGCAAACTGCATGGAACTTACTGCTAGGTTAGGCCTCAACTTAGCCTGCTCCACTCACGTTTTTGTCGGCTAGCTCCTTTCTGGTAAGCAGTCTCCCAATTACTTGCCAGAAGTTTCAGCGCAGGGCACACCCTACAATTAATGCATACTTTAGATGCCCATTAGGACATTTTTAACTGTCTAGATCGTGGCTATTTCAAGAGGGATCTGTGGAGCTGCAAGCTGCAGTGTCCATCTTAGCTGGAGGTTCTGCTCCCTCCTTTTTTTATTAAATCATCTTTCTTGCTCAGCCCTCAGAACATTTAGATTTCTCCCAAAAGTTCAGGAAAAGGACAGGTGGCTGCAGCTCATTGCAGGACCAAATCTCTGCAGTGAATGTGATAGAGTGAAGGGGGTGGGAGGAACTCAGATCCCCTGAGTTATGCACCCCTGTGCCCTGAAGACCAGCTCCAGCTAATCCTGGCCCTCTCATTCAGTCACCTCGACAAACCAATACAACTACAACCGCCTAATATTAACCTTCCCACTATTTCGTTTTCTTTTTTCTTTTCTTTTTTAACTTGCCTAACTGGCCTATAGGCTCTACAGACTTACCCTGTCTACTATTTGCTGGAGACTATGAAATACTGGTTGGCTATGGGCTGCACAGGACTCTATATGAGGCTGACATAATCAAACCAGTGGTTCTCAGTTTCCACTTGCTACAGTCATGTTGTTGTTGTTAAGTGCCGTCGAGTCGGAGTCGACTCATGGCGACCCTCTGGATAGCTATCCTAAATTGTGTTCGGTCTTCAGTCAGGCGGCTCATTGTTGACAGACTGGTACCCGTAGCTGCTGTTATTGTATCGATCCATCTCATTGCTGGCCTTCCTCTTTTGCGTTGACCTTCTATCTTGCCAAGCATAATGTCTTTCTCTAATGATCTCTCTTCGCATGATGTGTCCAAAGTATGAAAGTCGAAGTCTTGTCATCTGAGCTTCTAAAGAAAGCTTAGGTTTGATCTCCTCTAGTACCGACTGGTTTGTTCTTCGGGCAGTCCATGGTATACACAGTATTCGCCGCCAGCACCATAATTCAAAGGCATCAATTTTCTTCCTGTCTATCTTTTTCACTGTCCAGCTTTCACAACCATATGATGTTATTGAAAATACCATGGCTTGAACAAGTCGAATCTTTGTATGGAGAGAGATATCTCTGCTCTTGAGAATCTTATCTAGGTCTTTCATAGCCATTCTGCCAAGAGCAATGCGTCATCTGATTTCTTGACTGCTTGTTGCTTCTTTATTGATAGTTGATCCAAGTAGGTTAAAGTTGTTCACAATTTCAATTTCTTCTCCTTCAACGATGAACCTGTTGATTATGCCAGTTGTCATGATCTTTGTCTTCTTTACATTAAGGTGCAGGCCCATTTTGAGACTATGTTCTTTGATTGTGAGAAGCAAATGTTTCAGATCATCTTCACTTTCAGCCAGTAATGTGGTATCATCAGCATAGCGAAGGTTGTTGATGAGTCTTCCACCAATCTTCACACCTCTGTTGTCTTCATACAATCCTGCTTCTCTGATGATTTGTTCTGCATATAAATTAAACAGGTAGGGGGAAAGTATGTAGCCTTGTCTTACACCTTTGCTTATTTTAAACCATTCTGTTTCTCCTTGTTCCGTTCGAACTGTTGCTTCTTGATCAATGTACAGATTGCACAAGAGAACGATCAGGTGTTCTGGTATACCCATGCTTCTTAATGTGGCCCAGAGTTTCTCATGGTTTACACAGTCAAAAGCCTTGCTATAGTCGATAAAGCACAAATAGATATCCTTTTGGTATTCTTTAGTCTTTTCAAGGATCCATCTCACATCCGCAATGATGTCTCTCGTTCCTCGCCCTTTCCTGAACCCTGCTTGCACTTCAGGTAGTTCTTGTTCCAGGTATGGTTGTAGTCTCTTTTGAATAATCTTCAGTAGAATCTTGCTGGCATGTGGGATCAGAGCGATTGTGCGATAATTTTCACAGTCAGTTGGATCACCTTTCTTTAGTATTGGTATAAACACAGATCTTTTCCAGTCAGTTGGCCATGATGTTGTCTTCCATATTTCTTGGCAGAGCCTTGTGAGTACGGTAACAGCTGCATCAGATTGCTGCAATACTTCTATGGGAATGCTATCAATGCCTGGTGCTTTGTTCTTTGATAAGGCTTTCAATGCTGCTTCAACTTCTTCTTTCATCACCAATGGTTCCCGATCATAAGGTACAGGTTGAAACGGCTGTTGGTTCACTTGATCTTTATCATATAAAAACTCTGTATATTCCTTCCACCTTTTCTTGATCTTCTCAGCATCATTCAACATAGAACTTTGAGCATCTTGTAACATTCCAATTCGAGGCTGGAACTTTTTCTTTAAGTCTCGTAGCTTTAGGAAAGCCGATCTTGTTCTTCCTCTAATAGTTTCTGCTTCTATTTCCTTGCAAGTGTCATTGTAGTACTTTTCCTTGTGCTGTCTTGCTGCACGTTGGAAATCTCTGAGTTCTGCGATTGTCTTTCTTTCTCCTCTGGCTTTAGCTTCTCTGCGTTTCTGGGCAATTTTCAGAGTTTCTTCCGTCATCCATTTTGGCCATTTTTGCTTTTTCAACTTTTGTAAAGACTTCTCGCTTTCTTCCAACACAACCTTCTTGATGTCATTCCATAACTCTTCCGGAGCTCTGTCATTTGTATCTAAAGCAGCAAATCGATTTTGCAGGCAGTCTTTAAATTCCAGTGGTATATTCTCAAGGTCATATTTTGCTGCATTCATGAGTGGTTTGCTCTTTTTCAACTTTAGCTTGAGTTTGCATACTAGTAGTTGATGATCTGTACCACAGTCAGCTCCAGGTTTTGTCTTTGTTGATGTTATAGAGCTTTTCCATCGCTGACTTCCACATATGTAGTCAATTTGATTTTTATATAATCCATTCGGTGAAGTCTATGTGTACAGTCGCCGCTTGTGTTGCTGGAAGAAGGTGTTTGAGATGAATAGATCATTGGTCTTGCAGAATTCTATCAGTCTTTCTCCAGCTTCATTTCTGTTGCCAAGTCCATATTTTCCAACTACTTTGCCTTCTTCTTTGTTGCCAACTTTTACGTTCCAGTCACCCATGACTATCAGGATATCCTGTTTGCATGTTCTGTCAATTTCAGCTTGTACTTATTCATAGAACTCTTCAATTTCATTCTCTTCTGCAGCTGTTGTTGGGGCATATACTTGAATTATAGTTGTCTTGATAGGCAATCCTCGTAGACGAATAGAGATTAAGTGTTCGCTGACTGCATTGTATTTCATTACAGTTCTTGCAAGTTTCTTCTTTATTATAAATGCAACACCATTTCTTCTTTGTCTTTCATTTCATTTCCAGCATAGTAGACCATGCAAAGTGCCCCATGCCAGTCCATTTCAGTTCGCTGACACCCAACAGATCAAGTTGTACACGTTCCATTTCATTCTTGACCACCTCCAACTTCCCTCGGTTCATGCTTCGTACGTTCCATGTTCCAATGTGTAAGACATCTTTACAGCTTCTGACTCTCATTTCATGCGCAGTTACATCAGCAGTCAGACTTCCCGAGGGCTTTGATCCAACCACATCATAAATGCTGGCTTTACTCTGAAAAGTCTTCAGCTCTTCCCCAGTAGCTAGTTGAGTGCCTTCTGACCTGGGGGTCTCATCTTCCAGCACCATAGCACAATTTGTTTTGTTGTAACTATCCATTGGGTTTTCATGGCAAGGTACAGAAGTAGATTGCCGGGCCTTTCTTCCGCGCAGTTTAAGTTTGGTGTTGTTGCCGTTGTCACAAAAATGTGATCCTCCGCCGTCAACACTGTCCCATTCTGCTGCTGCCCAGATGGGTGGTTTGTCTTGGTCTGGCACCTCAGCTGAGACCTGTCCATCTTGGGAGACCCTGCTAGTAGTTAAACTACCGATAGTTTAGCTCTCAGCATCACTGATGCACGCAAGCCCTCACAGCACGACAAGCTGCAAACCAAGTGAGAGGCTACAGTCATAGAGGAATGTAAACCCATGCTTCTGGACTAGTCTGGTGGGATGAAGAGGAATGAAAAGATTTCATCACTGAGAAAAAACATGTCACTTAAGTATATGGAGGCAGATGATGCGAAAGAAAAGATGTCTTGGGCCAATATTCAGCAGCGGCGGCCAATGCTATTAAAGCAGCTAGCTATCACTGATTTAATTAAGACCTGGATCTTCAATGCTGATGTCATTTCCAGCCACCAGCATTGAATATCCAGGTTGGCTGATAGTGCTGCAGCTAACTGGGCAGCTAACATTAGGATAGCCTTTATTCTTCCTAACTTTAGCTGCTTTAAGATAACTGGGCAGAAGCTGAATATCGCTGCTACCTGGTTTTCTTCAGCGCTCCACCTGGAATGCCCCGATGCTAAGTGATTAGTAGCAGGGTGTCTAGCAGCGTTAGAGGGGGATATTCAGCAGCACAAACCGGCTATGTGCTGCAGAATATCCCACTCAGTTCGATTAATGCATTTATCACTGAATATGCCCCTCCCTGTCTTTAAATGAGAATCTTGCTTTCAGGACCAAGGTCAGAGATTGGTGGAGGGACGCTGCATCATGGACCTAGTTCCTGTCTGTAGGTTCCTCTGTAAAAGAAGTAACTAAACTGAGTATGAACTCACAGTGCCATCTGGTGGTCAAAGATATACACTCTGACTCTGCATACACAGATTCCTCATTTTCAACACATATTTACAGAGTGTGGTCTGGAGGAATGATATACAAACAGGAACATAATCTGTAAACATGGGGGGAGGAATGAGAGGATGATTGGAGAAAAAGTAGGGAAGTTTTGCACTGGAAAATCTGAGTCCTTGTAATTATGCAGAGTCTAGCAAGAGAAAGAGAGACTATGGCTAATGGAAGCACAAGCATGATGACCATCTGGAGTACAATTCTGTAAACTCTCGCGCAGTTA
This sequence comes from Ichthyophis bannanicus, assembly GCA_033557465.1. Taxonomy (NCBI): domain Eukaryota; kingdom Metazoa; phylum Chordata; class Amphibia; order Gymnophiona; family Ichthyophiidae; genus Ichthyophis; species Ichthyophis bannanicus. Next base: position 739,480,080 of record CM066033.1, read on the forward strand.
ATGCGCATTGCCACACACATATGTGGGGCCTATTCTATAAAGTAAAATACAAGCGTACTTTATTTTATAGAATAGGGTATACTGATGCACCTGAACCTATTCTACAACTTACATTGGTAAATTTAGGCCCTGTCCTTGTGCACACCCTAACCAAACATGTGCACAGTGGGACTTATGCACGCACTTACAGAACAGCGACCACCTAAAGCGCATGTGTAAGTATCCATTCATGCACACAAGCAGGGCCGGCACAAGCATATCTGCCACCCTAGGCAGAAACCCCAGCCATGCTGCCTCCTCCAAACCATGCTCCTCCCCCAAGCCGTGCCACCCCCCATGTGACAAACTGAAACCCCCCCCCCCTTATGTTGAGCCGCACTACCGCTGATTCTGGTGATGGGGTCGAAGGCGGGCACGGATTGGCTCTGAAGCAGGCCATGTGCTTTGGCACACATGGCCTGCTTCTTTTTACTCTCCTCCAACATAACTTCAGGGGTTCAGAAGAGGCAGGCCAAGTGTGTCAATGTGGTAGGCTATGGCCTGTAAACTAGGCCTTCATCCTAACCCCCACCTGAGAGTAGTGCTGAGAAGAACCAGAGTCTGAGAAACTGGCTGAAACTGCTTTAAACTGCTTTTGAAAAGTTTGTATAATTCTTGTATGTTGATGATAGAAATGTTCTTGCATTCTCTAAGCTAGAAATGGCCTTGAAGTAGAAATGTATCTATGCCTAAGACTATGCCTTTGTTAGAATAGCCTGAGAAGGGGGAACAGGGAGCTAGGCCCAGAGAGGGTCCCCGATTGGACAGGTGCAGGGGGTGTTGGAACCAATAGAAAATTTGCCTCTATCAAACTGTAAAAATTGTACATAAGGAATTTGCTCCTGTACTCCATTGCTCAGTCCTTTTTGGATACTCTCCTGTCCAGAGGTCTAGAGAAGAGAAGCTGCCTGTTTATTCTGCCCCGGAATCACCAGTTATTCTGACCCATCCACCCCAGTTCCTCTATAGGCCAGTCCCCTCAGCTCCGCCATGACCCCAGGCCGAGCCTGGCACAGGGGAACCCCCTCCCGCCGATTTACCCCTAGCCCACCAACCACCTCCGCAACAGGAGGAGGCACACCCCCTCCCGAGCGGGAGCCCCAGCTCCGTCCAGAGTGCCTCGGGAGGTCCGCAGTCCACTGATGATACTGCAAGCAGGGATTCATTTGCCAGTTCGGGGTTTGTATAATTCCTGTATGCTGATGATAGAAATGTTCTTGCATTCTCTGAGCTAGAAATGGCCTTGAAGTAGAAATGTATCTATGCCTAAGACTATGCCTTTGTTAGAATAGCCTGAGAAGGGGGAACAGGGAGCTAGGCCCAGAGAGGGTCCCCGATTGGACAGGTGCAGGGGGCGTTGGGACCAATAGAAAGTTTGCCTGTATCAAACTGTAAAAATTGTATATAAGGAATTTGCTCCTGTACTCCATTGCTCAGTCCTTTTTGGATACTCTCCTGTCTGAGCCTGTGCACAATAAATTGGCTTGGATCCTGCAGCTGACTCCTGGTTTTATTCATTGCGTGCACTTCGCTGCTACATCAAAGCACCTGGCCTCCTGCCAAGCCTAGCCATCTCCCCCGCCATCAAAATCAGTGGCAGCAGAGGATAGCAGCACAGCACAGCACAGCTCAGCATGGGGGGGGGGGGGTGGCAGGCCATGTGTGCCAAAGCGCATGGCCTGCCACCCACACAGAAATCTGCCCCCTAGCCCACATAGTGGATGGGCGGCCCTGCATGCAAGTCCTGTAGAATAGGAACTTACTGCATTCCTAGCGTGTGACTTGACTCGTGGCCTTTATAGAATTACCACCACAGTGCCATTTCAAGGAGTCTCTGACCCTAAAGAGTAAGACAACTAGACAAATCCTTGTCATCAGAGACAAGATCAGCCCATTACATACAGGGAAATGTAGTCTTGATTTTTTAAAGAGAGGGATCAGAAGTACATCTCTATACATACAATGGAGTAAAACCAGGAGTGGATCAGTCTATCTCCCTTGACATGGAGCTATTTAGTTAACCTAGGCAAAGGGGATCATCCAAAGGATTTATTCAACTTAATGTCCAATCTGAATAGGATGAGGTGCCTCATAAAATGACCTTGAAACTGAAAGGCACTAATCTCATAAAGATTGCTGTTCAAAATTATGAATATGCATACAATAGATTTGCATCCATGAAGGTCCAGCATATGCAAAGCAATCTCATGAAGTCAACAAGGCTATCCAGAAAACAATCTCATTAGGTATGCCTCCAGGATGGAGTTGGGAAATGCTGTTCTGTGTAATGACAATCACTTCCATTGCACATGCCCAGGTAAAAACGGCTTGCTGAAAACTGACCTTCCTGGCCCAGCTTAAAGTATATCTGGCTTATCTCCAGGAACAAGCAGGAATGAGTCTTCACATATGGGTACGTCGGTACCGACGGAGCCTGCGCGGGAACGCTCCCCAGCTTCCCAAATAGGAAAGCTTTTGGGAGCATCCCACAGCGCCTGCGCGCTGCCTTCCCGCCTTTCCTAACCGCCTCTCCTCAGTTCTTCTTTGCCGCGGAGCCAGCAGGTCGAGCCCTGTCACCGCTGAAGAAGTTCTTTATTTTATTTTCTTTCTTTGGTCGCGTGTCTGCCTTCCCCGACTCCGGACCAGTACCGCCGGTCTTTTCTTTCTTTTCTTTAAAAAAAAAACGATATATTTTTCCCTCACTTAGTGTATTTTTCTCTTTGGGCCTTAGGCCTCACAAGAAATTTTTCCTCATGGAAAAACCAGCCTCCGGGTTTAAGAAATGCACTAAGTGCAGCGGTACTATTTCTGTTACAGACACCCATGAATGGTGTCTTAAATGTTTGGGTCCTGAACACTCCATTTCGGATTGTCTGTCCTGCTCTCTGATGTCTAAACGGGGTTTACAGAACCGAGCAGCTAAGCTCCATGTGCTGTTTCCCGCTGATGCAGCTTCAGTGGCATCGACATCTTCCAGGGCTTCTTCTTCCCCCAATGGATCTCAGGTAACCAAACATAAATCCAGCCGGTCCTCGAAGGGTAGATCTCCCTCTAAGCATCGAGATGCCTCCGGGCTTGCCCTCGAGGATCCTGCACCGGCAATCCAAGCCCTGAGGGTAGCTCCGGCTTCTAAAGCTCCACCTCTGGGGTTACAGGTTGACATCGATGGCACGGCCTCGACCGATCACCTGTTAGAATGCTCTGGGGTACCGGCACAACCTTCCGGTACCGAGTTCCAGGCATTCATGGCATCGATGGATCAGAATGTTCTGTCCATGCAGCAGGCTATCAGTGCCTTCATCCAAGCTGCGACGCCGTTGATACCACAACAAACTCCGTTGTCGGTATCGACTCGGGTACCAGCACCAGCGCCGATACCGGTACCGACTGCATCAGCGCCGATACCGGTACCGACTGCATCAGCGTCGACCAGGATACCGACTGCAGTGGTTCCTTGTCGAGGGCTGCTCATCGGTACCGATCCGGTTCCGATGACGCCCAATGTCGATACTGCTCGATACGCGTACCGAGCGTTAGAAGACCACCCTGACAGACGGTACTTTGATTCCTCTGGTGATTCTGATACATCAGAGGAGTCTGCTGAAGTATCTATAACCTTTCCTGAAGAGCCTTCTTCTCCAAAAAGAAGAATGTCTCCTCCAGAGGACTTGTCCTTTCAAGACTTCATAAGAGAAGTGGCTAAAGGTCTTTCTATTTCAGTATCCTCTGAATCAGAGCCTAGAGCAAAAAAATTAGATATTTTGGATTATTCTAAGGCTCCTAAAGAGGCAGTCACCTTACCAATTCATGAGATTCTTTATGAACACATGATTGATTTATGGGAGACTCCTCTCACTATCTCGAGAATGCAGGACCTTGGATGCTTTTGGTAGAAAAATCTTCCAAGCCAGTATGCTTGTTGCCAGAATCAACTCCTATAGTCTTTACATGGGTATGTTTCTAAAGGAGGTTGCAGATAAACTGCACACTTTCCTCCCTTTTCTACCAGAAGATAAAAGGGATGAATTCCTCATTTGGCTTAAGCATACTCAAGACATTTCAAAGTTTTCCAACAGGGCAGCCTTTGATTCCTTTGAAGGTGCCAGCAGAGCTTCTGGCATTGCCATAGCTGCTCGCAGAATTGCTTGGCTCCAAGCTTCTGATTTAGAACCCTGGGTCCAAGATGGATTAGGAAATCTTCCCTGTACAGGTGAAAACCTGTTTGGCAAAGAATGGCAAATAAAAGCCACTCAAATGGATGCAGAAAATTCTGCTCTGGATAGACTTTCAAAGTCAACCTCCATTCCTGCCAAGAAAAAACCCTTCAAGAAGTCTTTTTTCAAAAAGGGCAGATTCCCTTCTACTTCTGGCCAACAATCCTCTACAGGTCGCTTTGCTACCAAGCGTCAGCAACCTAAACAGGCCAGGCCTAAGACTACAGGGGCTGCTGCAACTCAGCAGACCCAACCTCCTCAGGGTTTTTGACTTGATGCTAGAGAACTTAGCCTTTCTGGCTTTAAAACAGCCAGAACCTCTCACCATTCCAGGAAGGTTAGCTCATTTTGCTCCCAGATGGGAGCAGATTACATCAGAGCAGTGGACCCTCTCCATCATAAGAGAGGGCTACAAACTTTATTTCTCAGACCTTCCTCCCCACACCATGTTGAGACACTTCAATTCTCCCACATCTCTTCTCGACCTTCTAGGTCAAGAGGTGGCTACCCTTCTTGCCCAAGGGGCAATAGAAGAAGTTCCCCTTCTTCAACAAGGGTCAGGGTTTTACTCCCCCTATTTTCTCATTCCAAAGAAGACAGGGGGATACAGACCCATATTAGATCTCAGGGAACTGAACAAATTTCTATGCAAGGAGAAGTTCAAGGTGCTTTCTCTGGGCACTCTCCTTCCATACCTTCAAAGTCAGGATTGGCTTTGTTCTCTAGATCTCAAGGATGTGTACACACATGTTCTCATCCATCCATCTCACAGAAGATTCCTCAATTTTCTTTTCCAAGGAAAACATTATCAATACAGGGTGCTTCCATTTGGTCTGGCCTCTGCCGCAAGAGTGTTCACCAAATGCATGGCAACAGTATCTGCATTTCTACGCACTCTGGGAATATTTGTATTCCCATACCTGGACGACTGGCTCATCCGAGCTCCATCTCAGTCAGAGGCCCAGACTTCCCTGGACTGCACAAGGCACATTCTGCAGTATCTGGGACTTGTGGTAAACCTCCCAAAGTCCCAGCTCACCCCTACTCAGTCCCTAGAGTTCATAGGGGCCTGGCTAGATACTACCACTGCAAGGGCCTATCTTCCTCAGGCCCGTTGCCTATGCCTAGGGCAGTTAGCCTCTCAGGTTCAGTCAAAGAGCCACTTAACTGCCCGGGAGATGCTACAACTGCTAGGCCACATGGCTTCCACAGTGCATGTGGTACCCTATGCTCGCCTACATATGAGAGCAGCCCAATGGACTTTGTCCACCCAATGGACTCAAGCATCAGGGGCTCTCTCAGACCAAATAGCAACCTCCAAACGTCTCTATTGGTCTCTCCAGTGGTGGATGTCCACTCAAAATCTGTTGCTGGGGTCCCCCTTCCAACAGTTGTTGCCCCAAGCAACTCTCACAACAGATGCCTCCCAAACAGGTTGAGGAGCTCATCTACAAGACCTCTCCACTCAAGGCTCTTGGTCCCCACAGGAGACCTTTCTTCATATCAATCTCTTGGAGCTTCGAGCAGTTTTTCTAGCTCTCAAGGTCTTTCATACCCTGCTCAGCTACAAGACAGTCCTCATTCATACGGACAATCAAGTAGCCATGTTTTACATAAACAAGCAAGGAGGAACTGGCTCTCTGTCGCTTTGCAACAAAGCTTTAAGATTGTGGGCCTTCGCCAGAGAGCATCAAATCCATCTCCTGGCAGTATACCTCCCAGGAATCAAAAACTCTTGGGCAGACAGACTCAGTCGAGTTCTGCTCCCACACGAATGGTCCCTGCACATGGATCAGGTACTCAGAATCTTCCAAGAATGGGGAACCCCAGACATAGACCTCTTTGCAAGTCCGTGGAATGCCAAACTTCCCCGGTTCTGTTCCAGAATTCCGTGTCAGGGAGTTCAGGCCAAGGATGCCTTCCTCCTTCACTGGGGTCAGGGTCTCCTGTATGCCTTTCCACCCATTCCCTTGATTCCCAAGACTCTGTTCAAACTCCAGAGGGATCAAGGATCCATGATCCTCATAGCTCCACGCTGGCCATGTCAAGTGTGGTACCCTCTACTTCTGCATCTCTCCCAAGCCCCCTCTCTGGACTTGGGAGCTGCTCCAGACCTTCTGTCCCAGGAGGAGGGGACTTTGTGGCACCCAAACCCCAAGTCCCTTCACCTCAGAGCTTGGTTACTGAAGGCCTAGACCTTCAAAGCTGGAATCTTTCTCAACAAGTGAAGGATATCCTCCATGCTTCCAGAAAACCTTCCACTAGGCATTCCTATGCTTTTAAATGGAAAAGATTTTCCATTTGGTGTGCTGAAAGGAGTCTCTACCCTCTAGCACTACCTTTGAATTCTCTATTGGAATACCTCCTGCATCTTTCCGATGCAGGCCTTAAGACGAATTCAGTAAGGGTCCATTTGAGTGCTATTGCAGCATCCCTTAAGCCTATCAATGGACAACCTGTTTCCTCTCATCCTCTTATTGCAAGATTCATGAGAGGCCTAACTTTAACTAGACCTCCCATTAAGCCTCCTCCGGTGGCATGGGATTTAAATCTGGTTCTTGGTCAGCTTATGAAGCCTCCTTTTGAACCCTTAGCCACCACCTCCTTGAAATTTCTCTCCTGGAAGGTTATTTTCCTCATTGCAATCACCTCAGCTCGCCGCATCAGGTTCCATCATGATAAGGTAGTTCTTAGGACCAATCCACACTTTATGCCTATAGTGGTCTCACCTTTTCATCTTAATCAAGAGGTTTATTTACCTGTCTTTTTTCCAGCTCCTCATGCATCAAGTGCAGAGAAGAATCTTCATACTCTGGATTGTAAAAGAGCTCTTGCCTTTTACTTACAAAGAACACAGCAACATAGAAAGTCTTCCCAGCTCTTTGTTGCTTTTGATCCCTCTCATTTGGGACTTCCAGTCTCTAAGAGGACACTGTCCAATTGGATTGCTCAGTGTATTTCTTTCGCCTACCAGAGTAAGAACCATTCTCTGGAGAGCCATGTCACAGCTCATAATGTGAGGGCCATGGCCGCCTCTATGGCTCATCTGAATTCTGTGTCCATCGACCAGATCTGTCGAGCAGCCACCTGGGCCTCGGTTCATACCTTCACAGCCCATTACTGCTTGGACAAGGACTCCCGCCGGGATGCCTTGTTTGGTCAGGCTGTTCTCAAACACCTGTTCCATTCTTAATCAACTCCTACCCTCCATCCCCGGATAGATGCCTGAGATCCATAGGAGGAGGTAGAACCCTTCCCAGGGTCTCATATCCTTGGGGTTCTCCCAGGCATCTTAGCTAGGGAGTCCGCATATGTGAAGACTCATTCCTGCTTGTTCCTGGAGATAGCACAGTTACTTACCTGTAACAGGTGATCTCTGGGAACAGCAGGAATAAGTCTTCACAACCCTCCCACCTCCCCTAGGAGTTGTATCTCTCTATCTGTCTTTCCTTTCCTCTCTTTCTCTTTGTCTCTGCTTTAAAACTCGAACTGAGGAGAGGCGGTTAGGAAAGGCGGGAAGGCAGTGCGCAGGCGCTGTGGGATGCTCCCAAAAGCTTTCCTTTTTGGGAAGCTGGGGAGCGTTCCCGCGCAGGCTCCGTCGGTACCGATATACCCATATGTGAAGACTTATTCCTGCTGTTCCCAGAGATCACCTGTTACAGGTAAGTAACTGTGCTTTCTAGCACACATACTTTTTGATGGGTTAAAAGGAGGCATTCCTTTGGGTGTGCTGAGGTCCATGGAGTAAAACAGCAAGTATGCATTCAATTTTCAAATTAAGTATGGCATTTTGGTCCTACTCAGCTACCTGCACAAATAGGAGGTGTAACGTTCATGGGAACTTTTAGCATTTGTACACTGAGGCCACTAGTGCTCAAGGGGAGACAATGTGGGTAGCCATGCTTTGAAAACTAGCTGCATTACATGCAAGGTAAAAGTGCTTGTGTATACTGCAAAGAGCCTCTTTGCGGATGATACCAAAATCTGCAATAGAGTAGACACCCAGGAAGGTGTAGATAACATGAGGAGAGATCTAGCTAAGCTTGAAGAATGGTCTAGAATTTGACAGCTGGGATATAATGTTAAAAAATGCAAGGTCATGCATTTGGGCTGCAGCAATCCAAGGGAGCGATATAGTATAGGGGGTGAAATACTTTTGTCCACTAAAGAAGAACGGGACCTCGGTGTGGTTGTGTCTGATGATCTAAAAGTAGCTAAACAGGTAGAAAAGGCGACGGCAAAATCTAGAAGGATGCTTGGGTGCATACAGAGAGGAATGGCTAGTAGAAGAAAGGAGGTGATAGTGCCTATGTATAAGTCTTTGGTGTGACCTCATTTGGAGTATAGTGTGCAATTCTGGAGACCGCACCTTCAAAAGGATATAAACAGGATGGAGTCAGTACAGAGGGTGGCTACTAAAATGGTTAGTGGTCTTCATTATAAAGCATATGAGGACAGACTTAAGGATCTTAATATGTACACCTTAGAGGAAAAGCGGTATAGAGGCAATATAATTGAGATGTTTAAATACCTCCGTGGCATAAATGCACAGGGGGAGAGCCTCTTTCGATTGAAAGCAAGTACTGCTACAAGGGGATGAGGGTGAATGGGGATAGATTCTGGACTGATATGCAGAAATATTTCTTTACGGAAAGAGTGGTGGATCCATGGAATAGTCTCCCAGTGGAAGTGGTAGAGATGAGGACAGTATCTGAATTCAAAAAAGCATGGGACAAACACAGAGGATCTCTAAAGGAAAAAAGGGGACTGTTGTAGTTGTTGATATGGAAGGACAGACTAGATAGGCCATGTGGTCTTTTTCTGTCGTCACTTTTCTATGTTTCTATTCAACCTGTCACAGAAAATGTCAAATTCAACAAAATGTTTCAGAGTTATTATTAAAAGCAGTGTGATCGTGAAAAAAGGCTCCTATAAAGAATGTGAAGGGGTATTTTGAGCAGCAGCAGTCAGCACAGTTATAGCAGCTGGCCGATGCCGCTTTAACTTTGCCCCATATATTCAATGTCGGCGCCATATCTGGGCCCCAGCATTGAATATCTGGGTTGCCCGGATTGCGATCTTGAAATCTGTTCAGCAGCAATATTCAGTTGCTGGCCAGACTGCAAAACCGGCTAAAATTAGAACAGCCAATCAGCTGTCGTAACTTTAGCCAGTTAGGGTAACTGGGCAGCAACTGAATATCGCAACTGCCCAGTTAACCCACAGTGCGGTCCCCACTCAGCCCCCAGAATGCCCTGATGTCAGGGCGAGCAGTGGTGGCACCCAGGGATATTCAGCAGTACTAAATGTATTAGTGCTGCTGAATATCCTGGTGACCATGATTAATGCAGGTAGCAGACCTAACCGCATTAATCATGTTGAATATCCCCCCTAACATTCTTTTAACCAGATTTACTTCTATGAGAATATGATTGGGCTTTATAAATATGTTCCTCATAGATGTGTATCATTTTCCATGAAAATCTCAATGCTTCAGTGCTGCACAGCAGCAGAAGACATTTCTTCACAGTCATGGTGCAAACTAAAGCAACAAAGACATGGCAGCAGTTCAAAAAGACCTGGCTTAGCAAGGATCGGCCAATCCTGTCACTGCAGTCTATAACTTTGCTGCTGTAACTTGTTTTGGTGTTTGACCACCTTCACAGTTACAAAGTTCGCCCAACTAATGTCTCACTTAAATCTCCCTTGATACATTAAACCCATTAATTTTTGTCCCTTTGTCGGTAGAGACGGGAAACGAGAACCCCTAGCCTGTTTTCTAGATGATAATCCTGAGTCTCCCCTTTTTCGGGTTGCTGGTTGCTCTGCTCCCCCCTTACCAGTTGATGTAGAAGGTGGTGATGGTCTGCTCGCCACTTGAATTCAATGGCTGGGTTTGCTGCAGGAGTGCGCTGCGGATGGCACGGGTAACATCGATGTTGACCAGATGAGCAAGGGCATGGATGGTGGTGATGTATGCGCTCAAACTGGCCACTACTTCTGATGGGCGCCTGATTTCATTTGTGCTTTGGTTGTAGCTCAGCATCCAGACCATAGCTCTACAGAGAGAGACACAACTTTTCTAAGAGAAGGCACTGATATATCCAAGAGGTATGGCTAGTTTAATGACCCTGTCAGAAAAAAGTAATTAATAATGGACACCCATGTTAACTGCATCACTACATAAATAATGGTGTATGACAGAGGTACTCAAATCCAATCCTGGAGGGCCGTAAACCAGTCAGATTTCGGGATATCCCTAATGAATATGCATGAGATAGATTCAAATACAATGGAGGCAGTGCTTGTAAATATATCTCATGCATATTCATTAGGGATATCCCATAAACCTGACTGGTTTTCGGCCCTCCAGGACTGGATTTGAGTATCACTGGTGTATGATGTTAAACAGCAGCAGCTTTTATTGAGTAGTGCTGAGCAGCAGTAATCTACAGAAAAATGATTGTGGTATTCTCTTTGACAAGGTAGGAAGAAGCCAGCCCCTGATACAGGTCCACAAAACTGTGGTACCCAGCCAGGCAAAGTATTGGCAAGGCCTCCTGGTTTGAAGTATGTATGAGAGTCTCTGATTGCAGGAGCTACTTTTCAGATAAGTACTTATTTTTGAGCATCCTATAATAGTGAATGGTGTCTACATTGAGTGTGTTTTTTCTGGGAGACTTTTTATTGCATTTTAAGTGCACAATATATAATACCAAAAATATATTTATTTAACATTTCTATCCTGCCATATGCCCAAAAGCATCCAAGGTGGCTTACAACATAAAATGGTACAAGAGCCGAACACAAGAACTACAACAACTCTGTATCCCCTCCCCTTTCCTGCTGCCTGACTACCACTACCTAGCCCTATCTCCTACTATGCCCTGGCTGAGGAAACAAAAAGGTCTTCACTGCTTTTCTAAAAGCCATCAAATTTTATTCTTGCTATAAGCACACCAGAAGCTTATTCAACCACAAGGAGCTGCCACCACAAAACATCTATCCTGCCATTTTTGCAGATGTACCTGTTGAGGGCCAGCTGATATCACTTCAACACCTCTGCCAGATATATCGGTCCTTGACCTCTCAGTCCCTTAAAGGTCACCAAGAAGAGTTTAAACACACACCACTGTTCAACTCAGAGCCAGTAAAGCTGGCACAACACATCAGCTACCAATTCCCTCCAACACTGCCCTGATATCACCCTCGCTGCCGCATTCTGCACACATTGCAACTTCCGCAGCTGACACATGGGCAACCCAACATACAGTAAATTACATGAGTCCAGCATGGACATCACCAAGGCTTGAATCAACAGGCACATTGTCCCCGCATCCAAGACAGGACATAACTTGCCACGTTCAACATCTGGAAGTGAAGAGCCAAGCTAACATCCATCACCACCCTGAATTTCCTTTTTCCATGGCAACCTAACACCAGCAGCCTGTGGCCACACCTGCACATTCCTCTCCTATTTTCCCCCAAACACTAGTAGTTCTGATTGCTGGTCATTCAAAACCAAACCATTAACCTGCAACCACCCACAAACCTCCTCCAAACACCCATTCACCTTCCCAATTGTTTCTTACAACAAACATTCTGACACCACCAACAACTGAATGCCATCCGCATAAAGAAAATACTGGAAGCCATGCTTCCTCACTATCCTCCCCATTGGACTCATGAAAATGTTGAAAAGACAGGGGGAGAGCACCGAGCCCTACGGAACCCCACAGGGCAACTAATGCACTGTAGACTTATGCTCACCCCAGCAAAACCAAAACTGGTGCCCATACAAAAAACCAGATAACCACCTCAATCCATTATCCCCATCCCCATACCCTAACACCTCTCCAAAATGATGACCCAGTCCACCAAATCAAAGACTGCTGATAAATCCAATGCAATGACCATCACTGTCCTCCCCCCATCTCAGGCCTGTCCCGTGTTTTGTGTTTTGTCTTGACTAGATTGTACGCTCTGATGAGCAGGGACTGTCTCTTACATGTTTGTGCTGTGCAGCGCTGCGTACGACTGGTAGCGCTATATAAATTGTCGTCAGCACTCCCTAGTGGCCAGTGGTTGTAATGGTAGGCTGAGCATTTTAATTGTTTCAAGGAGGAAAGGGCTCTTTAAGGCCAAGTGAAGATTGGTCCTTGTAGTCCAGCTCCTTGTAGGAACAAATTGTATAAGCCAAATAGAGGGTATTAAGGCTTTTATTTCCCCTTTAACGCAAAGGCTCAGTAAGGCACAGAAATAAAGAAAGTCCTTTCTTTCAGGGTTTCACCAAACATAAGCAAGAAGAAAACTGTTACAAGTTTCACAGTTGATTGGAGAGATTAACTGAAAGATTCTCTTTCTTCAGAGCAACTTAAATAAGCAAAACAGTTCTCTGGCACTTAGCACAAAACATGAGCATTCTCAAAGCAAAAAGGTCTGTTCAATTCACAGTTCTGCTAATGACTCAAGGCTGCTAGCAATACACAAGGTACAATCCATAAATTCATCTGGAGGCATGGGAATAGGATTATCTAGGTCTATTTCCATGGACTCTGGGTCACTGGCCTCTCCCTCTGAATTGGATGTCTCCCTTGCTGCTATACTTTCCCAGACTCTGTCTCTGTTTGCTTGTTTCCAATAGGGCTGTTCTAAGGCTCCCAAACGAACATGGCCTGTTCTTCTGCCCTTAAATACTGGTTTACAAAGCTCTGACTTGTTTCCTTTTCTCCTGCACTGAGCATCTGTTTCACCAGAGCTTCTAGGAGATAAACTTTCTTTTATAAATGAAGTGGCACCATACCTGGGCTTCCTCCTGTAGCCGGTATAACTGGAGCTTTCTCTCTGAGGCACCTCTCTCTGGAGACAGGCTTTCTCTTGGAACCTTCTGATCAGTGCTTTACCTTTTTGTAGTTCAGGAAAACCTGGTGAGGAATCCGTATTTCCTTGCTTCTGGGTAAAGGTAGCTTTGTTATCAGAACCTTTCCTTCTTGTACCTCTTAATCCTGATTCAGACTCCTCCGGTAAGCGTAGGCCTCTCTCAAAGCATGGCTTTCTCCTCACAAGCTCTTTGCCTTGGTGGTCCTTTGCTACCGAGTCTTTCTCCAGACTAACTCTCCTTGAGCTGTCTTTCTTTCTGACTTTCTCTGCTCCTTTTCCAGCACTTACTATTCTGGGTGTTCTGCTTGATCCAGCTACACTGCTTTGGCTGGAGGTGTCACTACTTCCGTCTGAAGTGCTTCTCCTGGCAGTCTCTCTCTGGACTGTCCCTCTCTGGACTGCTTTCCTCCAGACTGCTTCCCTCTGGACCGGTTCCCTCTGAACTGGTTCCTTCTCCTGGCCTGCTTTCCTCTGGACAGGTTCCTCCTGCTGGCCTGCTTTCCTCTGGACCGGTTCCTTTTGCTGGCCTGCTTTCCTCTGGACTGCCTTTCTCTTATAAAGGCATTCTACCTTTGAGTTTCCCGGGGTTGTCGTCAGGTGCAGCTGATTAGCTCTTACATAATCAGTGGCTGGGTGTGTTAACTCAGCCTCAGTAGTTTTGCTCCTGCTCCCTCTAGCTGGGCTGCAAGGTAATTGCATCCTCTGCACATCAACAGCTCTGTGAAAGACAGGGTTTTTTTCTAAGTCTGCACTCTCAGTAGCTTCAGCTTCATGACAAAATGCTGAGTAGTAGTAGTAGCAGTAGCATATTAACCACAGCCGTCAGTAATGTTTCAGTGCCTGATCCTTTCCGAAAGCCAGCCTGCCCCCAATCCAGTCTGTCGGTTTCTTCCAAATAACCTTCCAATTGATCCACCACTATCTTCTCAACAAATTTAGCAAGGCACATCAACGAAGAAATAGGTCTCAAATTCCCACAGGACAAATCATGTACCTTCTTTGGAGCTGGGGTCACCATTGTCTCCTTCAACACCTCAGGATAATCCTCCTCGGTCAACGAGGCATTCACAATATCCACCAACCACTCTACCATTTCCTCTGGTCCTTCTCTCAACAGACGGCCCAGAAATATCCTCCACAAAAGCCTCCCACTCCCTCTCACTTGCTGCACCCCTGCATCCTTCACTGCCTCCATCCCTTTCACCCTTAATTTCTCCACCTTCACAACAAAGCAATCCGCTACTTCTTCCACATCCACATCCACCCCCTCCCTTACATTTAAAGATGTTTTTTCATGTGCATTATGTGAAGAGTGCTTTGAAAGAGAAATTGTTTGAGCACACATCTGAATGGATATTTTATGGACACTGGCATGAGCAATATACAGGACTGATGATTGAAGAGTAACTATTCAAGACAAATAAGAGAAAATATTTTTTCACTCAACGTGTCATCAAATTCTGGAATTTGTTACTGGAGAATGTAGTAAAAGCTGTTAGTGTAGCTGGGTTTAAAAAAGGTTTGGACAAGTTCCTGGAGAAAAGGTCCATAAACCATTATTAAAAAGGGACCCGGGATATCACTGCTTGAACCAATACAAGCATTGTGGAACCTGTGTCTCTTGTGAAAACTGCTAGGTATGTATGACCTAGACTGGTCACCGTTGGAAACAGGATACTGGGTTTGATGGACCTTGGTCTGACTCAGTATGGCATATCTTATCTTCTTATGTTCTAACTGCCATGGTGCTATTATGGCCTTTTGGTGAGGTTCATTTCTGATGGTCCTCCATCATTAATTATGTTTTTCTGACTGGGAAGGTTTGTTTGTTTAGTTTTTCCCAGTCTGGGTTCATTTTTGTAGCTTAATGACCCAATATTCACACTTCAGGTGGGATTCATGCTCACTGTGACCTCACATCTTAGAGCCAGGGATCAAGCACCTAGGTAGGGGGAACCAGAACTATACTTGCAACCACCACTAGCCAACTGGAGAGCAACTCTGAACTATCTGTGCAGGAAGTTCCCACCTGTCCTCTCAGCCACAAGGTGTCACCAAATTGTCAGGTATGATAGGAAGAGGGTGATGGAGCCTGGGAAGCAAACTCTCAGGGGACTTAATCAGAGTTCTGCAATAGCATAGTTGTTGTTAGTTCAGATTACTTCCTTGTGATGAAAACCTTGTAAGATGGGTGGGCAGTAGGTAGGAGAGCTCACGAGGTACAAAGGTTGGGGCATGGTACAGGAGCACAAACAGCACTGCAAAGGTTTGGATATGAATTAATGACCCCAAAGCACAGGCACATTTGCACCTTGTTACCTTCTAGAAAAAGAAAAGTAAAATAAATAAAGCAGACTTCTAATTGAAACAAATAAAATAAGTTGTCCAAAATGTTTAAGAGGTCAACACTGAAAAGCATTAATCCTGTTAGCTTTGAGAGTTAATCGAATAAATACTTGTTCTTAAATATCTCAAGCTGCTAAATGCATAATGTTTGGACAGATGTCTTCATGTCTAACCAGTGATTATCCATTTAAAAGGAAGAGGAATCAGTGGTGTGACCGCTCTGAGTCTAAACCTTACCAGTGATATTCAGCTGCTGTCTGGTTAAAGTTATCCAAATAAGCCTGCTGCAGACATAATAGGTATAAGATATCCCAATAAAGTTATCTGGCTATTTTCAACTGTCTTCTGAGCTGCTTAGTGATTCCTCCCTAATTTTTAAAACTGTCTAACTCTACAACTAGCATGTTTCCTTGTCTCATCTGCTGTTGGCGCAGACAGAACTCTGTCCTTATTGTGCCTGGCTGGGAAGACGGTTCTGTCCATCAGCAGAATTCCTGGCCTCTCTCTGCAATGTTTGTCCTGATTATACATTCCCCAAGTGTCTGCACTACACATGCAAGTAAATGGCTAGCTTTGCCAGGACCAATGAACAAAATAAATCAATGTCCTTATTACTTTCATATTTGGATGTATCAGTGGGAGAATTAAGTAATAACCATTATTTACACAGCTCAAATGCACATAACACTGCAGACACTGATTTTTATGGTTCAAATGTCCTTACTGTTCACAAGCTTATAATCTACATTTGAACACAGGGAAGGTAAATGATTTGCCCAAGGTCATACAGCAAGAAATGGATAGAAGAGAGAACTGGGGTCTAGAGAATCAGTTAAGAGAGAACAGTGATGCTTGCCTGCTGCTAAAACTCATTTACCTCTAAAAATCCTATATCATCCTTTTTTATCTACTGGTCGGTAACAACCCACCATTTAACCCAAGGTACTCAACCCTGCAAACACACGTGAGCTAAATACTACTACTAATAATAGTAATACACACACAACCTACCCTCCTCACAGCATATCATAAATCGAGAGAGGTCTACGATTATCCACCTGCAAATCCAGCAATGGGCTGTATCTCACCCACTGCAAAAAACATTCCAGAGAGCAATCAGGTCTTCTAAAGCAGAATGAACCACCACTGCTTCACTGTAGCCAATCCGTATACCAGCACACCTGTAGAACAGAACTTTTTCCAGCAATAATCAAACTGCCTGCAATGGATTTTTTTCTTGTGGGGTTTGTACAAATATTCAAATCAAAACTATACAGAAAAAAGTATCTGTAAAGCTTGGCGCATGCCTTCTCTGGGGGTACTTTATCCATCCAAATAATGTCTGTTTATGAGTATTGTTCCTCCCCCAGTCTAACTGCAATCCAGAAACATCTTCAAACAATGCAGAGAAAGGTATATATGATGATGGAAAAAACACATACATTTACCTACATGAGGGTGGGCAGTTTTCAGAAAGACCATTTCTACTATTACTACTGATCATCTGTATAGCGCAACCAGGCATAAGCATGTGAGAGATCGAACAGACACATGTAAAAGACAGTCCCTGCTCATCAGAGTTTACAATCTAGTTAGGAAAGTCAACACAGACAGCTGAGGACAAGGAAATGTCAAGGAGAATGCTAAGGAAACACATAAGAGTCAAAGCAGATCAGTATCCAAAAAACATCTCGAAGAGGTGAATTTTTAGTCTGGCTTTGAAAAGGGACAGAGATGAAGACGGATGCACATACTCAGGTAGTTTGTTCCAGGCATAAGGAGCAGCAAGGTGGAAGGATCAAAGTCTGGAGTTGGCAGTAGTAGAGAAGGATACAGATAGAGTGCAGGTCCTGAGGAAGAAAGAGATAAGAGAGGAAAGGTAGCAAGAAGCAGCAGAATGAGTGCACTTATAAGTCAGTAGGAGAAGTTTGAACTGGATATGGAAATGGATAGGGAGGCCAGTGAAGTAATTTGAGGAAAGGGGTTATATGAGAATAACGAGGCTGGCAGAAGATTAGCCGTGCTGCTGAGTTTTGAACAGACTGAAGGAAGAGAGATGATTCAGAGGGAGACCAGCAAAGAGGAGGTTGCAGTAGTCTAGATGGGAGGTGACTAAAAAGTGGATAAGTGTCTTAGTAGTATATGTAGAAAGGAAGGGATGAATTTTGCCAATGTTATAGAGAAAGAAGCGACAGGTTTTAGCTATCTGTTGGATGTGTGCAGAGAAAGAGAGAGTGGAGTCAAAGATGACCCCCAGGTTGCAAACGGAGGACACAGGGATGAGTGTAATGTTACCCACAGAAACAGAGAAGGGAGGACGGGGGAGGTGGGTTTAGGAGGAAAGTTAAAGAGCTCAGTTTTAGCAAGGTTCAGTTTCAAATGGCGGTGAGACATCCAGACAGCAATGTCAGATAGGCAGGCAGAGATCCGGGCCTGGAATGTCGAAGAGATTTCAGGTGTAGAAAGGTAGATATGAGAGTCATCAGCGTAAAGATGGTAACAAAAACCATAGGAGGAGATGAGTGTACCAAGAGACACCAAGAGATATAGAGGGAGAAAAGGAGTAGGCCCCAGACAGACCTTTGGAGTACACCAACTGAGAGAGGTACAACAGTGCAGGAAGACCCACCAGCACAAACGTTGAAAGTATGATGGGAGAGACAAGAAGAGAACCAGGATAGTACAGAGCCCTTGAAACCAAGCGAAAATAAGGTATCAAGGAGAAGGTGGTGATCAACAATGTCAAAAGCAACAGAGAGGTCAAGAAGGATGAGGATAGAGTAAAGACCCTTAGATTTTGCCAGGAGCAGGTCATTGGAGGCTTTGGCAAGAGTTGTTTCAGTAGAATGTAAAGGACAAAAGACAGATTGCAGTGGATCAAGAAGGGCTTGAGAGGACAGAAAGTCAAGGCAATGGCGGTAAACCACATGTTCAAGTAGTTTAAAAAGAAAGGGAAGGAGGGAGATGGGTCAATAATTAGAAGGACAGGAAGGGTCAAGTAAAGTTTTCTTGAGGAGAGGTGTGACAAGAGCATGTTTGAAGGCTGCAGGAATAGTTGCAATGGAGAGCGAGAGGTTGAGAATGTGAGAGATGGAAGGCATGACAGTGGAGAAGATGGAAGTTAGGAGATGGGTGGGAATAGGTTCAGAGGAGCAAGTAGTGAGTTTAGAAGAGGAAAGAAGATGTGTGATTTCCTCCTCCGAGATCTTAGGAAAGGAATAAAGGGTGGCAGAGGTTAAGGGGAAGACTTGGGAGTGAAGAGGAGGAAGGATGATGGAGTGGACCTAGTGGGGAATTAAAGTGTAATTTTGTGGATTTTGTCATGAAAATAGTTGGCCAAAGTTTGAATAGGGAGGGAAGGAGGGATCGGGGGTGGAGGCACCTTGAGGAGAGAGTTGAGAGTTATAAAGAGACGGCAAGGGTCAGAGGCAAGAGAAATACACATTGGACATAATAGGCTTTTTTTGGGATGCTATGACTGACTGGAAAGAGGCAAGCATGAATTTGAAGTACAGAAAGTTTGCAAGAGTTTTGGATTTGAGCCAAGTGCACTCAGCTGAGCAGGCACAGGAACGTAGATAGAGGGTGGTCAAAGACAGCCAGGGCTGAGGTACAGTATGCCTCATCAGATGTGGCAAGGGTGGAGCAAGAGCATCCAGGGCAGATTAGAGTGCAGTGTTAGAGGAAGCTACTGCCTCATCAACAGACTCAGATGACATAGTGAGGAAATAAGTGATGAGACAGTGGTGGAGAGAGCCATGAGTCAATAGCATAGAGATTTTGAAAGAAGTTGGAACACACTGGGCGAGGCTGTGTGGGGAGATAAAGAATGAAACTTAGCAGGTGATGGTCTGATAAGGGAACAACTGAGGTACAGAAGTTTGAGGGTATGCAATTAGAGAAGAAGACAAGGCCGAGGCAGTGGTCCTGCCAGTGAGTGGGGTCAGAAGAGCTTAGCTGGAGATTGAAAGAAGAGGCAAGGGAAAGGAGTTTTAAAGCATAAGGGTCATTTTGCAGGAAACATGCTTTTGTAGCTAGGGTAATGACATTGAAAATTACCTTTTGTCTCTTAACGTTTCTGTGCTATTCTTTCAGAGCAACTTTAAAAGCATGCAGAAAAGAGGGATAGGAGACCAGAAATACATTTGTTTAGATGAAAAAATAAATCTACAACTAAAAAAATGCAAAATAACCAAGATATTGGATTTATGAACGATAGACATTTCCAGGGTTTAATTTCTAGGGGCACACCCTGGAATGCAGTTCTGCTATTTCTTTTTCAGATTTCAGAGCAGCAGAGGTGTTCTGCTCCAGCCTCTCCTTTCCAAGTAGCCTTCAGAGAAGAGGGGGTAAGCTTGGAGCAGAGCAGAAAACACTCACTCTTCTCCCAAATAGAAACATAGAAACATGTTAGCAGAAAGAGACCATATGACCTATCCAGTCTGCCCTTCCATATCAAACACTATAGTCCCTTTTTTCCTTTAAAGATCTTCTATGTATTTCCCATGCTTTCTTGACGTCAGATACCGTTGTCGTCTCTACTACCTCCATTGGGAGACTATTCCACGCATCTACCACTCTTTCCATAAAGAAATATTTGTGCATATTACTGTTGAGTTTATCCCTTCTCACCCTCATCACATGCCCCTTGTTATAAAGCTTATTTTCAATCAAAAGAATCTCTTGTGTATTTATGCCACGGAGGAATTCAAACGTCTCTATCATATCTTCTCTATCCCGTCTTTCTTCAAACGTATACATATTAAGATCTTTAAGTCTGTCCCCATATGGTTTATAACAAAGACCACTAACCATTTTAGTAGCCACCCTCTGCACCGACTCCATCCTGTTTATATCCTTTTGACGGTATAGTCTCCAGAATTGCACACAATGCTCAAATGAGGTCGCACCAGAGACTTCTACAGAGGCAGTATCACCTCCTTTTTTCTGCTGGCCATTCCTCTCCCTATACACTCAAGCATCCTTCTGACTTTTGCAGTTACCTTTTCTACTTGTTTAGCCACTTTAAGATAATCAGAAACAATTACACCCAGGTCCAGCTCTTCTTTCGTGGACAGAAGCACTTGCCCCCCTACACTGTACCACTCCTTTGGAGTTTTGCAGCACAAGTGCATGACCCTGCATTTTTTTAGCATTAAATCTCAGCTAACACATTCTTGACCATTTTTCAAGCTTAGCTAGATCCCTCCTCATGTTATCTACTACTTCTTCCTGGATGTCTACTCTATTGCAGACTTTGGTATCATCCGCAAAGAGGCAAACCTTTCCTGACAACCATTCCGCAATATCACTAACAAAAATGTTAAAAAGTATCAGACCAAGGACAGATCCTTGTGGCACATCACATGCACCTTTCTCCAGTCCTCTGGGACCACTCCCAACTCTAAAGAAGCATTGAAAAGGTCAGTCAGTGGAGCAGCTAGAACGTCCCCAATTTCCTTCAATATTTCTGTCTACTTTTAGTTTAGTTAGTTTCTTACAAACATAGTCCTCTGAAACTCGTTCAAGATCCCCTTCACTTCTGCTCCTATTTGTGGGTGTTTTCTAAGTGCTGCTCCTGTCCCTTCATCTGTGAACAAGTAGATCATCCTTTGAGGTATGAGGAAAGCTACAAGTCCGTCAGCTGCTCTCATTCTTTCTTCTTTTCTTGATTTATCATTTCATGTGTGGGCAGCGTGTTCTTCTCCTGCGTTTCTGTTTTCTTCAGCTTCTCTTTATCGAAGGTCTTGATTTCTTTCTGATAGGGTTTATCTCCCATTTTCACAAAGTTATCTGGCCACAAAGCTGCTATGAAACTTGCGTGCGCTCGTACTGCATGGGTCTGTACTTACTACGCCTCTGCCGGGAACAGAGGCGTAGTAAGTGCAGACCCACATGCTGTGAGTATACATGAGTTTCATAGCACCTTCATCTGTGAACACAGAATAAAAATATTTGATAAGCAATTCCACTTTATCCTCATTGGCTTCTACATAATCTTTCCTTTCCTCCTTGTCTGACAATATCACTTTTGCACTTCCTCCTCTCGCTAACATAATTGAAAAATGTCTTCTCCCCCTATTTTATTGCATTGGCTATTTATTTCTTCTTCTTTTTGTATATTTGCTCTCCTGGTTACTTTCCTAGCTTTTCCAAATATTGATGCTTGTCTTCCTTTCTCTGGGATCTCTTGTATTTTATGAAGGCCATTCTCTTTTTCTTCACCTTTTCAGCTACTTCTTTTGAGAACCATAGTGGTCTCCTTTTCATTTTATATTTATTTCCCTTTCTAATAAAAAGGTTTGTTGCCCTTAAGTTATCCCCTTTCAGCTTTGCCCATTGCTTTTCTACATCCCCCGGCTGTTCACATCCTGCTAACGACTCCTTGAGGTATTGTCCCATCCTGGCAAAGTCAGTTTTCCTAAAGTCTAAGACCCTCGCTTTTGAATAGATTTTATCAGGCCTAGTCCTAATACTGAACCATACCATCTGGTGATCACTGGATGTGAGATGATCTCCCACTATAACATCAGAAATACTTTCCCCATTGTTAAGCACCAAATCCAATATAGCCCCTTCACATGTAGGTTCTGTTATCAGTTGCTGGAATAGTTCCCTCTGTAGGGAATCCAGGATCTCCTTACTTCTAGATGACACCGCACCAGGGATGTGGAACTCAACATCTGGTATATTGAAATCACCTACCAGTAGTACTTCTCCTCTCATGGCATGTCTTCTATTAAATCTTTGCCCACTTCTTCTTCCTGGGAAGAAGATCTGTATATCATACTAATGAAAATGTATTTCCTGTTCCCTCTTTCTATTTTCACCCACAGTGCTTCCTCGCTTCCTTTTAAGCCCTGTAAGTCCTTTTTTTTAAATTTATGTGTTTCCAATTTACAAAGAAAAGGTATAGAAAACTATACATAGTCAAGACCACATCAAGGAGAATACCCCATTTCACCAAGAAAACCATCTCTGGAATAAGATCAAAATTGAAACCCTCTTATTCATAATCAAAGGATAGAAAAAAAAACTTAAAGAAAGTCAAACTTTCCCCCGAAGGAAACCTTCCAATTGCTTAGAATCAACGAAAACATCTCTTACCCTGAAAAACAATTAAACATTTGCAAGAGTACATTAGAAAGAAGGAAGCTCCAAGAGTCAATACCTTGGGTCAGAGCTCTAACAGAGCTTTTCGTCGTTTCTGAGTTACTCTAGACACATCTGAGAACACTTGAATTACTTGACCACAAACGTTTTCAGACTTCTTTGTAAAATACAAATGAAGAATTCTATCCTTGTCCACTTTAGTCACAAAGGAGACAATTAGAGTTGCCCGGGACATAGTGTCCTCAATGGGTGATTCTATAAAAGCAGAGAGATCTAAACTAGGAAAAAATTTCTTGAACGCAAAGAATTTTCCAAAATTTCATTTTGACGATGGAGCACAAGAGAGTCTTGCAAAAATGAGGTGAGCGCCGTCTGGAGTACTGAGACTTGTGAGTCCAATTTAGAGGATCGAATATGTATTTTGATCAAGTGAATCTAATGTTCCAAAAACTGGCTACTACCTCAATAAAAAAGCTGGAAATTCTTACTAAAGAGGACTGAAGGGACAGTTCAGTTCATGAAACTGCTTCCCATATATCTTTGAGGGAAATATCTTTAGGTGGTTGCAATTTCTCTACAGATGTTTAAAGTCAATTGACATTGGCAAGGGACAGATTGACTTACCCACAGGAGAATCCATAGTCAGAACTCTTCCCCTCCTTCACAGGAGAAGAGGCAATCCCGGAAATGCTATCATTTTGATTGGGCGGGGTTACAATACCCTGAGATGCAGAGGAGGGAGAAGGTGACAAAGCACTCACTGTTGATGCTTCTTCCCCAGCCAAAGGAGGTGACCGGACCACCGGGATGGTTCCCACAATTTAAGATGAGCATCCATAGGACCACCCACTTTGGCAGCCTTCATGGTCAAGGAAGTTGGAGCTCTTTTCTTACACTTCCCCATTACAGGGAGTATCCATTTTCACCTGAGCTCCTACGTGCTGCAAAGGGACAGCACCTACCCCTTTAGTCACACCCCTTCGGGCAAGCACCCGCAACCACATCCCATGGTGGGGCCTGTTCTTAAATAGCCCTTCCTGATAGTGTCAGGCATTGACGCACCTCAGCACAGGTCCAGAGAGCCAATAGGAAAGAGCCAGGCAATAATGCAGAAAATAGAGAGATCCTCCAAGCCCTGTAATTCCATAGCTTTAATATTATATTTACAAATAGTGTCACTCCTCCTCCCCTTCTTCCTACCCTGAACTTCCTGACTAAAGTATAGCCCAGTATAATTACATCCCATTCATGGTTGTCCGTGAAGCATGTCTCTGTAACCGCCACTAAATCCAAGTCAGCCTTTTTCATTAAAGCCTTAACATCTGGGATCTTTTTTCCCATATATATTACATTGCATGGGCATTTATGCACACTGCTTTCCAGATGCTGCCCTTTTTACCCATTTCAGAGGTATTTAATGTTTTACTTATCTGAGGGCTTTCACTTACCTGGGGGCATTCTTCATTCATCCCCAACAAATCTAGTTTAAAGCCCTCTTCAGTAGGTTAGCAAGTCTGCTAGGGAAGATACTTGGACCCTTCTTGGATAGGTGGACACCATCTCTGCTCTGCAGCCCTTGGAAAATCTTCATATCGTCCAGGAAACCAAAACCCTCTTGATGACATCATCCACGCGGCCATGCATTCATCTCTAGGATGCGAGTTTCTCTGTCTCGGCCTTTACCCTCAACAGGGAATATTGACGAGAACACCACCTGCACACCTATCTCCTTCACCCTCTGTCCCAGAGCCATGAAGTCACTTTTGATATGCTCGGAGGGATACCTAGCAGTATCATTTGTACTGACATGATTGAGCAACATCAGATTAATTAATTATTTATTTATTTATTTTTATTTATTGGTCAGTTTTATATACCACCTTTCATTAGAATCAAAGCGGTTTACATCGAACAAAAACTGGAACGTTACATTACAACTTATTTAAAACAGGTAACTTATCAACATCCGTAGATAAGGTAGGATGTTTTCAACTATTTACATGGGTGAGGAAGGATTAAAAACTCACAATATATTTACAGATATTATATTTACATATTTACATATTTATTGTTTGAGAGTGTTACATATTGCATTTTTAGTGTATTTCCTCAGATAAATTTGTCTAACCATGAGGGTGAGTGTTGAGTGGGGTTGTCACTAGTAATGTCTATGTAGTATCTATATAAGGCTTATTCTGTCTGCTACTGATTATGAAGAATGATTTTATCATATGATGCGTAGGTGTTAGTGATCGGGAAGTATATTGAGATGGAAGGGAATAGTCAGTAGGCTTGATGAGTCTCGGCAAACTCTCCTCAACATCTCAGATTTTGGCACCTGGCAGACAGCACACCTTTCTGGACATCAAATCTGGTTGGCAGATGGACACCTCTGCACCCCTCAGAAGAGAGTCACCTACCACCACTACCCTTCGCTTCCTTGTGGTCACTGGTTTTGCAACTTTGGGGTGCTTGAGCTCTGGTACTTCCCTTTCCTGGGATGCTTCCACTTCCTCTACTTCCAAGGCTGCATACTGGTTCTTCAGTTCGAGGGCTGGAAGAGTTGGATTGTCGATTCTGCAGGCTCTGGTGACTCTCTTCCTTCTGTAGCATCCCATCTTCATCTCTGAGAGCTTGGATGCTTCAAGAAGCATTGCATGAATGTACTTCTCACTATCTCAAATGCTTTTCAGCCTCACCACCTCTTCTCTGAGCTCCTCCACTTGTTTTATAAGGGCTTCATCTTGCAGGCATCCTGCACATGGATCCAGTCCTTCAACTGGCATCAGGCTGTCTGTCTGGACAGAGGCAGAAGCTGTAACAGGAACAATAACTTTGGAAATACAATTTTTCTGAGCCATCATTCAGTTGGTGGAGCTTTGGTACCTGTTGAAGTAAATGAGAGAGACCTACCAAAGTCCCTAACTTTCCCTCAGCTGCCCTTTAAGAGGAAAAGCAGCTAACCTCTTTTATGTGTATTCTATGTCCATGTGTGTAGCCCCACTTCCTTACTAGACAATTATCACTTTACATTAGTAAATTTTGATATTATGAATCTGAAGAATACAGATTAATGTGTTTTCTTTGTAAAATCACCTAATCAAAGCTCCTTGAAGAATGCAAATTGTTTGTCAACAAGATAATTAGGGAGTTGCCCTATATAGCAAGAATTCTCACTTAGGGTGGGTGGGAGCTGGGGTGGATAGGAAGGGTTCTAACACCCGATGAGGTCAGTGGCTTCAAAGAGCTTGCTTTGAATGGAAGGCTAAAAAAGAACAATGAGCTCTAACAACAGAGCTTTACACAAGAACACAAAAAATTCCCCTTTTGCAATACAACACCAGAAAAAGAATTAGCGATTAAAAATGAAAACCAAAACCCCTTTAAGAGCTCTCAAAGAGTTTATATTTAAAAGTCACACAGTATTACCTTGCTTTCAATGGAGACCCTTTTAGCCACATTTCTTATGTTGCTCCTGCCCCTGTCCTGCCCACCCCTTCTTCCAGCTCCACAGTTCCACTTCCTTTTTGCCTACAAATTAAGCCTTGGACATTTCTACTGTCTTCAGCTTTAAGGCTTGCTGAGGTGCTACTTTTCACCCTGGTCCCAAGAATTCCAGTAGCAACATCTGCTAAATGAAACTAGTTGATGCTATTCCAGTTTCCATACCCAACTCCTGAAAACTTC
Source organism: Ichthyophis bannanicus (assembly GCA_033557465.1). Lineage (NCBI taxonomy): Eukaryota > Metazoa > Chordata > Amphibia > Gymnophiona > Ichthyophiidae > Ichthyophis > Ichthyophis bannanicus. The sequence continues at coordinate 739,506,359 of CM066033.1, forward strand.
TTGGGGGAATTCCTGTTCCACAATATTCTCCAGATAAGAAGTGCTATGATAAGGTCATTGAGCTCCACATTCTGTCTCTACCAGTAGTCAATCTATGCCACTTTGGAGGGACTCAGAAAATCCAAATGGGGAGATCTTTTTCTTGTTAATCATAAGCAAACACTTCTTCAAACCTTAGTCTAGCATTATGGGCAAGTAGTAACTGTCCTTGCTCGCAAATTTCAGTCCCCTGCTTTCTTGGTCATCTCTTTCCCCTGGCCATCTCTCGTGGCTAGCTGGAGGGCATCATTTCATACTGTGTCAATCTCCCTTGTTACACAGCTCCTCTCTCAAGATACAAAATGCACAGGGCCCTGTGGATCTTGTGGGACCTACTGACAATATGCACTTCAAACCATAAGAGAGGGGATAGAGGAAGCAGAGGAAGATACAAGGTATGAAACATTGCTTTCCTTTCTCCAATTTGACAATCAAACAAGAAGGCAGGGGAGAGTACCTCCATACTAAGTGAATGCCTTTCCATAGCCTTCATGCGGCTGTTGGTCCCATGTCAGCCTTGCAGTCATATCGGAAGAGACTTGAGTGCTTTTGAAAGTTCATATGCTACAACTGCAGTCAGTAACTGTGGCATGTTGTAACTCTTATTAGAACTTCATGAGCTGGCTATGTTGATTCGGTAATACAGGAAATCAGCCCACGAGCTATGGAAATGCTAAATCATGGTACTGGCATAGCAGAGCAAGTGATGCAGCATCTAGGCATCTGGGCAAAAGCTTTCAATGGAAACATCATTCACAGTGCCTAGAGGCAAGACTAAATCCGGGAAATTCTTCCCATTTACCAGGCACACCAATATCTTTTAAGGAGATATTGTAGGCATTTCAGCATTGTGTCAAAAAATTCTATATCTTGGACTACAACATCTTTGTATAATTCTTATGTTGTGGTGCAATAAAAAGAGTCACAGTATCAGTCTGTGCCTACCACAAAGCTAGGCTTAAAAGGAAGGAAGGGAAAGAAGGGGGTTAAGATACCTGTTGAGGCGTGTCTCCAAGTGAAGGCTCAAGTACTCTGAGGGCGTGATGATATGGTCAAAGACGCTCAGGCTAGAGACCGTGCTCAAGGCTAGGGAGAGTTCCGACAGGGTAATGTGCAGCTTGTCCATGCTGGGAGTTAAACGAAACCAAAGAGAGATTAAAGAGCACTGTTAGGCCTGTCTTATTATTGTGAGTACACTGTGGGTGGCCTGGGATACCCAAGCAAACCACCAGAAACATTCTCTTTCTCCAGATGCAGAATTAAGACTCTTTCTTATCCCTCAGTTTTAGCTGTGAATTAGAGCTGAGCTATTGTAAATGAAGATGCACTCTGTTGGCAATGCTGTTTATTGTATAAGAGAATCACTGCCTGCATGCTTGAGATGAGGACAGGCAGGTAGCTGACAGTGTAGTGACACTCTTACATAATGAGAAACTGTGCCAGCTGTATCATGAACCTAGTACAAAAGATTTGAAGCACTATGTAACAAAGTCTTGGGTGGTTGTTTTATCCTTTCCTGCCCACACTACTAAGAGGCCCCACCCCAACATACAATCTCTCACAATTGCCTCACCACACTCCAAACTGCCCCACTGCCCCACCCCCAAAAGCCACCCTTTCACAATCATTCCACCACCCGACAAGTACAAGTTTAGCTAATCGGAAAATTTCTAGCAACTTCAAGATATTCTAAAAAAATTGAAAAAAAATCCAGATGTTTCAGATGCTGTGTCTTTGTTTGTTAACATGACAAGGTGCTCCCACCCCCCCACCCCCCCAAAATAGCTCCTGCAACTGCCCTGCTACCCTGTAAACTGCCCCACCTGCCCCACCACACTGGAAACTGCCCCACCTGCTAAAATTTACCCCCACGCAACTGCTTCACCACCCTGCAAACTTTCCCCAACCCCAAAACTACCTCCCTACAATTATCACCAACCCCCAAAATTAAGCCAGTGCTCTAACCATTAGACTACTCCTCCATTCCATCATACATCAATATAGCATTTTGTACCACCTATATGCCGACGATATAGAGCAGTTACTCACCTGTAACAGGTGTTCTCCAGGAGCAGCAGGAATCAGTCCTCACTTATGGGTGACGTCGGCGCCGACGGAGCCCTCGCAGAGCAATTTTCCCCAGCTTTCACAGAAAGCTTTTGGGAATTGCAGCGCGCATGCGCGGTCCCCTTCCCGCCCAAGGATGCCATCTTGCTCAGTATGATGACATAGCGGAAAGACAGCAAAAAGTTAGCAAAAATATGCAATAAGAATGACTGCAACTCCAAGGGGAGGAGGGAGGGTAGTGAGGACTGATTCCTGCTGCTCCTGGAGAACACCTGTTACAGGTGAGTAACTACTCTTTCTCCAGGACCAAGCAGGAAGTCAGTCCTCACTTATGGGACTCCCAAGCTTAAGGCTACCGGAGACCTCAAGCCTAAAAGAGCTCCCTCAAGCTCAACAGTACAGAGGGAAAGAATCTTCTCTGAATATGAATCCGGCCGGTAGCCCAACACCAGGGCCGGAGGGTAGGAGTTGCCTAAACCTCAAAGAGATTCTGGAGGACTGCCTGTCCGAAAGCACTGTCCCTGCGGGACTCCCTCTCCAGGCAGTAATGAGCTGCAAAGGTCTGGCTTGTAGACCAAGTAGCGGCCCGGCAGACATGGAACAGAGCGAAGATGAGCCACGGTTGCAGCCTTTGCCCTGACATGGTGAGCCGTGACTCGACTCTCTAAGGAGAGGCCGGCTGCCCCATAAGCCCAGGCGATACAGTCAGCCACCCAGATGGACAAGGTACGCTTAGAGACAGGTACCCCCAACCGATTGGGGTCAAAAAATACGAAAAGCTGGACAGCCTTTCTATGCTCCCGTGTACGGTCAAGGTAGATGGACAAGGCTCTTCTACAGTCCAGGGTATGCAGAACAGTCTCAGCTCGGCTGGTATGCGGCCTGGGAAAGAAGGTCGGAAGAACCACCTCCTGGATGATGTGAAAGTGGGAGACCATCTTCGGAAGAAACTTAGGGTGAGTCCGTAGGACAACCCTATTCCTGTAGAACCTTGTGTATGGGGGCTCCGACACTAGGGCCTGTAGTTCACTTACCCGCCTAGCGGAAGTAAGGGCTACCAAGAAGAGCGTTTTCCATGAGAGGAAATGAAGAGGGCAGGTAGCCATGGGTTCAAAAGGCGGACAGGTAAGCCTTTGCAGAACCACATTGAGGTCCCAGTCAGGAGCTGGAGGACGCAACGGAGGCTTAAGCAGAAGGAGGCCTCTGAGAAAACGCGCCACCAAGGGGTGCGAGGAAAGAGGCTGGCCCTCCACCGGTGAATGATGTGCAGAGAGAGCACTGAGGTGGACTCTGACAGAGTTGGATTTGAGGCCTAGATCGGAAAGGTGAAGCAAGTATTGCAGCACCACCAACACTAAGCAGGAGAAGGGGTCCTCAGACCACTGAGAACACCAGACAGAGAAGCGACGCCATTTAAGGGCGTAAGATTTCCGGGTGGAAGGCCGCCGAGACGCTAGGACGACGGCTTCCACCGCTGGAGGAAGCAGAAGCGGAGCTAGGACTACCCTTTCAGCAGCCAGGCCATCAGATGCAGGGCCCAGAGGTTGGGGTGCAGAAGAGTACCCCGATCCTGTGTCAGGAGATCGGGCTGAAACCCCAGAGGAAGAGGGGTGTCTACCGCTAGCTGTAGAAGTAGAGGGAACCACAGTTGTCTTGGCCACCTGGGCGCTATCAGGATCACAGAGGCCCTGTCCTGGACAACTTTGAACAATGTCCGGGACACAAGTGGTGTGGGAGGGAAGGCATACAGAAGACCCGTGGACCACGAGAGGAGGAAAGCATCCGGCGCCACTCTGAGAGGATGCGGGTGCCGGGAGCAGAACCTGGGAAGCTGCCGGTTCAGGGGACTGGCAAAGAGATCCACGGTGGGCGAGCCCCACCGGCGGAAGATCTGCTGGACCACTGCGGGGTTCAACCTCCATTCGTGCGGCTGCAGAATCCGGCTCAGTTTGTCCGCCAGGCAATTCTCCTGCCCGGGCAGGTAAACAGCCTTGAGAAGGATGTCGTGACCGACTGCCCAAGAGCACAGTCTCCGAGCCTCCTGACATAGAAGGAGGGAGCCCATACCCCCCTGTTTGTTCACGTAGAACATGGCAACCTGATTGTCCGTCTGCACCAGTACAGACTGACAAGACGTGAGGTGAGAGAAGGCCTGCAGAGCTAGGCGGATCGCCCGGAGCTCCAGGAAGTTTATCTGCTGGGCGGCTTCCCAAGGTGTCCAAAGGCCTTGAGTGCATGTCCCTTGACAATGCGCTCCCCATCCCAGGAGAGAGGCATCTGTCGTGAGCACCCGGGACGGTGGGGGAGACTGAAAGGTCATGCCGAGTACCAGGTTGGGCAGGTGAAGCCACCATTGCAGAGAGGAGACCAGGCGGTCGGAAATCTGTATTAGGTCCGACAGCCTCCCTGTGGCCTGATGCCATTGAGTGCGGAGGCTCCACTGAGCAGGTTTCATATGTAGACGGGCATTCGGAGTGACATGGACCGTGGAGGCCATGTGCCCGAGCAGCTGCAGGAACTGTCTGGCAGAGACCGGTGACGTGCTGTTGAACCTGCCAGCCAGAGCTATGAGCCTGTTGGCCCGTTCCAGAGGCAAAAAGGCACGAGCCTGCAGAGTGTCCAGCCGTGCTCCTATGAACTCGAGATCCTGAGAGGGGAGCAAAGTGGACTTTTCGAGGTTTATGACGAAACCCAAGTGCTGCAGCAGAGCCACCGTGCGCTGAGCGGCCTGAGTGACCTCTGGGGCAGACGGTGCCCGGATGAGCCAGTCGTCCAGGTAGGGGAAGATGAAGAGGCCTTGAAGCCTCAGGAAGGCTGCCACCACTGCCAGGCATTTCGTGAACACCCTGGGAGCGGAGGAGAGGCCAAAGGGCAGTACACGGTACTGATGATTTCCTGCCACCACAAATCGTAGATATTGCCGGTGGTCCGGATGAATAAGGATGTGAGTATAAGCATCCTTTATCCAAGGAGCATAGCCAATCTCCCTGCTGGAGGTAGGGCAGTAGGATTCCAAGGGTAAGCATCTTGAACTTCTCCCGCTGCAGGAACCTGTGGAGGTTGCGTAAGTCCAGAATAGGTCTGAGGCCTCCTGTTCTCTTTGGAACCAGGAAGTACCTCGAATAAAACCCGTGACCCCACAGGTGCTGGGGCACTGGTTCCACAGCCTGTTCGTGAAGCAGACTTTGCAGCTCCTGAAGGAGTAAGTCCCTGTGCAGGGGGGGTCTTGGAGGCTCCCCTGGAAAGAAGGGAGGGGGTACCTGGTGAAAATGCAAGAGGTATCCCTTTTGAACCACCTGTAGCACCCAGGAATCGGATGTTATGGCTGACCACCTGTGGGCAAAGTGGGTCAGCCGGCCCCCCGTGCTGGGCGAAGGCCGCAGAGGGGGAGAGGCTATGCCGGCATAGTCAAAAAACCCACCCTGCTGGGCCGGGGCCTGCGTAGTGGGCTTGGGGGCCTTCTGCCTACGGGATCCGTTACCCTGCCCCTTAGGCTGTTGTCCCTGGTGGGGGGCTGCTGAGGCCTGATATTGTGGGTGGTGGTGTTTATAAGCAAACACCTTCCTCGGGTAAAAAGGCTTTTTCCCCGAGCCCTTCTTCTTCTGTGAAGGGGCAGAGGTCTTTCTGGATAGGCGGGTCCTGGTGAGAGTCTCGGACTCGAGCTCCGCCGCCTTTTCAGCCACGGGCTTGCCAAAGAGGTTTTCACCTCTGCAAGGGACATCGACCAACTTGTCCTGCACCCAGGGCTCGAGGTCGGATGACTGAAGCCAAGCCTGACGGCGAGCCCCGATGCCGGCTCCGGCTACTCGAGCCGATGCTTCGAAGCCATCGTAGGCTGCTCGAGAAATGAACTTCGAACACTCTCGAATCCCTGTGGACAAAGCCCGGAACCGCTGCAAAGGTTCCTTGGAGAGACCAGCAGAGAACCCCGCAATTTCTTTTGTCAGGTCTCGAAGATACATGCCCATATATAGCTGGTATGTCTGGACTCGACAAGCAAGCATAGAGCCCTGGAAGCACTTTCTACCGAGAGCATCCAGGTTCCGGGCCTCCTTACCCGGAGGCACCGAGGAGTGCATCTTTTGACTTTTAAGTCGATGCATGGCCGATTCCACCACCATGGAATGGTATGGCAGTTGTGCCTTCTGGAACCCGGGGCTCATGCGGACTCGATACATGGAATCGACCCACTTGCTCAGCACCGGCATCGAGGCCGGGCTCTCCCACATGCGGAAGAGTAGCCGCTCCAGCATCGGGGGAACCGGTACAGTAAAGGCCTCCTTCGGGGGAGAGTCGTATTGGAGGGCCTCGAGCTCTTCGGCTCGAGGCTCCTCCTCCGGATCCGCGGGGAAGGCCAAAGCCTTGGCCATATCCCTCACGAAATCGGAGAACCGGGCATCCTCCGGTGGGGACCGCCTCCGAGGCTCCGACTCGGGCGAGTCAGAGGGGACGCATCGAGTCTGAAAAGAACCGGGTGACTCGTCCTCCTCCGTGTCCCAGCCCGACTCCTCCGAGGAGGAATCGAGCGGCTCCGTGCGGGCGGGAGCCGGGGACCTCCGCCCCGACGCCGAGGCCGGCGTCGAGGACCTCGGTCCCGAACGGGAGGCCGAGGGAGACCTAGGTCGAGGATCGACTCGAGCTCGTATGGACTCGAGGATCGACTCGGCCTCCGGGGTCGACTTGGGCGTCGACGTCCCGGTGGTCGGGGCAAATGCACTGGCGAGGCCGGTGATCAATGCCCGCTGCTGGTCCATGAAGGCAGCGATACTGCGCTCCAAGGTCGTCAATCTGAGACGAAACTCAGAAGACCCAGCAGCCCCCGACTTGGGCCCCGATGGCGTCGGGCCCGACGTCGGCTCTCCCGGAGGAGAGTCCAGGAGGAGTGTAGCACTCACGTGTCCAGGCGACTCCACCTCGAGACGAGGAAGCTTCGAAGGCCTCTCCCCCTCCGAGGACCCGGGGCATCCGACGGGGCTATTCGACCTGGCCCTCGAGGGACCAGGAGCGTCCTCCGACGCCACCCTCGCGGGCTTCTTCTTCTGACGGTGTTCCCGGCCGGGGGACCCCCGTTCAGAGGAACTTCAATGGTGCTCGGAGCCGGAGCCACGAGACATTGAGGCCTCTGACGAGGTCTGGGCCCGACCGGATGCGGGGTCAGAGAAGATTCGCTCCTTTTGCGACTGCCGACTCCTCAACACCTTCGAGGACATCTTGCTGCACGGACCGCAACCCATTGAGTCATGTTCGGGTCCGAGGCAGCGGAGGCAGCAGTCATGCGTGTCGGTAAGAGACATAAGTTTGACACAACGATCACACTTTTTAAACCCACTGGCAGCCATCGGGGGAAAAAGGGCCCCTGCAAGGTCGAAAGACCGTGCTGCCAGGGAAGAAGGAAAAAGTGGCGGGAACGCCAGTTGGAGAGAAAAATAGAGAAAAATTATGTGAACGGGCCCGATAGAGGATATCGAGGCCCGGCAGGGAAGAGGACACACGAACCGAGAAAAAACAACAAGAAACAAAAAACAAAATAAGAGAAATCAACTTTTTCAGCGGCGACAACAAACTACATCTGTAGGGCTCCGCAGAAAAAAGACGACTGAGCAAGATGGCACCCTTGGGCGGGAAGGGGACCGCGCATGCACGCTGCAATTCCCAAAAGCTTTCTGCGAAAGCTGGGGAAAATTGCTCCGCGAGGGCTCCGTCGGCGCCGACGTCACCCATAAGTGAGGACTGACTTCCTGCTTGGTCCTGGAGAACCTCATCTACACCACCTTCAAACACAGACAACCCAGAATATACAAACATAGGAAATTACCTAAAGGCCATGAGCAATTGGCTCACAGAGCATAACCTATCAACCAGGAGAAAACAGAGGTCCTCCATATAACATGAAACCCAATATTCAATCCACCTTCAAATATCTGCTTAGCAAATATAATCCTGGACCAAGGATTAACCTTTCAAAACCACATCAGAAATGTCACCAAAGCAACATACCACAAGCTAAGAATACTTAACCGGCTCTGACCATTACTTGACCACTCCGATTTCAGAGGCATTTGCCAAACACTCAAAACACCAATCCTTGACTACTGTAATATTGTCTATCAGGGACTCCCAAGAGCAACTATTCAACCCCTGCAAATAGTTTAAAATACAGCCACAAGGATAATATTGAATTCACCACGCCATAATCATATCACACCCATACTATACAACTTGAACTGGCTCCCAATACACATGCGGATTAGATGTAAGACCATAATAACCATCTTCAAAATATTCCATCCTCAATCAGCCCATATTCTCTAAAACCTAATTTCGAAATCTCTGGAAACTAGGACAAGGCGCACAGCAAATCAAGAAATGCTGACAATCCCACTGCTTCAAACCTGGTGCAGTCAAACAACCTCCAAATGAGCCTTCTCGCTGTATGCACCACATATTTGGAACTCATTACCCAATGACATACGGTTACTAAACAACATTATGGAATTCTGCCAGAAAATAGATACACCTATTTCTGCAGTAGTATGGCACCAACTCAGCTGCACAAACATAAATCTATAAAGCTAAGGACCCATCATACATCCACAGCACTACCGCATCAGGTTATTATACAGCTAGTTCAACAAATTTATCCATACACCATGTATGCCTCTTAAAAGTGTCCAAGTTAAAATCCCCTCATAGAAAGCATACATTGTATGACTACTACTATACCATTGTTAAGGGCACCTTCTGCCCTGTTGTTTAATTGCATCCTCTATTGACTGTTTTTTAAATATTGTTACTCAGCTACTGAGCTAACTTTCAACTATTAAATTAATTGTAACCTTCCTTTCTACCTTTTTAAGTTTATTGTAAACCACTTCAACTTGTAGAGTATGTGGTATAAAAAGTTGCTAACTAAACAAACAAACAAACTAGTCCATCTTCGTGTCCCATCCTCCTGTCCTTTTCTTTAAAATTACAACTATTTATTTCTATCATGTTTTCTATTTCTGTTTATCTTTTTCCTTTTAAACTTTTACCTCTGTCTAAATATTATGATTTCACATACCACCTTGATGTTCCTTATATGAAGGCACTATAGCAAATAATCTGACTAAAGATAAAAATAACTAGCAGCAGAGACGGTGAATAGTGTCTGGCCAATAGGAAGGACGTGCCCCCATTTAATCTCCTGGCACTCAGTGCACTGGCGGGTTCCTTTTTATCACAGCCACGGGAGAGAAAGCAAACACCGCTCTTTACTCCTGTGGCTGTTCAGAGGTGAGAAGGGGCTTCGAGCCCACCCAGCTCCCGCTGCAACCGGTCATAATAGACAAGCCAGCCCTGCCTTTAAGAGAATCTTCAGCCCAGAGTTCAGGGCTGGGAGGGTGTGGTTCACAGGGAGAGGTCCGCCATAGAGCTGGTCAGACTCACCTGACTGCGGACATCCTTTCCCCGGTGAGGCAGGTGCTCAACAGGACATGGTTCAGCTGAGGGGAGGGTGTGTGATGGGGTCTACCGCAGGGGTGTCAAACTCCAGTCCTGAAGAGCCACAAACCAGTCAGGTTTTCAGGCTATCCCTAATGAATATGCATGAGATATATTTGCATGCACTGCCCCCATTGTATGCAAATATATCTAATGAATATTCATGAAGGGCATCCTGAAAACCAGACTGGTTTGTGGCCCTCCAGGACTGGTGCTTGACACCCCTGGTCTACAGAATGTTACCCATCCTTCTCCAAAGGGATTATCAACAGTCCCCTTTAAGAGAGTCTGCAGTCCAGAGTTCAGGGCTGGGAGGGCGTGGCTCACAGGGAGAGGACAAGTACCCAGCAGGCTGCAGGAGGGGGAGAGAACCATCATGGAGCTAGACGTCCTTCCAAGGCAAGAGATGAATGTAGGAACTTTTACTGGGGCTGGAGGAAGTGCCAGGAGAACCAGCTTTGTGGATGTTTAACAAGATGGGAAAGAATAGGAGTTGCTTTTGTTTCTCCAGAACTGCTGTCTGTTCTGTGTTTTAGCTTTGTGGAGGTTTAACAAGCTGAGAGATAATAAAAGTTGCTTTTGTTTTCCCTGAACTGTTGTCAGCTTGGTATTTTAAATAAAACCCCTTCCCACCGCAGGCCACACTACCACACTCTCTTAATCCCTCTTGTAAAGGGCTGGCTGAAATGCACACTGTTTAAAAACCTAAATGTGGCAAGAAGTAGGTGTAAATCTAGATACAGAGAATTTTGGGCTTGCACATATATTCCTTACATCTGGAAATTTTTGACCTGCCAGGCCACATCCAGACTATGCCCCTAACACACACCTTCAAAACTTTCACATACTATTTGGACCCTTTCTAAAATAGCCTTTTATACGTGGATTTAATCTGCAGGTGTATTTGCTTCATTATAAATGTGTAAATCTCAAATAGAGCTTCTAAAATAACCCCACCTTGTCAAATCTGTAAAATCATGGAAGCCCAATAAGACTGGACTTTTTTTTTCTTTTTAAATCTCAGGATGCACTTACACAGTGGATTGGAATAAATCTTGTGTGATAAACTCTTTTCAAAATGGACCTCACAATTCCTTGATGCCTTTATTGGGGAGCTCATGGAAGCTGGCTACTGTAAAGCCAAGGTTGTCACTGTCATAAGTTCAGATCACCACACTGCCAATACCACTCAAAGCCATGTTTGTGATGTCAAAAATTATCTGTGTGTCTGCTTCCTCCTGTATCTTCAGAAACAAGAAGGAATGCAGTCTTCACATATGGGTGACGTCCCTGACAGAGCCCGCATGGGAACACTCCCCAGCATCCAATAGGAAGCATTTAGGAGCATCCCTCTGTGCATTTGTGCATGCCTTTCCGCCTTCCCGGTGAATCTCCTCAGTCTTAGTTTTTCTGCAGAGCCCTATGGACAATTGTCCTGTCACCGCAGTTAAAACGTTTCCTTATCGCTTCTCCGGGCCAGTCCAGGGAAAGGTAGGGTTGTCAATCCCCCATAGCAACTGAGGACTGAAGACTTCAAATTTTTCCTGAGAGGTGAAGCCACTCCCCCTGAGGGTAATCCAGCAGTCTATCAGTCCTCAGCAGCTAAGGAGGATCGAATCCCTCTTTCTCCCTCATTCACAAATTTTTACTTGCATTGCTTTCTTGTTTTTAAGTTTATTAATCTGGCTCTAGCAGGGCTGATTATTTCTATAGTCCAGGTAGTTTTTGGGGACGCTGTGCCTTTAAAGCAATTTGAGACAGACAGACTGCCATACTGAACGGTGTGAGGTAGAGCCTGCCTCGGTCACCGTCTCTGTCTATCGCATCAGAGTGAGCCTGGGGGCCCCGGGTCTATCCTCTGCACTATTCCTTACCGGGCTGTGAAGTCCCGCTAGCAGCGGGACTATTTCCAGCGGCATTGCCTTTTCTTTCGGCGATTGCGGTGAGTTTTTCTGTGACTTTTATTTTTTGGCGGGTGCCTTCGCGTCGCAGCGCTCGGCTCTAGTTCCGGTTTGCTTTTTTCTCCGTCGGGGTTTTTTTCCTTCCAAACCGGTCGCGGTGTTCCGCTTCGCAGAGACACGCTTTTATACTTATGGCAGACAAGCCGGCACAAAAAGTTGATGAGCCATCTTTGCCCGCGGAAAAGGCGGGAAAGGCGGCCATTTTAGCGCCCTCAGTCAATTCTTCGGCAGAGCAGTCCCGGCCTCATAAAAAGCGAACTAAGTCTTCTAAAGACAATATTTCTCTCAAACAACCTTTACCATCAGTTTGTGCAGCTCAGGAGAGCATGGACTCCTTTTTTTCGCCAGAGTTTATCTTGGCGATGCACAAGGCCTTTTTACTTCGCTCTTCTCAGCCTGACCTTCTTTCAGAGGGTCTCCGTGCTGAGCCTGTTTCTTTTAATGAGCAATTGCCAGAGGATCCTGGTGAGGGGTCTTCGCAGGCTGCTAATGTGGTTAAGGGACCTGCAGATCCTTTTTTGTCTCTGCCCTCGGTTCTTCTAGGTCCAGAGGACTCTCAAGTATTGGCTGACCCAGGTTGGGATCAGGAGGCAGAGGACTTAGAAGAAGGAGAGATTGCTCCCGGGGAAGATCCCAATATTTTTAGGGTCTTCCAAAAAGAAGAGCTTTCAGCACTTATTTCGCAATCTTTAGCGGCATTGCATTTGATTCTTCCTTCTGCCTCACAGGAGCCTTTGGAGGATCCTTTGTTGCAAGGCTTTAAGGTTGAGCAACGCTGTTTTCCCCTCCACCGAATCATCAAGCAGATGATTGAATCGGAATGGGAATGTCCTGAAGCTATGTTGCGTGGCAGCCGCGCTTTAGCGAGCTTGTATCCCCTTCCGCAAGACGAAAAGGAGTTGTTGCGCATGCCAAAGGTTGATGCCATTATATCGGCTGTAACTAAGAAGACTACCATTCCTGTGGAAGGAGCGGCAGCTCTTAAGGACCTGCAGGATAGGAAGTTAGAAATTCTTCTCAAGCAGGCTTTTGATTCTTCGACCTTGGCTCTACAAGCTGCTGTTTGTGGAGCGTATGTGTCTCGGGCGTCCATTAGATGGTTGCAGGGAGACTCTTCTGGGGAGTCTTCTTCGGAACCTGCGGATTCGGCTAAATTGGAGTCCGCTGCGGCTTATATGGTGGATGCTTTTTATGATTTGTTGCGTATTGCTGCTAAAACTATGGCCTCGCTAGTGGCGGCGAGGCGTTTTCTCTGGTTGCGCAACTGGTCGGCCGATGTATCCTCAAAATTGCGTCTCAGTAAGTTGCCATATAAAGGGAAATTGCTTTTCGGTGAGGCGTTGGAAAAGATTGTGAAGGATTTGGGCGACTCCAAAGGGGGTCGGTTGCCGGAGGATAAGCCTAAGCCGGTAAGAGGTGCGCCGGGTTTTCGGGGTTCCGGTCGCGACTCCCGTAGATTCCGGGGGGCACGCTTTGCTCCCTATTCCAGGGGTCGTTCTAGTTTTCGGGGACATTCCTTTCGAGGTGCCAGAGGTTTTGCCAGGTCCTACTTTGGTGGTTCCCAACCATCTGTTAAGAAACCACAATGAAGGTCGGATGGTCCAGGCCGTAGTTCCTGTGGGCGGACGCCTACAGAGTTTTTTGGCGGCCTGGACCACCGTCACATCCGACAAATGGGTGTTAGAGATAATACAGAAGGGGTATGCTCTCGACTTCGCCTGTCCCTTGGAACCGGCTTTTGTCATATCTCCCTATCCGGCCGGTCTCAAGAGACAGGCTATTGCGGACACTCTCTCTCGCCTTCTGCAGCTCAGGGCGATCATTCCCGTGCCTCTAGACCAATACGGTTGCGGTCGATACTCGATCTATTTTGTGGTCCCCAAAAAGGAAGATTCTTTTCGTCCCGTGCTAGATCTCAAAGGAGTAAACCGTACCTTACGGGTACCTCACTTTCGTATGGAGACACTGCGTACAGTAATTCGAGCGGTACGTCCGGAGGAATTTCTCTCCTCTATCGATCTCACCGAAGCCTACCTTCATATTCCAATCAGGCCTTTTCACCAGAAGTATCTCCGTTTTGCGCTTCCGACGGGACATTTCCAGTTTCGGGCGCTGCCCTTCGGTCTCGCTACGGCTCCGCGAACGTTCACGAAGTTAATGGTAGTGGTGGCTGCGGCACTACGAAAAGAAGGTGTCAGAGTGCATCCTTATCTCGACGATTGGTTGATCAGGGCCGAGTCTCGCTCGGCGGCGCTGACTGCCACCGCACGGGTGGTACAGCTTCTCGAGCAGCTCGGTTGGGTAATCAATCGAGCCAAGAGTCACCTAGAGCCAACACAACACCTAACTTATCTGGGGGCGGTCTTCGACACCGAGCGCAGGCAGGTCTCGTTACCCGAGGTTCGAGTCGAGAAGCTTTTGCGCCAATTGCAAGCCTTTCTGCGGCTCACAGCTCCGTCGGCGTGGACCTATTTGCAGCTTTTAGGGTCCATGGCGGCAGCGCTCGATCTCGTTCCGTGGGCCAAGGCTCACAAGCAGCCTTTGCAACAAGCTTTGCTTTCCCGTTGGTCGCCCCAGCTCCACCCACTCTCGCAACGCCTGCCCTGTCCCGACAGGGTGAGGCGCAGTCTCGACTGGTGGTTAGTGCGGGATCATCTTACAGCGGGTGTTCCCTTGCAAGAACCAGCGTGGGTGTTAGTCACCACGGACGCCAGTCTCTCCGGCTGGGGAGCTCATTGTCAGTCTCACATGACTCAAGGTTCTTGGTCGACAACGGAAGCTTCGTGGTCGATCAACCGCCTCGAACTTCGCGCGGTGCGTCTTGCTCTTCTACACTTTGCACCGTTCGTCAAGGGCACGGCAGTCAAGATTTTCTCCGACAATGCTTCTCTTCTCTCCGAAAGTCAGGATTTGATGACTTGGGCAGAGGACAATCTTCTGGCGATTTCGGCGGCACATGTAGCGGGCAAAGAGAATGTGCAGGCCAATTATCTCAGCCGCCATATTCTCGATCCAGGGGAATGGGAATTGAACGCGGCAGTGTTTCACGATCTGACGTTGCGTTGGGGACAACCGATCATGGATCTTATGGCGACCTGCGCAAATGCCAAAGCCAACCATTTCTTCAGCAGGCGCAGGGAACACATGTCCGAAGGTCTCGATGCTCTAGTGCAGCCCTGGCCTCAGGACTCTCTACTGTACATTTTCCCGCCTTGGCCTATGTTGAGTCGAGTTATTCAGCGCATATCACGGCACCGGGGAAGGGTGATTCTCATCGCTCCGGATTGGCCGCGACGTCCTTGGTATGCCGATCTGATTCGACTTCTGGCAGCTCAGCCCTGGCCTCTGCCAGTCCGCGTCAATCTGTTACATCAGGGACCGATTCTCATGCCTTGAGTGGATCGCTTCTTGCTTACGGCTTGGCTCTTGAAAGGGCTCGCCTAGAACGCAAGGGCTATGCCCGTTCCGTGGTAGATACTTTACTTCAGTCTAAGCGATCGGGAACTTCTTTGGCCTATGTCCGCATCTGGCGTCTTTTTGAAACTTGGTGTAGTCAGCGCAATATTGCTCCCATGTCATCTACCTTACCTCAACTGCTTCTCTTTCTCCAGCATGGCTTGGACAAAGGGTTGGCGCTTAGTACCCTGAAGGTACATCTAGCGGCGCTCGCTAGTTTTCGGGGATCGGTGCAGCGACGCCGTCTTTCGGCACATCTCGATATACGTCGCTTTCTACGAGCAGCAAAGATTCTCCGCCCTCCATTGCGGTCCGTTGTACTTCCTTGGGATTTAAATATTGTCTTAGAAGCGTTTTCCCGATCTCCTTTATCTTCCCTGTGCTCTCGGAGCCTCAGGGAGTGTTCCTGGAAAACGGCTTTTCTGGTAGCGTTGTGTTCGGCGCGGCGTATTTCAGATTTGCAGGCCTTGTCTTGCCGGGAACCTTATCTTCAATTTCTTCCAGAGCGAGTTTTACTGCGGACGGTTCCTTCTTTTTTGCCAAAGGTCCTTTCGGTTTTTCATATTAACCAATCTGTAGCATTGCCAGTTTTTTCTATTTTATCCAATTCTCCTATGGACCGGGCACTCAAGTATTTGGATCTGGAACGAGTCTTGAAGGCATACCTTAGGGTATCGGAACCCTTTCGTAAGACGGACAGGCTCTTTGTTCAGTATGCGGGTCCTCGCAAGGGTCAGGCGGCGTCTAAGTCCACCATTGCTCGTTGGGTTCGCAGCGCTATTACGTCAGCTTACGCTGCTCAAAATATATCGTTGCCCGATGGTTTGCGGGCTCATTCTACTCGAGCTCTGTCGACGTCCTGGGCAGAGTATGCCTTTGTCCCTCCAGTGGATATCTGCAGAGCGGCGACGTGGTCTTCCTTACATACTTTTACGAAACATTACTGGTTGGATGTTCACGCCAGAGACGATGCGAAAGTGGGGGCCTCGGCTCTTATCGCGGGTCTGGCGGGTCCCTCCCGGATTTAGGTACTGCTTTGGTACTGCCCTACCTTTCCCTGGACTGGCCCGGAGAAGCGATAAGGAAGATGAAATTAGACCTTACCTGCTAATTGTCTTTCCTTGAGCTTTCTCCGGGCCAGTCCAGGGTCCCACCCAGTCGCTTTCTGAGCGGTTTATTTTTTTTGCATGACCATAAGAATTCCACCTTTTCGGCATGGTCATCTGTGGGAGAATGATTTAGTGCTTTGCAGGTTCACTCAGTGCTCCTCTATTCTGTATATTGGTATCCATTTGAATTTGTATAATTTAAAAAAAAAAAAAAAAGAACAAAATAGTCAGGGTAATCACATTTGCTAGTTTCCAAGTTTTGACGGACTATAGAATATATTCAGTGTTCAAGGGTTAATCTGCTATGTGTCAGTTTTTTTCGTTTTAGTTGCTTTGTCAGAAGTAGACTGCTGGATTACCCTCAGGGGGAGTGGCTTCACCTCTCAGGAAAAATTTGAAGTCTTCAGTCCTCAGTTGCTATGGGGGATTGACAACCCTACCTTTCCCTGGACTGGCCCGGAGAAAGCTCAAGGAAAGACAATTAGCAGGTAAGGTCTAATTTCATCTTTTCTACCGTGCCCTTTGGGGTGCTTCTTTTTTCTTTTTTCCTTCCCGTCTCTTCACTTGTCTATGCCAGTGCCTTTTTTGGGCACTTTTCTTGCTTTTAATTTTTCTTTTTTACCTCATGATTCCTGTGGGTTTTTATAGTCAGTCTAAACTGCCATTGAGTCTGTTGACCTGACAGAGGCTGTGTTTCCTGTCATGAACAAGCCAGCCAACAGTTTAAAAAAGTGTATTAAATGTAACTGCACTAGTTCAGCCACCGACAAGCACAATTGGTGCTTACAGGGCTTGGGGCCTGACTATAAACCGGACTTTTGTAATCTGTGTCAGCAAATGACAAGGAAAGGGTTAAAAAACTGGGAAAAGAAATGCAAGAGTCTTTTCGGATCTATCTTGGCAGCCTCAGTACACTCTTCCTCGACGTCACTGCCTTCTCAAGGCTTCTGTTCTTCTCGTAAAACAGCAGATCCTTCCTGTAAAGAAACCCTTCTAGCCTACAAAGAAGAAATATTACCCCACCTTTCCACCTCACCATGCTCACCAAGGTCAGCAGAAGCTTCAGGCTCCTCACCAACCCAAGAGACCTAAACCTTCTAAGCCACAACTAGCTCCACAGTCCCAACTTGGGGCTAACCTTTGATGGCTTCCTAAAGAACATTGCCACTCTTCCCCTGAAGGAACCCCAGCCTACTCACATTGCAGACAGGCTGGTTCATTTTGCTCACAGGTGACCACTCATAAAATCAGAACCCTGGGTTCTACAGGTTGTCCTCAAGGACTACCTGCTCCATTTCACCCAGTTACCTCCTCCCTTCTTTCTAGGGGAGCATCCTCTAGATCCTCTCCATCGGGATCTCTTGCAACAGGAAGTCAACACCCTTCTAAAAGAGGGTGCCATAGAGCTTGTTCCCTGTGCACAAGAAATATTAGGGTTCTACTCCCAATATGTTAGGGGGGGGGGGGTTACGTCTCATTCTAGATCTCCAGAACCTAAACAAGTTCCTAGTATGAGAGAAGTTCAAGATGGTTTCTCTGGGAACCCTACTGTCCTACCTTCAGAGGAATGATTGGCTCTGTTCTCTAGATCTAAAGGATGTGTACATGCAAATCCTCATCCATCCGTCTCACAGGCAGTACCTTAATTTCATGTTTGATGGCAGACAATACCAATACCGAGTCCTGCCTTTCAGGCTGGCATCCACCCCAAGGCTGTTCAGAAATGTCTAGCAGTAGTTGTGGTCTATTTCCGCACCCTAGGCAAATTCGTCTTTCCTTACTTAGATGACTAGCTCATCAGGGCGACTCACCACAGATGGTGCATCTGTCTGTTCAACACACCATTACAGTGCTCCAACATCTCAATTTTGTCATAAACTTTCCAAAGTCGCACATTTCTCTTTACCCAGAAACTGGAATTCATAGGAGCGCCTTCTTAATTCGACTCAGGCTCGAGCTTTCCTGCCCGAAGACCATCCCAAACACCTCACAGAGTTGGGAAGCATCATTTGGAGCAGCCATCACACCATGGCGTGAGGTATGCCCGAACACCCTTATCTCTTGTACCAGATAGCATAGTTACTCACCTGTAACAGGTGATCTCTGGGAACATCAGGAATTTAGTCTTCATATAATGGGTATCGTCGGTACCGACGGAGCCTGCATGGGAACGCTCACCAGCGTCCAATAGGAAAGCTTTTGGGAGCATCCCACAGCACCTGCGTGCTGCCTTCCTGCCTTTCCCAACTGTCCCTCTCCAGTTGAGTTTAAAGCTGAGACAAAAGAGAGAGGGAAAGAGAGAGATATAGAGATACAACTCCTAGGGGAGGTGGGTGGGTTGTGAAGACTAAATTCCTGCTGTTCCCAGAGATCACCTGTTACAGGTGAGTAACTATGCTATCTCCAGGAACAAGCAGGAATGTAGTCTTCACATATGGGGACTCCCTAGCTGCAGATGCCATGGAGAAAACCCCAGAAGTTGTGTGCCCTTGTGAAAGGGCTCCACTTCCCCCCATGGATCTCTGGCATCCTATCAGGGATGGTGGGTAGGAGTTGATTAAGTATGGAACAGGTGTTGAAGAACAGCCTGACCAAACAAGGCATCCCGGTGGGAGTCCCTGTCTAAGCAGTAATGGGCTGTGAAGGTATGAACCGAAGCCCAAGTAGCTGTTCGGCAGATGTCGTCAATAGACAGAGTGAAGATGAGCCATAGAGGCTGCCAGGGCTCTCACATTCTGAGCTGTGATATGGCCTTCTAGAGGAAGGTTTTTACTCTCATAGGCAAAAGATATACACTGTGCAATCCAGTTGGACAGTGTTCCTTTGGAGACTGGAAGTCCAAAATGGCTAGGATCAAAAGCAACAAAGAGTTGAGAGGACTTCCTATGTTGCTGTTTCCTTTGTAAGTAAAAAGCCAGAGCCCTTTTACTCTCCAAAGTATTTAGATTCCTTTCTGCATTTGAGGCATGAGGCCTTGGGAAGAATACAGGAAGGTAAACCACTTGGTTTAAATGAAAAAGGTGACACCACCTTTGGCATAAAATGTGGATGAGTCCTAAGGACAAGAAACCAAAACTGGAGCACCTACTCGCAAAGTACCTTCAGGAAACACAAAGAGAGCGAGCGGAATTGGAGGTCACAAGCGCTTTATTAATACAAACTCGCCCCAACGCATTCAGGCTACACCTTCATCAGGGGGCTGAGAACTGCAAACAAATAATATATGGCAAACAACAATAAACATATAAATATAAAGCATCACAATTATATAAAATATACTAGAAAACAGACATAATAAATTATAAAAATATTAAAAACATCAATACTTGATGTAAAAAGGAGTAATAATAAATAATTACATGAATATTGAATAAAGAAGGACAAACATAGGCTTTAGAGGATATAAGGAGCCATACAGCCATATTAAGCTACAGAAATACTTACAATTATATGTACCATGTATTGATTGGAGTGCATAGTAATTCACAAAATCAATCAATTTTATGGTTGATTATGCTAAAAGATAGAACATAAACAACTTTTTTAAAAAATAAATAGTTGTATAATGTAATAATTAATAATGGGAAACCCAGAACCCAAAGAAAACCAGATCAAGATATATAACATGAAGTTCATTTACAACCTTCTCATAAACCTACATAGTATTCAAACTGAGCAATGTAACAAGCCCTACGGAGCCAAAAGGGAGGGGGCTAAAGAGCACATATCAAAAAACTAAAAATAGAACTATAATGGATGTGTTAAAAAAAGCTAGAGAGCCCCTACAAAAAGGACTATAGAGATGAGCATAAACAGCACATTAGAACCCACGATGCACATTGCAAAAAACATCATTGAAAGATTAAAGAAGCAGAAAATTGAAAATGTTTAAAGTTGAATTGCTGGTACTATACAATCAAAAAGATGTTTAAAATTGAATTGCTGGTACTATACAATCAAAAAGAGGGGTAATCACACTCACTCAAACCATGTTTATTCTTTTTAAGGACTGATGGAACAACGGTCAAAAAAGTGAGATGATACTAACGATTAGCGCACAAGTAGATAGGGAATGGAACCGCAAATGAAAATCAAGTTAAAACATAGCTAAAACCATAGTGCAAATGTAGCTGAATCAGAAAAGAACAAATACCTTTGTAGCTGTGATCTGTACACACAGCATAGAAACCTTTGAAAAAACTCCGGAATTTGGCGCGCTTTTAAAAGATCAAGAAAGCAAATATGCATATATGCATATGTAACACCTAGTGATGTCACAATGTAAACAGAAAAAACATATATACAAAAAGCAATCAAGCATACTATAAAAGAAGAATAAAACATGTCAGTTAAAAAGAATTAAATGAGACCAAAAGCACATAAAATATGTTGAATATCTGTACAGCTGCGATCTGCAAAACATAACACAAAAATCCTTAAAATCGCCGAGAGTAAACACACTTTTAAAAAAGGGGGTAAATGTGCATAAAAAGCATTTGTACCACCTAAGAACGAACCGAGCATAATGTGAACAATGAAATTATAAAAAAATATAAAAAAGGAGCTCTAAAAGGACTGGAAAGGGGGGGCTGTTACTTCTGGAGAGAAATCTGAAATTGTGAGTATATACTTCTGGGAATTTTTCTGAAAGGAATTTTTTTTCTTTTAAAGCTAATTAATCTGTGAACCCACTATTTTTTTTGTTAAATCAGTCAGGGCCTAGTAGCAACAGTTTAAGATTCAATTTAAAAACACAGAAGAGAACTTTCTGGTTACCTTTCATACCCAGTAGACAGCTGTAGTTTAAATTTCATAGTCACTCAGGGCCTAGCATCAGCAAAGTACTTTTAGTTTCAAATTAAAACACAGAAGAGAGCTTTCTGGTTAAATTTAGAATCCAGCAGAGAGCTTGTAGTTTAAATTTCATAATAGGTTAGAGCCTAGTAGCAGCAAAGAGCTATAATTTAAATCAAATCAGAATATAGCTTAGCACAAGAGGCAAAACAAGGTCAATTCTCCTTGAGCAGCATATAAAGTCTTCTAGAGACCTTTACAAAGAGGCCTTCTACCTAGTGGGCAAGCAACCTGTGAAGCTTTTTCAATAGGTGTTAACACCAGCTGGCAGTTCAAAAGGCCATTTTGAAAGACTCCTTCTATCCAAGCAAGGACTGTTAATTACCCAGGAAGTAGGTCACTGCTTACATCATCAGCACAAGCATAAATAGCTCAACCAGAGCTCTGTGACCCTGTCTTGAAGGACTGGAAAGGGGGGCTGTTACTTCTGGAGAGAAATCTGAAATTGTGAGTATATACTTCTGGGAATTTTTCTGAAAGGAATTTTTTTTCTTTTAAAGCTAATTAATCTGTGAACCCACTATTTTTTTTGTTAAATCAGTCAGGGCCTAGTAGCAACAGTTTAAGATTCAATTTAAAAACACAGAAGAGGGGGGCGGAGCCTGATGTCCAGCGGGTTAGACGCTTCGCGCTGAAGCTCCCGAGAGGCCTACTCAGAATCCTGACTTAATACCTACATAAACTTAATATTTTGCTCCGAACTTACCGGGGTACCTCGGGGGGGATGGCGGCCCACAAACCAGCGCGCTTGGATTTCGGGTCTCCCTCTTCTTCACACGGAAAACGCTCCAAAACAGAGGTGTCTTCCCCACAGAAGATGGTTCCACTTCGGGAAAACCCCGAAATGCACCAGGAGATCTTAGAGGAAATACGCGGCGTGAAGGAACTGGTGCAGTCCAACGGAGAAGCGCTTCGAGCCATGCGAGAAGACTTCGGTGTGCTCCAGGACCGACTTGAAAGTCTTTCATTACGGCAGGACAACATGGCGGGGGTCCTCGACTCGCACGCGGTGCGCTTGGTCAAACTGGACAAGGCTGAGCGTCAGATACAGAATCTTCAAAAAGAGTTAGAGGATAGCAATAATCGAGCCCGTCGCAACAATGTGAGGCTCATTGGAATACCGGAGGGGGCGGAAGCAGGAGATATAAGAGAATTCCTGCTCAAAACTCTTCCCTCCTTGCTGAAGATCACTTTTCACAGAGATCTGGAAATTGACCGAGCACATCGTGTTCCTACCCATATGGCGCTCAATCGGACGACCCCCCGGCCTATTATCTTTCGATTACTAAGATATCAACAAGTGGAACAAATTCTAAATGCTGCCCGGGCGAATCATCATCTGGAGTTTGAAAGTCATAAAGTCTCCTTCTTCCCTGATTTGGCAAAGCCCACAGTTGACCGTCGGAAGAGACTCCTTGCCTTTCGCCCTAGACTTCAACAGCTACAGGCTCGCTTTGGCCTGTTGTATCCAGCGAAGCTCCGAGTGACTCTCCACAACCAAACTAGGACATTCGAAGATCCGGATCTACTATCAACATTTTTAGACTCCAAAGAAGCAGAGCAGATGCGCTAATCCAACAACTTGGACTTGTTATCTGCCGGCTCTGTCCGCCATTTTGAAGGGCCCGACGCGGTGGTCATAGCCTAGAACAGAGACTGCCTGGACTTTTCTTTCTTTCTCTATATGACTTTCTTGGTCTCCTATCCCTCCATGATGTGTGCCTCGGTTGGATTCGGAGCATGCACAGTTATACAGGTTATATGTTTTCAATTTCGGCCTTCTCTGGGGTTTCTCCCCGCAGACACATGGTCGCCAGTAATTTCTGGGGTTCTGCTTCTTCTCTACCGCACTGCGGTTCTTATTTTTTAATGTGGGGCGCTTCATTGTATTACATTAGCTTATTTTCTATCATGTCATGTGTACAGCCAGATACAGTTAATATGAGGGACATTGTGAAATTATGTGCGTTATCATGTTCTTTTTCAGAATTTTTAACCTTTCTGAATGGCCTTATGTAAGATCTTATCACTTAACGTAAAAGGCATCAATAGTCCAATCAAAAGAAAGAAAATCCTTAGCTATCTTAACCATGAGCATGCTGATTTAGTGTTTCTTCAGGAAACGCATCTAAACTCCGCTGAAACACTGAAACTCAATGCTAAGCCTTACATGGTGGCTGCCTATTCTCCCGCCGTTTCCAAACGGTGTGGGGTAGCCATTCTGGTTAAGAAGTCTTTGCAAGCTACTGTAATGGATACTAGCTCTGATAAGGAGGGTAGATGGGCCCGCGCACACCTTAAGGTTGGAGATAGTGAATTCACGTGTATTTGTATTTATGCCCCGAATGTGGATAACCCTGCATACTATGCAAGTATTGCGCAGTTGGCACAGGCCTCTGCCAATACTCCATTAATACTTGGTGGCGATTTCAATCAAGTGCTGGATCCTTTGATAGATAGACAGCCGCCTAGAACGAGTAGTCCACCCAAGAGTCTTGCTACCCTTACAGCTCTGATGCAAGATCTTGCGCTAGTAGATATATGGAGGCTGCTTCACCCCTCCGACTTAGAGTACACCTTTTTTTCTGCCCCCCATCACTCACAATCTAGAATAGATTTTTTTCTCATTTCCAAAGCACTGATTTCTCAAGTGGACACGGCTAGGACTCATCCTCTCCATATTTCAGATCATGCTGCCATATCTTTTTCATTACATGTCACTACGCGAGATGAACATCCCCGTGCTTGGTTTTTTGATAGATCCCTACTAGACCAAAAAGATTTTCAGGTTGACATAAAGGCCGCTATCCAAGATTATTTTCATTTTAACTCACCCCATGACACAGCGAGCTGGGCTTGGTGGGAGGGTTTTAAGGCATCTATCCGTGCAACTATAACTAGCTATCAAATTCGACAGGGGAAACAAAGAAAGCAACACTTACTGATTCTAGAGCAACAGATACAAGCTGGAGAGCGTCTCCTCACGTCCCGTACTGACCCATGTATTTTACTCCGCTTACAACGCCTTCGTTTTCAATACAATCAGCTTTTATATACTGCTGCTGCTAAAAATATTGAATCACAACAAGGGATGTATTACCGGGAAAATAACCGTGCTGGCAAATTGTTAGCAAATGCCCTGAAAGGTCAAAAAGAAGGCAAGCGTGTTACCGCTCTCCGTAATCCGTCGGGGGGGGAGCTTGGTCACTAAAGATGCAGAAATCTTAGAACTCTTTCGTGATTTTTATACTCGGCTTTATCAATCTGAATGTGATTTTGAGCCAGAAGTATTTGAACGATTACTCTCAGGGGTACAACGACCGACCCTATCTGACGAAGATAGAGAGGCCATGGACAAACCATTCACTTTATCAGAAATTCAATCTGCACTCAAGAGATGTGCCACAGGTCGAGCCGCAGGCCCGGACGGTCTCCCCGCTGAATTCTACAAAACTTTTAACGCTGACTTAGCTCCAGTTTTGAAACTTTATTTTTCTGCTCTGGCCGAGGAGGGATCTCCTTCTGGGTCCTTTTCAATGGCAAATGTAGTAGTTTTTGAGAAAGAGGGGAGAGATCCGCAACTAACAGCTAATTATCGTCCAATTTCCCTACTAAACGCGGACTATAAAATATTTGCCACCATTCTCTCCACCCGGCTCTCTGATAGGCTGTCTACTTTAATACACCCAGATCAATGCGGTTTCATTCCCGGTAGATCAACTGCTGACAATGCTCGGACTCTATGTCATGTACTGACTACCGCAGTTAATCTTGATCGACCATTGGTTGGCCTCTCACTTGATGCTGAGAAGGCCTTTGACCGCTTAGAATGGCCCTTCCTGTTTGCAACTCTCCGCTGGTACGGATTCGGAGAAGGCTTTCTCCGTTGTCTCCACACCATGTACGCACAGCCTACAGCCAGTATCTGTGCTAATGCTTTAAAGTCTCAGCCATTTCCCCTTCAACGCGGTACTCGCCAGGGATGCCCACTGTCTCCACTTCTTTTCGATCTTGCACTCGAACCCTTAGCTTTACTAATCCGGCAATCAGAGGAGATTCATGGAGTCCCCTTCTCTCATAGGGAAATCAAAATTTCAGCATATGCTGATGACCTTATGCTCTTTGTCTCTCTAGACTCAGTGCCGGCTGTCCTAGAGCAAATTGGTAAATATTCACAACTCTCGGGTTATAAGATAAATTGGACCAAGTCGGTAGCCTTTCCACTAAATCCTCTGATCCATCAGGCAGATATGCAATCCTTTCCCTTTTTATGGCAACCTCGCATGGTCAAATACCTTGGGGTTCACTACTGCTCTCCTTTGGAAGACGCTATCTCCTTTAATGCCAAAGACTTAACCTCTAAAGTCCGGGCGCTTACTCACCGTTGGACTCCTTTAACACTTACCTGGTGGGGTCGCCTAGAAACCATAAAATGATGATTGTTCCTAAAGTGAATTACATTTTAGAAATGTTGCCATGTCTCCTACCTCGACGTACATATAAAGATTTAGAGGGCCTTCTGACTAGATACTTATGGCAAAACAAGACACCTAGGATAGCTAAACATAAGTTACAAGCAGATAAGGAAAATGGGGGTGTCAGATTCCCTGATTTCCTGAAATACCACCACTCTTTTCTTCTCAAACAAGGCGCTCGTTGGCTGGAAGATCTAGCACCGCGTAGACCTGTGTGGCTAGACATAGAGGAGGACCTTTGCAAACCGATTCCTCTTACTTATCTCCCTGGTATGACTCTCCCATCAGACTCCCACTATCCACCAATGCTTTTAGACACTTCAGGTGCCTTTAATATTCTTATGCAATCTCTAGACTCCCGATTCTGTCCGTTAGACAGACTCCCGCTTTGGTACAATACTCGATTTCAAATACAAAATAAACCGATGGCGTGGAGCCCCTGGTACACTAGGGGCATTTGGATCCCTAACCAGTTGTTCCATGATGGTCGCTGGAAAACTTTTAGCGAATTGCAAATTGAATTTGGTCTCCCAGCGAAACACTACTTTCAGTTGGTGCAACTTCAGCATTGTCTTCGGAGTGCTAAGGTGCTCCCGCCATCGGAATCCCATACCCAAGGATTGTCGGAGACTATCCGATCTATCGGGAGTTCACCGGGTGTGGCATCTAACTTTTATAAAACCTTATGTAATGCTGTAAATAGAGGTACCTCTATAGCACAGAAAGCATGGGAGCGGGAACTGCATGTAACTTTGACCCCGGAGCAATGGAGCCTAGTCTGGAGTAGAGTGACACGGGTCTCCCGATCCGCCTCACTCACTCAGACACTCTTCTTTCTAGCCCACCGGTGTTTCTATACTCCTGACAGGTTAGCCAAATGGAACGCCACCCAGGGCAATAGATGCTGGACATGCCATGCGGCCATTGGTTCACTAACTCATGTTATGTATGAATGTCCCGCACTACAGTATTACTGGCGTCGGGTCTGGGGTCGTATCCAATCTATTTTGCACTTTCAAGAGCCCCTCTCTTGGAGGATAGTGGGACTCCGCTCAGCTGCGGGGATCCCCTCTCTTCCAAAATCGGCTTACTTCCTTTTAGACTTTATGCTGGGCATCGCTATTTCCCTAATTACGAAATACTGGAAAAATAGCTCCCATCTGAGCCCCAATGAATGGTGGAATCATGTCTGTCTCTACAGTAAATATGAACAAATACCTCGTATGTTAGCTTCTTCCGTTCAGACCCCCCATCATCTGTCTAAATGGAAGATGCTCAATGACTATGTTCACACTGCTAAATGCTCTCATCTGACTGTTTAAATTTGTATAATTCTCTGTCACATGATCATTCTGTATCGCAGATACTATTTCTGTTTGTTTTGATGTACAATCACTGTTGTTTGGAAGCGCTCACATGCTGATACTTTCGGCTTAGAGAAGAAGCATGGGGGTGGGGGGTAATAGGGTTTGCTTTTCCTTATTGTATACTTGTTTTGTCTCCTTTGGTGTGTTGTTTCTTTTGTTTGTTGCAAAATGAAAATAAAAGTTTAAAAAAAAAAAATAAAAACACAGAAGAGAACTTTCTGGTTACCTTTCATACCCAGTAGACAGCTGTAGTTTAAATTTCATAGTCACTCAGGGCCTAGCATCAGCAAAGTACTTTTAGTTTCAAATTAAAACACAGAAGAGAGCTTTCTGGTTAAATTTAGAATCCAGCAGAGAGCTTGTAGTTTAAATTTCATAATAGGTTAGAGCCTAGTAGCAGCAAAGAGCTATAATTTAAATCAAATCAGAATATAGTTTTCCTCAGCAGCACAGGACAAGGTACTGTGTAGCAGCCCTTTTTTAATAAGTGTTATATCCCTCCCTCCCTCCCCACACCCACCCTCCCCTGGGAAAATCACAGCTTTATAGGTACTTGCACAACTTAAAAGACAGGAGGTGCTCTCAGGTGAAGCTCATTACCCAAATCAGTCATACACCAAGGACCTGAGATTAATTAAGCTTCAGGTGAACAAGGTATATTAAACTTCTTAGGTACAGTTTTAGTGGTATAAATATCCATTGCACCCTTTAGTACATATAGAACTTAAAGATCTAAACACAAACTTAAAACTAAGATGCAGACAGCAGTCCAGCAGCGGGATGTGGGCTTTCCAGTCTTTTGCATTGAGTGTCACATGTATGATTTTCTCCCAGCTGGTGAGAGGTCTTACGTGTGCACTAGGTGCAAGGAGCTCTCTGCTCTCAGGGAACGAGTCCGTTCTCTAGAGGCTAGAGTAGCAGACTTGGAAAACATAAGACAGACAGAGAGGTACATAGACGAGACCTACAGGGATATAGTCCTGAAGTCCCACCTCCAGTCTGGCAGCATCCCTGTTGCCATGGAGGAGAGAGGTCACGTGACAGGAGAGCATCACCCTGGTGTGGCAGGAAGTGATCCTGTAACTAGGACCTGTCCTCCAGGTGATGTAAACCCCTCTCGCACCAAGGAGGTTTCTCCAGGGCCAAGTGCCCATGCGGGAAGGGTTAGGACAGCAGTTATAGTTGGTGATTCGATCATTAGGCATGTAGATAGCTGGGTGGCTGGTGGACGTGAGGATCGCCTGGTAACATGCCTGCCTGGTGCGAAGGTAGCGGACCTCACACGCCACCTAGATAAGGTCTTAGATAGTGCTGGGGAGGAGTCTGCTGTCTTGGTACATGTTGGTACCAATGACATAGGAAAATGTGGTAGGGAGGTTCTGGAAGCTAAATTTAGGCTTTTAGGTAGGAAGTTGAAATCCAGAACTTCCAGGGTAGCGTTCTCCGAAATGCTTCCCGTTCCACGCGCAGGACCCAAGAGCAAGGCAGAGCTCCGGAGTCTCAATGCGTGGATGAGACAATGGTGCAGAGATGAGGGGTTCGGATTTGTTAGGAACTGGGGAACATTCTGGGGAAAGGAGGGGCTCTTCCGAAGGGATGGGCTTCACCTTAACCGGGATGGAACCAGGCTGCTGGCATTAACCTTTAAAAAGGAGATAGAGCAGCTTTTAAACTAGATAATAGGGGAAAGCCGACAGTCGCCCAAGAGCGCATGGTTCGGAAGAATGTATCCTTGAAGGATACTACAAAAAGCAGAGAGGTTCCAAAAAAGAGTAAAGTAGCCCAAATGCCCTCGAGTATGGAGCAGACAGAACTTAAAGATCCCAAATTACCCATGTCTACCAATAGCCAAATTAATATGAATAAAATACAGTCTCTAAAATGCTTGTATGCAAATGCTAGAAGTCTACAAAACAAGATGGGAGAGTTAGAATATATAGCACTAAACGAGAGGTTAGATATGATTGGAATATCAGAGACATGGTGGAAGGAGGACAACCAGTGGCACACTGTGATACCTGGGTACAAACTATATCGAAATGATAGAGCTGATCAAATTGGTGGAGGGGTTGCGCTCTATGTTAGAGAGGGCATTGAGTCAGAAAGGATTAAAGTTTTGCAAGAAACAAAATTTGCTGTAGAATCTCTATGGATTGAAATTCCATGTAAAAAGGGGAAGGCGATGGCAGTGGGGGTGTACTATCGTCCGCCTGGCCAGAATGAACAAATGGATGATGAAATGCTCAAAGAAATCAAGGAAGCTAGCAAAAGTTACAGTGCAGTAATAATAATGGGTGATTTCAATTACCCCGGCATCGACTGGGTCAGTGTCACAACAGGACATGCTAGGGAGATAAAGTTCCTAGATGAAATAAATGACTGCTTCTTGGAGCAGCTGGTTCATGAACCGACCAGAGGGGAAGCAATATTAGACCTAGTCCTTAGTGGAACACCAGATGTAGTGCAAGAGATAAGGGTGTTGGGGCCACTTGGCAATAGTGATCATAGCATGATCGCCTTTGATTTAATTAGTGGAGGAGGGATAGTAAGGAAATCCACAGTACTACCCTTTAACTTTTGAAAGGGAGACTATGATAGAATGAGGAAAACAGTTAAGAAAAAACTAAAAGGAGCAGTTGCAAAGGTTAAAGACGTACATCAAGCTTGGGTGTTGTTGAAAAATACTATCTTGGAAGCCCAGACCAGCTGTATTCCACGCTTTAAGAAAAGTGGAAGGAAGTCCAAAAAATTGCCAGCATGGTTTAAAGCTGAGGTCAGAGAGGCTGTTGTTGCCAAAAAAGCATCTTTCAAGAAATGGAAAAAAGAGCCAAATGATGAAACCTGGAAACAGCACAAGCACTGGCAAGTCAAATGCAAGGCATTGATAAGGCAGGCAAAGAGAGAATTTGAGAAGAAGCTTGCTGCGGAAGCAAAAACGCGAAATAAAGACCTTTTCAAGTACATTCGTAGCAAAAAACCCGTGAGAGAGTCAGTTGGTCCATTAGATGATAAAGGGGTTAAAGGAGCACTAAGAGGCGACAAGGCGATAGCGGAGAGACTGAATGAATTCTTTGCTTCGGTCTTTACTGAGGAAGATGTAGGGATGTTACCCACGACTGAAGTGGTATTTAAAGGTGTGGAAGAATTGAAGGAAATATCGATACATCGGGAAGATGTCTTACAACTATTAGATAAACTGAAGAGTAGCAAATCACCTGGGCCGGATGGTATACATCCAAGGGTGTTGAAAGAACTGAAATTTGAGATTGCAGACCTGCTATCAGTAATCTGTGAACTATCATTAAAATCATCTCTAATACCTGAGGATTGGAGGATCGCCAATGTAACACCAATTTTTAAAAAGGGTTCGAGGGGTGATCCGGGAAACTACAGACCGGTGAGCCTGACATCAGTACCGGGAAAAATGGTAGAAACCATCATAAAGAATAAAATTACTCAGCATATAGATAGTCATGACCTAATGGGAGACAGCCAACATGGCTTTAGACAAGGAAGATCTTGTCTTACTAATCTGTTATGTTTTTTTGAAGGAGTGAATAAACAGGTGGACAAAGGTGAGTCGGTTGATATTGTGTATCTGGACTTTCAGAAAGCCTTTGACAAGGTCCCTCATGAGAGACTTTTGGCAAAACTAAAGAGTCATGGGATAGGAGGCAGTGTACTACTGTGGATCAGGAACTGGTTAAAAGATAGAAAGCAGAGGGTAGGGCTAAATGGCCAATTTTCCCAATGGAGAAAGGTGAATAGTGGTGTACCCCAGGGATCTGTGCTGGGTCCGCTGCTTTTTGACATATTCATAAATGACCTGGAAAGTGGAATAACGAGTGAGGTTATCAAATTTGCTGATGACACAAAACTATTTAAAGTTGTTAAAACCCAGGAGGATTGTGGAAAATTGCAAGAGGATCTTGATAAATTGGAAGACTGGGCATCAAAATGGCAGATGAAATTTAATGTGGAGAAGTGCAAGGTTATGCACCTAGGGAAGAACAACCCAAACTATGGTTACACGATGCAAGGTTCCACATTAGGAACCACCACCCAAGAAAAAGATTTAGGCGTCCTTGTGGATACCATGTTAAAACCCTCGGCCCAGTGTGCAGCGGCGGCCAAGAGAGCAAATAGAATGCTAGGTATGATAAGGAAAGGAATGGAAAATAAAACAAAAGATATTATAATGCCTCTATATCGTTCCATGGTGAGACCGCACCTTGAATATTGTGTGCAATTCTGGTCGCCATATCTTAAAAAGGATATAGCAATTTTAGAAAAGGTTCAGAGAAGAGCCACCAAAATGGTAAAGGGGATGGAAGGCTACTCCTATGAAGAAAGGCTAAAAAGGTTGGGGCTCTTTAACCTGGAAAAGAGACGGCTGAGGGGAGATATGATAGAAGTCTATAAATTAATGAATGGAGTGGAACGGGTAAACGTAGATCGATTGTTTACCTTATCAGAATATAGAAAGACTAGGGGACATGCAATGAAGCTACAGGGTAAACTATTTAAGACTAATAAAAGAAAATATTTTTTCACTCAACGTGTAATCAAACTCTGGAATTTGTTACCGGAGGATGTAGTAAAGGCTGTTAGTGTAGCTGGGTTTAAAAAAGGTTTGGACAAGTTCCTGGAGGAAAGGTCCATAAACCATTATTAAGAAGGGACCCAGGATATCAATGCTTGAACCAATACAAGCATTGTGGAACCTGTGTCCCTTGGGGAAACTGCTAGGTACGTATGACCTAGATTGGCCACTGTTGGAAACAGAATACTGGGCTTGATGGACCTTGGTCTGACCCAGTATGGCATATCTTATGTTCTTATGTTCTTATAAAATTTGGGCATGAACAACGCATTAAAACCCACGGCACTCAGTGTGATAATTATCTTTACATAAAATAAGCTAATGTAAGATGTCTGAAACTGTTTGAAATAAAATACTGATACTGTGCAATCGAAGAGTTAAATATCAGCATTCTCGGTCAAACCAAGTTATTTTTAAAAAAATAAAAACAATCAAAAAAGTGAATGGCATTACCAAGCAGGGCACAAACAGAAAGAGACTGAGACCTTAAATGGAAGACAAATAAAAAACGTAACTAAAATCATAATTTATTTATTTATTTTATTTAAACGTATTTCTATACCGCCTTATCCTGCAATCAAGGCGGTCTGAACAGAAAACAATCAATAAGATACAGTGTATAGTGTGCACATGCAGTGAGTAGTGTATGCGTGTGAGTGTGTCTGGATGTTGATTCTTGTGGTGCTATTTACAGCGTGCGCTATTTACAATGCTATGGGTATCACTCACAAAAGATTTTTTCTTAATCATTACTCTAATTGCAATACCATCAATGTTATATATGTCATTATATGTCCCTGTAAGTTATTATATGTTGGCAAAACCACACGGCCCATCAGGACACGTATCATAGTACATAAAAGTTGCCTTAGTAGATGGGTCCCCGACAAGCCTATGGTGGCTCACTGGGTCGACAAAGACCATTGTATCTCAGATCTTAAGTTTTTTGTTATTAAAGCTGTTCTTCCCCATTGGTGAGGAGGGGATATAGATAAGACACTTCTTAAATTAGAACAGTGATTCATTTATGAATTACAGTCTGTTGAGCCCTTAGGTCTTAATTAGGAACTCAGTCTGGCCGTTTTTTTATAAAAAATAAAAAAACCTCTTTTTTCTTTTATATGTGTGTCTTTATTTTCCTTGGATCAATTCTTTAGTATAATTTTACTGTTCACTTTATACTTGGTATGTTTTTAGGTGTTATACATCCCCACACGGACATTTACTATTTGCCACCTTAAAAGTGCGTTTAACCACGGCATTCTTTAAGAATGGTGTGGTATGTTTCATAGATTGTAGCTGTAAGACAATCAAAACATTTTACATAGTTTTCTGTTTTTAACTTACATAATTGGTTTGATTGTCTCTTGCGCACACATTTTCTCATAACATGTTTTGTTCATATTTTGACGTCATTAGGTGCCAAATATACATATTTGTTTCTTGAACTTTTAATAGCGTGCCAAAATCTGGCGTTCTCCAAGGATTATATGCTGTACTGATAGATCACAGCTGAGTATTTGCTCTTTTCTGATTCAGCTACAATTGTATTATGATTTTAGTTATGGTTTTTATTTGTCTTCCATTTAAGGTCTTATTCTCTTTCTGTTTGTGCCCTGCTTGGTAATACCATTCACTTTTTTCATCGTTTTTATTTTTTTAAAAATAACCTGGTTTGACTGAGAGTGCTGATATTTAACTCTTTGATTGCACAGTATCAGTATTTTATTTCAAACGGTTTCAGACATCTTACATTAGCTTATTTTATGTAAAGATAATTATCACAATAAGCGCCGTGGGTTTTAATGCGTTGTTCATGACCAAATTTTAGAGCTCCTTTTTTATAATTTTTTATAATTTCATTGTTTACATTATGCTTGGTTTGTTCTTAGGTGGTACAAATGCTTTTTATGCACATTTAATTATATAATTATATAATTATCTAATTATATTTTGTACATATGTTTATAGTCTCTCTGTTACTCCAAGTTTATGCTCCTGTTACAATGTACTGTCCAAGTTTAAACTCCTGTTACAATGTAAGCACAGAACAGTTTTCTGACTGTGCACCCTTGTTGTATGTAAACCGCACTGATAACAAATAGCGCGGTATATAAAAGCTGTTAAATAAATAAATAAAATTTACCCCCTTTTTTAAAAGTGTGTCTACTCTCGGCGGTTTTAAGGATTTTTGTGTTATGTCTTGCAGATCGCAGCTGTACAGATATTCAACATATTTTACGTGCTTTTGGTCTCATTTAATTCTTTTTAACTGACATGTTTTATTCTTCTTTTATAGTATGCTTGATTGCTTTTTGTATATATGTTTTTTCTGTTTACATTGTGACGTCACTAGGTGTTACATATGCATATATGCATATTTGCTTTCTTGACCTTTTAAAAGCATGCCAAATTCTGGTGTTTTTTCAAAGGTTTCTATGCTGTGTGTACAGATCACAGCTACAAAGGTATTTATTTTAATTCTCTTATATACCGTGCTATTCTGCATCAGTGCAGTTTACATTGAACAAACTGAAATTACATTGAACAGGGCATTATAACTTGGAGATAACTATTTTACAGGGAACATGGGCTATGGAGGGTTAAGTGGCTTGCCCAAGACCACAAGGAGCACCTGTGGGACTAGAAACCCCAGTCCTTCCAGCCCAAGGTTGCTGTCCTCTAGTGGGATTTGAACCCCCGACCTTCCGGCCTGAAGTACCTTGCCCCAACCACTAGGCCACTCCTCCACTTTTTTTGGATTCAGCTACATTTGCACTATGGTTTTAGCTATGTTTTTAACTTGATTTTCATTTGCGGTTCCATTCCCTATCTACATGTGTGCTAATCATTAGTATCATCTCATTTTTTTGACCATTGTTCCATTGGTCCTTAAAAAGAATAAACGTGGTTTGAGTGAGTGCGATTACCCCTCTTTTTTATTGTATAGTACCAGCAAGTCAATTTTAAACATCTTTTTGATTGTATAGTACAGCAATTCAACTTTAAACATTTTCTGTTTTCTGCTTCTTTAATCTGTGCAATGACGGGGTTTTTTGGGTTTTTTTTTTTTTAATTTATGAATTTGAAATTACAATCAAGAATACGTCTTGAAACAGAAAGTGAGAAGGGTATAGGCAATACAAATTATAACAATCTCAAAAACATAGGCAAGATTAATCAAACAACCCGATCCACACTAGCCCACAATATAGATAGGGGGGGAATACCAAAGAAAGGAAATCCAAACTAACCAAAATCAGCAAGAAATCAGAGGCGTGAAAAACAGCCAAGCCTAGATCTCGGACTGGAGAGGTGGGGGTATATCCAACACCTGGTTATGACGGGCATTAATAAAGGCAAGCAATTGGGATGGCTCAAAAAAAATATAAGAATCTGATTGATACTTAATCAGACACTTGCAGGGAAACTTTAGGAAAAAGAGCCCACCCAATTGCTGTACCCCAGGGCGAAGGAGAAGAAAATCCCTCCGTCTCCGTTGGGTCTCCCTAGAGAGGTCTGGAAACATACGGACCCGCAACCCCTTAAACAAAACATTACGTTTTTTAAAGAATAACTTCATTAACCATTCTTTATCGGAAAGTAGGGCCAATGTAACCAACAAAGTAGACAGTACCAACTGATCTTCTTGCGATGACTCCAACAATGCAGTTACATTCAAAACATCTACAGGAGATAAGCCCTTAACCGCCCCCACACCTTCAGCTTTTTTTCCCAAAGGTAAATAATACATTTTCACTATCGGGGGGGCAAGAGTCAGGGGAGATCCCCAAAATATCAACAAGATAACTTCTAAACATATCTCTCGCAGGTACTATAATTGATCTTGGAAAGTTTACCAAACGTAAATTACAAACTCTAGACATGCTGTGCAGCAATTCCGATTTCACAGCGATAGGCCCCATGTTCTTCTTCAAAGTTTCCACCTCCTTCTCCAAAAGGACAGAACTCTCCTGAGATTCAGCAACTACCTTCTGCAAATTAGTTATTTTAACTGTATGTTCCTGAATAGTCAATTCAGCACTACTAACTTGAGAAGTCAGACCAGAGATCCGTGGAACCATCTCTTCCCGGAGTTGCATGATAGCGGCCCAGATTGTATCAAGAGTCACCACCGCCGGGGGCACCAAAGGAGACGAAGAAACACCATCCCTCACTCCACCAGATGGTAAAGAAACACCCGAAACAGGGGTCGACGTAGTGGGCCCAGGGACCAGGCCCGCACCTTCATCCACCAACTCTCCGACGACCTGGGACCTCTGTCGTTGCACCGGGGAAGGACCAGCAACCGCCCCGCATTCCACAGGCAGGCGCTGCACCGCAGGGGAGTCAGACGACTCAACCCCCTCCATCAACTTCCCTTCCACGTCAATATCTTGACGCGGCACCTTCGAGGCCCATACCGAGGCAGGGGAGGACAGATCACCGCCTGAAACAAAAGTCGAGGACTCCACCTCCGGCTGTTGTATAGCCAGGCTACACTCCCCTAAATCCAATGGCTGTCTCGGAGCAGGCAAAAAATATGAATCCAACGGACCAACATCCACAGGTAACTGGGTAGCGACCGAGGGGGCAGTAGAAGGCTGCTTAGCCCCCTTGGACTTACGCTTTTTCCCCATAAGTAATCACCGCTCCGAACACATGCCTCACCAAATCGCCATCTTGGATTCCCCTCTCCCAGTGCAATGACATTTTTTGCAATGTGCGTCATAGGTTCTAATGTGCTGTTTATGCTCATTTCTATAGTCCTTTTTGTAGGGGCTCTCTAGCTTTTTTAACACATCCATTACAGTTCTATTTATAGTTTTTTGATATGTGCTCTTTAGCCCCCTCCCTTTTGGCTCCGGTACTGTAGGGCTTGTTACATTGCTCAGTTTGAATACTATGTAGGTTTATGAGAAGGTTGTAAATGAACTTCATGTTATATATCTTGGTCTGGTTTTCTTTGGGTTCTGGGTTTCCCATTATTAATTATTACATTATACAACTATTTATTTTTTTAAAAAGTTGTTTATGTTCTATCTTTTAGCATAATCAACCATAAAATTGATTGAGTTTGTGAATTACTGTGCGCTCCAATGGATACGTGGTACATATAATTGTAAGTATTTCTGTAGCTTAATATGGCTGTATGGCTCCTTATATCCTCTCAAGCCTATGTTTGTCCTTCTTTATTCAATATTCATGTAATTATTTATTATTACTCCTTTTTACATCAAGTATTGATGTTTTTAATATTTTTAATAATTTATTATGTCTGTTTTCTAGTATATTTTATATAATTGTGATGCTTTATGTTTATATGTTTATTGTTGTTTGCTATATATTATTTGTTTGCAGTTCTCAGCCCCCTGATAAAGGCGTAGCTGAAACGCGTTGGGGCGTCTTTGTATTAATAAAATGCTTGTGACCTCCAATTCCGCTCGCTCTCTTTGTGTTTCCTGAGTCCTAAGGACTACCTTATCATGATGGAACCTTGTATAAGGAGGATCAGCCACCAATGCTTACAATTCACTGATGCAACGTGCTGATGTGATTGCAACAAGAAAGATGACCTTCCAGGAAAGAAATATCAAGGAGGTAATGGCTAATGATTCAAAAGGCGGTTTCATAAGCTGCCCAAGAACCAAATTTAAGTCCCATGCCACCGGTGGTGGCTTAATGGGAGGCTTAGTTAAAAGAAGGCCTCTCATAAATCTCAGTATGAGATGAGAGGAAATAGGTTGCCCATTTAGAGGCTTGAAAGAAGCTGCAATAGCACTCAAATGAACTCTCAATGAATTGGTCTTAAGCCCTGCATTAGACTAATGAAGGAGATACTCCAATAATGATTCCATTGGTATTGCAAGAGGGTCAAGACCCTTCTGCGAGCACCATATGGTAAACCTTTTCCACTTGAAAGCATAAGAGCATCTTGTGGAAGGCTTCCTGGAAGCACAAAGGATATCCTTTACCTGCTGAGAAAGGTTAAGACCGTGAAGTTCCAGGCTTTCAGCAACCAGGCCCTGAGATGCAGAGACCGGGGATTGGGATGCCACAGCATCCCGTCCTCCTGAGAAAGGAGATCTGGAGCAGATCCTAACTCCAGAGGCAGAGCTTGAGAGAGATGTAGAAGCAGAGGGTACCACATTTGCCGTGGCCAATGTGGAGCTATGAGAATCATATGACCTCTGTCTCTCTGAAGCTTGAACAGGGTTTTGGGAATTATTTATTTATTTATTTAACAATTCTTCTATACCGCGCTATTAAAATCAGCGCGGTGTACATCGAACAAAGATACTACAATGTATACAAACAACATCGAGTTTTACAGAGAACAGGAAATTGAACAAGGGAAGAAAAACGGGGAAACTATATACATATTATACTCGGACTATGTACAGTACTCTAATATAAGTGGTGGTGGAATTAGGGGAATGGGTGGAAAAGCATACAGGAAGTCCTGGCCCCAATGGAGGAGGAAAGCATCCCTGGCCTGACAACCCTGAGTCGGAATTCTGGAACAGAACCGGGGACGTTTGGCATTCAGCAGACTTGCGAAGAGGTCTATGTCCGGGATTCCCCAAATTTGGAAAATTCTGGCCACCTGGTCTGCATGGAGAGACCATTTGTATGGAAGCAGAACTCGACTGAGCCTGTCTGCCCAAGAGTTTTGAATGCCTGGACGATACACCGCAAGGAGATGAATCTGATGCTCTCTGGCGAGGGCCCATAGTCGCAAAGCTTTGTTGCATAGCGACAGAGAGCCTGTTCCACCCTGCTTGTTCACATAGAACATGGCTAGATGATTGTCCGCTTGAACTAGGATTGTCTTGTAGCTGAGTTGGGTGTGGAATACTTGAAGAGCAAGGAAGATTGCTCTGAGTTCCAGGAGATTGATGTGTAGATAGGCCTCCTGTGGAGTCCAGGTACCCTGGGTAGAGAGGCCTTGCAGGTGGGCTCCCCAACCCACCTGTGAGGCATCTGTTGTTAGAGTGGCCTGGGATGGGGGTTGCTGAAAAGGAGACCCCACCAAAAGGTTCTGGGGCGACTCCCACCATTGGAGGGACAAAATAAGGTGATCTGAGTTTGCTATTTTGTCTGACAGGCAATCTGATGCCTGAGCCCACTGAGTGAATAAAGTCCACTGGGCTGCCCTCATATGGAGGCGAGCATAAGGAACCACATGCATGGTGGATGCCATGTGGCCTAGCAACTGTAACATTTCTCGAGCAGTGAGGTGAGGTTTTAACACTGCTTGGGAAGCTAACTGCACAATGCAAAGGCAGCGGGCCTGTGGAAGGTAGGCCCTTGTCTGCCTGGTATCCAGCAGAGCTCCTATAAACTCTAGAGATTGAGTGGGAGCAAGGTTGGATTTTGGGAAATTTATGACAAGTCCCAAATACTGAAGTATGCGCAACCCTGGCCTCTGGCTCTGAAGGGGCTCGAATGAGCCAGTCGTCTAAGTAAGGGAAGACAAATATTCCTAGGGTGCGAAGAAATGCTGCCACCACAGCCATGCACTTTGTGAACATCCTTGGTGCCGAGGCCAGGCCAAAAGGAAGAACCCTGTATTGGTAGTTCTTCCCTTGAAATAGGAAGTGAAGGAACTTTCGATGAGTTGGATGGATGAGAACATGAGTGTACGCATCCTTGAGCTCTAGAGAACAAAGCCAATCCTGACTCTGAAGGTATGGCAGCAGAATTCCTAGAGAAATCATTTTGAACTTCTCTTTGAACAGGAATTTGTTCAATTCTCTGAGGTCTAAAATGGGTCTGTGCCCCCATGTTTTCTTTGGAATAAGGAAATAGGGGGAGTAGAACCCTGTACCCTGTTGTAGAATGGGTACCTCTTCTATTGCCCCTTGGGCAAGAAGCACAGTGACCTCTTTCCCTAACTGGTTGTTGAGAGAGGTCTGAGAATTGAACTATCTTACCATTGTAGGAGGGGGCATGCTGAGTAAATGAAGCTTGTACCCCTCTCTTACAATAGACAGAGTCCAATTTTCTGCTGTTATCTGACCCCATCTGGGGGCAAAATGACATAACCTTCCTGGAATGGTGGAGGGTTCTGGACCGTTCAGGGCCAGGAAGACAAAGTTCTCTAGATAGGAGTCAAAGCCCCTGTGGAGGCTGAGTCTGCTGAGCTGGTTGAGGCTTTGCAGCTTTTGTTTTTCTTTGCCTAGTTTGTTGCTGCTGTCCCTTTTGGGCAGACTGACCCAAAACGATGCCCCTGCTGGGTATAGGAGGGATAAAACTTCTTCTTACTGAAGAATGGTGTCTTGTAGGATTTTTTCCTTGCAGGATCAGCTGTAGATTTAGACAATCTATCCAAGGTGATATTGTCAGCATCTATCTCATTAGCTTTTTCCTGCCAATTCTTGCCAAAGAGATTCTCTCCTGTGCAAGGAATAGTCCCTAGTTTATCCTGTACCCAAAATTCCAAGTCAGATGCCTGGAGCCAGGCAATCCTACGTGCACCTATGGCAATAGAAGAGGTTCTGCTTATGCACTCAAAGCAGTCAAAGGCTGCACGATTGACAAACTTGGAAACATCCTGAGCATGTTTGACAAGGGCGAGGTAATCCTGCCTCTTATCATCAGGAAGAAGAGGGCTCATAAGCTCTAAATCTCCTGTGACCTCCTTAAGGAACATTCCCATATATAATATATAGGAACTGATCCTAGCAGAAAGCATGGAAGCCTGGAAGGTTCGACATCCAAAAGCATCAAGAGTCCTGCACTCATGTCCTGGAGGATTAGATGCATGCCTTTTTGCACTCTTGATCCTTCTCATAGCTGATTCCACCACCATGGAATGGTGTGGTAGATGAGTCTTCTGAAACCCAGGACAAGGAGGAACTCGATACATGGTATCGAGTCTTCGAGAGTGAGGAGATGTGGTTAGAGGTGTTTCCCACATCCTTAACATGAGATCATGCAAGATCTCATGAATAGGCAAGGTAGCTGCCTCCTTGGGAGCTTTAGGGTATTGTAGGATTTCTAATTCCTTTGCCACTGTGATGGAAAGATCTCGGGCCACATATTGGATAAAATCCTGAAAGGGCATATCCTCTGGTGGAGACATCCTACGCTGAGGAGAAGAAGAATCCTCAGGAAGAATTACTCTCGTATCGGCAGAGCTTGTAGAGTCTTCAGACTCATCCGAGGATTCAAAGTACCTCCTATCCGGGTGATCGTGCAAGGCACTGTACCGGTACCGATCGAAGTCGGCATCGGAGGGGTCCGGTACCGACTTGTTGTATTTATATTGGCTACATGTTGCTTGTGCAATCATGTCCAGTAATCGGTTTTAGGGGGTTCTTTTATCTGACACATTTTTCAAGAATTGTTTTTTTTTATATCATATTGTCCTTGTTGTGTTTTTAAATAATGGATTACTTTGAGTTTGAACGGTGTAACAATTTTAAATCTTTGTGTTCTCTGTTTTTTGATCATCTTTTATATTCAGTTTTCTAATATGTATTCTTTTCATTGGATTTACAATAAGGAAGCATGTTTGACTTCCAGTGAAACATTTATTTTCTTTGGTGCATCCTTGTTACGGTCCTAAGGTAACAGTACCTCTTCACTCCTTCTCCTAAATCATCTCCTTTGTTTTTTGAGCTTGCCTTTTAGTCTTTGTTCCCCTATGGTCCTCAATCTCTCTTGTTTTTCTCCATGTCAAATAGAATCCCTTTGTTGCACGTTTGATATTATTTGTGTTGAGGAATTGTTGTTTATAACATGTTATTTATTTATTTATTTATTTATTTATTGTTTTAATCAAAAACATTGATCTTTGTTAGCATCTACATGTTGTTATGTTTTTTCATTATACATACATATCGTTTATTCTTTTAGAGGGCGCTTTGTTTTAATATATTTATGTTTCATATGTTTATGCTTTCATATGTCTTAGTGTGATATATATCAAAATATGATTTTGCTTATGAGTCATGAATATAATATTTTTATATACAATTTATTTATTATTGTGTTTTCACAGTTCTTTTA
The DNA here is from genome assembly GCA_033557465.1 of Ichthyophis bannanicus. Taxonomy (NCBI): domain Eukaryota; kingdom Metazoa; phylum Chordata; class Amphibia; order Gymnophiona; family Ichthyophiidae; genus Ichthyophis; species Ichthyophis bannanicus. The sequence continues at coordinate 739,547,789 of CM066033.1, forward strand.
TTCATGTAATATGTTTTTTATGATTTTATATTCGTATTTTAATTATTTAATGTGTTTTTAGTGTAAGGTGAGCCTACCCCTGAAGAAGGATTTTCGAAACACGGCCTGTGTCGAGTTTGGCCTCCCTTAATATGTATGGATCAATAAAGTGTTGGTGAGAGTTTTCTACCTGCCTACGTTTTTGTACTTTCTGAAGCGGTTTCAAGGGCATCGAGGCCGTGAGAAGAGCCGCCAGACTGCGTTCAATAGCCAAGAATCTCTGGTCTATCGACGCTGCCGATGCTTGGGTATCGGTACCGGATGAAGCAGCCGGTACCCCCAGAGTATGGCAGTAGTAGTTCTGCCGAGGTTGAAGCCTCGAGAACATCCTGGAGCCCCGTTAGTGCTTTGGAAGCCAAAGCCTCCTGCCGGGGCAATTTTGCTGGTGAAAGTCCCTCAAGGGCAATGCCAGAGACATCTCGATGCTTAGAGGGAGATCTACCCTTTGAGGACCGGCTAGATTTATGTTTAGTTACCTGAGATCCATGGGAGGAAGATGAAGCCCTGGAACACGTTGATGCCAGAGAGGCTGCATCGGAGGGAAAAAGGGTGCTAAGTTTAGCAGCTCGGTTCTGCCGGTCGCTCTTTGACATCATCCCACAGGCAACACACTCCGAAATAGAGTGGTCAGGACCTAAACATGTGAGGCACCACTCATGGGTGTCGGTGACAGAGATGGTACCGCCACACTTGGAACACTTTTTAAAACCCGAAGCGAGTTTTTCCATTTTAAAGGAAAAAGTTGGGCCTAGTGCCCAAAATGGCATGTGGCACCTGAGGAGAAAATATCTGGAAAAGACTCCAGAAGAAAGGGGTTTTTTTTGTTTTGTTTTTTTGAAAAAAAGAAAGAAGAACCGGTGTAGCGTCGAAGGAAGGCAGACGCGACCACAAAAAAGAAGAATAAAAGGGAATTATTTTCTGCGGTGACAGGATGTGCGACCTGTCGGTTCTGTGGAAAATGAAGAACTGGAGAGGGACAGTTGGGAAAGGCGGGAAGGCAGCACGCAGGTGCTGTGGGATGCTCCCAAAAGCTTTTTTATTGGACGCTGGGGAGCGTTCCCGCGCAGGCTCTGTCGGTATCGATGATACCCATATGTGAAGACTACATTCCTGCTTGTTCCTGGAGATCCTGTGTTCCACTAAGGACTAGGTCCAGAATAGCTTCCTCTCTTGTTGGTTCATGAACCATGAAGGCTCTCTTTCTTTTCCTCTCCAGGAACAAAGAGAGAAATAGCACAGCGCTGCCACTCTCTTGCTCCTTCCCATTAACATCTAGCCTCCTCTAGTGCTCACTGAGCACTTAGAGATTTTTAGAGAAAGGATCCACATTCCTACTTATACCCCCAATTCTATAAGTTTCCACATTATACATTGTACTAAAGGCTTGGAGGGTCTTACATACTATTTTTCACCAAGGCATTAAAAAAGGTAAAACAATTGTATCAAATTTTTGTGTATGACTAACAGCAGCACAGTTAAAGCACTGTCATAGGAAAAGCAGTAGATTTAGTGACGGCTTCCTTTCTCAGATGGCAAATATAGGTTTGGACTACAGTCCCTGGAAGTTTCACCTTCTGCTCCCAAAGTGTGTCCTTCTGCTGATAACTGAATCATATGCACCACACTAAAGCTCTGATAACACCACAGGTGGTTGAAAAGTAGCACAGTTTCAGGGATCCTGTTTCAGTGAAAAGGACTCTGTAAAACTAATTATTCTCATCCTTATTTCACAGGAATTTGGGTCATACTTGGTCATCAGGCTCCTGTCCTTCCTCCGGCTCTCTGTCCCCGGCTTTTCACGCTCCACTTCTCCCTTCTTGGCTGCTGGTCTGTTTAGCTTCTTATTTTTTGCTCTGCTTATTGTTCGGGCACAGTGTTTTGGCAACAGCTGCAAAGAATAGGACATATGTTAGTCTTTATTGTGACAGGAAGCTGCCTGACTTCTAGCTGGCTCCACTTCTGAAGGAGCGGTTGATCCAATCCTGCTTTTACTCCATTACATGCATAAATGTTTTAAGTTCTGATTTTCCTAAGTAAAAATGTGACTATAATCTATATGTGCAACAGGGGGAAAAACTACACTGGTTCTATCAAATCCTACTTATCATTTCCTGCTTGTCCACAGAGAAATCTATTTCTTATAGTAAGCATTAATAAAATCAAAGGCCCTTGGCATTCAGAAAGACATTTGTAAAACATATGGGTTTACTGGGAGGCGGGGTTAGGGAGAGGCCAGGCACCAACACAAAAATTATACTTAGGGAGGGAATTGCTAATCTGCAGTAAAATTTTGCATTTTACCACAGCTTAATTCACTATGGGAATCCCCAACCTGTGGTAATCACAAGACATTGCTAGGGGTCAAATGTGCCATTTTGAACTTGGTGCCGACAAGATCAGGAGCAACTGGGGATCACTCCTGATCTGAAACCACTATACCACCACAGAAATGTTAAGGTAGGCCCAGGGGGGCCTTGATTAGGAGCGACCCTACAGGTATGGGGGAGCTTTAATTATGCCTTCAGGGGGAAAATAGGGTGCCTGTTTCAGGGCTGGGGATATCTTCGGGGTGAGTCTTTGCTGGGGGAGGGGGCAGGGGATGTGGGATCCCCAGACTGTGTATTAGCAGCCTGATGCTCCTGGGTGGAAAAAATGACAGCTTTGAGTTGATGCTATTTTTCCAGGAATAGTACAGCTTGTAAAGGTCAATGCAAGCTGCTTTATTCGATTTGTATAATAATGAGATATTTTGCATATATTTGCACGCTTTCTATCTCATTGTTAAGCAACAAGTGTTGCAGCAAAATAGCATGCATTATGGTAAAGTACCACACAAATTTTCTTTTTAATGCACATCAAGAGACAAAAATCATAAATTATTCCCTTAACGAACATTAGTAACTACTCCCCTTAGAGTGGCAAAATTCAGGTACTCTGCATATAATTAATACACATAAGTTAGCCCAGAAAAATACAAGCAGACCTAACATTCTTATGAGCAGTGACACAAATGCCATTTAAACACATTTTCAGCAAAATATATTCATAAAGCACATTCAATACTGCCCATATAGTTTTACTTGGATTATGGGTGCAGACCCCATCAGTAAGGAAGTATCTGCAGGGTTTGCACTAACGTGGATGGTCTGATTATTGCCCCACCATTTCTTAAGGGTATATTTAATGCTGCCACATCTAGAAACAGGCTTTGCATTATGCCTGGATTTAGAAGTTGCATTCCAGTACATGAGGGATGTGCATTTATTAGTCTCACTGTACATGATTATAGACGTCTAGCGCCCAATATGCAGCCCAAGAAGGCTATAATTATGTATGGCCAAACTTTACAATTTAAAAGCAACCTCAAAAAGGAGGCAGGACGTGAATAAGGCCCAAGAGGGAGCATGATGTATGAATTTAAAAAGGCGGTTTTAGGTGTAAGGCACAGCCAGGTGTACTGAGAGGAGTTTGGCGTTGAAGGAAGAAGGACACATAAGAGTTGCCTTTTCTTGATGACCCGGTGCCATCTGATATTATTTACTGTAGGTCAGAACTACAAATCATACAGTGCATTGTAGGAATGTAAAAAGGGCAAAATGTTTTGGATTGTTTCTCCTTTTTTCCTGATTTTTGGATTTCAGTTATTTCACATATTTATTTTAAAAAAATCAGTTTCAATGCATATTGAAACTTTTAACATGTTAAACTTTATCTTTAATATGAGACTTGATTAACTGCCCTTCGCAACATCAGAGCGGTATACAGAGCATAAATAGCAAGGGCCGAGGTCGGAAAAGAAAGGAACTACAATTCTGATAAGAAAGAAGCGCAAACATACCATAGAGAGAAGAAGTAATCGAGACAGAAGACATCATAAGTCAAGGGGGAGAGGGAGTTTATAAGCCAGGGAGAAGAGATGCGTCTTGAGGAGAGCCTTAAATTTAGGGTAAGATTGTTCCTGACGGAGGGCAAGAAGAAAAGAGTTCCAGAGAGAAGGGGCCAAAAAGAAAAAATCTGAATGTCGAGTCTGCTCCAGACGGGCCAGGGTGGGGGATGGAAGGTGCAAATGGTGATTATGAACTGAACGGAGGGTGCAAGGCATTGAGCGATGCTGCAGGTGTGTCAGCCAAATATTGTGTGGTGTGGGTATGGAGGGCCTTGTGGGTGAGGATCAAAAGCTTATAGATAATATGGTGTGAAACTGGCAGTCAGTGCAGGTTGATAAGGTGAGGTGTGATATGAGCATAACAGGTAGTGTGTGAGAGAATCCGTGCTGCAGTATTCTGAATCAGCTGAAAGTGATGATGCTGGTTCTGATGAAGGTCTGTGAAGATTATGTTACAATAATCGATCCAGGAGATTACTGGAGAAAGCCAAAGAGTGGTAAGGGCGGATGAGGGCAAGATGTCACAAACTGTTTGGATTTGACGAAGAAAGTGTGAATGATGGGACAAGACAGAGATGTGATCCTAGAAGGAGAGAGTAGGGTCACCCCAAAGTAACGCATGGAAAGGGACCAGGCATCCAGGAGAATGGGTGAGAGTGTTGGGGGGGGTGGTATCCAGAGAAAACCACAGCGCTGAGGTCTTGGCAGGATTAAGACATAGGAGATTAGTGCCCAACCAGGTGGCCACATCACGCAGGCAGGCATTGAGCGGAGAAAGATCTGGGTTCAGCAGAAAGGTATGATGGATCAAAAGAACATCATCCACGTAATAATAAGCTGAGATGCTATGCTGCTCTATCATGAGGGTAAGCATGACCAGGAAAATGTAAAAAAGCAGGGGTGCAAGAACCGAACCCTGGGGCACCCCACAGTGCAGAGGAGTAGACTCAGAAGTAGAGTAAAGATACAGAGAAGGACCGGAGGGCAAGAAATGAGTGAAACCACTGAAACACAGTGCCCCGAAGACCTGCATCCCAAAGACAAGAAAGAAGGACAGTGTGATCAGCAAAGTCGAAAGTTGAAGAAAGATCCAGGGAAACAGCTACAGAGATGTCATCATGATCATAGGATGAGTGCAATTCATTAAGAAGTGCAAGGAGGACAGTCTCTGTACTGTGACCAGGGCAGAAACCTGATTGATGGGGATGAAGAAAGTGGATGGAGTCTAGATAGGAGGAAAGCTGAGAAAATACCGCCTTTTCCAGAAGTTTATATATGAAGGGGAGATTAGAAACTGGATGGTAGTGGGTAGGATCACTGGAATCGAGGATGGGTTGCACGAGGAGGGGACGGACCAGCGCATATTTCCACGACTTAGGGAAGGTAGCAGAGGAGAGACAGGAATTGAGCATGGTGAGCAGGGGGGAAAGGAGGGCAAGGAAGGGTCCCAGGAGCCAACCAGAGGGAATAGGATCAAGGGCGCAGGTAGCCTTAAGGGATGGACTTAAGACGTTCAGAGGGAGCAATGGGCTTGAAAAGTGTACCAGGTATGAGATAGGGATGGGGAGGATGGAGGCGAAGGGGGAGGGGGGATGAGAGAGGAGGGGGAACAGAGGAGAAAGAGAGGCGAAGAACGTTACATGCATTAATTTATAGGTTAATGCATGTTAAATTGATTTAACACTTGCTAAATTTTTTAAGGCACATTAATGAACTGAATGCGCACTAATAAATGCACATCCTTAATGCACTGGAATGCACCCTTTAAATTCAGGCATGATGCAAAGCCTGTTTCCAGATATGGCAGCTTGTAATATAGCCTTAAGAAATGGTGGGCAATAATCAGAATATCCATGATGGTGCAAACCCTGCAGATACTTTCTTACTCATGGGGTCTGCACCCATAATCCAAGTAAAACTATATGAGCAGTTCTGCTTTTGATAATTGGCCCCAAAACATTTATCTGCAGAGATTTGCATCTGCTTTTCCTGCAGGTAAGTTTTCATGTGAAAAAAATATGTTATTGTGACTATACAAAACGACATGCATTGTTGCCTAGTCCACTCTTTCCTCGCTCATGGAAACACCTTTAAACAATGCCAGCAAAACAAGTTGTTTTGTAGAATAATTTTGCTCACATTGAAGGTGGGAAATTTTTAAAGTCCCCATTTCCACAAGTAAAATGTTGCAGCTCAACTGATTTTAGGGTTCATTTAGGATAAGTAAAGTGAATTTTATCTGTGGAAAAGTCTCTGCCCTTTGGCCTCTCTTAATTATTTCTCACTACACTTTTACAGGTCATGACATGCCTGGCTTCTCAAGTTGTTCTGTTCTGCACAAATGTCCATGATGCAGTTGCATGCTTGCTTGGTGATCTCCTCCAGGAAAGTATTGCACAGGCCAACTGCACAGTTCTTCAGGTGGGGGTACTGCCAAAACAGAGAACAAACAGCGATCAGTGTGAAAAGAATACAGTTGGCCCATCATCCCTCCTCTACCAACATCATGCCCCTACCTGTATATACTATGTAAATAGTCACCCCAGTTTTGTCCAAGTTATAGTTCCTGTTCATTGTAAATACAATACAGCCTGACTGCATTGTATACGGTTCTGTTATATATAAACCGCACTGATTTGAATAGCGCGGTATAGAAGAGAACTTAAATAAATAAATAAAATACCTCATAGAACTCGAAGCAGTTACTTTTATAAATATCAAGCAAGTCAATATTCCAAGGGAAATATTTGGCTAACTGCTGCCATTATCTGGTTATTTCCCTTAGCTATTACTATCAAGGATATTCAGTGGCTCTATTTGCATAGTGTTGTTGAACACCCTTACAAACTGCTTCAGTACTATCCATGGTACCAGGGCGGTATGTAGGCAAAGCCTGAAGATATATGAAAGTGGTGATATTCAAACTACTATCCAAATGTCTATCCAGATAAATTTAGGATATAAATTTATCCGGATGATTATCCGGACAACAGTCTGAAAATTGTCATTATTTGGAGAGTCGTGATAGAGACACTCACTGCTCTATCTGGTCATTCATTGCCAGCCACTATCCAAATACTGGTGCTCAAAATCTGGATTATATTTAAACAGCACAAATGTAACAGAATATATTGTGGCTGTTGCGTCATTGACGAGATATTTCTGCTGTAAGAAATCATCGTTTAGACAAGAAGCTTACATGCAAATGCTATTATTAACTACACAAACCGATATCAACGTCATGCATAGCATCTGTGTATGCAAGCTGCTTTTATAGCTTCTACTGCCAGCATCTATCCTGACTAAGCATGCCCACGCATTCCTGAGCAGAGCATCTCCATTGCACATTGTGAGCCTGCACTAAGTGCATGTCCAGGCATGCCTGGACTAAACAAAACAGCTTACTTTCTAAGCAACATATAATTAAAATATGCAAGAAAATCATAAAAATAGGTAATTGCAAAGAAATGATGCTTGATAGGAAAATTTCAAGGTGATTTTCGTGATCAGCAACCCAAAATCCATAATATACACCCAAAAGTGTTCAGGAAGCAAAATCTTTGTTGTCCAGTGTATTACATACAATTTAGTAGGAGGGTAAAATTCTAATGGGGCATATTAAGTGGCAGCAGGTAGGCTAAGTAAAGCACCTAGCAGCCACCGCTTTAACAAATCTAAGATATTCAGCGGAAGAACATATCCAATTTCTGCCGCTGAATATCCAGGCTCACCAGATATCAGAGACACTACTTGGTTAGTGGCAATATTCAGCCACTAACTGAATAGCACTAACTGGTTAACTATGGGACAACCATACTAGCTGGTAAAGCAATGGCTGATGATGCAATTGATATTGCTGCTGCCAAATTCTTTTGAGATGCTGTGGCAGGTGCAGGCCTGTGATCCACGGTGTCTGACATAAGCAGGCCAGCATGGCTAGCTTGACCTGTAAGTGAAGCCTGTGGAGAGGCCCATAGGATTGCACATCCCCCAATATGCTGCTATTGTAAGATAGAACTCAGTAGAAGTATTGAATTAGCTTAGGTAAGCAGAACTGAGAGATGGAAAAATACAGAAAAACATGTTTAAAAGTTACTGATAAGAAAAAGTACATCTGCAAGGAATATAATTGGGAGTGCTGACAGATGAGTTGCAGAGCCCTGCTCCTCTGCATGCACAAATTGGCTCTATGGCCTTGAGAGTGTGAAAGTAACAAGTTGATGAACTGACCATTGTAATTGGGACTAGAAGGGGGGTAATGCAGGTGTCATGCCCACTGAAGGGACATAATTGGATAAACTTATCAGTACCGGGACCAATGGAAGGGGTACGGGAGGTACGGGAGAGTACCGGGACCAATGAAATGTTTTTCTATACCTAGAATGGAACAGAAGTCTATAAAAGTTGTTGTAATGCTTGAAAACTTTGCTCAGCCATTTTGAAATTGACTGGTTCGAGACTTGTGCACAAATAAATGATTTGGACCTTCTGAACAGACTCCTGGTATCATTGGTTTGTCTGCGCTTTGCTGCTACATATTCTTGGTGCGTTGGCCGGGAAGTTGTGGAATCAAAGTGTATATAGGGCAATATACCACGACTTTCCGCCTCTATAGGCTTGGTCCTGCCGGGATCGCGCCCTTCCGACGAGGGCTGCTCCCTGGCGCCACCGGTCCCTTGTATCGGAGGGAGCTGGTCGGACCTCGGCGGGTGCCGGGCCCGGTTGGAGCCAACGCCTCGAACCCGAGTGAGGGGAGTCCGAGGTCCAACTCATGCGCCTGCTTGGGAAGTTTGAGGACCGGATCCGGTGAGTATAGTTTTGATTTGGTGTCTAGACAGAGATAGAAAGAGCAGTACTGCCATTGGAACTTGGAATTTGGAATTTGTAATCTCGAGATATTGGGAATTGGTAAGAGAGCTTGATCACCTCTCAAGGAAGGGCCGAGTAACCCCGCATGAGAATTCGCCGGGTGAAACCCCCAGCCTTATTGTAATTGGGAAAAAAAGACTAGTCAGAATAGATAGAAACGAGTGCATTCTGGGATACGTTGCTAGCATGATTGTGTGAACGAAGTGTGAATGAGAGGTCTGGCAGCACGGACCAAGCGAAGGCGGACCCCTGAGTAGCGCATTTCCTGACCGGGCGACCGCGTTCAGGTCGCGAAAAGGGGGAAGCGATTGTCGTCTTGTCTTGTTATTTGTACTCCCTATACGTTTCTAGGACCGTGAGGACCCCTTACCCACGGTCCGCCCTCCTTTTCCCTTCTGTCTGTTGTTGCGCGCACACATCGAAATGGGAGGGGCGGGGTCTACTAGAAACACTCCATTAGAATGTATGATCGCACATTTTAAAGAGGGATATTCAGGAGATTATGGTATTAAAATGACAGCAGCCCGTTTGCAGATTTTGTGTACTAGGGAGTGGCCCGATTTAGACCCCATCTGGCCCCGAGAGGGAACGTTCAATGTAGAGATTATTCAGTCAATACACCGTAGAGTGCGGGTAGCGCATCCCGATCAGTACCCCTATATAGATTCCTGGTTAAGTATTTGTGAAGATCCGCCCCCCTGGGCGCAGCGCTGTTATGAGGAACAGTGCAGAATAATGTTAGCTAAGACAGATTCTAGTCAGAAAATACAACAGCCTAGAACGAAAGAGCAGCCCATCTTGGTAGATCCTGATTCCCCAGAAATGATTCCCAGGCAGCCCCGAACCCCAGGTCCGATAAGAGTAGCCCGGCGTCCTGCCCCAGAACCCCAGCGACGGCCGGAGCGGGACCCAACTCCTGACCCACCTCCCGGAGGGGAGGAAGAGGAAGAATTAGTTGAAAGAGAAGAAGAGGATGCTATAAAAAGTGAGTCAGAAGCGGAGGTAGAAGAAGGAGAAAAAGAGAATGCCCCAGACGAGGAGGACAGTGTACAAGTGATTGCTAGCACTAGCAAACCAGTAAAAGGTATACCTAAAGTGAAACCTGTTGAGAAAAAGAAAGTGACCCCTTCGAAGACAATTACAACAATAACCCTTAGATCCCAAAAGACACCTACGGCCAGAATGCTGCCTTTACGGCAAGTCCCGGGAGTGCCCGTAAAGAATGATAATGATGAGGTGGTAGCGGGACCCTTAACTTATGTGTATATCCCTTTCTCTACAACTGATTTATTAAATTGGAGGTCGCATTATGCCTCCTATACTAGTAAGCCCCAGGAGCTGACAGAATTAGTAACTACTATTATGGAAACTCACCAACCCACTTGGCCAGATTGTCGCCAGCTCCTGACTACCCTATTCACGACAGAAGAGCGAGCACGAATTAGAAAAGCAGCTATTGAGTGGATGGCAGATAACCCTGTAGCTCCGGGACAGGGGCAGAATATAATAGACCGTCGGGAAGCAGCTCAGAGAGAATTCCCGAATGAGGACCCCCATTGGGATCCAAATACAGATGAAGGATCCACAGCCCTAGCCCGTTTTCGCCAAGGCTTTTTACAAGGCCTGAAAAGGGGGGGCCAGAAAGCTATGAACCTTTCCAAAGTTGCAGGAGTTATCCAAGGTATAGATGAGAGCCCAGCAGATTTTCATGAAAGATTAACTGAAGCATACAGAATGTATACTCCCTATGATCCCGAGGCACCAGGAAGTTTATGTATGGTGAATTCTGCTTTTGTAAACCAGTCTCAACCAGACATTAGACGTAAATTACAGAAATTAGAAGGGTTTGCGGGCATGAATGCAACACATTTACTGGAAGTCGCTCATAAAGTGTATGTGAATCGTGATAATGAAAGACAGAGAGAATGTGATAGAAAGATGAAGAAGAAAGCTGATTTTTTGGCTGCGGCCATAGTTGAACAGAAAAGGGGAGGTGTCCCTAGTCGACGGAGCAGAGGAAGAGGGCGGGGTCAAGGCGGAGGCCGGACCCAGAAGCTAGGCGTGAACCAATGCGCCTACTGCAGAGAGGAAGGACATTGGAGAGATACATGCCCGCAACTCGCAGACGCCCAGCAAGATGACGACAACGATCATCAGTGGCGAGAAGAAAAACGAGGCTATCCCCGAAACCGAGGAGGAGCCAATCGAGAACAATTCCAGCGAGAAATAGGAGGAGGAGCCATTCAAGCATTGGCCACACCGGTCCATGATGAGAATGACGTGGATTAGGACAGACCGGGCTCCCAGTTTGCTTTAGGTCTCCAGGAGCCTATGGTCGGAATACAAATAGGAGACCAAATTATGGACTTTATGGTTGATACTGGAGCACAACATTCAGTAGTAGACAAAAAGATAGCCCCATTTTCTACAAAAGCAGTCACCATTATAGGAGCAACTGGTGCCAAAGCTACAAAATCTTTTCTTCAAAATCGAATATGCAGTCTAGGAGGACAGCAAATAACTCATCAATTCCTTTACATGCCCGAATGTCCAGTGCCATTACTGGGACGAGATATGCTAGCCAAGCTTCAAGCACAGATATCTTTCTCTGAACAAGGAGAAATGCAAATGACAGTAAATTCCCAAGCCAAACCAGCAGGAATAATGCTGCTGACAGTTCCCCGAGAAGAAGAATGGAGGTATTACGTTGATGACTCCATCCAAGACACCTATTTTGAACAAACTTTAAAGAACATCGATGCACCACCTGGAGTATGGGCAGAAGGCAGTCCCCCAGGCCTAGCCAAACATATAGCTCCAGTGATTGTAACCCTCAAGCCTAGTGCTACACCAGTGCACGTCAAACAGTACCCCCTCCCAAGAACTGCAATTGAAGGCATTCATCGCCACCTACAAAGATTGCTCGAGTATGGCCTACTAAAAGTATGTCAATCCCCATGGAACACTCCACTTTTGCCAGTAAAGAAACCTGGGACAGATGATTATCGCCCAGTACAAGACTTAAGAAGAGTAAATGATGCAGTTGAAACTATACATCCAGTTGTACCCAATCCTTACACTCTTCTAGGACTGATACCTGCTGAAGCTACCCATTTCACTGTACTGGATTTGAAAGATGCATTCTTTTGCATAAGATTAGCCCCTGTAAGCCAAATATTGTTTGCATTCGAATGGCAGGACCCCATCTCTGGAAGAGGGGGCCAACTCACCTGGACCAGATTACCCCAAGGATTCAAGAATTCGCCTACCATTTTAGTGCTGCACTGAATCAAGACCTTTCAAGCTATCCAGTAGCCCCGGGGAAGAGAGTGCTTCTCCAATACGTGGATGATCTGTTGATAGCTGCCATATCAGAAAGTGAATGCATACTAGCCACCAAAGATCTCTTGCAGCTACTAGATGAAGCAGGATACAAAGTTTCCAGAGCCAAAGCACAGCTATGTCAAAAAGAAGTGAAATACTTGGGTTTCCGTATTACCCAAGGAAGCCGAAGATTAGGCAGAGAAAGAAAAGAAGCAGTATGCAGAATTCCAACTCCAACAACCAGAAAGCAAGTCAGAGCCTTTCTGGGAGCAGCAGGATATTGCCGAATCTGGATACCCAACTTTGCCCAAATTGCTAAACCACTGTATGAAGCCACAAAAGGAGAAGAGAAGTCACCACTGGAGTGGGGACTTGAGCAGGATACAGCCTTCAAGACGTTAAAGGAAGAATTGATGTCATCACCAGCACTTGGACTACCAGATGTCCACAAACCTTTCCACTTGTTTGTACATGAAGCACAGGGAAATGCCTTAGGCATGTTGACTCAGAAATTGGGAAATTGGGAGCGACCTGTAGCATACCTATCGAAACAATTGGACCCTGTGGCCAAAGGATGGCCACCTTGCTTGAGAGCAGTTGCAGCTACAGCGCTACTAGTGAGCGAAGCAGACAAGCTCACACTAGGACAGAACATACGAGTCACTGTGCCACATGCAGTCCTTGCCCTTATGGAACAAAAAGCAAATTATTGGCTCACCAATTCCCGAATGTTGAAGTACCAGAGCATGTTATGTGAAAATCCACAGATACAATTAGAAGTGAGTCATGCCCTGAATCCAGCTACCTTGATACCCATCAGTGAAGAACTCCCAGAACATGACTGTATCGAAGTCATGGAAACTGTGTTCTCCAGTCGACCCGACTTGACAGATGTGCCCATAGACAATCCTGACCAGATCTATTACGTTGATGGGAGCAGTCTCATCCTCGATGGACGACGCTGTGCCGGATATGCAGTTGTCACTCAACACGAAGTAGTTGAATCATCAGCTCTAGCCTCAGGCACATCAGCCCAGAAAGCCGAATTGATAGCACTCACCAGAGCGTTGCTGTTAGGAGAAAAACTTGTGCTAAATGTATATACAGATTCCAAATATGCCTTCACTACCTTGCATGCCCATGGAGCTCTCTATAAAGAAAGAGGACTCATCACATCCGGAGGAAAATCAGTCAAATATGGTCCCGAGATATTGATGTTACTTGATGCAGTTTGGGCCCCAACACGTGTAGCTGTCATGCATTGCAGAGGACACCAAGCAGGAAAAGGAGAAGTTGCCCGAGGAAATAGATTTGCAGATGCCTCAGCACGACAAGCAGCTATGACAGGACAGATTGCCCCACAAGCTATGCCAATGCAAGCAGCATTGTTTCCAGTACCTTTGAATCTATGGACACCACGATATACCACCAAAGAATTGGATTACTACTGTAACAAAGAAGATGGAGTACTGAAAGATGGATGGATTGAGCTGCCACCAGAAGAGGGCAGTCAACCCCCTGGACGAATAGTAATTCCTGAACTGTTAGGACCATCCTTTGTCAAAGCTTTCCACGAAGTCACCCACTATGGGAAGAGTGCTATGGAAAAAGCACTCAGACCACATTTCTACATCCCTCTGATGACAACCATATCAGCCTCAGTAGCACGTCAATGTCTAACCTGTGCCAAAAATAATGCCAAGCAAGGCCTTATAACGGCACCCCGAGTTCAGTCAGGAGGTGTCACCCCCATGCACAACCTCCAAGTTGATTTTACCGAAATGCCAAAAGCCAATGGATACCATTACCTGTTAGTATTAGTTTGTACTTTCTCTGGGTGGGTAGAAGCCTTCCCAACCAGAACTGAGAAAGCCCGAGAAGTTACCAAAGTCTTGATGAGAGAGATTGTCCCTAGGTTCGGAATTCCAGCAGTAATAGGGTCAGACAATGGACCCTCATTTGTCTCCCAAGTTACTCAGCAGTTAGCAAAAGCTTTGCAGATACAATGGAAACTCCACACTGCATACAGACCCCAGAGTTCAGGGAAAGTTGAGCGAATGAATCGTACCCTAAAAGCCCAAATGTCCAAGCTTTGTCAGGAGACACACTTGAAGTGGCCCCAAGTGCTCCCAATAGCTTTACTCAGAATACGCTCAGCTCCTGTAAAGTCAACAGGATTTTCCCCTTTTGAAGTTCTGTATGGTAAACCCCCACCGATAGTGCAGGGAGTCAAAGGAAGTTTAGCCCAGATTGGTTCAGAAGTAACCAGACAAGAACTCCTAGCTCTTAGTTTTGTTCTGCAGACTCTCCATACGTGGATCCAAGACCAGTTGCCCATCAACTTGACGGAACCCTTGCATCCCTACCAGCCTGGTACCTCGTTGTGGATCAAAGATTGGAAGAAGACACCGCTGGAACCCCATTGGAAGGGACCGTATACCGTCATCCTGTCTACCCCAACTGCAGTAAAGGTAGCCGAGATCGACGCCTGGATCCACCACAGCAGAGTCAAGCCCGCCACTGATCCTGAACCTGAGCAGTGGACGGCAGAACAGCATCTTGATGCACCCTTGCGAGTTACTCTGAGACGGCAACCAGCAGCTTAGACACTTCATCACAAGTGCTTTGCAGTAGCCAAGTCTTTCGAAGAGGATTGCTGTTTTCCATGCAGCAACAGTTTTGTTTCAACGAACCCAATTTGCGTGTGATTTGACACACTACTTTGATACTACATTGACTAGCCAGATTTCACAAGCCAACTGAAATTGCTAATAAGTTGGTTAATGTGTACTGGACAACCTGAGGATCTTCAATCAACACTCAGCACCCGTTAAATTGCTTCATTAGCAAACGGGACGAAGAATAAAAGACCGTCGTGATCAAGATCAGCAAGCTGAGGATTCAGAAGAACTCCAATCAACATCAACATGCATCTTTACTTTTGCTTTGCCTTAGTTGCCTTCTTTGGAGGTTTTGAACTGACTTATGCTTTACCTCCATGCACTGCTTGCATTACTTCTACTAGAACTGGACTGAAAGTAACTCAGACTTTGCTTTATCATTCTTACTATACCTGCAAGGGAACAGTGACTCGGTGTATCTATAACACCACTGAACTAAATGTTTGCACTCATGGCAAAATCAAAGCATGCTATAATCCGCATCAGAATCCATCCTATTACACGTTGGAAATAAGATGGAAGGATGCAGATGGACCTATACTAGCTGCTACACCACCACTTAAGGACATTACTAAACCTGCTGTTTTGAATTTTGATGCATGTAATGCCATTAATAGAGATAGTTATTCCACCTGTGGTACATGGGAGAAAGCGTATCGAAATGACCATAAGTATGTGTGTCCAGAAGGTGCCACAAATTGGTGGAAGTGTACAGGTAAAACGGGATCAGGCTATAGTACTGCACCAGCGGCAGACTACTATTGCCCGTATTGGGGATGTGTTTTTTATGCTACCTGGAATACTGGTATAACTGATGAGAAAATAGATAAACGGATGGCTACTCTAACCAAGCCAACCACAAATGATAAATGTCAGAAAGATGCTTGCAACCCCTTACACTTACGTATACACAATCCCTATGCTTGGAAACAAGGATACAAGTTTGGTTTACGTATTGCTGGAGGGGCAATAGATCCAGGAACCATTGTGTATATCAGATTGAATACCCAAGCCCACAAGTCATCTAAATATCATATTCATAATACCTTTTATGAAGCCATGCATGTAAATAGGTTTGAGATCCCTCACCCCTCACAGAATTTATTTTTAGAATTAGCTGGAGCAGTAGTATCTAGTCTTAAGATCTCAGATTGCTATTTCTGTGGCGGAACCCAAATGGGAGACCAATGGCCATGGGAAGCCCAAGAATTGAATTATTCTTTAGTTTACAATCAGACTGAATTACACAAGGCTACCAGTGAATGGGTGTTAGCGCACTCAATCGTTGGACGTCTTTGCTATGCCAGAACTGGACCCCAGTTCACCCAAAAGGTAGGACAGCTGGTCTGTCTTAGCCAGAAGTACTATAATGCCACGACCAAAAAGACAGCATGGTGGTCAGGGATCAGACACCCTGAACCTCCTAACCCATTAGCCAGATTTCCTGAACTTGCTGGTTTATGGACTAACCTTGCCAAAGTCCAAGCCTGGCAAGCCCCACCTGGCCTATATTGGATCTGTGGAAACCGAGCATATGCACAACTCCCGCCACACTGGGGAGGAGCATGTGTCTTAGGAACCATCAGACCTTCTTTCTTCCTGTTAAACACTGAACATGGAGAACAATTAGGATACCCTGTTTACACTACCCACCGACACAAGAGAGCACTAAGACAGAAAAGAGAAGCCTTACAGATAGGCAAGTGGGAGAAGTGGCAAGGTGATGATTGGCCACCAGAAAGAATCATTGAGTATTATGGGCCTGCCACTTGGAATGATGATGGTATGTATGGTTATCGTACCCCAATTTATATGATTAATCGTATTATTCGCTTACAAGCAGTAGTTGAAATAATAACCAATGAAACTAGTCATGCTCTTACGCTCTTAGCTAGACAAAGTACTCAGATGCGCACTGCTATATACCAGAACCGCTTAGCACTTGATTATTTGTTAGCAGCTGAAGGAGGAGTATGTGGTAAACTGAATTTAACTAATTGCTGTTTGAAAATAGATGATAAAGGTCAAGTAGTTGAAGAAATTGCTAAAGATATGCAAAGACATGCTTATGTGCCAGTACAGACTTGGCACTCATTGAAATTTCCTAACTGGTTTGCTAACCTCTTTTCATGGGTGGGAGGATTTAAGACTTTCATTGTTCTAGTACTAATCCTTGTTGCTGTTATCTTTTTATTACCATGTTTAATCCCATGTTGTATGCGTTCCATTCATAACACTATTGATAGTACAGTAGAGCGGAAGACCGCCACTAAAATAATGGCTTTATACAAAGCTAGTCCTAGTCGAAATCCTTCAATCATGATGTGATTCTTCTAAAGGTGATTTAACTCTCACACCTTATTAAGTAATAGGGTGAGATTAATCAAAGGGGGGAATGTGGCAGGTGCAGGCCTGTGATCCACGGTGTCTGACATAAGCAGGCCAGCATGGCTAGCTTGACCTGTAAGTGAAGCCTGTGGAGAGGCCCATAGGATTGCACATCCCCCAATATGCTGCTATTGTAAGATAGAACTCAGTAGAAGTATTGAATTAGCTTAGGTAAGCAGAACTGAGAGATGGAAAAATACAGAAAAACATGTTTAAAAGTTACTGATAAGAAAAAGTACATCTGCAAGGAATATAATTGGGAGTGCTGACAGATGAGTTGCAGAGCCCTGCTCCTCTGCATGCACAAATTGGCTCTATGGCCTTGAGAGTGTGAAAGTAACAAGTTGATGAACTGACCATTGTAATTGGGACTAGAAGGGGGGTAATGCAGGTGTCATGCCCACTGAAGGGACATAATTGGATAAACTTATCAGTACCGGGACCAATGGAAGGGGTACGGGAGGTACGGGAGAGTACCGGGACCAATGAAATGTTTTTCTATACCTAGAATGGAACAGAAGTCTATAAAAGTTGTTGTAATGCTTGAAAACTTTGCTCAGCCATTTTGAAATTGACTGGTTCGAGACTTGTGCACAAATAAATGATTTGGACCTTCTGAACAGACTCCTGGTATCATTGGTTTGTCTGCGCTTTGCTGCTACAATGCCACTGAAGCATTCTCATGTGAAGCCTCGTTAATTGCAAGACATGCACCGAAGCAGCCATGTGCCCAAAGAGCCTGAGAATAGTATGAGCAGTTGCAGAAGTCATCCAGATTGAAGCAATGCTTAACTGGACCGTTGTGTCTGCTCTGTTTTTGGAAGGTACGCTCCTGCTTGTGCGGTATTTATGAGTGCTCCAATGATAAGAATAGATTGTGCTGCACAAGATTAGATTTTTTCTAGGTTGATTAAGAACCTGAGAGACTGGGGCAATACAATGGTGCTTGAAAGGACTGGTGGACTTGTGCTGCTGTGGTGTCTGCAATGAGCCAATCATCTAGGTATGAGAAGACGTGGAGCCAGATTCCGAGAGGGACATGTCCAGGCCATCCAGACATGTCCCTCTCGGAATCTGGCTTCACGTCTTCTCATACCTAGATGATTGGCTCATTGCAGGACGGGGCCATTAGGACCCGATTCTGTACTGCGGGAACAAAACATTCCTGCGGCATGCAGAATCAGGCCCGAGGGCGGCCCAGTGTGCTGCCTGCCTGCGGGGACATCCTACTACTACTACTACTATTTAGCATTTATATAGGCTCTTCATACCTCCACACCACAAGGCTCTTCATACCTCCACACCACAATACCTGGCCGATCTCATCCACTTTCACACCCCCCGGCACCCCCCCCCCCCCGTTCCTTCCACCTCAACCGCCTCACACTACCCTCCCCCTCACTTGCTCACCTTCAATCTACCCGCTCCTCAGCTTTCTTCTTCATAGGTCCGGCTCTTTGGAACTCCCTTCCCTCTACTCTCCGGCTGGAGCCCCATCACCCTACCTTTAAACACGCCCTAAAAACCCATCTCTTTTCCCTTGCCTTTAATCCCCCTCCCCCCTCCCCTCTAGCCTTTACCCTTTACCCTTTCCCTATGCTGACCTTCCTCTCTCGTTCTTTATCTCTCTATCCTCTATTAAGTTGTAACTTTCCTTTTCCTTTTCCGGCCTTGTGCCTATTGTAATGAAGATTTATTTTATTGTAAACCGCTCTGTTTATCACTGAAGGGCGGTCAATCAAGCCAATAAACATAAACATAAACATATAGTGCTATGCACGCATCTCTGTACAGAAATATAAGCAAAAAGATAGTCCCTGCTCGTCAGAGCTTACAATCTAGTCAAGACAACACAGAACATTAAACAGATCAGGAAAACAATTATGGTGACACGGAGCAATAGTTAATTCGGGATAAAGCAAAGTATGGGGTAAAACAAAGTATGGCAATTACAATTCGGGCAAAACAAGTATGGCATTTACAAAAACCAAGTATAGAATTTACAGTTTTAGACATGACAAAGGATGGGAGTCAGGTTAGGACAAAGGATAGAAGTCAGGATCTGAAAGCGACAGTGAAGAGGCGGGTTTTCAACCTGGACTTAAAGAGGGCCAGGGAGGGTGCCTGGCGTATAGACACAGGTAGGTTGTTCCAGGTATACGGTGCAGCAAAGTGAAAGGAGCGAAGTCGGGAGTTAGTAGTGCGAGTGGAGGGTCTAGGTAGAAATAATTTGTTAGAAGAGCGAAGTTCCCGAGAGGGGATGTAGAGAGAGATGAGAGATGAAAGGTAATGAGGGGCTATAGAGTGAATGCATTTATAGGTCAGGAGGAGAAGTTTGAATTGGATGCGGAATTGGATATGGAGCCAGTGAAGCGACTTGAGAAGAGGAGTAATGTGGGCATGGCGAGGCTGGCTAAAGATTAGTCAAGCAGCATAATTTTGAATAGATTGAAGGGGAAAGAGATGGCTCACAGAGTGACCAGTAAGGAGAAGGTTGCAGTAATCGAGGCGAGAGGAGATTAACGAGTGGACAAGGGCTTTAGTAGTGTGTTCAGAAAGGAAGGGGCAGATTTTGCTAATGTTGTAGAGAAAGAAGCAGCAGGTCTTAGCTACATGTTGGATATGTGTGGAGAAGGAGAGAAAGGAGTCAAAGATAACTCCCAAGTGGGCTGAGGAAACCGGAAGGATTGTAGAGCCATCCACGGAGACTGAGAAGGGAGGGAGAGGAGGGGAGGAATTGGGGGGAAAGACAAGGAGTTCAGTCTTGGCCATGTTCAGTTTCAAGCGACGGTGAGACATCCAGGCAGTGATGTCAGAAAGGCAGGCAGAGATCTTGGTCTGGATTGCTGGAGAGATATTAGGCGCAGAGAGGTAGATTTGGGTGTCATCCGCATGGAGATGGTATTGAAAGCCATGGGAGAAGATAAGCGTACCAAGGAAATGGGTATATAGAGAGAAAAGGAGCGGACCCAGGACGGATCCCTGGGGTACACCAACATGGAGCGGGGTGGGAGAGAAGGAGGAACCGCCAGAGCATACACTAAAGGAGCGATGGGAGAGGTAGGAGGAGAACCAGGAAAGTACGGAGCCCTTGAAACCAAGTGAGGAGAGAGTGGCGAGGAGAAGATTGTGGTCAACAGTGTCAAAGGCAGCAGAGAGGTCGAGAAGGATGAGGATAGAGTAGAGGCCCTTAGATTTAGCCAGGAACAAATCACTGGAAACGTTTGTAAGAGCCGTTTCAGTGGAGTGTAAGGGACGGAAGCCGGATGGTAGAGGGTCCAGAAGGGTCTGAGAGGTGAGGAAGTCAAGGCAGCGGCGGTGGACTGCTCGTTCAAGTAGTTTAGATATGAAGGGAAGGTGGGAGATGGGTCGGTAGTTAGAGGGACAAGTGGGATCGAGTGAGGGTTTCTTGAGGAGAGGTGTGACCACGGCATGCTTGAAGTCTGCGGGGACAGTTGCAGTGGAGAGTGAAAGGTTGAGAATAAGAGAGATGGAAGGGACAATAGTGGGGGAGATGGGGTTTAGGAGATGGGTGGGGATAGGATCAGAGGAACAGGTGGTGGGTTTGGAGGAAGAAAGAAGGAGTGTGGTTTCCTCATCAGAGATCGTAGGGAAGGAGGAGAGGGTAGCAGAGGAAGTATGGATGGGGGGGGAGAACTGGGGAGGAGGTGAGGTAGATGAGGAAGTAGGGAATTGGAGGGTAATCTTGTGCATTTTGTCATGGAAGTAATCAGCCAGGGTTTGGGCAGACAGGGAGGGCGGGACGAGGGGCGGGGGCACCTTCAGGAGAGAACTGAGGGTATTAAAGAGGCGGCGAGGATTGGAGGCAAGAGAGTTTTTCAGGTGTATGTAGTATTCTTGTTTGGCAAGTGCTATGGCTGACTGGAAGGAGCCAAGGATGAATTTGAAGTGTATAAGATCTTCCGGGGAGCGGGATTTGATCCATGCACGTTCAACAGAACGGGCACAGGTGCGTAAATAGTGGGTTGTGAATGAAAGCCAGGGCTGGGGTGCAGAACGTCTGACAGGACGTGGGGTAGGTGGGGCAAGGGTGTGCAGAGCCGAGGATAGTGCAGCATTATAGGAGGTTACTGCCTCGTCGACGAACTTGGAGAACATAATGGAGGGAAGAGATGGAGAAATGGTGGAGGAGAGAGTCAAGGAATCAATATTATGAAGGTTTCTAAATAGGTCGGAGGTGACAGGGCGAGGTTGAGACGTTGGACGCTGAAAATTAAAGCTTAAAAGTTGATGAGGGAAGGAATGAGTTACGGAAGTTCAAGGGAGAGGAATTAGAGAAGAGTATCAGGTCAAGGCAGTGGCCATGCTGGTGGGTGGGGGCAGTGGAACAAAGTTGGAGGTCAAATGAGAAGGTGAGGGCGAGGAGGTTTAAAGCGTGGGGATCAGATGGGTTATCGACATGAATGTTAAAATTGCCAAGAATAAGAGAGGGGGAAGAGGGATCCAGAAAGAAGGAAAGCCAGGAGTTGAAGTTGGGTGGGCGATAGATAACAGCTACTCGGAGAGGAAGAGGAGTGGAGAGGCAAATGGAGTGGACTTCAAAAGAGAGAAAGGAGTGAGACTGAGGCAGCATGAGGGGTTGGAATTGGCAAGAGGGAGAAAGTAGAAGCCCAACACCACCACCACGGCCAGTGGAACGAGGCATATGGGAGATCTGGTAGCCCCCGTGACAGAGAGCAGCAATAGATGCGGTATCATCTGGGAGGAGCCAGGTCTCAGTTAGGGCAAGAAGATGTAGAGCGTTCGAGATAAAAAGATCATGGGTAAAAGCACGTTTATTAGAAACTGATTGTGCGTTCCATAAGGCACATGAGAACAGGAGAGTGGAAGGGGAAAGGAGGGGGATATGGATGAAGTTGGACAAGTTACATGAGGATTTCTTTCCGGAGTAAGATAGAGATCTTGAGGGGTAAGGGTAAGGGTGGGTATTTCTGGATGAGTGTGCCTTCCGTGAGGCACATGAGGGAGGGGGAGTAGAAGGGGATCTCTTCTTAGAGAGAGACAGAATTCTAAAGGGGTTAGGATTAGGGTTGGTGTCTTTGGATGAGTGAGTGGCGCATGAGGGAGGGAGAGTGGAAGGGGAAAGGAGAGGGATATGGATGAGATTAGAAAAGTTACATGAGGAACATTTCTTAGAGTGAGAAAGAAAAAGGGGGGGGGGGCAGGGTTGGGGTGAATATTACCTGATGAGAGAAGAAGAAGGAGTAGTAGAGAGCGGGGTAAAGAGGAGGCTGTACGGCGGAAACAAGGGTGTGGTTGCCTTAAAGAGAGAGGGGCTGGTTGAATGCGGGGGAGGGTTTGATGAAGCTCAAGAGCAAATGCTAGGTTAGAGGTCAGGTTGGAGGGAGAGGTGAGGAAGGAAGAGGGGGAATGGGGGGGAGGAATGAGGGTGGTGGTAAGAGGGGAGGCAGTTGGGGAGTATGAGGAAGAGAAGGACAATGTGATGTGGGGCCATAGAAGAGGAGTAGTGGGGTATGCAACAAATGGGGATTATACGCTATGCAATACAAGCAAAATATGGTGAGTTACAAGCACTGAGGTAGTGGGGATTACACGCTATGCAATACAAGCAAAATACAAGCAATGGGTAGCAAGGAGTCTATAGCCTGTGTAGCAAAGTTAATTGCAAGGAATGGGGTAATAGGAATTACACGCTATGCAATATAGATTAAATACAAACAAGGTAGCATGGTGTCTATGGCCTGTGCAGCAAGGTTCAATGCAAGCAATGAGGTAGCGATAGTGAGGAAGCAATGGGTAGCAATGGAATCAATGGGTTGTGAGTAGCAGTGGTGGGTGCTTACTTTGTATGGGTGCTGGTTAGGGTTTAGGAGCCGAGATGTAGAGGAGCGTTTGTTCCTGCTCTACTCCTTGACACTTCACAGGTATTCTGCTGGTGATGGGTTTGTCGGATCGCGCCAAGGGCGCCTTTGGGCCCGTGCCTAAGGGCCATGCCAAAGGGCCCTCTGGCCACGCCAAAGGGCCATCCTCACCACAGGTGCCCCTGGCTCACGCGGCTAAGGCCCCCCTCTTCCCCACCACCCAACCCATGGCTGGGCAGCCGGGACCTGGATCGGGTGGCAGGGACCCCCTGCATCCAACCCTGGCCCCGACCCCGGGCTGGATTCCCGGGCCCAATCGCTGGGTCAATGCTGCTTATTCCACCTTCGAGATGAAATAAGCAGCACATCCCCATGGACCCCGCAGGATGTACAGGGCCGTGACCTGAATCGGCCCTGTACATCTTACTGGGCCGGCCTGCCCCCGCTCCACCCCAACCCCGCCCCCTACCAGCTCCCCCCATCTTACTGATCAGGACGTGCAGGGAGGGCAGAAGGAGGAATAGGGTGCAGATGGCTTGTGGGGCTGCATGTCCTTGAGCAGAGGCAACTACTAAGCATTTTGTAAAAAAACTCTGGGAGCCAAAGAATGTCCAAAGAGGGCGACACAGTATTGGTAATGACAAGTCTGGAAGGTAAAACGTAGGAAATGCCAATGATTGGATTGAAGGGTATGTAGGAATAAGCATTTTTTATTATTTTCTTTTTTATTTATAAGCTTATAAACATAACCTATCCAGAAAAAAACAAATATTGCAGCAATAAACAGAAATAAATCACAAAAGGAAAAACAAGATAAACAAGAAAAAAGCAGTTAATAATCTAGACCACAAT
Source organism: Ichthyophis bannanicus (assembly GCA_033557465.1). NCBI lineage: Eukaryota > Metazoa > Chordata > Amphibia > Gymnophiona > Ichthyophiidae > Ichthyophis > Ichthyophis bannanicus. The sequence goes on from CM066033.1 coordinate 739,571,671, forward strand.
AACGGATCCAATATAAAAATAAATAAGCACAGGAAAGAAAACAGAACATTTTATGAGTACAGAATAATACATTATGGCGGCCGATATGGGATATTCACTCCTCTAACACATTTTCTCTAACAAGCAAAAACTGATTCAGTTGCTGGGGCTCAAAGAAAAGAAATTGATTTGATTGATACAAAATAATACATTTATAAGGGTATTTCAAATGAAAATTAGCACCCAAAGCAACAATTCTCTGGCGCAAGGCCAGAAAGTCTTGACACTGCTTTTGGTTGTCCCTAGCAAAATCAGTAAATATAAAAACCTTCAACCCTATAAATTGTGAAGACATATTCTGAAAATACGAGTACAGTCTTAAGACAAGAGTTGCGGTCCAACTCAAAAGCAAAGCACACCAACAAGGTGGCTCTGCTGGTCACCACATCTAGGGAACTTTCCAGGAAACCAGTGATGTCCAAACTCATGGACTTGACAAATCAGCAATGCCAGATGGAGCACCCCCAGCAGCAGAAGTAACAGCAACATATTGAATTCTTGCAATAGGAGGCAAAACCTCAGGAGGCATTTTCAAAACTTCCACACAGTACTTACGGACCATGCCAGCAGAGGAAACCAAAGAAAATTAAGGAAACTCAAGTTATTCCTGTGAAGCTGGTGCTTCTGAAACTCTGCTTTCTAAGCCTGGATTTTCCGCTTCTTGATATGGGCACCAACAAGTGCTTGTAAGTCCCCAACCTGGGACTCCAGTCGTCACCCTGGTAGCCTGCTATGGAAGATCCGCAACCACTGCTTGATGATTTAGTTTAAGAGTAGAAACTTCTTGGTTTACAGTTCCCACACTAATAGAAAGGGAACAGTGCAGAGAAGCAATAGTGTCTCACAAACTATCCAGTGTCACCAGCGCCAGCTTTTCCAATCTAACAGACCCAAAAGAAAACTGCCCCAGGGGTTTAGGGGGAGACAAAGTCCACCATAGCAGATACCTATGTTCCACTTCCAACCTCCCGATTTGCCAGTGAACACCAAAGCTGAGTACCCTCCAGGGAGGCACAAGCTCCCATGCCACAGGACTCCTGATTCCGCTCCCCCTCAGCATGTGAAATACTTCTGGGTTGCAACAGGGATGCTTGCACAGGGCTTATCTCGACCCCACTGCTGAGGTCCACCGTAGAGCTTAGTGGACCCGCCAAAGCTATGAATGACACAGTAGCCAGACAATACCGTTCAATAGACTGCTGTGCTGTCATTGGAGTTGGCATCGCATTAGAGGATTGGCCCTTTTTCTTTCTCTTCCTCCGCATATGAGAAAACTTCAGGGGAGAAATAACAAAGCTCACAGCAGCAACATGGAAGGGTTGCTCACTCGGCATTGCACTCCATAGCCATCTTGGATACGCCCAATCAGGAATAAGCATGTTTGAAGTCCAGGGAGGCTAGCCAATTGTTACTGTCCAGGAGGGAAAGTATTATGGCTATGGAATTCATTTTGAATTTTTCTTTCTTGATGTAATTGTTGAGATTGCGAAGGTTCAGAGGCCTCTCATTGTTCTGGGAATAAGGAAAAATCTGTAGCAGAATCCTTGATCCTGTTGATTTTGTGGGACCTTCTTCAATCACATTGTTCTGAAAAAGAGTGGTTATTTCCTCTGCCAAAACCAATCTGTAAGCCAAAAGGTTGTGGAATGGTCTGACAGAGCCTCTGCTTGGTGGGTATTTTATGAAACTTATTTTGTAGGGGAAAGCCAACAATCGCCCAAGAGTGCATGGTTTGGAAGAATGTATCCTTGAAGGATACTAACAAAACAGGGAAGTTAGGACATCCAAACAGAGAGATTCCAATAAAGATAAAAGTTGCCCAGTTACCCTGAAGTACAGAGCTCAAAGATTCCAAATTACCCCAATCACCTGATAACCAGATTAATATGACTGAAATACAACTGTTGTTATTTATTTATTTATTTATTTATTTAACAATTATTTCTATACCGCTCTTTCACAAGTATCAAGTGCGGTTTACAATGAACATTATGTTATATGGTATGGGTAGTATCATACCAAGTCATTTTACATAGAACATAGAACAGGTGAACTAGGTACAGGTAACAGTATAATATTTAAACAGTAAATTATTAGAACGTTAAACTATTAGAACATATGTACATAGTAGATATTTACAATTATCATATATCGCTTGTAGGTGTAAACATTAATTTAATCTTGAAGGCACGTAGTTATATAATGGTTGTATTTGCTAGTTAACCTGTGTCTCTTTGTGTAGTCTGGCTAGTTTCTGCTCCTTTGTTGTAGTGTAATGAGAATAAATGGGTTTTCAGTTTTTTTCTAAATTCCTTTATGTCCGATAGTAGGCGAATGTTGTCAGGAAGGTTATTCCAGAGGATAGGTGCTGAATGAGAGAAGGCTCTCATGTTGGTTTGTTTTCTAGCTTTTGTGTAATCTTTTGGTACTGCGATAGTGTTTGTGTTTCTACTCCTTTGTGATCTTTTATCTATTTCTACATTGATGAGTGTATTGAGTACTGATGGCGCTAAGTTATTTATTAGTTTAAATGTAGTTAGTAGAATCTTGTATTTTATTCTGCTGTGAATAGGTAGCCAATGGAGTTCAGCCAAGGTCGGTGTGATATGTTGGATTGAGCTTATATTCATTATTATCCTTGCTGCTATGTTTTGAGTTAGTTGTATCTTTTTAATGTTTTGCTTTGTGATGCCATTAAGGATTAAATTTGCAAAATCAAAATGTGGGGTTATGATAGCTTGAATTATGGTTATGAAGTCTTGTAAGTGAATTAAAGGTCTTAGTTGTCTCAAGGTCTTAAGTTTGTAGTGTATGTTTTTTGTTAGATATTTTATGTGTGAATCCATGTTAAGCTTATTGTCAAGTATCACACCTAGGTATTTTATTTCTTTTTTTATGTTGATCTCATGGTTATCAAGTGTGATGGTGCTTGGAGGTGTGTATGTTTGGTTTTTAGTAATATATAGTACATCAGTTTTTGAGAAGTTAATGTGTAGGTTCTGATCGCTGAGCCATATTGTTTAGTTCTTTAAAGCATTCTGTTATTTGTTGTAGTGGAGGGTGTGGGATTTTAAATGGGAGGTAAAACATTATATCGTCGGCGTAGATATGATAATGGACGCCATGACGTTTAAAGATGTTGCTGACTGGTTGTAGGTAAATGTTAAACAAAAGTGCTGATAGTGCAGATCCCTGTGGGAGGCCTTGTGTTTGGTTGAATGTGTTGGATGTTTGGTTAAGGATTCTTACTGTTTGGGTTCTGTTTGATAAGTAGGATTTAAACCAGTTATAGACAGTGGATGTAATTCCTATTTGTTGAAGTCTGTTGAGCATTGTTATATGGTTTACGCTGTCAAATGCGGCAGAGATGTCGAGGAATACTAGGATGAAGGCTTGTTTTGTGTCATCAATTCCTCTTAGTAAGGTGTCGTAAAGGACTGTTAGCAATGTTTCGACCCCATGGAATGGTCGGAAGCCATATTGGTGTTCGTCAAGGAGGTTCAAGGTATCAATAAAATCCTGTAGTTGGGTTTGAACTATTTTTTCAATAAGTTTGGCCATGAAAGGAATGCTCGATATGGGTCTGTATGATTTTGGGGATAATTTGTCTAGTGTTTTATTTTTAAGTATTGGTCTTATTTGAACATGTTTGAGTGATGGTGGTAAGTATCCTTCATCTAGTGAGATGTTAACCATGGGGAGGATGAAGGGAGAGAGTATTGAGAGTGTCTTTTTTATCCAATCAACTGGGCATGGGTCAAGATATGATGTAGTTGTATTGATGTTAGATATGGTAGCTTTGAGTGTGGTCTTTGAAATTGGGCTGAAATTGGACCAGTTATCAGAGGTTGTGTGCTTCATTTCAGAGTGTGTTGTTGAGGGGTTATTTGTTTGTATTTTTGTTTTATTGATATAGTATTGAGCTAAGTCTTGTGGGGTAATATCTATGGATATTTCATCTGAATTGTATGTTTTGTTTGTTAGCTTCTGTATTATATAGAACAATTCTCTTGGTCGGTTAATTGAGTTATTGAGTAAGTTAGAGTAGTAGTTTCTCTTAGAATTGTCTATTGTTACTTTATATGTGTGTAGGGTATTTATGTATTTTTCATAGGTTGTTGGAGATTTGTTTTGCCTCCATTTCCTTTCTTCCATTCTTAGTTGTCTTTTAAGATTTTTAAGTGTCATGTTAAACCATGGGGCATCCTTTTTATCAATTATATTGTCGTTTCTATTATGTTGAGACAGGTTAGGTTTTTTTTCTGCTGCCAGTGAGATGAATAAAAACAAATAAAACCAGGAGTCTATTTACTAAGATTCAAGCCAATTTATTTGTGCACAGTCTCAGGCACTGTCACATTCAAAATGGTCTGAGCAATGGAGTTCAACAAAACAACAACTTTTATACCTTTCTTCATCAGTTCTATACAGACAAACTCCTCATTGGTCCCGGTGCCCCCTCCATTTCCCTCCAATGGGGACCGCTGACCGGGCTTAACACCTGTTCCCCCCTGCTCAGGCCTCTCTAGCCATGGCTCAGTTTCTAGACATAACACATTCTGCTACAAGGTCCCTCCTCAGCTTAAAGAATGTGTGAAAGCAAGATACTGGAACACATCTGTTATCAACATAAAGGAGCTAAATAGAAGTTTCTTGCATTCTTATCAAAAGCAGTTTAAAGCAGTTTTCTAACTTCTACTGGCTTTCAGCTCTGCTCAGCTATAATATTCTCAAGTGGGGGTTGGGACTCAGGCCTAACTTACAGGCCTTTCTTGCTCCTGCAGGCTATGCAGGCTATTCTAGGCCATAGCCTATCACACAACCTCTAAAAGGCCTGTATGCAAATGCTAGAAATCTAAAAAATAAAATGGGAGAGTTATAATATATAGCTCTAAATGAGAGGTTAGATATGATTGGTATCTCAGAGACCTGGTGGAAGGAGGACAACCAATGGGACACTGTGATACCTGGGTACAAAATATATTGCAATGAGAGAGTAGATCAAATTGGTGGAGGGGTTGCGCTCTATATTAGAGAGGGCATTGAGTCACATAGGATTAAAGTTTTGCAGGAAACAAAATATGTTGTAGAATCTCAATAGATAGAAATTTCATGTAAAAAGGGGAAGGCAATGGCAGTGAGGGTGTACTACTGACCGCCTGGCCAGAATGAACATATGGATAATGAAATGCTGAAAGAAATCAGGGAAGCTAACAAAAGTTACAACACAGTAATAATGGATGATTTCAATTACCCGGATATCAATTGGGTCAGTGTCACAGCAGGACATGCTAAGGAGATAAAGTTTCTAGATAAAATAAATGACTGCTTCTTGGAGCAGCTGGTTCATGAACCAACAAGAGGTGAAGCTATTTTGGACCTAGTCATTAGTGGCATATAGGATCTGGTGCAAGAGATAAAGGTGATGGGGCCACTTGGCAATAGCGATCATAGCTTGAGCGCATTTGATTTAATAAATGAAAGAAGGACGGCAAGGAAATCCACAGTACTCCCATTTAACTTTCAAAAGAGAGACTATGATAAAATGAGGAAAATAGTTAACAAAATATTAAAAGAAGCAGCTCCAAAGGCTAAAGATTAGCATAAAGCGTGTGCATTGTTTATAAATACTATCGATTTGCACCAGCCTGGAGCTGGTGCAAATCGTACCTAACAGATAGATGGCAGCAGGTACAAACAGCAATCTGCCCCAGACAAGACACCAAGAGGTAGGAAATCTGCATGATGGTACACCGCGGAGCTACGGTCCTCACTACTTCTCCTTAGGAAACTAGAAAGAAGATGGCGGCACTCCCGGTCCCTAACTTACCAGGCAGCCTACACCGCCCACCTGAACGCACACTGAGACTCTATATCAGTGCAAATGAAAGAATACCACTCCGAACTCCTGCGCCGCTCACTAAACAAACCTCACGACCTCTTCAACTTAGTGAAGACCCTGACGAAAGAACTTTCGCCCACCCAAACTACAATGTTAGACCCGCAGGAATACGCAGACTACATACTAGCCAAATCCAGCAACATCAGCGTAGCCACGAAATCCACTCCTAGTCACAACCCATACCAACCACTGTCGTTCAACTCGCTTACAACAACAGCAAGAGGCGTCGAGGACATCATTGCAACCATCAACTCCACCACTGCTCCAAACGACCCCTGTCCAGCATATTGGATAAGATCCTTGCACAATTAACTCAGTCCAAATCTAGCCAAGATCATGGAGCAGTTCTTCTCCATAGGAACATTCCCAGCATGCCTCAAACAGACGTCAATCTGGCCCCTTCTGAAGAACAACAAGCTGAACCCCCAGAAGGCAGAATCCTATCGACCAATCTCAAGCATCCCGCTTCTAGCCAAGATTATTGAGAAATCCAAGTTTGCACCCCCAAACAGAACCAGAAGATCTACAATGGTGAACACATTAAAAACCCCAAAGGACTTCCGGTGACGTCATCCACCCGAATGGCGGCGTAGCGCGGGAGCTCCGCCACCACTGCGCTAAAGAAAGCAGGAAAAGCCCCCACGGGCATAATTTTGGGCGGTAAGGAGAGCGGGCACGGCTAAGGGAGAGCTGCCCGGCCCCACTGTTGATCGGCGAGAGAGAAATTGGGAGCAGTGCGCTGACCGAAGCGGCAGACCAGCGCCGCGTGGGAAGTGCGGCCTGACAGAGGAGAGCAGACCAAGAGTGTGTGCAGGTCGCCGGGGAGGAGGAGGGCAGAGAGAGCGGCCGGAGCAGAGGACCACGCCGGGCTGAGAGAAGCCAGCTGTAGACGGAGAGCGGGGCAGGAAGGCTAACCTTACAACTTCCCGCACAGCGCGGTGGTGCCTAGCCCTGCAGGAGGAACACAGTCGGACACGTGGTGGGGGCAGCACAGCGGTTAAAAATTTTGACAGGCCGCAGACTGCCGGCAGCAGAAAGCAGAGGGAGAAGAGGCCTCAGTCAGGTGAGCAGCTGAAGTGGGCCCTCCGGGAGGCTTCTTAAAAGACAGAAATTATTGGGCAAGGGCAGCAGCCATTGTGGAGGTCCGGGTGTGACATATAGCCAACCCCTGCATCCCAGAGCAAAAGAAAGGAGGGGAGCCCAGAGTGCGGACCAGGCAGCCGGCAGGGGACATCGGCAGTAGACCTCTTATGGAGAAAATAAGTGCCAAAAAAGAGGGCCTGATGAAAATGAAACTAGCTGAGTTCCGGTCCCCCTATGCTACGTCTAAAGGAGGGAAGGAAGGAGAGAAAACCGGCAAACCGGAGAAGGAAGCCCCACACAGCCCGGGAGCGAGTGAGGGTGGAGAGGAGGCCTGGACTGCAGCGGAACAGATAAAGCAGTGGCTTCTTGAGTTAAGAGACGAACTGAAGGTGGAGATGTGTGGGGTGAAAAATGAGATCATGGAGGCCGTGCGGACGATGCGCCAAGACATCCTGGAGCTGGGCGAACGGGTGGAAGAAGCTGAAACAAGGCTAGACAGTCAAGGAGAGACACTGACGCAGCTCCAGCAGGGATGGGAGGAACTGCAGACAGCACAAGAGACCTTTAAAGCCAAAGCAGAGGATCTCGAAGATCGCTCACGGAGATGCAATCTCCGAGTGCGAGGAGTGCCGGAAGAGCTAACGTACAAGAATAGTGAGGAGGTGGCCTATAAAATATTCCAAAGGCTCCTGGAGGAAGCTGGCTATGGAAAGGAAGCGGAGGCTCACCACCCGAACATAGAACGAGCACATAGAGGCCTGGGGCCCATTCGAGACAATAGACCAAGAGACATAGTAGTATGCCTGAGCTCCTACAAAAGTAAGGAACTTCTGCTCGGAGCCAACCGCAAACTGAAGAGCTTTCAATGGGAGGGACATAAAGTGGAGTTATATCAAGACCTGTCCCAGGGAACGCTGCAACGCAGGAGGGAGATTAGAGAAGTAACCGCCTACTTGCGGAGAGCAGACCTGCGATATAAGTGGCTGTTTCCATTTGGATTATTGATCACGGTGAAAGGGAGATCGCGGACGGTACGGTCCAGCGTGGAGGCTTGGAAAGCTTTGAGAGAGCTGGGAGCAGAACAGTTACCGGAGATGTCAGACAACACCGCTTCTTCTCCGCGCCCGGAATCCGGACCAGGAAAGTCGGAGAGAGCGAAATGGCAGAGGGCGAGCGGTAGGAGATTGGCCCGGACGTCTAAAGGGGGTCACAGGAGTCCGACTTCCGAGCAAGAGACTGGCTGAGCGGTGATGTTCCAACTCAGGACTGATATCTTTCAATATGTTGGTTGACAGGCTTAGGGGGAGGGAGAGGATAGGATAATGGGCCACAGGGAGAAGGGAGGGAGAGGTAGGTAATGAATAGGGGGGGAAGGGAGGAGCATAGAGGGGTGGGGAGAGGTGGGGGGAGAGGAGGGAGAAGGGTTAGTGGGGTTAGCGGGATGAGTAAGGGGAGAAGGGGGAAGGGGGGCTATGGGGGAAGATTTGGTGGTGAGGTGGAAGGGGTCGCTGTTATGGAAGTTAAGTCTCCGCAGCGGAGAATTCTGAGAGGGGGGGTGGGGGGAGGGGGGAATGGAGGAGGAGGAAGATGGGGGGAAAGGGGGGGTGGAGGGGGGGGAAGGGGGGAGGGGGGGAAGGGACAAAATCAGCAGGCTGGAAGGGGGGGAACGGGTGCAGGAGGGGAATTGAAGATACTAACATTGAATGTTAAAGGATTAAATTCGCCCTGGAAAAGACAGAAATTGGATAAAGAATTAATAAGGCATAATGCTGATATAGTATTGTTGCAGGAGACACATTTGCAGAAACGGCACGAGGCGTTGGTGCAACCCAGAGGGTATAGGCATCGCCTCTTCGCCTCTAATCTTAAAGAGAAGAGGAAAGGCGGGGTAGCGATCCTCATTAAGGGGGAAGTGCAAACTGAGGTCCAGGTGATATCTCGGGATAAAGGGGGACGATATCTTTTGCTGCGAGTGAAGCAGGGGACGGAATGGTTTTGTATGGTGAATGTGTATGCCCCTACGGGAGCGCAAACGGAGTTCTGGAAAGATCTGAGTGAGCAGGTAGCAGTGATGGGGGCGGGGGTGCTGATTTGTGGGGGGGACTTTAATTTGGCCTGGGAGGTGGGGAGAGACACGACGGGCCACCGAGTAGGGAGGGGGACGGATAGGAAGTATTATCGGAGATTTGTACAAGAGAATGGATTGATTGATGGGTGGCGGATGCTTAATCCAGGCCGCAGGCAATTCACTTTCTACTCAGCAGTACATGGGTCGTACTCAAGATTAGATACAATCTGGGTAGGGAAGGAGCTAGCGGGGAGGATTACGGGAGGGGACATAGAACCGATTACTTGGTCCGACCACGCCCCAGTGGTGCTACAGGTGCGGGTGGCAGGGGAAGATAAGGGACGGCAATTTTGGAAATTGAATGAGAGCCTGTTGGAGGATGCGAGGGTGGTAACTGAATTACGGAGTCTAATTCCAGAGTATTTTGGGCAGAATGGGGGAGGAGAGGTTAAAGAGGGAGTGCTCTGGGATGCCTTTAAAGCGGTGGTAAGGGGGGTGTTCATCAAGTGGGGGGCACGCATTAAGAGGGAGAGGGTGGAACGTGAGGAGCAGCTGCGGCAGCAACTACGCGAGGCGGAAGAGAGGGCTATGCAAGAGGGGGGAGGACGGCATAGAGGGACAGTCTTGGAACTCAGAGCCAAAGTTAATGCAATAGAGGCCGAACAGATACAGTTCCGCCTACAGTTGATGAAGCAGAGGTTTTTTGAAGGGGGCAATAAAGTGGGGAAATATCTTGCGAGACAACTGCAGAAGAGAAGGGAGTGGAATAGGATCTCTCAGATTAGGAGCGGGGGGGAAGGGGTGCGAGATGTTCGGCGTATCAGAGAGGAATTTGTGGCCTACTACAGCAATTTATATAAGGCGCGAGAAACGGGAGCGCGGGAAGATACTTTGGAGTATGTGAAAGGAGCGGGGCTCCCGGTATTGACGGCGGAGGAGCAGGAAGGGCTCGATAGGGAGATCAACCCGGAGGAAGTCCTGCAGGCCATTAAGGGGTTAAAGGCCGGCAAAGCCCCAGGGCTCGACGGCCTAACGGCGCGCTTTTATAAACAGTTTAGTGGCCAAATAGTGCAACCGTTAACTATGGTGTTTAATGGCCCACACAGGGGGGAGAGATTGGCGGAGACCATGGGTTGGGCTGGCATTACCCTTATCCATAAGGAAGGGAAAGATCCTCAGGAGTGTGCGTCATACCGACCCATTTCTTTATTAAACGTCGATGCAAAGTTGATGGCTAAAGTACTGGCTACTAGACTTAATAAGTATTTGGGGAAATTGGTGCATGCCGATCAGGCGGGGTTTGTGCCAGGCCGACAGGTGGCAGATAACATACGGAAAGTGCTGAACGTGATTTGGTCGGCCCAAAAGAAGGGGAGGGAGACTTTGCTGGTCTCCTTGGATGCTGAAAAGGCCTTTGACCAAGTGTCTTGGTCATTTTTATACTCCGTATTGGGACAATTGGGGTTTGGACCTGGGTTTGTGCAATGGATAGAAGCTCTATATCATAGCCCAAAAGCATGTGTACGGGTAAATGGAGGCTATTCCGAGTTCTTTCCATTAGAACGGGGAACTAGGCAGGGCTGCCCGTTATCTCCCTTATTATTTGCGCTCTCCCTCGAGCCCTTAGCGGCAAGACTAAGGGCCAATCCTGTGGTGGCGGGGGTAAGGGTGGGAGGTCAGGAATACAAACTCTCCCTATTCGCAGATGACATCTTATTGACTATTACGAACCCCAGAGATACGCTTCAAGCAGTGATGAGTGAGATACAGATATACGGCGAGAAGGCGGGTTTTCGGATTAATTGGGGGAAATCGGAGATATTAAGAGTAGTAGGGGAGGAGGGGGAGCAGCGGCCGTGGCAGCGGGATTTCCCATTTAAATGGGCGCAGACGTCGATTCGCTATCTTGGGGTACACCTGGGGCGGAATTTGGAAGATTTATATGCGTTGAACTATCATAAACTGGTAGGGCAGGTGGAGGCGCGCTTACAGGGCTGGAGTCGAGGGTATTACTCGTGGTTTGGGAGGATGGCGTCAGTGAAGATGATGCTTCTCCCCCAGTTTTTATTCCTCTTCCAGGTGTTGCCTATACCGATACCTCGAAGAGCGCTACGGCGGGTTCAGCAACAAGTAGAGAGATTTATCTGGGGGGGAAGAAGGCCAAGGGTGGCGGCCAGAACGATGCAGGTTCCGGTAAGAGAGGGGGGGATGGGGACTCCCAACTTCAGTTTGTACTATGCGGCAGCGCAATTGCGAGCAGTATATGCGTGGCTGCGGGAACCATATAAGCAGTGGGTAAGAATGGAGGTGGACGAGTACCACCCAGGGGAATTAGAACGGATAGTATGGGAGGGGGGAGGCGACAGGGGTCAGCATCCGCTAGTACGCCATACATTACAGGTGTGGAGAAGGCATCGACGGCAGATGGTGGGAGAAAAGAAATGGTCTCCCACCATGTCCTTGCAGGCCTGTTGTGCGGCAGGCATCGGCCCGAAGGCGGTAATACTCCGGAAATGGGCAGCGCGGGGCCTGACTCAGGCTTCCCAACTGGTGATTGGGACACAGTGCAGAGAATTTGAAGGAATGCGTGATTTATACCGCTTAGAGGAGTCGGATCGGTTTGCATATCTGCAGATGTGTTCGGTGATTCGGAAAAAGGGGAGGGAGCAGTGCGGAAGGGGGGGAGGAGAGTGGTTTGAGGGGGCTTGTTTAGGCTCCATGGGACAACAAGGGATGCTCTCTAGGATTTATAGAGGATTGGTTGCCAGTGGGGGAAGGAAGTTGAAGTATATGGAAGAGTGGGAAAAGGATTTAGGGGTAGTGTGGGGGGTGGAAGAGTGGGAGGAGCTAGTAATGGGCATAGCTAGATTTTCTATTGCCACATCACTACGTGAGAATGCCTATAAGGTGCTAACACGCTGGTACCTCACACCGGAAAGATTGTTCAGGGCTGGAGTGCGTCAGACGGCTGAGTGCTGGCGGATGTGTGGAGAGCATGGCTCGTGGTTACATATATGGTGGACGTGCCCAGTAGTGAGAGAATATTGGCGCAAAATAGGAGAGTGCATTAATAAAATAGTGGGGGAACGTATTGTGCTAGGCCCTGCGATGTGTCTCCTGCATAAACCCGATGCGAGGTGGGAAGGGGACTGGAGAATCATTTGGTACTGTGTGACAGCGGCAAGGAGTGAAATAGCATGGTACTGGAAGAGACCGAATTTGCCTTCCATGACTAGTTTTGCAGGAAGAGTGTCTTTTCTATTTGCAATGTTTACATTGCGGGGGGAGTGGGGGGGGAAGAGGGGACCAAGTTGAAAAGAGGTGGGCGGGGGTTTGGAGATGGCTACAGGAGGGAGGGGGGAGGTTGGAGGGTTAGGGGGAGGGGGGTGGGGGGGGAGTAGGGGGTTGGGGTGGAGCTAACCTTATTAATTTAAGGGGCGTGAGGGATAGCAGAAAGGGCCAGGATAACATGATTTTGCATAAGCTGAAAGTGATCAATCAAGTTGCCGACTCCTGGGCAGGGTGATACTTAGCACTAAGGTATGCGCAAGGATAGGAATGGTTTGTTGTATGTTAAAAAGTTGTTAGGCTGTTAGTAATGTATATGGGGGAGTAGAGTCGGAGGTTTGTGTCATGGTTGATAGAAATGTACATGGAAAAGTTGATACTGTATATGAAAAGTTGCTAATAAAAACATATAAATAAAAAAAAAAAACCCCAAAGGAAATGACGACATGCACGAAAGCAACTTCCAATAGGGCCTTCATGATCTACGCACCCATAGCCTGGAATGCCCTCCCCTCAGGCATGAGAGCCATGACCAGCCTGACCCAAATCAGGAAAGCACTGAAACATCATTTATTCCTAAGACACTATCCAGAACCCGGCAAGACAATCGTACCAAAGAACATACCTGATAAGAAAAGAGACAGCCAATGCAATCAGTTGAGTCCTGAATAGACATCAGCCCGTAACACAGGCTTCAATGTAAATAAACTGTAGATATGTTTCCCCAGTTAACCCCAAGTTCTATATCCTGTTCATTGTAAATACCATGCGGGCCTTCTGCATGGTATAAAGTTTCTGTTTTATTGTACACCGCACTGATAATAGCGCGGTATATAAGAGATGTAAAATAAATAAATAAATAATAAGGTCATCCAACGGCAAATCCAAGAACACATCGACTCCACTGCCCCCCTCGATCCATGCCAATATGGATTCAGGGAATCACATGGCATCGAAATGCTTCTTGCCACGCTTCTCAACACATTAATCACAGGGATTAACAACAGATGAGGATATGCCCTGATCTTCTTGGACATCTCCATGGCTTTCGACTCCATCAACCACAAGCAGCTCCTGATAAGTCTCCAAGAAAAGGGAATCCAGGGCTCAGCCTGGAGCTGGTGCAAATCGTACCTAACAGATAGATGGCAGCAGGTACGAACAGGCTGTATGACCTCCGAGCCTTTTCAACAAAAACATGCCCTATTATTCAATATATATATGCAGCCCATATGTGCAATCATCTGCTCCTTTAACATCTCCTGCCTGATTTATGCAGATGACGTTCTACTCTTTACCCCATTCACTATCGACCAACCAGACTTCTCTTCACTAGTAAAATGCTTTGATGCCGTCACTGACTGGCTCCACTCACAGAGTCTTAAGATAAATTTCAGCAAGACAGAAGTGCTGCTCATTACGAGAAACCAAACCTTCTCCCCACCGGCAACATTAAAGATGAGAGACGCTGAGCTCCCAAGTCAATCCACCATCCGCTACCTAGGAGTCACGCTGGACCAGCACCTTGACTTGAAAGCGCACATAGGCAACACTGTCAAGAAAATCTACCATAAGATTAGGACAATTCGACATCTTCAAACATTGCTGCAACCAGATGACTTCCGAACAGTTTTCCAGGCACTAGTAACCACCCCACTTTGACTACACCAATGTGATCCTTCATGGACTCCCTAAGAACACACTAAACCCACTACAGTTAGCAATGAATGCTGCTGCCTGCTTCCTACATGGGGCTTCTAGAAGGGACCACATTACTCCAATCCTAAAAGACTTGCACTAGCTACCAATCTACTGCCGGCTCACCTACAAAGTAGCACTGTTAACATTCAAGGCCATCAACAAAACAACCTCTAGCTTCTTGACGAACCTTATCCACCCCACACCTGCAACCAGAACAAGAAGGTCCTTTGCCACCAACACACTAATAACCCCCAGCAAAGTAACAAAATGCACTCAGGCAACAAAAAACAGAGCCTTCATGTTCTGTGCACCTACATGCTGGAATGAGCTCCCAGTGACCATCCGCACAATCACTGACTTTGCCCAATTCAGAAAGGCACTAAAGCACCACCTTTTTCTCCTACACTACGCCCAGGCCAACAACACATCCTCACCTGACACAACCCTACAACCTAACCATAAAAAACAGACAACCCAGTAAATGAATTACATCCCTGTACATAGCTCCCAGGGCAAGCCATGTCGCTACAACTGCATAGCGACTTCCTGCCTAGACTGTATATAGTCTGTATATAGTTACCCCTGTTCTAAATCCAAGTTGTATTACCCGTTCGATGTAAGTGCAGAGCAGGCTCTTCCTGCTCTGTACAAAATGTTATCTGTAAACCACACTGATTTTAAAGAGTGCGGTATATAAAAGCATTAAATAAATAAATAAAAATAAATAAAATATCTTGAAAGCCCAGAACCGATGTATTCCACGCTTTAAGAAAAGTGGAAGGAAGTCCAAAAACTGCCAGAATGGTTTAAAGGCAAGGTCAGAGAGGCTGTTGCGGCCAAAAAAGCATCTTTCAGGAAATGGAAAAAGGAGCCAAATGACGAAAATGGGGAAACAACATAAGGATTGCCAAGTTAGATGGAAGGCATTGATAAGGCAGGCAAAGAGAGGATTTGAAAGAAAGCTTGTTGTGAAAACAAAAATGCATAATAAAAACCTTTTCAAATACATTCGTAGCAAAAAACCTGTGAGACGGTCAGTTGGACCATTGGATGATAGATGAGTAAAAGAGGCGCTAAGTGAAGACAAGGCCATAGCAGAGAGCTTAAATGAATTCTTTGCTTTGGTCTTTACAGAAGATGAAGGGAATTTACCTATGCCTGAAATGGTATATAAAGGTGATGTATCAGAAGAACTGAAAGAAATTTTGATAAACGAGGAAGATGTATTAAAACTATTTGATAAACTGTAAAGTACCAAATCACCTGGACTGGATGGTATACATCCAAGGGTAATGAAAGAATTGAAATATGAGTTTGCAAACCTACTATTAGTAATCTGTGTACTATCATTAGAATCAACTGTAGTACCTGAAGAGTGGATAATGGCCAGTGAAACGCCAATATTTATAAAGAGTTCCAGGGGTGATCCGGGAAAGTACAGACCTATGAGTCTGACATCAGTACTGGGCGAAATGGTAGAAACCATTATAAAGAATAAAATTACTGATCATGTATATAGTCATGGTTTAAGGGGAGAAAGCCAACATGGACTTAGCCAAGAAAATTCTTGTCTTACTAATCTGTTATATTTTTTTGAAGGTGTGAATAAACAGGTAGACAAAGGTGAGCCAGTTGATATAGTGTATCTGGATTTTCAGAAAGCCTTTGACAAGGTCCCTCATGAGAGACTCTTGGCGAAATTAAATAGTCATGGGATTGGAGGCAGTGTAGTATTATGGATCAGAAACGGATTAAAAGATAGAAGACAGAAAGTAGGGCTAAATGGCCAATTTTCTCAATGGAGAAGAGTAAATAGTGGAGCACCCCAGGAATCTGTGCTGGGCCTGCTGCTTTTTAACATATTCATAAATGACCTGGAAATGGGAATAACGAGCGAGGTGATAAAATTTGCAGATGATACAAAATTATTCAAACTTGTTAAAACCCAAAAGGATTGTGAAAAACTGCAAGAGGATCTTGAAAAACTAGAAGACTGGGCATCCAAATGGCAGATGAAATTTACTGTGGACAAGTGCAAAGTTATGCACCTAGGAAAGAACAACCCAAACTTTGGTTACATGATGCAAGGTACCACCTTAGAAACCACCACCCAGAAAAAAGATTTAGGCATCATCCTGGATAATATGTTGAAACCCTCCGCCCAGTGTGCAGCGGCAGCCAAGAAAGCTAATAGAATGCTAGGAATCATAAGGAAAGTAATGGAGAATAAAACCAAGGATATTATAATGCCTCTGTATCGTTCCATGGTTCGACCGCACCTTGAATATTGTGTGCAATTCTGGTCACTGTATCTTAAAAAGGATACAGCGGAATTAGAAAAGGTACAGAGAAGATCCACCAAAATAGTAAAGGGGATGGAAGGATACCCCTAGGAGGAAAGGCATAAAAGGTCAGGGCTTTTCAACTTGGAAAAGAGAAGGCTGAGAGAAGATATGATAGAAGTCTATAAATTAATGAATGGAGTGGAATGGACTAACGTAGATCGGTTGTTCACACCATCAAAAAGTAGAAAGACTAGAGGACACACAGTGAAGCTACAATGTAACCCATTTAAGATTAATAAGAGAAAATATTTTTTCACTCAACGTATAATCAAACTTTGGAATTCATTACCAGAGGATGTGGCAAAAGCTGTTAGTGTAGTTGGCTTTAAAAAAGGTTTGGACAAGTTTCTAGAGGAAAGGTCCATAAACCATTGAGGACCCAGGAAATTCACTGCTTATCCCAGGATGAGCATTGTGGTAGCTGTGGACTTTGGGTACCTGCCAGGTACTTGTGACCTGGATTGGCCACTGTTGGAAACAGGATACTGGGCTTGATTGACCTTGGTCTGAACCAGTATGGCATTCCTTATGTTCCTATGTTCTTATCCATACTGCACTATGTTGAGAACTCAGCAATCTGAAGTAATTTGTTGCCATATCTTCCTGAAGCTCAGAATTCTGCCTCCCAATGTAGAATGGTCAAAAATTGGTATTCAATTTCCCTGCAGAAGCCAAGGTGGTTGCCTGTGGTTTTCTCTGTTGGCTTTGGATGTTGTCCATATGTCTGGGGTGCTGAATGTTGCAGCTGTGTCTTAAGAATATAGGTGAAACTGTCTTCTTGGATAGGATTATTGAAAATATTGGTAATAATTTGACTTTCTGTACAGGGACTGTTGAGGTTTGCAGTACTGGTTGGAGGGGTCACTGTTTGTGCCAAATTCCTACTGTTGAAGATTCATCCTTTATTTGAGCTATGGAACCTTTAACTGTGGCACCAAAGAGATGATCCCTCACACAGGGAGCATCAGATAACCTTGTCATGGAGGTCTTCTCTGGATCCAGAAGCTCTGAACTATGTGGCTGAATACACTGTGATAGCTGTGGCTGTGGCACAAGTCATAATGTCATATACATCATACATGGAGTATATCAGATGATAGGTTGACTCCTGGAGGTTGAGGTGTAGTTGGTTCCGATGACCTTCTAGCTATCTGCTCTATGAGCACATGGTAGTAATGAAGGATTTGAAGTTGATGTGCTATTTGCATTATAAACATAGTGCTCTTATAAACCTTTTTGCTCATTTTGTCTAGCATCCTATGGTCCTCACCAGAAGGGGTATAGGATTGTGACTTGGCGATTTTTGCTCCTTTGAGAGCTGCTTCAGAAACCGACTGATGCAGAGGCTAGTATAGTCATGTCCTTATGCTTGAAGTACCTTGTATTTGAATTCCAGACACCTGGATGTAGGTTGGATGGAGAAAGAGTTTTCCATATAGAAAGCTGAAGGTCTTGGAGAACCTGATGAATTGGTAAAGCAATTACTTCCCTAGAAGTAATTGCTTTACCAATTGGTCACTGCAGGAATGGAGCATGGATTGGAAATCCTTCTTTTTCTGGTACTGGAGTGGTACTGAAAACAAGGGCTTTTTAAATTTTCTGCAAGACTTTGGGAGAGAAATCTCAGTCTCCTGAGTCTTACTGCTTATATTCTTCCAGATGAGATGACAAATGATTTGGGAGAGGAAAACATAAAAACATAATGGCAGAAAAAGACCATATGGCCTATCTAGACTGCCCTTCTATACAGCACAGTTACTTACCTGTAACAGGTGATCTCTGGGAACAGCAGGAATAAGTCTTCACATATGGGGTACGTCGGTACCGACGGAGCCTGCGCGGGAACGCTCCCCAGCGTCCAATCAGAAAGCTTTTGGGCGCATCCCTCAGCACCTGCGTGCTGCCTTCCCGCCTTTCCAACTGTCTCTCCTCAGTTGAGTTTTATAGCTGAGACAAAGAGAGAGAGAGAGGAAAGGAAAGATAGATAGAGATACAACTCCTAGGGGAGGTGGGTGGGTTGTGAAGACTTATTCCTGCTGTTCCCAGAGATCACCTGTTACAGGTAAGTAACTGTGCTATCTCCAGGAACAAGCAGGAATGAGTCTTCACATATGGGGACTCCCAAGCTAAGATGCCTGGAGCCCTAGCATGTTGAAGATTGAAACATGCCACACCTCATATGGCCAGGCATCCTGAGGATGGAGGGTAGGAGTTGAAAAGAGAAGAGTTGTAGGAAACAGCTGACCTAAGATAGGACTACAGGCAAGGAGTCCTTGTATGTATGATAATCATCATGAAATATATTGAAATGAACAATCACAATATGGACCTCACCTACTGGATTGCAGGAAGTAGAGAGGCTGATGGAATCTACTGGGGATCCAGTAGAGGAATCTTCAAGGTGACCTCACTGAAGTGAAGGTGAAGGTCAAAAGCTGGAAGTGACAGGTGACCCCAGTATTTAACTGGGGTAGTACAAAAACGGTAGGTCTTTAGTGGGAAGCTTTATGGAAAAAGCTGAAAACTCTTTTGGTTACAGAGTTAATCATAGTTAGGAGCAAAAGAGGAAGACTGACCGATTTGGACAACTGGCCTAGTCCTTGAGGGAAGAAGAGGTATGGGAGAAACCCCGTATTCCCAAGAAAGGACAGATGTCTGAGGAGTTGAAACCTCAGATGTACTGAAGATCCACCATGTCTTTCCTAACTGATGAGAGGTAGGAAGATATTGGAGTATGGAGCTTCAGGGATACCTGAACCTAGGGTTATGGTAAGAGCTGTTAGTACCACAGCAGTGGTTGTGTGCATAATAGCCTAAACATACTGTGGAATAGTATGAACACGTGCAAGCCCACTGTCTGGAACATACAGGAAGGAAAAAACATTTATGAGCACAGACAGTTGGAGAGATAAGTATGTAAATACATATCTACCTATGAGGAAGTATCTCGACAGATACACACATATTTATGTATATATATATATATATATATATATGTTTATGGCGAGATCCAGAGGGGCATAACATATGCACACGCAGCTGACAGACATATGTATCTATAGAAATGTATATAGATATATGTATAAATATGAATATATAGGTCTAAAGATAATTGTCTGCAGTTAAGCAGACAGAGATATGTCTATAAGAACATTCACATGGGAGATTTGAAGAGGAACGATTCATCTAATAACAAGAAGGTGGAACCTGCTTGAGAAGATATAGAGAATCTGTTCCCTCTGGTTAAGATGGAGCAGGAATGCTATCCAGTGAAATAACCAGGATGGTTGCGTGAAAAAACAGAGGATAATATCAGTCTGTAAACAGCAAGTCCTGAGTCCGGTAGAACTCTAACATGGTGAATGGACAGAAAACGCATAGGATGAGATACCAGGTTGACCCACTTGAGGGACAAAGGGGGTATCATGCGTTATTTAGTTAAATATGTGCTGTCCATGAAGGATTAGGATACCATGAGGACAAGCTGCAAGGAAAAAGAGCATATTTCCTGTAGGAGTTGGGTAACTCTTTAGACTGTCACGTAGGGAAGGCGTATGTCCTTTATATTAAAAGAAGATAGAAGGGTGTAAGAACCCACCCAGTCATGAGGAATGAATGAGGAAGCCTTTTTCAACCATATATGATAGTCATTAGAGAAAAAACTCCATGCTCTCTAGCAAGGGCCCATAGTGGAAAGCCTCTCTGTAGGATTGCAGAGAGCATTATGCAGGAGAATTTGGAAATAAAACTGGCTGTTGGAGAAAACCAGCTGCCACTTCAACTATGCTGCCAACTCCAGGGATTTGGAGATGGCAGAAAAGAAGCAATAAGGATTATCCAAGACAGGTGAAGCACTATCTTGGAAACACTACTAAGGCTAGACAAAAAGTAGTGGAAGACAAGACTGGAACTTGTAGAAAAGTACCAGTAGTCCAATCACTGGAACTCCTGCATGGGCAGCTGCTGAATAGAACAGCGGAGAGAATCTTTCCGTTTTTAACAGAGAGAACAGACAGAACAAGAGGAGAAAATCCTGTTCTTGTCTGATGAGCTGCCCAAATGAAAGAAGGGAGGTTACTCCAGAGAAAAAACTCCACATTGGAAAGGAAAGGAAGACTAGAAAGGCTAAGAAAGCCTTCCAGTGGTATGGTACCACTCTTACAGGGGAAACCCTGGAAAAGAGGGTAAAGAAAAATAGGAGCTGAAGGGTGACTTGCCATATGGTAAGTCTGTAGAAGGAAAATTCATGTTGGTACAGAAAAACTATCATGGGATAGTTGGTAAACCTCTCTTCATGGCAGGAAGAGGAGGAAGAACCCTGTGACCCATAGACATGAATATCCTGACAGCTCAGCATACCTAAGAGCAAGTGGATGTCCTGGAACAGGAATCCATGTGTAGAGTTTTAAACGAAAAAACAGTGAAAAAACCTCTGCTGAGAAGAAGTGAACTGTAGGTTATAAAGAGATTAATTGGAACCCTATTGCAGGGTTTATTTTTCCTGGCTTGAATTTGGATTCTTCAGACCAGGGCGAGGTTTCCCCTGCTTGGGAACATCTGTATGATGGGCAGGAGAAGAATAAAACCTTCTTCTTTTAGGGAAAGAAGGTTTGGTAGGGCATTTCCTACCTACTGGGGAAGGAGAAGGCTTAGGATAGCCCTCAGAAACAGGGAAGTCAGTGGAGCACTGAGCAACCTGACATAAAGACTCCTTATTGAAGAGATTTTCTCCAGTACAAGGAGTATTACCCAGTCTTTGTTGTGCCCATCTGTTCAAGTCTGAAGCTTGGAGCCAGGCTCTACGTCGTGCTCCTATGGCTATAGCAGAGGTTCTGCTAACAGACTCAAAAGAGTCTAGTGAAGCACGAGTAAGAAACCAAGAGATATTTTGACTATGACTAAGTAGTAAGGAATAGTCTGCAGTCTTGGGCTCTGAAAGAAAAGGAGTTAAAAGAGATAATTTCTTTGTGACCTCCTGAAGGGATAGACTCATAAAAATATATGAGAGAATCCTTGTTGACAGCATAGATGTTTGGAAGGTTTGACGTCCAAAGGCATCTAGTGTTCTAGACTCACGATCTGGTGGGTAAGAAGAGTGCTTCTTCTTACTTTTCACCTTCCTCATTGCTGATTCCACCACAATAGAATGATGGGGAAGTTGAGTCTTTTGAAACCCTGGAGAGGGGGGCACCTGATACAGAAGATCAGTTGCTGTAGAAGGTGAGGAAACCCTTAAAGGTGTTTCCCATATTCTCAGAAGAAGATCCTGCAAAGAATGATGTAAAGGAAGCATTATATTTTCCTTTTCTCCAGAAGAGCCTTGTGTAGGATCATAGCCAGGGATAGGAATAGCAAGGAATGTTGCCATGTCAAGGAGAAAATTCTGAAAAGAAGGATCTCCAATGGGAACCATCCCTGGACAGGCTAGACTTGAAGAACTAGCCTGGACACCGGAGGATGTACTTGTCCGGTGCAGAGAAGGATCCCTAATGGATGGATACTGGTACTGGCAGTTATGACCTGAGATAGTCAGTACTGCATCGTCCATGCCAGGTATCGACTCCAAACTAGGTATAGAAAGGAGCGACCCTGGTGAAAAAAAGCATGGAAGGAGCTGGTCCCGATGTTACTGCAGGTACCGGCACCGATACCGATACCGATACCGGTAGCTGTGCCGGAATCGAAGGCGATACCGACATCGAAGCAGTCATCGGAGGCTGCTCAAGTGGTACCGAGGTAACTGAAAACCCTTGGTGATTATCCTCGGTAACGCACATCCGGAATCGGTAAGCATCGGTTCTGAGACGCGTCGGTACCCAGTCTTCCAGACTAGATATCGATTCCAGACTCGGCATCGAAGGAAGCGAGTCTATCGATGCATGTCTAGAGGGTACCGACGTCGGTGGTCGTATCGGCAGTGCTGCCGAAACTGGAAAGTCAATCTGGGACGTATCGATCGGTCCCGAAGGTACCGAGAACGCCAGATGATGATCCCTGGTGAGGAGTGGATCGCTCAACACCAATGCCGATGCCGGGGTATCGGTACCGCTCGAAGCGGATGCCACCCCCGAGCATGGCTCAGGTATGTTCTGTGAGGGGTGAGCCCCAGGAACAACCTGAAACCCCTGAAAGGCTTTGGAGACCAAAGACTCCCACCAGGGTTTTGAAGCCAATAGACTCTTGAGGGCAAGGCCGGAGCCGTCATCATGCTTGGCATGAGACCTACCACTCAAGGATTGGCTAGTCTTAACAGACTGTTTGTGGGTTACCTGATCCTGTAGAGAAGAAATGGTCGGTGCCCTGACACTGGAAGGGAACTCGGTATCGAGGGAAACTCGAAATGGAAAATCTCTTCTCATAATATTGTAGCCTAATGGCTCCGGAGGAAAAAGGTCAGGACCCAAACAGGTTAGACACCAGTTATCAGAGTCTAAAAAGAAAACTGTACTTCCACAGTTAAGGCACTTCTTAGGAGAAGAAGGCTCCATAATGGAGAGGCCTTAAAGGCCCAAAAAGTTTAAGACAGAAACTGAGGGAAAAAAATTCCCTGAGTTTAAGAAAAAGAAAAGAAAAAACACCGGCGGTACCGGTGGAGTCGGGGAAACAGCCGCAACCACAAGAAAACAAAGAATTAAAGAAAAGATTTTCTGCGGTGACAGGAGGACATCCTGCCGGCTCCGCGGAAAAACGAAGAAATGAGGAGAGACAGTTGGAAAGGCGGGAAGGCAGCACGCAGGCGCTGAGGGATGCTCCCAAAAGCTTTCTGATTGGACGCTGGGGAGCGTTCCCGCGCAGGCTCCGTCGGTACCGACGTACCCCATATGTGAAGACTCATTCCTGCTTGTTCCTGGAGATCTACTACTTTAGGTCCCTTTCTTTTCCTTTAGAGATCTTTTGTGTTGTCCTATGCTTTTTTGAATTTAGATACCGTCCTCTTCTCTACTGCTTCCACTGGGAGACTATTCCATGCATCTACCACTTTTTCCGTAAAGACATATTTCTGCATATTTCTCTTGAGCCTATCCCCTTTCACCCTCATCCTATATCCCCTTGTTGAAGAGCTTTCTTTCAATTGAAAGAGGCTCCCTTCCTGTGCATTTACGAGATAGTTAAGAACATAAGATATGCCATACTGGGTCAGACCAAGGTCCATCAAGCCCAGTGTCCTGTTTCCAACAGTGGCCTATCTAGATCATAAGTACCTAGCAGTCTCCCCAAAAGACACAGGTTCCTCAATACTTGTATTGGATCAAGCAGTGATATCCGGGGTCTCTTTTAATAATGGTTTATGGACCTTTCCTCCAGGAACTTGTCCAAATCTTTTTTAAACCCAGCTACACTAACAGCTTTTACTACATCCTCCAGTAACAAATTCCAGAGTTTGATTACACATTGAGTGAAAAAATATTTTCTCTTATTAGTCTTAAATAGGTTACCCTGTAGCTTCATTGCATGTCCCCTAGTCTTTTTATATTCTGATGACATAAACAATCGATCTACATTTACCCATTCCATTCCATTCATTAATTTATAGACCTCTATCAAATTTCCCCTCAGCCGTCTCTTTTCCAGGTTGAAGAGCCCTAACCTTTTTAGCCTCTCTTCATAGGAGTATCCTTCCATCCCCTTTACCATTTTGGTGGCTCTTCTCTGTACCTTTTCTAATAACGCTATATCCTTTTTAAGATACAGCGACCAGAACTGCACACAATATTCAAGGTGCGGTCACACCATAGAACGATACAGAGGCATTATAATATCCTTTGTTTTATTTTCCATTACGTTCCTTATGATACATAGCATTCTATTTAAATGTCTCTATCATATCTCCTCTATCCTCCCTTTTTGAGAGCTTTATGTATATCCACATATGGTTTATAAAGAAGACTACTGATCATTTTTGTAGCCACCCTCTGCACCGACTCCATTCTGTTTTTATTCTTTTGAAGGTGTGGTCTCCAGAATTGCACACAATACTCCAAATGAGGTCCCACCAAAGACTTAAACAAACGTACTACCATCTCTCCTTTTTCCTGCTGGCCATTCCTCTCCCTCTGTACCTAAGCTTCCTTCAGGCTTTCATCGTTGCCTTTTATACCTGGCCAATTTTTCCAATAGAGAAAGGTGAATAATGGAGTACTCCGGGGATCTGTGCTGTGTCTGCTACTTTTTAACATATTCATAAATGACCTGGAAATGGGAATAATGAGTGTGGTAATCAAATTTGCAGATGACACAAAATTATTCAAAGTTGTTAAAACTCAAGATGATTGTGAAAAATTGCAAGAGGACATTAATAAATTGGAAGACTGGACGTTCAAACGGCAGATGAAATTTAATGTGGACAAGTACAAAGTTATGCACCTAGGAAAGAACAACCCAAACTATAGTTACATGATGCAAGGTTCCATCCAAGAAAAAGATTTAGGCGTCATCATGGATGACATGTTGAAAACCTCTGCCCAGTGTGCATTGGCAGCCAACAAAGCAAATAGAATGCTAGGAATCAGAAGGAAAGGAATGGAGAATAAAACAAAAGATATTATAATACTTCTGTATAGTGTGTGCAATTCTGGTCGCTGTATCTTAAAGAGAATATAGCAGAATTAGAAAAGGTGCAGAGAAGGGCCACCAAAATGGTAAAGGGAATGGAAGGATACTCCTATGAGGAGAGGCTAAAAAGGTTAGGGCTCTTCAACCTGGAAAAGAGATGGCTGAGGGGAGATATGATAGAGGTCTATAAATTTATGGAGTGGAACAGGTAAACATAGTAAATTGTTTATGCCAACAAAATGTATAAAAACTAGGGGACATGAAATGAAGCTCAGTGTAACTCATGTAAGGCTAATAAGAGAAAATATGTTTTCACTCAACGTGTAATCAAACTTTGGAATTCGTTACCAGAGAATGTAGTAAAAACTGTTAGTGTAGCTGGGTTTAAAAAATGTTTGGAGAAGTTCCTGGAGGAAAGGTCCCTACACTATTATTAAAGGGGACCAGGAAATCCACTGCTTGTCCCAATACAAGCATTGTGGAACCTGTGTCTTCTGGGGAAACTGCTAGGTACTTGTGACCTAGATTGGCTACTGTTGGAAACAGGATACTGGGCTTGATGGATCTTGGCCTCACCCACTATGTCATATCTATTATACCTGTTTAGCCACTTTAAGATTATCAGAAACAAGCACTCCCAGGTCCTGCTCTTCTTTCGTGGACACAAGTACTTCACCCCCTATACTGAACCACACTCCCTTGGATTTTTGCAGCCCAAATGCATGACCCTGCATTTTTTAACGTTAAATCTCAGCTGCCAAATTCTCGACCATTCTTCAAGCTTAGCTAGATCCTTCCTCATGTTATCTACTCCTTCCTGAGTGTCTACTCTATTGCAGATTTTGGTATCATCTGCAAAGAGGCAAACCTTACCCGACAGCCCTTCCACAATTTAATTACCAAAAATTTAAAAAGAAATGGACCAAGGACAGATCCCTACAGCACACCACTGGTTACATCCTTCTCATCAGAGTAAGTTCCATTTACCTGTATCCTTTGTTGCCTTCCACTCAACCGATTTCTAACCCTGTCAGTCACTTTAGGGTCCATCCCTAGGGTGTTCTATTTATTTATAAGTTGCCTGTGCAGAACAATGTCAAAGGCTTTACTGAAATCTAAGTACACTACATCTAGGGCTCTTCCTCGGTCCAGCTCTCTGGTCACCCAGTCAAAGGAGTCAATCAGATTTGTCTGACAAGATCTGTCTCTATTAAACACATGCTGCCTCAGATCCTGCAATCCATTGGACTCCAGAAACCTCAATATCCTCTGTTGTGGCAGCATTCCCATTAATTTACTCACCACAGAGGTCAGACTAACCAGACTGTAGTTCTCAACCTCAGCCTTACTTCCGCTTTTGAGGATTGACTATAGTTAAGTAGACTTGTGCAGATAAAGAGGAGATAATGTACTGCTATTTTTATACTACAAACTCTATATTTAAATCAAGAGGGTATACAAAGAGAATCCACCAAAAACTGGATGAAAGAGGAAAATTGCCACAAGAAAAACTGCAAAAAACAACGGATGCAAATTTAAAATCTTTAATTTCACAGATCAAAGTAAAGAAGTATGAGAATGATAACATCTTGATCAACTAAGGGCTTCCGTGGAAAAAGAAATACAGGGAGGAGGAGGAGACCTAGGTGAGAGTATCAGAAGAAAGGAATACACAGAAAAAGGAAGAGCAGTTGAAGGGGAGGTGGAGCTTAGAGATCTGGAACTGTAGGAGAGTGAGATGATAGAGGTCAACAAATCAACTGAAGAGGAGAAAGACCCAGAAGTGGACAAATTCAAGATCAATCTCCTAGTTCACATGGAAAAGGATAACTATGCTGGGTTCCAGGAAGGGAAAGATCACCCAAGTTAAATTTAACACCTAAGGTTAAAAGTATTATAATTAAGATAAACAATGCCATATCTTTATAAAGGCCACATTTATTGACATCACCAACATATATCAAATACAATATTGTGCAGCTAAAATTATTACTGCAAGAATACTACCAACTAAAGTGCAGGGCCAGAAGAAAAAGAGAACAATAACAGTTCCTCCTTGGAAAAAGCGCATTGAAGGAAAAATACAGTCATTGTGTGAGGAGGTATCCCTGATAGATGGGTATCTAAAAGGATTAAGATCAAAGATACTGAGGAAGATATAATACATCAAGCTGAAGCATGCTGTATTAACAGAAGACCTGAAATTTTTATGTTACAATAAATAGAAAGTAGCAGCAGAAGCGCAAGAATTGCAAAGATATGAAGAAAACAGAAAAGAAAAATATCAAAATAAACTATTTAGAGAGAACCCAAAATAGTTCTACAGGGAATTGGGAAAGAGAATTAATATGGTAAAAACACTACCAACCCCAAAGCTGAAACAGAAACTTTCTGGAGAAGCCTATACGAAAACCCCATAGAGTGCAATCAAGAAGCAGGATGGTTACCCTGCATACAGGAATATTTAGAAAAATCAAACATATGCAGTGGCCTGTAGTAACAACAAGAGTTAGAAAGCAGGTTAAAATGAGCCCCAAATTGGACGAGCCCTGGCCCAGATGGAGTGACCAACGTTTGGCTCAAGCAGTTAACATCATTCCACCAAGACCTGGCAAACTGCAAAAACCAATTGATCAAGCAGCAATGGCTTATAACTGGAGAAACACTGCAATGGCTTATAACTGGAGAAACATTTCTTCTACCAAACAGGGACCCAAGTAGCATTCCCAAACATTATAGAGCAATAACTTGTCTATCTGCAATCTATAAATCTGCTCACTTCGATAGATGCAGACAGATATGATCTTATCGAATCCAATAACATTATGGCAATAGAACAAAAGGGCAATAAGATGAGAGCATATGGAACCAAAGATTAGTTAAATAAGGTCATCATGGCCAATGCTAAGAAAAGCAGAAATCTAGTATGGCATAGATTGATTATAAGAAAGATTTTGATAGCATTTCACACTCATGGATAATAAATTGCCTTGAGATGTATAACATAAATCCTGGTTTGATAGAGTACATTAAGTTCATCATGACAATGTGGCAAACCACCCTATTTTTGAAGTATGAAGATGGTCAGCACATCATTTCTAATATCAAGATCCAGAGAGGAATATTTCAGGGAGAATCCATGTCACCACTTCTGTTTTGCATGGCACTTAATCAAAGGAGTACTCTCATCAACTCTTTGGGATACAGATTTAGCTTGAATGTAATATCCTATTTACTATTTGTAGATGACTTGAAGCTCTACAGCTCCAGTGACCAATAATTAGCAGAGCAACTCTGTGTAGTGAAAAGCTTTTATGATAACATCAGGATGACTTTTGGCCTAGACAAATGTGCTAAGGCAACTTTCTTTAGAGGAAAATTGAGCAAAATGGAAAACATCTCCCTGGCTGAGGGCTGTGACATCAAGGGACTTGAACAGTGAGACATATATAAATATCTTGGAGTAGAGGAAGGGACAACACTCAAACAGAAATTACTGAGAGAAAAGATCAGTAAAGAATACTATAGAAGGTTAAAATCAGTATTGAAAAGTGCCTTAACATCCACAGAATAAGATACAAGCCATCAATCAGCTGGCAATTCCTGTACTCTCATACAGCTTAGGACTGTAGACTAGCCTCTTAAAGATCTTGAAAAACTGGATGTGTGAACAAGAAAACTCCTCCATGCCCATGAAGTAATTTACAAGAAACAGTGTATTCCAAGATTATACATTCCTAGAGCTGAAGGAGGGCTAGGCCTTATGGAGATTGATTACACTGACAGAGCTAGTATTATAGGCCTCCAGGCCTAACTAAGAGCATCATCGAATCCAAATAAGCAAAAAGTGCTGAAACATGAAAGTAAACATCAAGAATCTGTCTCCATTGTCAAACTTGGACAAGTGTTCCAACAACTGGAAGGAATGATTGTTTATGTGTTTATGTTTATGTTTATTAGGCTTGATATACCACAGCTCCAGTTAGAGCACGGTGGTTTACAAAAATAAAATAATATACAGGAAGGCCAAAGGGCCTGAAAAGGAAAAGAAATTACAATGCGCGACAGGAGAGCACTCAAGACATTAAACTAGACATGAGTAAGGAAAGAGAAAGACAAGGGAGAGGAGGGGAGGTGAATCACACAGAGGGGGAGGGGAGGTCAAAAGCGGTGGAGAAGAGATGTGTCTTCAGATCCTTCTTGAAGGTGGGATAGTGTTGCTCAAGTCTGAGGGAAAGGGGCAGAGAGTTCCAATAGGCAGGGCCAATAAAGAAGAAGGCAGAGGAACTTGTGGATTGTAGATGAGCACATGAGGGAGATGGGAGGTGGAGCCGGTTAATGTGAATTGAACGAATTGAGCGAGTGGGAGTATGGAATCGAAGAAGGTCTGCCAGATATAGGGGAGTGCGGTGATATAAGACTTGGTGAGCCAGTGTGAGGATTTTATAACGGATGCGAAATTGCAAGGGGAGCCAATGTAGATGAAGAAAGAGAGGAGTAACATGATCGCGGAGGGAGGAATGAAAGACAAGACGCGCAGCACTATTCTGAACACGTTGAAGATGGTGAAGTTGTGAGAGAGGGAGCCCGGCTAGAACTGAGTTGCAGAAGTCGATACGTGACATTACCAGAGACAGGAGAAGGGTGGTGAGGGCTTCAGGGGTGAGAAAGGGGCGAATGGACCATATCTGTCGAAGAAAGAAGAAGGAGGTCTTTGTAATGTGGGAGATGTGAGCATGGAAGGAAAGGTCAGAATCAAAAATTACACCCAAATAACGAAAACTTGTAACAAGGGGAATCGGTGAACCTGAGAGAGGGAGTGACCCGAGGAGAAGGGCTGCCATGAGTGAACCAGATAGCTACTGTTTTCGCAAGATTGAGGTGCAAACAGTTTAGAGTGAGCCAGTTAGCGACAGCTGAAAGACAGGAGTTCAGTGGGCCGAGATCAGGGTGAAGGGGAGAGGTGTGATATAAGAAGAACAGGTCATCAGCATAGTAGAATGAGGAAATAGCAAATTGCTGGACCAGAAGTGCCAACGGTGCTAGGAATAAATTGAAAAGAAGAGGTGCCAAAACAGACCCCTGAGGGACACCACAGGGTAAAGGGAAGGAGTCGGAGGGAGTGGGTGGGCCAGACGAGGAGACCACTGTGCAGGAACGGGAGGAGAGAAAGGAGTGAAACCAATGATAGACTGTGCCATGGAGACCAGCTTCGCGTAGATGAGACAGAAGAAGAGAGTGATCCACTAAGTCAAAGGCTGCCGAGAGGTCTAAGGACACCGCCACCGAGAGGTCACCACGATCGTGAGCTACATGGAAAATCCACAAGCAAACACAGGAAAGGAAACAACAGAATTTGCAAAACAAGAGAAAGAAACTTTTCAAAGAATTAGATCAGCAAACAAGGAAAAACAAGTGGCAAATGCACAAATACAGCAGGAAATACAGACACGATAAAGAACAGACACGTAAATGGTCAAGAAGAGGTGAACTGAAACCGAAGGATAAGAGTTTGCTAGTTGCAGCCCAGCACAGTGGATTACAGATGAGATGGTTTACAGCGAGCTTTGAAACTACTAGCAAAACAGACATATGCCGATTCTGGAAGAAACACCTGGAAACAGTGACTCACCTCATAGCTGATTATGAAGTTCTGATGGCAGGAAATTTCTATACAGAAAGGCACAACAAAAAGTAGCATGCCTCATACATTGGAAACTCTATAACCACCCACAACATCACTGTGCCTGAAAAGTGTTAGGATCATGACCCTAAGAAAATTACACAGAAAGAAGAGGTTATGATCACCTAGGACATTCCCATTCTGATCAATAAGAAAATGGATTCCAGGAAACCTGACATAGTTGTAAAGGAGAAAAACACTAGAACGACATTGATAATAGAGGTGTCGGTTCCAAGTGATTATTCTGTGAATTGCATGGAGAGGGAGAAGATCCTGAAGTACCAAGAAATGCAGTCAGAGACCAAGAAAATGTGGTAGAAAGATACAGAAATATTGCCCATTGTATTGGGAGCCACAGACTTGATAAAGAAGAATTTCCAAACACATCTGGACAAACTACCCATACATGATACGAATTCCAAAAAGAAGCCCTCTTTGGCACGATGCAAGTACTACATTGAGCATTAGCAATAAATTTGAGAGACTGAGATCATACTCCACATATCCAGGCTTAGAAGTGAGGCTCATGACTGTCATGGTATTTGCAAAACTAACCCATTTAGAGAAACTGTCCCTGGAGTCACAGAACTTCCTCAAGTTCCTTCAATACTCTCAGATGTATCCCATCCAGCCCCATCCCTTTGTCTACTTTTACAGTAGTTTAGCTAGTTCCTCATGAATACAGTCTTCTGAAAATCATTCACGATCCCTTTCACCTCTGTTCCTATTTGTGGGTGGTTTCTGAGGTCCTTTTCCTGGCCCTTCATCTGTGAACACAGAACAAAAATATTTGTTAAGCAATTTCATTTTATCCTCATCATCTTCTAAATGTTCCTCCCCTTCATACTTAAGTCTAATAATACCGATTTTGCACTTCCTCCTCTTGCTAACATATCTGAAAAATGTCTTGTCGCCCCATGTTATTGCCTTGGCTATTTTTCTTCTTTTTGTATCTTTGCTTTCCTGACTACTTTCCTAGCTTTTCCAAATATTGATGCTTGTCTTCCTCTTTCAATGATATCTTGTATTTTATGAAGGCCATCTTCTTTTTTTCATCTTAAGAATATAAGAACATAAGATATGCCATACTGGGTCAGACCAAGGGTCCATCAAGCCCAGTATCCTGTTTCCAACAGTGGCCATTCCAGGTCTCAAGTATCTGTCAGATTCCCAGAGGAATACACATTCCATGCTGCTTGTCCCAGAGATAAGCAGTGGATTTCCCCAGTCCTCTTTAATAAAGGTTTATGGAATTTTCCTCCAGGAACTCATCCAAATATGTTTTGAATTCTGTTACACTAACAGCTTTTACTACATCCTCTGGTAATGAATTCCAGAGTTTGACTATGCGCTGCGAGAAAAAATATTTTCTCCGCTTAGTCTTTAATGTGCCACACTGTAGTTTCATTGCATGTCCCCCAGTTTTTCTTTGAAGGAGTAAACAACCGATCTACATTGACCCATTCCACGCCATTTATTATTTTATAGACCTCTATCATATCTCCCCTCAGCCGTCTCTTTTCCAAGTTGAAGGGCCCTAACCTTCTAAGCCTTTCCTCATAGGGATAGCCTTCCATCCCCTTTACCATTTTGGTGGCTCTTCTCTGTACCTTTTCCAATTCTGCTATATCCTTTTTAATATAAGGTGACCAAAAGTGCACACAATATTCAAGGTGTGATCGCACCATGGAGTGATACAGGGGTATTATAATATCCTTGGTTTTATTTATTTATTTATTTATTGTTACTTTTATACCGCTCCTTCCTGAGATCAGGGACGGTGTACAATGAACAACATTATTACATAGATCAAATTTTAACATTTTATAATTGTAACAGGCAGAACTATGTACAAGGTAGGGTGGGTGCTTTCAAGAGCATTCAACAGTCAGGACTATGTACAAGTGGTGGTACTATTTACAATTGGAGCAGGGGTGAGTGTCATTGTATGGGTTGGGATTGGGGTGATTCAAGGGACGAACTGTTACTTCCATAAGTTCTCCAAATGTTGAGTGAACAGGAAGGTTTTTAGTTCTTTTCTAAACATTTTTATATCTTTGGTGCGCGTAGGAAGTCCGAGAGGTCATTCCATAACATAGGTGCAGCAAGTGAGAAGGCTCGGTTACTTGTAAATTGTTTTGATTTGCAGTAGGTGGGAGGGATTGAAAGGGTGTTCTGAGAGTGTTCTCTTCTCGATCTAGTGTTAGTGGATTGGATGATTAATGTTGAAAGGTAGGATGGAGTAATATTATTAGTAATCTTGAATGTTGTCATTATTCTCTTATATTTAATTCTGCACCAGTGTACAGTAGGGGTGTTATATGGTCAGAGAGCCGGGTTTTGCATACAAATCTTGCGGTTACATTTTGTGCAGTTTGCAGTTGTTTGAGGTACTTTTTGGGAATACCATATAGGAGGCTGTTACAAAAATCAAAATTGGGGGTGGTTAGAGCATGAACTACTGATCTGAAATCGTGTGTGTCCAGAAAAGGTCTGAGGTGTTGTATTTTCTTAGTTTAAAGTAAACAGATTTGGTTAGTTGTTTTATGTGTACAGATAGTGTGAGAGTTTGATCCAGTATAACGCCAAGATACCTTACTTCTTTTTTAACATGAAGGGTTGTGTTAAGTATTTTGAATGCTTGAGGGGGAATGAAGTTTGGGTTCCTTGATATGTAGAGTACTTCCATTTTTTTAAAGTTGATGGACAGATTTGTGTTTAGCCAAGATTGGGCTTCTAAGATGCAGGATTCGATTATGTGTTGGGATGTCTTTAGACCATCTATGATAAGTGATAATTCACTTTAAATTTTTTGAAAATGTTACATATTGGTTGTAGATATAGGATAAATAATAGGGCAGATAATGCAGAGCCCTGGGGTATTCCTTGCTCCTGTCTGAATGCGTTGGAGGTTTCGTTACCTAATTGGACTTGTTACATATGGTCTGTGATGTAAGATTGGAACCACTGATATGCTATTCCTGTTACTCCAATTTGTGAAAGGCAGCGGTTATGTCGAGAAAAATAAGTATGAAAGACTGCTTAATTAATTAATTAATTTATTTATTAGTTTAACAGTATTTCTATACCGCCTTATCCTACAATCAAGGCGGTATCACAGCAAAACAATCAAAAGTAGTGAAGGTGTATTTCATGCAGTGAAAGCTATATCATGATTTGTGTGTAAGAAGTTATAGTGTGTTTGATTAGTTGAACTATGTACATTGTGCGCTATGGTACAGCATGTGCTATAATACATTATTCTATATATTGGGTATTGAGATTCATCGTGTGCCGTTATACATTTTCTTATCAGGGGGTTGGAGGGGGGTATGTTAGGAATTCCTGGTAGTTAGATCAAGTGATGTGTCCATAGTGTTCTATGAACAGCGTTGTCTTCAGCTGTTTGTGGAAGTCTTTGAGGTCCGTCGTCGATCTCAGCTCATCTGGGAGGGAGTTCCAGATTGTTGGGGCAGCCAGGGAGAGTGCTCTTTCTGTAGTGTCTTTGCGTGTTTTCTGACGTCTCTAGGGGTGTTAACTCGGTTGGAGGTTCCTTTTTTTCTTGGGCGTGAGCTGGTATCTGGTTGTATGAGGGTGTGCAAGCTGTTGGCTGAGGTGTGTTTGATCTTAAATATGTTTATGATTGTTTTGTATTTGATGCGTGAACTGATTGGGAGCCAGTGAAGGTCTTTCAGAATGGGAGTAATGTGTTCATGTCTTGTTGATCCAGATATTATGCGGGCTGACGTGTTTTGTGCTAGTTGTAGTGGTTTGAGTGTTTGTTTTGCTAGTCCAAGGTAGATGGGGTTGCAGAAGTCCAGTAAGGGGGTTATTAGAGCTTGGCATACGTTACGGAAGTGCTCAGTGGCGAGGAGGGGTTTAAGTCTTCTGATGATTCTCATCCTGTGGTATGCATTTTTGACTGTTTTGTTTACGTGAGGCTTGAGATTCAGTTCATTGTCCAGGGTCACTCCGAGGTATTTTACTTCCGATTTTATTGGTATGGTTGCGTTTTGTACCTTGATGTCCAGTGGGTGGGTGAAGTCTGGGTTGCGAGTGATCATTAGTGCCTCCGTCTTTCTTGCTGTAGTTGATTGCGAGGTTGTTGTCTTGACACCATCTTGTCATTTGTGTGAGGCAGACTGTTATTTTAGAGTAGTCCGGGTTGTCAACTGAGATAGGTGTGTATATGATGATATCATCTGCATAGATTGTATATTGAATGCTGCTCGCTTTCAGGATGTCGCATATTGGCTGGATGTAGATATAGATGCCGTGTATTAGGCATCTAAGAGGACCAGTAGGAGGGCTTCAACACCATGGAATGGGCGGAATCCAAATTGTTGTTCATCTAGAGGTGCATGAGTGTCTACAAAGTCTTGTAACTGATTTTGAACAGTTTTCTCAATTATTTTGGCTACAAATGGAATGCTGGCAATAGGTCTATATGATGTGGGGTCCAGACTGTCAAGGGCTTTGTTCTTCAGAATTGGCCGAATCATGGATTGTTTAAGTTCATTTGGCATTATTCCTTGTTGAATGGATTGGATGATTATTTGGAGTAGGTGAAGAGCTAGCTCTGATTTCGTTGCCTTGATCCAGGAGACTGGACAGGGGTCGAGTGGGGATGTAGTGGTTATTTTGGTTATAGTATTCAGGAGTTGTTGTTGATCTATGGGGTGAAGAGTGTGCAATGCCATGGTATTCATGGGGTGGTGTAAGTAGAATTGTTGGTGTTTTTATTTTTTGAAAATAGTTGGCTAGAGTTTGTACATTTATGTTGGAAGAATTTGTGTCATTCTGAGTTATGTTAGTTAATGATTTGACAATTTCGAATAGTTCACGTGGTCGATTGAGGGAGTTTGTTAGTTTTTTGGTGTGGTAGTCTTTTTTAGCTCTATAGATGGCGTCCTTGTAGGAGTTCAGGGTTGACATGTATATGTGTTTGTTTTCTGGGGATTTGTTGTGTCCCCAGTTGCTTTCGCATTTACCTTCCTTTCCTTATGATTCCTAGCATTATATTTGCTTTCTTGGCTGCGATTGCACATTGGGCAGAGGGTTTCTCCATATCCATGATGACACCCAGATCCTTTTCCTGAGTGGTGATTCCTAATAGTGTATGGAACCTTCCATCATGTAACTGTAGTTTGGGTTGTTCTTCCCTAAGTGTATAAATTTGCACTTGTCCACATTAAATTTCATCTGTCATTTGAACGTCCAGTTTTCCAATTTATTAAGGTCCTCTTGGGTTTTAACAGTTTAGAATAATTTTGTGTCATCTGCAGATTTGATCACCTTACTCGTTATTTCCACTTCCAGGTCACTTATAAATATGTTAAAAAGCAGCAGGCCCAGCACAGACCCCTGGGGTACTCCACTATTAACGTTTCTCCATTGAGAAAATTGATTATTTAGCTTTACTCTATGTTTTCTATTTTTTCAACCCATTCCTAATCCACAATAGTATACTGCTTCCTATCCCATGACTTTTTAATTTCTGCAAGAGTTTCCAATAAGGGACCTTGTCAAAGGCTTTCTGAAAACCCAGATACACTATAGCAACCGACACACCTTTATCTACCTGTTTATTCACACCTTCGAAAAAATATAACATTAGTGAGACAAGACTTTCCTTGGCTAAGTCCATGTTGGCTTCCTGCCATTGGAGTGGAGGAGTGGCCTAGTGGTTGGGGCAAGGTACTTCAGGCCAGAAGGTCAGGGATTCAAATCCCACTAGAGGACAGCAACCTTGGGCCGGAAGGACTGGGGTTTCTAGTCCCACAGGTGCTCCTTGTGGTCTTGGGCAAGCCACTTAACCCTCCATAGCCCATGCTCCCTGTAAAATAGTTATCTCCAAGTTATAATGCCCTGTTCAATGTAATTTCAGTTTGTTCAATGTAAACCGCACTGATGCAGAATAGCACGGTATATAAATAAATAATAAATTAAGCCATGACTGTCCACATGTTCAGTAATTTGTTTCTTTATAATGGTTTCATTTTGCCCAGTACAGACGTCAAACTCACCGGTCTGTAGTTTCCTGGATCGCCCCTGGAACTCTTTATAAAAATTGGCGTTACATTGGCCACTCTCCAGTCCTCAGGTACTATAGATGATTTTAAGGATAGTTTACAGATTACTAAAAGTAGGTCTGCAATCTCATATTTCAGTTCTTTCAGCACCCTGGGAAGTATGCCATCCCATCCAGGTGATTTGCTGCTCTTTAGTTTATCAAATAACTGTAATACATCTTCCCGATTTATCGAGATTTGTTTGAATTTCCTCTGATACATCACCTTTGAATAGCATTTCTGGCATGGGTGAGTTTCCAATATCTTCTTCAGAAAAGACTGAAACACAAATTCATCCAGTCTATCTGCTATGGCTTTGTCCTCTCTCAGTGCCCATTTTACTGCTCTATCATCTAATAGTCTAACTGGCTCTCTCACATGTGATTTGCTATGAATGTACTTGAAAAAGTTTTTATTATGTGCTTTTGCTTCCCCAGCAAGCTTCTTTTCAAATCAATACCTTGCATTTAACTTGCCAGTACTTATGCTGTTTCCTGTTTTCATCATTTGGCTCATTTTTTTCATTTTCTGAGGGATTTTCTCTTAGCTATAACTAGGGTTGCCAACTGGCTCCAGATGCGCCCGACAGGCTTGATCCAGTCCTGGGTTTACTCCATTGCATGCAGGGACATGTAGTTCTGATTTCTCCATTGCACTCCATAAGAAAAGCCAGACTACAAGTCCCTGCATGCAATGGGGTAAACACAGGACTGGATCAAGCCTGTCGGGCGCATCTGGAGCCAGTTGGCAACCCTAGCTATAACAGCCTCTTTGATCTCACCTTTAAGCCATGCTGGCTGTCATTTGGCCTTCTTTCCACCTTTCTTAAAGCGTGGAATACATCTGATCTAGGCTTTCAAGACAGCATATTTAAATAATACCCAGGCCTGATGTA
This sequence comes from Ichthyophis bannanicus, assembly GCA_033557465.1. Lineage (NCBI taxonomy): Eukaryota > Metazoa > Chordata > Amphibia > Gymnophiona > Ichthyophiidae > Ichthyophis > Ichthyophis bannanicus. The sequence continues at coordinate 739,609,299 of CM066033.1, forward strand.
GACCCTTAACCTTTGCAGTTGCTCCTTTTAGTTTTATTTTAACCATCTTCCTCATTTTATCATAATCTCTGTTTTGAAAATTAAATGCTAATGCAGTGGACTTCCTTGTTATCCTCCTGCGATTTATTAAACCAAACGTGATCATGTTATGATCGCTTTTGCCAAGCAGCCCCAACAGTTACTTCTCGTACTAGATCCTGTGTTCCACCAAGAACAAAATTTAAAATAGATTCCCCTTGAGTCAATTCCTGAACCAGCTGCTCCATGAAACAGTCATTTATTTCATCTAGAAACTTTCTCTCTCTAGCATGGCTTGATGTAACATTGACCTTTTCAGCTAATTCTTTTGGAAACCATAGTTGCCTCATTTTCCTTTTATATTTATTTACCTAACAAAAAAGCTTGTTGCCCTTAAAATATCCCCTTTCAGTTTTGCCCATTGCTTTTCTACATCCCATAAGAACATAAGAACATAAGATATGCCATACTGGGTCAGACCAAGGTCCATCAAGCCCAGTATCCTGTTTCCAATAGTGGCCAATCTAGGTCGTACGTACCTAGCAGTTTCCCCAAAAGACACAGGTTCCGCAATGCTTGTACTGGGTCAAGCATTGATATCCTGGGTCCCTTCTTAATAATGGTTTATGGACCTTTCCTCCAGGAACTTGTCCAAACCTTTTTTAAACCCAGCTACACTAACAGCCTTTACTACATACTCAGGTACATCCCCCAGCTGTAACCATCCCGCTAACAACTCCTTGAGGTATTGTCCCATCTTGGAAAAGTTAGTCTTTCTAAAGTCTAAGATCCTTGCTTTTGAATGGACTTTATCAGCCCTAGACCTAATACTGAACCACACCAACTGTGATCACTGCATGCTAGCTGATCTCCCACTATAACATCAGATATATTTTCCCCATTGGTAAGCATCAGGTCCAGTATAATCCCTTCATGTTTGGGCTCTGTTACCAGTTGCCAGAATAGTTCTCCCTGTAGAGAATCTAGGATCTCTTTACTTCTAGATGATGCCACAGCAGGGATGTGCCAATCAACATCTGGCATATTGAAATCACCCACTAGTAGCACTTCTCTTTTCATAACAATATTATGTACATCTCCTATTAAATCTCTGTCCACTTCTTCTCGCTGTGAAGAAGATCTGTAAATCACACCAATCCAGATGGATTTCCTGTTCTGTTTTTTAGTTTAACCCACAGTGCCTCCTCGCTCCCTTGCAAGCCCTGAAATTCTAAGCTTTAATATTATATTTTACATAGTGCCACTCCTTCTTCCCTTCTTCCTACCCTGTCCTTCCTAAATAAAATATAGCCCAGTATAATTACATCACAGTCATGTTTGTCCATGAACCATGTCTCTGTAACCGCCACTAAATCTAAGTCAGCCTCTTCCATTAAAGCTTCATCATCTGGAATCTTATTTCCCAAACTATAGGCATTTATGCATACTACTTTCCAGATGTTGTCCGTTTTATCCATTTCTACACACATATTTAATGTTTTACCTTCCTGCGGGCTTTTACTTAGCTGGCGCTTTCTAGTTTAAAGCCCTTTTCAGAAGGTTAGGAAATCTGCTGCAGAAGGCACTTTGACCCTTCTTGGATAGGTGGGTGCCATCTCTGCTCTGCAGCCCTTGGAAAATCCTCCCATGGTCCAGGAAACCAAACACTCTTGATGATACCATTCACGCAGTCATGCAATTATTTCCAGGATGTGAGCTTCTCTGCCTCAGCCTTTACCCTCAACAGGGAGGATTGAAGAAAACACCACTTGCGCACCTATCTTCTTCACCCTCTGTCCCATGGCCATGAAGTCACTCTTGAAATGCTTGGAAGGATACCTAGCAGAATCATTTATGCAAACATTGATGAACAACAGTGGATAATAGTCAGTAGGCTTAATGAGTCTTGGCAAGCTCTCCATAACATCTTGGCAGACAGCACACCTCCCTGGACATCAAGTCTGGTCGGCAGAATAGACACCTCAGTCAGTACCCCTCAAAAGAGAGTCACTAACCACCATCTTTTGTTTCCTTGTGGTCACTTATTCTGCAACTTTGGGGTGCTTGAGCTCTGGTTCTTCCCTTCCCTAGGATGCTTTTACCTCCTCCACTTACAGGGCTGCATATTGTTTCTATAATTTGAGGGCTGGAGGAGTTGTCTTGTTGATTCTGCAGTTTCTGATGACTTATGTCCAACTCTTCATTCTGTAGCATACCATCTTCATCTCTGTCAGAGAGCTTGGATGCTTCAAGAAGCATCTCATCAATGTACTTCTCACTGTCTCGAATGCTTCTCAGCCTCGCCACCTTTTCTCTGAGTGCTCCATTTGTTTCATGAGTGCTTCAGCTTGCAGGCATCTTGCACATGGAAACAGTCCCTTGACTGGCATTGGGCTATCTGGACAGAGGCCGAAGCTGTAAAAAGAGCAACAGCTTTGGCAATACAATTTTTTCCTGCTGTCTTTCAATTGACGAAGCTTTAGTACCTGTGGAAGTAAATGAGAGAGACCTACCAAAGCCCCTAACTTTTCCTCAGCTGTCCTTTAAGAGAAAAAGCAGCTAACTGCTTTTATGTGTGCTCTAATAGCACTATGTCCCTGTGTGAAGCCCTGCTTCCTTACTAAACAGTTATTACTTTACACTAGTAAATTTTGATATTATGTGTCTAAGGTATATAGATTAATTTGTTTCCTTTCTAAAATTACCTAATCAAAGCTCCTTCAAGAATAGAAAATTGTTTACTTTTAGTCGATATCTAAATGTGGAACTATTTGCTTCCTACATTTTCCCTACCAAGCAATAAAAATCTCTTATCTTTTGTCAACAATCTAATTGGGGAGTTGTCCCATATAGCAAGAATGCTTACATGGAGTAGGTGGGAGCTAGTGTAGGAAGAGAGGGACCTAACAGTTAAGGAAGTCGGTGACTTCAAAGAGCTTGCCTACCTCTTTGAACTTGAGGGCTACAGGAGAAGAAAAAGAACTAGCAGCAGAAAAAAAGCTTTGCCCAAAAACACAAAAAATTCCCCTTTTGCAATACAGCTACAACTTACTAGGCAATGCAACAGAAAAAAAATAGCAATTAAAAATGAAAGGAAAAAACCTTCAGACAGAGAGTTTGTATTCAAGAGTCACACAGTATGATCTTGCTTGCAATGGAAAGGTAATTTCTGTATCCTCGAGGCCCCAATGTTGGTAATAAGCTATGCCTTTGAGGGGATGGATAATCATTGTGAAGTCCAGGCAAATGTAGGGGGGGGGGTTGAGGACTAATCTCTCTAGGACTGGAGGGGTGATTGCAGTTGCACAGCTCCTGGTAGATGCTTCAGATGATCTGCAGCCAGGCATGCTGTGGCATGAGGAGGAAACTGAGGACCTGAAGTTCCAGTAGGATACTTAAGTAGATTTGCCAAATCCTGAACAAATTTTGTGAGACGTTATAGGTGATCAACTTGAGGACTAACTTCAGAGTCTGCTGCAGTGCTTGCCATTGGTTGTAGGGAAAGATCAGGCATAAAGCAGAAGACCCACCTCTTGAATCTGCCTTGGGAATGACTGAAATCTGTGCCATGGTCCCCACAGATTTACTTCTCTTTTTGCTCTCTGGGCTGAGAGGAGTTTGTTCTCCTAACTCTTTAAGGCTTGTTTATCTTTTTCTCTTATAAAGTCAGCCTGACATGTGCAAGGTGGTTTTATGGTTTGTTTATGTTTTTTGCAGCTGAGAGAGCTATTGAAAGTTTTTGATCTGGCCAGGGCTGGGCGGGAAGTCCCCCTGTTAAAACAGACAGTGGTGAGGTGGTGGAGCATCGGTCCCTAAACCTGAGGCCTTGAGCTCTGCATGATCCTGCCGTTGCTGGGAGGAAAGCTGCTCCTGAGCATGGCTGCTACTTGCTGTCTTGAAAGTTCTCCCGTGAAAGCCTGCACTTGCCGAAAAGGATGTTGGCAGTAGGGGAGATGCTGACTGAAGGCTGTACCACCATAAAGGAAAAAACACTGCTGAGACCGACTTGCCACTGAAAACGCTGCTGAAAAGAACACTTCAGGATAATATGTGCCACTTTGTGACAAAAATTATCGAGGCCATCTTTGTGCTGTCCTTTTCTGTTCTTTTTTTTTAAGAGATTAGCTTTTCTCTAAGGGGAGAGGGGATGATTAGTCTATCAGTTCAGGCAGACTAATCAGAATGAGGCAGCAGAATAGGTACAGCAGCTTTTGGCGAAGAGTGGAAATAGTGACATAGGCACAAAGAGGTCCTAAAAGACTTCTCATAGGCTGGAGAAGGGCTCCAGGTACACAAGCTTCATTGAATGACATCCCCTTCAAGTGTGCCTGCATTTATCCTGATTATCTTAAATAAATGTTAAATAAAAAAGCAATGCCAATGTACATTGCAAGCAAACATTAACTCCTTCCAAAGCCAAGAGCAGATTAAGGCCAAGTTTTTCCAGTAGGCCATGACTTACTTTTTAATACGCCGATTCCCTCTTTTCTTACTCACCTCTTCTGGACACATATCATGAGTGCAGTTCACAAAGTGAGCACAGACCATAGGTAAGGAGATGGAGTAACGCAAGGCTGAAGACTCTTCCATAGTCTGTGAGAACATCTTCTCAAAGGTGCGAATGTGAAAGCTGTAATAAACCAAGATATGTTTGGAGGAGGGAAGAAACAAAAATGCCCCAATCAAAAACAACAAAAGTCTAAAAATTAAGTACTTGGAACAGTAGTCAAAATATCAAATTACTAACTGTGATGGGACTGTGACAGAGTATGCAGGTCCTGCTTAGAAATGTTTGTAAATTAAGCTGAAAGAACAGTCTCAGGAAAACATCCCCCACTGCAAGACGAAAACATTTTAAAACTCTCACAAATGGTTCTGACTGCAGAGGAAAATAAGCAGAAGAGCAAGCAACAGATAGAAAGCACTGCTCACCATCAACTCCTGCTGACTAGAGAATAATGCACAGGAGGTGTAGGCAGTAGTGATACTCATTCCTCCCGCCCCATCCCCAGTCTTCTTTCTGCCAGCAGCTGACTTACCAGGGCAAAAATATGCCTTGGGGGCCACTGAATTTTATGTCTGAGAGGTTTATCCTAAGCATATGACATAGGATAAGCCTCTCAGACTCTGTGGATAACTCTCTGCTCCTTCCTGTTTCCTCGGCTCGCAATCTTGGGGTTGTCTTTGACTCTTCTCTCTCCTTCTCTACAAACATTCATCTGATAGCTAAGACCTGCCTTTTATTTCTCTATAACAGCAACAAAATCTGCCCATTCCTTTCTGAACACACTTCTAAGATGCTTATCCACTCCTTAATCACCTCCCTTCTTGACTACTGTAACCTTCTCCTTGCTGGTCTCCCTTTGAATCATCTCTCTCCCCTTCAATCTGTTCAACACTCTGCTGCACGGCTAATCTTCTGCCAGCCTCGTCATGCCCATATTACCCCTCTTCTCGTCACTTCATTGGCTCCCTATCCGCTTCCGCATCCAATTCAAACTTCTCCTGCTGACCTATAAATGCATTCACTCTGCAGCTCCTCACTACCTTTCTTCTCTTATCTCTTCTTACAACCCTCCTCGGGAACTCCGATCTTCTAGCAAACTGCTTATATCTGTGCCCTTCTCTTCTATTGCTAACTCCAGACTTCCTCCTTTCACCTTGCTGCACCTTACACCTGGAACAAACTACCTGTGTCTCTACGCCAGGCACCTTCTCTGACCCTTTTCAAATTCAGGCTGAAAACTCACTTCTTCGCTACTGCTTTTGGATCTTGACTCACCTGATCGCCTTGTTTCTTTATCTCTTCCCCTTGTTTTATCCCTGTCTACACCTTCTGTGTTGTCTGCCTTGACTAGATTGTAAGCTCTGATGAGCAGGGACTGTCTCTTACATGTCTGTGAAGCTGTGTACAACTTGTAGCGCTATACATGTGCTCAGTAGTAGTAGAGGAGGGTAACCTGCAGAGAAAGACGGGTGCAGCCTTAAACAAAGGCATAGAAGGGGGTAACCTGCAAGAAGCAGTGGTCCATCTCTAGTCATCATATTAGACAAACTAGATGGATCATGCTGGTCTTTATCTGCTACCATTTACTGTCTTACTGTTTGTGTATTTGAACCCAAGGCACATGCCTAGTTTACCTATGCTTTACATAAGAACATAAGAACATAAGATATGCCATACTGGGTCAGACCAAGGTCCATCAAGCCCAGTATTCTGTTTCCAACAGTGGCCAATCTAGGTCATATGTACCTAGCAGTTTCCCAAGAGACACAAGTTCCACAATGCTTGTACTGGGTCAAGCATTGATATCTTCGGTCACTTCTTAATAATGGTTTATGGACCTTTCCTCCAGGAACTTGTCCAAACCTTTTTTAAACCCAGCTACACTAACAGCCTTTACTACATCCTCCGGTAACAAATTCCAGAGTTTGATTACACGTTGAGTGAAAAAATATTTTCTTTTATTAGTCTTAAATAGTTTACCCTGTAGCTTCATTGCATGTCCCCTAGTCTTTCTATATTCTGATAACATAAACAATCGATCTACGTTTACCCGTTCCACTCCGTTCATTAATTTATAGACTTCTATCATATCTCCCCTCAGCCGTCTCTTTTCCAGGTTAAAGAGCCCTAACCTTTTTAGCCTTTCTTCATAGGAGTATCCTTCCATCCCCTTTACCATTTTGGTGGCTCTTCTCTGAACCTCTTCTAAAATCGCTATATCCTTTTTAAGATACGGCGACCAGAATTGCACACAATATTCAAGGTGCGGTCTCACCATGGAACGATATAGAGGCATTATAATATCTTTTGTTTTATTTTCCATTCCTTTCCTTATCATACCTAGCATTCTATTTGCTCTCTTGGCCGCCGCTGCACACTGGGCCAAGGGTTTTAACATGGTATCCACAATGACGCCTAAATCTTTTTCCTGGGTGGTGGTTCCTAATGTGGAACCTTGCATCGTGTAACCATAGTTTGGGATGTTCTTCCCTAGGTGCATAACCTTGCACTTGTCCACATTAAATTTTATCTGCCATTTTGATGCCCAGTCTTCCAATTTATCAAGATCCTCTTGCAATTTTTCACAATCCTCTTGGGTTTTAACAACTTTAAATAGTTTTGTGTCATCTGCAAATTTGATAACCTCACTCGTTATTCCACTTTCCAGGTCATTTATGAATATGTCAAAAAGCAGCGGACCCAGCACAGATCCCTGGGGTACACCACTATTCACCTTTCTCCATTGGGAAAATTGGCCATTTAGCCCTACCCTCTGCTTTCTATCTTTTAACCAGTTCCTCATCCACAATAGTACACTGCCTCCTATCCCATGACTCTTTAGTTTTGCCAAAAGTCTCTGATGAGGGACCTTGTCAAAGGCTTTCTGAAAGTCCAGATACACAATATCAACCGACTCACCTTTGTCCACCTGTTTATTCACTCCTTCAAAAAAACATAACAGATTAGTAAGACAGGATCTTCCTTGTCTAAAGCCATGTTGGCTGTCTCCCATTAGATTGTGACTATCTACATGCTGAGTAATTTTATTCTTTATGGTGGTTTCTACCATTTTTCCCAGTACTGACGTGAGGCTCACCGGTCTGTAGTTTCCCGGATCACCCCTGGAACCCTTTTTAAAAATTGGTGTTACATTGGCGATCCTCCAATCTTCAGGTATTAGAGATGATTTTAATGATAGTTCACAGATTACTGATAGCAGGTCTGCAATCTCATATTTCAGTTCTTTCAACACCCTTGGATGTATACCATCCGGCCCAGGTGATTTTCTACTCTTCAGTTTATCTAATAGTTGTAAGACATCTTCCCGATGTATCGATATTTCCTTCAATTCTTCCGCACCTTTAAATACCACTTCAGTCATGGGTAACATCCCTACATCTTTCTCAGTAAAGACCGAAGCAAAGAATTCATTCAGTCTCTCCGCTATTGCCTTGTCGCCTCTTAGTGCTCCTTTAACCCCTTTATCATCTAGTGGACCAACTGACTCTCTCACAGGTTTTTTGCTACGAATGTACTTGAAAAGGTCTTTATTTCGCGTTTTTGCTTCCGCAGCAAGCTTCATCTCAAATTCTCTCTTTGCCTGCCTTATCAATGCCTTGCATTTGACTTGCCAGTGCTTGTGCTGTTTCCAGGTTTCGTCGTTTGGCTCTTTTTTCCATTTCCTGAAAGATGCTTTTTTGGCAACAACAGCCTCTCTGACCTCACCTTTAAACCATGCTTGCAGTTTTTTGGACTCCCTTCCACTTTTCTTAAAGCGTGGAATACAGCTGGTCTGGGCTTCCAAAATAGTATTTTTCAACAACACTCAAGCTTGATGTACGTCTTTAACCTTTGCAACTGCTCCTTTTAGTTTTTTCTTAACTATTTTCCTAATTTTATCATAGTCTCCCTTTCGAAAGTTAAAAGGTAGTACTGTGGATTTCCTTACTATCCCTCCTCCACTAATTAAATCAAAGGCGATCATACTATGATCACTATTGCCAAGTGGCCCCAACACCCTTATCTCTTGCACTAGATCTGGTGTTCCACTAAGGACTAGGTCTAATATGGCTTCCCCTCTGGTCGGTTCATGAACTAACTGCTCCAAGAAGCAGTCATTTATTTCATCTAGGAACTTTATCTCCCTAGCATGTCCTGACGTGACACTGACCCAGTCGATACCGGGGTAATTGAAATCACCCATTATTATTACTGCGCTGTAACTTTTGTTAGCTTCCTTGATTTCTTTGAGCATTTCATCATCCATTTGGTCATTCTGGCCAGGTGCTCGATAGTACACCCCCACTGCCATTGCCTTCCCCCTTTTATATGGAATTTCAATCCATATAGATTCTACAGCAGATTTTGTTTCCTGCAAAACTTTAATCCTTTCTGACTCAATGCCCTCTCTAACATAGAGCGCAACCCCTCCACCAATTTGATCAGCTCTATCATTACGATATAGTTTGTACCCAGGTATCACAGTGTCCCACTGGTTGTCCTCCTTCCACCATGTCTCTGATATTCCAATCATGCTTTAATCTTGCCTTGGTTAAAAGTGCTCAAAAACAAACAACTTATGCTCTAAAAAATCATGAAACAACAAAAAGAGAGCAGTACTAGCCGAGCACTATAATGTCATGGGTAATTGTTGGAAGATTTGTCCTAAGGAAAACTCCTCTCGTGACCACTCTTCCGTTTTACTCAAATAAGGTTTACTCAGTTTTAAAGAGTGAACCCATGTTAAAGTTGTGTGAAAAGATGACTTTAACATGCAAACAGCGGATACAGAGCTGCGTTTAGGGCACAACTATGAATGTCCTGTTTCAATGCTCCAGAGACCGCAAAAATGACGTCCTGCAAATGGCAACCAAACTTTGTGGATGTCTTGTAAAACTCAGCTGATATTTAAACCCCATGACTAGTTAGACCAATGAATGAAGACCAAAATGAACCAATCAGCCTCAAATACTTCACAGAAAGCTCGCCCAATCTAGTTCTTGATTCAAACCTACAGGGGACACTGTTAATAATTAAAAAATCCAAGACTGCTCCAAAAATTGAAGTTTCTGTCCAGTTCGGGTGCATTTACGGGAACATGCATCGCATTTGAGAAATCAGACTGAAAATGCTCCCATTGTACAGCATTGTCTGCACCATTGTCATGCTTTTTGTGAACTAAAATGGAGGGTGCTGGACTATGTTCCATTAAATCCTCAAGGTGGTAATAGGGAACAGAAACTTTGCAGGACGTCATTTTTGCGGTCTCTGGAGCGTTGAAACAGGGCGTTCATAGTTGTGCCCTAAACACAGTGCTGTGTTCGCTGTTTGCACGGCATTTTCTGTGAGGAAGTACTGTTCGCGGAGTCATCTTTTCAGATAAGTGTGCTGTTTGCTCTGCATTTTCAGCAAAGGATCGCTGTTCACAGAGTTATTTCTTAAGATAAGAGTATTGAGAAGTAGACCAACACAAAGTTTTTTTCACATAAATTTTGGGTTAATTTTGTGAGAGGCGTTTTTCACACAACTTTTACATGGGTTCACTGCTTAAAATTGAGTAAACCTTTGAGTAAAACGAAGAGTGGCCACGAGAGGAGTTTTCCTTAAGACAAATCTTCCAACAATTATCCAGAACATTATAGTGCTTGGCTAGTACTGCTCTCTTTTTGTTGGTTAAAAGTGCTGGCAGGACCTAGTTTGTGTCCATTGTTAGGTCTCTGGGGCAGGACCAGCTTGCAGCAGAAAGGTGCAGAGCAGATACAATTAAAGAGGTTTAAGAGACAGTCTCCAGGTTGTCTGAGAGAGAAAGGTAGAAGCTGCACATAGGGAAGGCTTTCTAAATAAGGAAAGCGACTGGATGGAAGCGCAACCTAGGCAGAAATTATAAGTAAGAGATGCTAGCGATGCTGAGAACTATAGCCCCTGTTTTGATCAATTGCTTAGCCACAGTTCATATATATCTGGTTGATATGTGTTTCTAGTAGCCAGGAAAGGAACTTCAAACTGCTTAGAGCTGTATCTAAACTCAGGGCAACATATCATGTTTTGCCTGAATGTCTGCATTGTTAATTTCTTTCAGAAGGTGCTAAGCAGCACATTTAAAATCTGCAAAGCCTCTAATTTCTTTGGTGTCTTGGGAGGGCAGACTGTCACAGGAACTTAAGAAAGGAAAGAGACGAGTGAATGCTGACTGAGATCTACTAGCTGCAGTAGAGGAGTTTCCTCTCTGTCTATGTGGTGAAGCACATGATTTGGAGCACAGAACCCCTCCCAATCCATCCCAGGAAGCAGCTTAACATACTGCTATGTGAAGGATGCATGCTTTTCTTCCAAATATGGTAGCTACCAGGAATGCAGGAGAGCCAGTGAAAGATTCTCAAGGCCCAAAAAAGTCAAAGTCAGGCAAGTGTTATTATTAGCCACATGCTTTTTGAATATTGCAGAGTACATGGTGTGTACATTTTTATCTATTCTCTCGCTCTCTCATCTCTTACCCCCTCCCCATTTTTAGAGGCCTCTCCTCCCAGTCAGGGCAGTAATAGTGCTCAGCCAGGAGATCTTGGCTTCTTCCAGAATCTGAAGCATATGTACCCTGAACCTAACCAGTAGACATCAGACATGTACAATGGCTGTGATTCTCTTTTCCCAGGGTCTGTGACCATTGCTGCCACAACAGTATCATATCTGTCAAATGGTCCAAACTAATGTGAAGAGTTCCTGAAATTACTAAACAGTGGTTTGAAGGAGTATTTATACCAAACTGTACCAGTGGGAAGACTGTCACTACACCTGGATTGCTGTATAGGGAAGTAAAGTAATTAAAGAGGGTAAAACAGGGTACATGGCACCTGGGGCAGGTGCTCTAAAAGGAGATTGATGCACTATGATAAGATTAAAAAGAAATGATACAAACCAGAAGATAGAGAGATCAGAGGTCTCCATGATGAGCTCCTCAATGGAGTCAAGCATCCTTGTATGAAACACAATCGTGTTCATGACCTTTCCTAGGTCTGGGTTATCCCGCAGCTGCAGTGGAGCCTTTGACACACTGGTGTAAGCCTGGCGGAGTGATGAAGAATGAGATTAGGAAACTTCTGAGGAACTCAGAACTACTTCCACTGCTATGCCTTGAAAAATGCAATGCTCATTGTATACAAGTGTCATGGTTGCAGCCTGCCACTTTGTCTCCAGAGACCTCACTCCGATATTATGGCTGGAGTTGACAATTTGCAACCCCCAGTGACAGTGGGGCAGTTGAAAAATAGTCAGTTCTGCTTTCATCAAAGGTTGTATCGAAAGTGAGAAACAGTGAAGCGTAGTTACTCACCTGTAACAGGTGTTCTCCGGGAACAGCAGGAATCAGACCTCACACATGGGTGACATCGGCATTGATGGAGCCCACAGTGTACCTTCTCCCCAGCTTTCAAGCCTTTTGGAGATGCACCATACATGCATGGTTGCCTTGCCGCCCAAGGCTGCCATCTTGCCACAGTACAATGACATAGCTCAAGACAGCAAAAAGAAAAGCAACTCCACGGGGAGGGGAGAGGATTATGAGGATTGATTCCAGAGAACACATGTTACAGGTGAGTAACATAGTATATGGCAGAAAGAGTAGGTGCACCTGCCGCTCCATAACTGCTTTCTCCAGGAACAAGCAGGAAGTAAGTCCTCACATATGGGACTCGCTAGCTACAAGCTACTGAAAAAAAACCTGTAAGCCAAGGGCGATCCAAAAAGCGAGGAACAGAGAGTACAGTTCCATCGCAAGACAGCAGCAACCCCAGTGTCAACCAGGGAAACCAGCTCTCTGTTAGCCTGGACACACAGAAGGGCAGGAGTTGGCTTAAACCCCAAACAAATGATGGAATACTGCCTTGCCGAAGGCACTGTCCTGTCGGGACTCCTTCTCCAGGCAGTAGTGTGCTGCGAAGGTGTGAACTGAGGACCATGTGGTGGCCCAGCAGATCTCCATCAAGGAAACTGAATGGAGATTTGCCACAGAAGCCACCATAGTCTGGACGCTGTGTGCCATGACGTGATGGTCCAGCGAAAGCCCAGCCTGTCTGAAGGTGAAGGCAATACAGTCTGTCACCCAGGTGGACAGAGTACATTGGAAGACCGCTACTCCCAGATGATTAGGGTCGTAGAAAATGAAGAGCTGCAAGGAGCGGCGATGGAGCTTGGTCCACTCTAAATAATAGGCCAAGGCCATTCCAGGATGGGGGGGAACAGGGACTGTAAGTGCCTCCTTTGAAGGGGCCTCATACTGGAGGATCTTGAGGTCCTCCACTCGAGGCTCCTCCTCAGACTCTGTGGTGAAGGCTAAGGCGTTTATCATATCCCTGACAAACTCCAAGAAGGAGAGGTCCTTGGGAGGGAACCTGCGACAGCCCTCCAGAGGGGAGGGGTCCAAAGGGACATCCCGATGGAGGTGGGTATCGGGGAACTTGTCATCAGTCTCTCATTTTGATTTGGAGTCAGAGGAGACCTTGAGAACCCTCCGGGCCTCAGGACCATGCCAAGTTACTGGCAGGGCGATGCTCCCGGAGCCCCTGTGCTCTGACCCAGATGCGCTGGCAGGGAAAGTGCGAAATTAGTGCTGGGAGTTGTCTCGAGGCCAATGGTGCTCGAGAACCAGCTCCATGACCTCCGGAGATGCTCTCGTAGTGGGGGGGGGGGGGCTGATAGTCAGGGCAAATTACCCAGAGGAACTGGGCATTGGTCATGCTGCTGAGTCAAGAAGATAATAATACTGTGCTCGAGGGCCACCATTCTGACCTCAAGGCCAGAGGGCTCCGCAGTCACTGTTGTAGACACCGAAGGCTTCGGGCCCAACGCAGGCATCATTGAGGGGGTGTCCTTGGCGAGGATGGGCTCAGGAGACCTGGGTCAATCTCCTGACAGTGATGGCATTTTCTCTTGCCAGGGCAGCATGGAGAGCCACTCCTGGCCATTATCTTTGGCATCGCACTGGGAGTTCCGATGCCGGTGACCGTGGGACTTACCCACAGCTCCAACATCATCACCTGATGTCACCGATGATGCCCGGCTCTTTGTGGCTCAAAACATGTATGGCCATCATGCAAGGCTGAGGCCACCACAGTGACCCCCGAGAGCTCCAGCTCTGCAAGTGACGCTGGGCCGAAAGGGAGGTCTTGCCAAACATGGACTTTTATTGATCCTCACGGTTCCTCCATCCCTTGCTCATCATTTGCTGACAGAGCCCGCAGGAGGAGTCATCATGATCTGCACCGAGGCACAAGAGGCAGCAGTCATGTGGATCCATGAGGGACATGGTATGCCCACAGTGGTTTTCCCTGCTTAAACCCATTAGCCAAGGACATAGTGGGGAAAATGGCACCTGCGAGATCAAACTCAAGAGTCCCAGCCAAGGAGGGCGTGAGGTTTCCTGCGCACCAAAGAAAAAAAGACCAGAGAAAAATGTGGCACCGAGGTGGCAGCGGTCACGGGGAGGCAGAATGCACCGGTAAGCATACTGGAGAAGGAAAAATAAGAAAAAGGAAAAAAGAACAATCAACCTTTTCCGGGATAAAGATGAACGTCCGATGGGCTCTGTGGAAAAAAGGAGACTGAGTCAAGATGGCACCCTTGGGCAGGAAGGCAACCACGCATGCGTGATGGATCTCCCAAAGGCTTTCTTTGAAAGCTGGAGAGAGGTTATTGCATGTGCTCCATTGATTTCAACGTCACCCATATGTGAGGACTGATTTCCTGCTTGTTCCTGGAGAAAGTTGTGATTCATGACAACCAGTCCTCATCAGCCACAGATAAACCATGCCACATCAAATAATAATTGAATTAAGCAATAGGAATGTACTGAGCAATTAACCTTTAAAACAGCACTAACTAGAGCAGACAACCTGGATTTTGCAAGGCAGCGATGATTATCAGCCTGATCATCAACCACAACTGAAGTATTATCAAATTAGCCATCATCACAATTTGGTGCACCCTTATCAGTCATTCTCACCATGATTAGCAGCCACAGTCATGACAGAAGGTAATTTTATTAAAGGGTGCCTATGTCCAAGTTCCAAAAAGGCATCTATTTTATAAAGGCAACATAGGTACCTAGAACCAGTCCCAGTAAATGCACAAATCCTTATGCACAACCTGCTCCAAAATTTGTGCATGTACTCTATGCCTGTACTTGTGTGTTTTATAAACTACAAAAGTACAATGTGACTCCGCCTCCAATCTGCCCAAAATACACCCCTGGGAATGCCCTTGCACAGATTACATAAAATCATAAGAAATGTTAAATAAATAAAATAAATAAAAGTAGGTGTGCTACTTTTTATGCATGTACATCCCATGCAATTTTTGAGATCCATTTTCCACGTGCAAAACATGCTTTACACAAGAAAAATACTTTATAAAATTGATATGGTCAATATTCCCAACCCTGGAACCTCTGCTAAATCACCGTTACACCCACTCCCACCAATCAGAGCTTCCGTATAGTCACATTATGGTCAGAATTTAATACTGTAATGTTATTGTTCCAAAGACTTAAGGTTCTTGTTCTCAAGTAAACAGTTTTAGTGCTGATTCAAATTTCCATTGGCACAGGATCAGTTCCTTTATTGCCTCTTTAAAATTCAGTGGCAGGCAAGGCGTTTCCCATGTGGCACAAATCCCTTCTGGCTTAAAGCCATGAGACCCAATTGTTTACTTTCAGACTAGCTGCTTTCACACAGAATTCCTGCAAAACATTTTCATAGTTAGTGTTTTACATTAGCATTACACACGATTCTATGTTTGTTTACATTTCGTCCCTAGCAATTTTCTTCTGCTCCTTTAGCCTTCCAGCTCAATGGAAACTGGTCTTTACTAGGTACTATGAACTTTCACTCACAATTATTCCTTTTATATCCCTTTCCATATCAGCCGGCTAACACAGTGGCAGTCCTTGGCCAGGGGCCACAAAATACGGCTTGTCTGGGAGTCAGCAAACATGAGCCCTAGGTCTGGCCATTACATTTGCTGCTGAGACTCCCTCTCCCTCAGGCATTACAAAAGCAACCCTAAATTTAGGATGTTTTATTTGGTACTAAACAAAACTGCAGAGAGATCATTTGCACCTCCGGAACTGAAGTGCGCCCGTAGCTTTCTGTTTTGTTACAAAGCCAGAGATTTATCAGCCCCCATTCATGTCCTAATTCAAGTTACCTAAGTTTTAACTGGCTATATTTAGTATGAGAAAAAAAAGAGGAGGAGGACAGCACTTACCAATAAAGGTCCATGACAAAAAGAAAAACGGAGGAGGGTTTAATGAAAATGCTGCAGAATAAATTAATTGTCTGAATAAATTTATTCAGCCTGGCACAACCATATTTCAGCATGATATGCCTGCGTCAAGAGCAATTATTGCAATCCTAAGAAAATATGTTTAAAACAAGATCATGGTATCAGAAATATCCTTTGCCGTGCAGTCTGTAAGTCGTATATTTAGTATGGGGTCAATATACAAAAGGATTTATATGACTGGCAGATCTGCGAACTGCATAAACTGGTTTGTGTTACTGAATATTCCTACAAACTGCCCTAGAAACATGTGACTAGTTTCAGAGTGGTCTGTGGGCAGAGCTGGGGTGGTCCCAATGTCTATCTGATTAGTTGCAATATTCAGCCACTAACCACATTGGCAAAGAGCATAAAGTTAGGACAGGTCAATGGCTGTCTCCAGGGCCGGCTCTTCGCATTAGTCAAACTAGGTGGTCGCCTAGAGCACCAACCTTTTGAGGGTGTCCAATTGCTGCAGCTACTGCCCCTTTCTGGGAATGCAGTGATTGTAAAGACATTAAAACAGCAACACAGCACTTACCCAAAGCCTCCAATGTTGCATGCTGTGGGTGCTGCACTTTGACCAGCTGCTTCCGCCCCCATCTGCATCAGAGGAAGTGGCTGGTTCAAACGTGGCACCAACAGCACCCAGCATTGGAGGCTTTGAGTAAGTGCTGCGGTGCTGTTTTAATACCATTGCCCCTGCTGTAAGTCCCAGAGATGTGCGGCGGTAGGAGCAGGAGCAGGGAGACTGCAGGAATGAGGGTTTGCCTAGGGCGCCTCATATCCTTGCACTGGCCCGGACTGTCCTAACTTTATGCGGATCCTGCTATCCAGTTAGGGGCTAAATATCCACACTAACTGGATAGCAAGACTGATTGCCAGCAAATCCAGATATTCAGCACCAGATGCTCAATAGGCTCCGGTGCTGAATATCTGGTTTCATTTTTTGCCACGTAGTCAGGGGCTTTAGCAGTGCTGACCACTGCAGTCTGAATATCCTAGGATTTTTAACTAATAATATTGCTGGCTAGATTTGCTAAAAATCACCTTAACTGGCCAAATATTGTTATACCACTCTCAACCATTCCCACAAAGGTCAGCAGCTACAGTCACAGTATGGTCAATCATGGCCAGCCATGTCCAGCAACCATAGACTAAAAAGTGTCAGATCATGGTCAACCATGGCCTGAAACTACAGCACTGCCATACTGAAGACCAGCAATAATACCTCACATTAAACTGCTACTGGAAAGGTGGGAACTAAATACAAATAAATACACTGCAAAACAATTGAAAAATATTGTGCCTTTGCTTCATTGATGAGGCATTACCTGTAGCCTGAACCAGTCAAGTCTCAGTGCCATGAACTCAAACTTCTCCTTGTTGTCAACTGTAGGAAGGGAAAAAAATCATTGACTGGTGTACTTTTTATTCTTTTATTTTTCTACTATTGTTTGCATCTTTACCTGAGACAGCAATAGCTCTAATATGATGCAAAATATAGGAAGAAACAACTATCACAACATTTTAGAAGATATGAAACAGAAAAATGATGGCAAATAAAGATGATACAGCCTCTCCGGTCTGCCCATCTCTATCAGATGCAAAGTTTCAATAATCCCTTCCTCCCCCTAAAGATCCTCTGTGCTTGTCCCATGCTTTCTTGAATTCACGTACAGTCTGCATCTCCACCACCTTTACTGGGAGACTGTTCCACGCATCCACCATCTTTCCGAAAAAGAAATATTTTCTTAGATTACTCCCAAGTCTATCCCCTTTCACCTTCATTCTATGCCCCCTCTTTCCATAGCCTCATTTCATTTGAAAGAGGCTCTCCTCCTGTGCATTTATGCCACAGAGTTATTTAAATGTCTTTTCATTTTCCATGTTTTTATCATCTATTTATGTGGCCTTCTCCTTGCTTCTTCCCATGCAGCTTTCCTCAGGGAACCGCCACACAGATAAGCCAACATATACAGAGCTAAGCTTTTGCTTTCTTTGCAGCAGAGACATACTTCAAACAAATCTCTAGTAATCCAACTAAATTATCAGTGCTTGAACCAGGTTTTCCAACCCAATCCAAGCACAGAACATTTTTGTAACATATAACCACTTAAAGATAAATAAGAAATGAGGCAAGTGGCAACGTAACCTTGTTTGACATTGAGGGAAGACAAAGAGTTGACAAATGAAGACATAATTATGGACTCCTCCTCGGGGCAGACAGTCAGGTTCTGAAAGAGAATGAGACATACACTATGAGACATTCTGCTGATCTCAACAATGGCAGGTTTCTTACCTAGTGGGAGCTTTATTTAAAGTGATTTTTCATGGACCAGCTCAATAGTTCATGTGGAAGACCTTGCTTTGATTCCCTGGATCAGTTTCCCTCCCTGGCATAGCAGGAGCTGTGGATGCTGTACAGGCAGCATTTTCAGCCCTCAGGAAAAACAGCTTCACTCAAGAGGCACAAGAACTTGCCATACTGGGTTAGACCAAAGGTCTATCAAGCTCAGTATCCTGTTTCCAGTGGTGGCCAATACAAGTCACAAGTACCTGGCAGGTCTCTTAAATTAGATAGTTTCCATGCTACTTACCACCAGAGATAAGCAGTGGCTTTCTCTAGGTCTATCATAATAAGTTTATGGATTTTTCCTCTAGTTACTTGTCCAAACCTTTTTAAACCCAGCAGTGCTAACTGCTTTTACTGCATCTTCCGGCAACAGAATCCAGAGCCGAACTATACATTGAGTGAAAAAATATTTCCTCATATTTGTTTTATTTTTTTTCCAAGTGTCTTCATTCAAAGTGAAAGTCATATACACATAACAGAATAATGTTGTCTATAGATCTGCAAATGAACAGAATACCGGCCTTTACATCAGGTTTAGATACAGGATAGTTATCAAGTCACTACAATATATCCCAGCCATCTCGCCTTTCTTTTCCAACCTGAACATAAGAACATAAGACATGCCATACTGGGTCAGACCGAGGTCCATCAAGCCCAGTATCCTGTTTCCAACAGTGGCCAATCTAGGTCATACGTACCTAGCAATATCCCCAAAAGACACAGGTTCCACAATGCTTGTACTGGGTCAAGCATTGATATCCTGGGTCCCTTTTTAATAGTGGTTTATGGACCTTTCCTCCAGGAACTTGTCCAAACCTTTTTTAAACCCAGCTATACTAACAGCCCTTACTACATCCTCCGGTAACAGATTCCAGAGTTTGATTACACGTTGAGTGAAAAAATATTTTCTCTTATTTGTCTTAAATAGTTTACCCTGTAGCTTCATTACATGTCCCCTAGTCTTCCTATATTCTGATAGTGTAAACAATTGATCCACGTTTATCCGTTCCACTCCATTCATTAATTTATAGACCTCTATCATATCTCCCCTCAGCCGTCTCTTCCCCCAGGCTAAAGAGCCCTAACCTTCTTAGCCTCTCTTCATAGGAGTAGCCTTCCATCCCCTTCACCAATTTGGTGGCTCTTCTCTGTACTTTTTCTAATAACGCTATGTCCTTTTTAAGATACGGTGACCAGAGTTGCACACAATATTCAAGGTGCGGTCGTACCATGGAGCGATACAGAGGCATTATAATATCCTTTGTTTTGTTCTCCATCCCTTTCCTTATGATACCTAGCATTCTATTTGCTTTCTTGGCCGCCGCTGCACACTGGGCGGAGGGTTTTAACATGTTATCCACAATGACTCCTAAATCTTTTTCCTGGGTGGTGGTTTCTAATGTGGAGCCTTGCATTGTGTAACTATAGTGTGGGTTGTTCTTTCCTAGGTGCATAACTTTGCACTTGTCCACATTAAATTTCATCTGCCATTTGGATGCCCAGTCTTCCAATTTATCCAGATCCTCCTGCAGTTTTCCACAATCCCCTTGGGTTTTAACAACTTTAAACAGTTTTGTGTCATCTGCAAATTTGATAACCTCACTAGTTATTCCCTTTTCCAGGTCATTTATTAATATGTCAAAAAGCAGCGGACCCAGTACAGATCCCTGGGGTACTCCACTATTCACCTTTTTCCATTGGGAATATTGGCCATTTAGCCCTACCCTCTGCTTTCTATCTTTTAACCAGTTCCCGATCCACAATAGTACACTGCCTCCTATCCCATGACTTTTTAGCTTCGCCAAAGGTCTCTGATGGGGGACTTTGTCAAAAGCTTTCTGAAAGTCCAGATACACTATATCAACCGACTCACCTTTGTCTACCTGATTATGCACACCTTCAAAAAAACATATCAGATTAGTAAGACAAGATCTTCCTTGTCTAAAGCCATGTTGGCTGTCTCCCATTAGGCCATGACTATTTACATGCTGCGTAATTTTGTTCTTTATGATGGTTTCTACCATTTTCCCTGGTACTGATGTCAGGCTCACCGGTCTGTAATTTCCTGGGTCACCCCTGGAACCATTTTTAAAAATTGGTGTTACGTTGGCGACCCTCCAATCTTCAGGTATTACAGATGATTTTAATGAAAGTTCACAGATTACCAATAGCAGGTCTGCAATCTCATATTTCAGTTCTTTCAACACTCTGGGATGTATACCATCCGGTCCAGGTGATTTGCTACTATTCAGTTTATCAAATAGTTGTAATATATCTTCCCGGTGTAGCGATATTTCTCTCAATTCCTCTGCAGTATCACCTTTACTGTGGGCTAGACGATCTTCCTAACCCCATGGTCCGTCAATTGACTGCTCCAATCTCCATCAAAGTCATGCAAGATAATATCCTTTCATTGAAAGTATCCTTCGCGCCTTATCTTTATCAATTCTTCCACTCTATTAACTGTAGACTGCATTTATCAGTTACATTTCAAGACACCGAGCCAAAGATAACATTTTTTAACAACTCATAGCACAATATAACCCTTTGCTCATGGTGATTCACCTATGTGGCCTATCACGAATTTCCCATCAAACCTCACCTTATATGGGGGGAGGGGGAAGGGCAGGGGCAGTCGACCCCACTCCAGTCATATAGCAAACTCCCGGCTTGCCAGAGAGGAACAGATCCCACTATCCTTCTCCTGCAAGACATATGCTAGTTTATCAAATATGACTGCTTCCCCTACCTTCAAGTACCGGTCTTCTAGAGATGGCCCCGTCTCTATTCTCCATTTCCAAGCAATAGCTACTCTGGGAGCTAGGAGCAGCTTACCCCACAGCATTTTCTCCCACCATCTCATGGGGGGCCGGCTTGGGCTACCCAAGAGCATAACTCCAAGAGTAATCAGGTAGTTTCCTACTCCAATTGTGAGTAAAATTCCATTAATTGCTCTCCAAAAGTGCTGGACTATCAGGCAGTCCCACTACATGTGGTAAAAAGTCCCCTCCTGATCACAGCCCCTCCAGCATTCTCGGGAGTATCTGCTCCAGCCTCAATGCCAGCACCTTTGCATATAGTTTAGTGTCACTGTTAATGAGGGCAATTGGTTGGTAACTCCCGCACTGGTCCAGTTGCCTCTCATCTTTTGGTAATACTATGATGATAGTCTGTGTCATTATGGCTGATAATGTGTTACCAGTTAATAAACCTGTACAAAGGCACGCTATTATGCAGACCATCTCTTCCCCCAGCTCGTGGTAGTATTCTGTGGGGAAACCATCCCCTCCCGCCGCCTTTCACTTCGGTAGTGTCTTAATTGCCCTTATTACTTCCTTCGTACTTATAGGTCCCCCTAGGGCCTCCTCCTCTTCCTCATCCACCCTGGGTAAGTCTATGCCTTCTAGATAGATGCTTCTGCCCTCTGTTTGATAGAGGTGTTCATAGAAGGTGTGGAATTCTGCACATATTTCTGCGTTAGTTACCACCCGTTGCCCCTCTGGGTCTTGATTTCCACCACTAAGCATGCCTGCCTCCTCCTCCATAATTGCCACGCCAAGAGTTTACCTGCTCTATTACCCCTTTCCATATAACTTCGTTTGGTGGCCCGCATCGAATGTGCCATATATTCCATGCCGAGAGAATTAAATTTTGCACAGATTTGGGTTAATCGTTAATATACCCTTTTTGCCCCCGTTTGACTATGCTCCTTCTGCAGCCTATCTAGTTCCTCTTGGAGTTGCAGACACTCATCCTCCCTCTCCCTTTTCCTCTGTGCTCACATCTGTATCAATACTCCCCTCATGTAGGCTTTCCATGCATCCCATAAAACTCCCTCCTACACCTCCTCTGTGTCATTCTGTCAAATGTACTCTAACCACACTTGACACAGTTTGGTAAGTCCTTTCTTTTATTTTATTTATTTATTTGGTTCTTCTATACCACCCCTTCCAGAGGTCAGGGGCAGTTTACAATTCTGTAACAAAGAAATATTGGCCATCCATGTCCTTTCATCCATTCCCCGATTCCCTCTGCAGGGAGATCATCAACCTGTGGATCATTCCATGATCAGAAAGCAGGATGGGGTGGATCTGTATCTTTTTGAGTATGCCTTGTTGGTCTCTTCTCCCTAAGAAATAATCTAATCTGGAGAAGGCACTGGTGCGAGATGAGCAGAAGGTATATTCTTGGTGCCACCTATTTTCATCCCTCCAAATATTTATCATGTCCCATCATTTCATGCTCTGCCTCAGTTCCCGTCCCTCCCGTCTATGCTTCTTTGCCTGGTTGTTAGATCTATCCTCTTCCCCTAATGTACAATTTAAGTCCCCTGCTTTGATCCAGTCCCCTTTTGCTTCCCTTTGAAATTGCCTTATCCGAGTCTTGAAGAATGAGCCCTTGGCTTCATTCGGGGCATAGATGTTTAGAAGGGCCACCTCATCCTGATCCACCCTTCCCACTACTCAGACCACTCTTCCCTGTTTATCTCCCCCAGTGGCATATGGCACAAAAGACATTCTTTTGTGGATGAAAATGGCTATTCCCTATTTCTTTGGGTTATAGGGGGAGCAAAACATGAGTGCATAACCCTGGCCCTTAAACTTTTCATGTTCTGAGCGGGTGAGGTGGGTCTCTTGCACCCTAGCCCTGGCCAAATAGGCTATAATCCTTAGGACTATTAATTTCCTGTGCATTCAGGGATGCAACCCTATATTCCATCATTGTATATTCTCCCCGTGCACCCACCGTCATGTGTCGCCACTGAGCAATGAAACTTAACAAATACTAATATAACAACTTTAAAACTTATATAGGTCTCACTGCCACTTATCTCATGTTCACTTTCATTCATTTTATAGTTTTTGGCCTCCATTACTCTCCCCAACATTCACCCCCCTTACCCTGGTCCACACATTCATTATCTCCCTCCCCCATTCTCTATCCCCCAACCCAAAGTTATCTGTCCCCGTTTTATCAAGACCCTTATGTGGAGGGGGGGGGGGGCTTGGAATTCAGCCCGATGCTATGGTCTTCCCCGCTTGCCCCAATGTCTCAATGCAACAGAAAAAATATATGCCAGTGTCTTTTCTTCATGTCGGGGATTTCTTTCAGGTAGTTTCTCCCACTTGCATCGCCTCACGATTTTCTTTTGGGGGTAGTGGGGATTGGGCGTTGTCTGACCTCTCCTGCGATCCATCCTCCCGCCCATCAGCATTTTTCACGCAGTTCTCCCTGCTTTGTGGTGCCTGATCTTCCTTGTGTCTTGCAGCACTCATAACGATCTGTTCCTGCTTATGGCTATCAGCATGTCTCTGCGGTGGCGTTTTGGCGCAGACTGTCTTAAAAAATTTCTCCAGGGTCTCCAATGTTGTGAAGAATTTTTGCAACCCATTCACCATCATCGTGAGCCTCGCGAGATACCAAACAGCAACTTGTATCCCTTTCTGAGCCAGCGAGTTTTTGATTTTTAATAGTTCTTTTCGGTGATGGACGATCTCTACTGCCACATCTGGATATATAAAGATTTTCCAATTTTTGTATGTTATAAAGCCAGTCCTCCTTGCCATCTGGATAACGTGTTCCTGGTCCTGAAATCTGAGGAGTTTAACCATGAAGGCCCAAGGTCGTGCTGTTGAATCCGGGCATGCTCTCAGTTCTCTGTGAGCTCTATCAACTTCATAGGGCACCGGGGATGGGCAGCTGGGAAAACAAATCTCCAAGAGACCTCGGATGAATGTAATTGCATCCTCATCCTCAGCTCCCTTGGGGACAGACAAGATCCTCACCTTCAAGCTGCGCTCTCTCTATTCTAAGGCCTCCGCTTTTGCCTGGAGCCAGCTGACTTGCTGCTGCAATGAGGCCACAGAGCGCTGCAGGTGAGTTTGAGTGTCTTCTGTTCTGCCAATCCTGGCCTCTGCTTCTATCAGTCAAATGCCTACTGCTGTAAATTTTTCTTCTATTTTGGACAATACTTGGTCTATGATCTCCTTTTTTGAGTCCTGTATCTCCGCCAGGATAGTCATTAAGTTGGTGGCTGGCAGCTCTTCACTCTCCACCCCTCCGCTCTCTGTTGTCGACGCGGGAGATGCCGGGGCTGCTTGCCACTTTTTGATCCGCCTCCCCCTCGGGCCTTAGCAGCATAAAGGTCCCGAGTCATCTGGGCTGTCTTTGGCTTTATTGTTTTAGGCATACTAGCTGTTTTGTGAGCAGCTTCACTCAAGGAATCCGGTAAAAAACATCTCTCTTGATGTGTGGACCTGGGGAGCGCATTCAGGCACGTCCTCCACAATGGCTAGACCAGAAGCGCTCATATTTGATTTAAATGTACCACTTAGTAACTTCATGGTGTGGCACAAGGTCCATGCTTACCAAACCTCAGAGATAATAGGGGCCTGCAGCCCCTGCCTGAAAACCATCACTGCAATATCTGTTGGAAAAGGAGAGGGAAAATGGCTGAAAACTCCAGAAGTTGAGAGTGAAGGCTAATGGCACCGTAACTCAAACTGAATTGAAATGCCAAAGGAGCAGGAGGAAAGTACTGGGCCAAAAGCAAAAGTGTCTTTTTCCACATTGAAGCATACAGTATGGATAGAGACAGGAAGATACAGTCTGGAAGGAGATATAGCAAAGGTTAAAATTTCAGGGAAAATGGAAGGACAAGGAAGGAAGAGGGGCAAATTCACATTGGTTCACAAAGCCCTCCACACCTCTACCCCTCAGTACCTGTCTGATCTCCTCCGCTTCCACACCCCCCGCCATACCCCTCGCTCTTTCCACCTCAACCGCCTAGTATTACCACCCCCCTCAAGTGCCCACCTACAGTCCACCCGATCCTCCGCCTTCTTCTTTGTTGGCCCCGCCCTATGGAACTCCCTTTCCCCACCTCTCCGTCTTGAACCCCACTACCCCACCTTCAAGCGTTCCCTTAAAACTCATTTCTTCTCTCTTGCCTTTGACCTTCCCCCTCCTGATCCCTGATCCTCTTGCCTCTCCCTCTACCCCTCAGGTTCCTGCTCTTGCTCTTCTTTCCTATCTAATTTGTAACTTCCTTTCCGACTCCTGGCCTTGTGCCTTTTGTGTGTAAATTTTAATTGTAAACCGCTTTGCCTACCAATGAAAGGCGGTATATCAAATAAATGAATATGAATATATTTAAATTTCATAACCTACAGAGATTATTAATCCCATAATAACACTGTAATCACATCTAGAGGTTTTAGTGGCTCACCAGTATCCATCAATACAATCACAGGTTTATTATGTACAAATGAGGATTTGTCGTCACCCCCTCACATTATTATTCCTGGTAACTTCTTACTTACCTGGATGAAATCACTCAGCACCAGGGCATCAAACCTGGACAAATACTGGATATAATATCGCTGTATCACCCCCTGGTGGCGGCGTATCAGGGCTTTCAGTTCTTCAATGTAGAAGATCAACTCAGCAATATGCCTACCAAGGAAAAGAAACAAAGGGACAGAGTCACTGCCTACAGAAAAACAAGAGAGCAGCTGACCCCATTCAGCAGCCAATCCTTCCACACAATATCAAGGGGGCATGGTGCACTTCAAACAGTGAGGAACAAAGTCTTCTTTCCTTCCTACAACTGACAACAGGGAGAAGTTTGAGTCTACGATCCTGAAATTTGACTGGTTAAGGCTATGAGTAATATCCTATATTTGGGTAAAGCAAAGTCACAGGAAGGTCCTCAGAGAGTCAAACTTTTTATTTATTTATTTAAAAGCATTTATATTCTGCACTAAGAAATCTAGGCAGATTACAATAAAACATATATTAACAGAGACCCCCACCTACACACCACCAGAAATTATCACAATCAATAATTTTGACATCCCAATCGGGTCTGAGGTCAAATACCTTGGTGTGACACTAGACCAGAAACTGAATTTCCAAGCCCATATTAAGAAAGCAACTGCAGCAACAAATCAGAGAATAAAGATCCTACACAACCTCCGCCCACTATTAGACAATAGCCTCTTCCACTCTGTTTGTCAAGCGATCATCACCCCCCACTTGTATTATTGTAATTCTATACTCCAAGGCATACCAAAATGTGCACTCTTCCCCCTATAAATCGCCCAAAACTCTGCAGCTCGCATAATCTCAAGGACTCCTAAACAAGAGCATATCACCCTAGTCCTGAAAGACCTACACTGGCTACCACTGTTCCCTCTAAGCCAGGGGTCTCAAACACGCGGCCCGCGGGCCGCATGCGGCCCGCGAGAGACCTTTGTGCGGCCCGCGATGCATAGGGGGAAAAAAAAAACACCCCGGCTTCTGCTGCTGCTGCCGCCGCTGCCGTGGCCGGCAATAGCAGCAATATCGCAAGTCCCGCGGGCTCCGCTCTCCCCCCCCCCTTCCTTCCTGCTTGCCTGCCAGTTCTCCGCTTCGGCTTCGCCTTTCAGAGCCGCGAAGGGAGAGCTTCTCCCTCGTGACTCTGTTCAGCCCGCTGGGGCAGATGGGAAATTTCCCATCTGCCCCAGCGGGCTGAACAGAGTCGCGAGGGAGAAGCTCTCCCTTCGCGGCTCTGAAAGCCAAAGCCGAAGCGGAGAACTGGCAGGCAAGCAGGAAGGAAGGAAGGAAGGGGGGGGGGAACGGAGCCCGCGGGACTTGCGATATTGCTGCTATTGCCGGCCACGGCAGCGGCGGCAGCAGCAGCAGAAGCTGGGTTTTTTTTAAAGTTTAATTTTCCCGGGGGGGGGGGGAGGGAGGGAGCAGGACTTGATGTGGGGGGGGGAGCAGGACTTGATGGGGGGGGGGCCGGACTTGGTGGGGGGGGGGCAGGCCTTGATGGGGGGGGTGCAGGACGTGATGTGTGGCGGGGGGGGGAGTACTGAAAATGGGGTGATGGGGGTTAGGACTGGTAATGGACAGATGGGGGTTAGGACTGGAGGTGGTCTGATTGGGGGGCTAAGACTGAAATGGGGTTATGGTGGGGCTAAGAATGAAGATAGGGCGATGGAAGGGTTAGGCCTGGAAGTGGGCTGTTGGGGGGCTTAGGACCGATAATGGGCTAGGGGTGGGGCTAGAACTGGTAATGGACTGGGGGGGGTGCTATGACTGGAAATGGGCCGAGTAGAAGGGGGAGCTTGAACTGCAAATAGCTGATGGGGACAGGGTCTTGGAATGGTAATGGGCTGAGTGGAAGGGGGCTTGGAATGGAAATGGGCTGATGGGGGGGGGGCTTGGAAAGGAAATGGGCTGTGAGGGGAGGGAGCTAGGACTGGAAATGGGCTGATGATGCGGGGACTAGAAGGGAGCGGATGCTGGGTGGGGCAGGAGCTAGAAGGGAGTTGATGTTGGGGGACGATTAGAATGGGATGGGGCTGGGAGAGTGAAATGGAGAGGGGAAATATATTTTGTGTGGGAGGGAAGAAAAATCTACAATTGGCCGGGTATTGGGAGAGTAAGTGGGGATTGAGGATGGAGGGGTAAAATTTGAGTGGATGAAATAGGAATGAGGAAAGAGCAAAAGGAGAATGATTAGTATGTTAAAGCAGATGTAGAGAGAATGGAAAAAAACTAGGAAAGAAGAAAGGACAAATGGACAGCAGACGATGGAGAGTTAGCAGAAGACACAAAGAAACCAGAAGAAAGTGAATGGAACAATTGCAACTGAAAAAAAAATGCACAAAAGGTAGAAAAATATCTCTTTATTTTGAATTTATTAACTGAAATATGTCAGCTCTTAGAAATGTGCATCTTTAACGTCTGCACTTTATTTAATACAAGAGGAAATCAATGTATAGTTTTATTTCTACAGTGTTGTACATTCTAAGTTTGGCTTTTGGGGTTCCCAGTTTAATTGTCTTCCTGTTTCTAAATTGTGATTCCTTGTTTGGTGATGGTGTATGTTCTGCATGTGTAACTGAGCTGAGGTATTCTGTTTATGTAATTCCTATTTGACATTGCCACTTGTTCTCTTTCCCGAGTAGGTCATGTATTGTTATTCTCTGAAATGTGTTGATTTAATATTTGCAGTGTTGCCTTTTGATAGTTAGGGTATGGTGCTTTGTGAGTCCTGGTAGTGCTGTTAGGACACGGCAGGTTTGCTATGGGTTCTAAATGAGCAGTGTTTCTAGTAGTTCCTAATGTGCCTGGCGGTTGGCACTGGTTTATAGTAATGTAGAAATCTTTTAGTCTTTCTTTATCCATACACTCATTAAGAGGCATGTTTACTAAAAGTTAGTGTATGGTAACATTATGCAAATATTTATGCAAATGATGCCCTTATGCAAATGAGGCCTGCGTCTTGTGCGGCCCCCGGGTTACTCTACAAGTCCTCATTTGGCCCTCAAAGCAATTTGAGTTTGAGACCCCTGCTCTAAGCTGTGCACGTGTGCGCGCGCACACACCTCGCCGAGTGAGCGCACATACTTTACAACAGAGCGCACAAAAATTACGGTTCTGATTCTGATAGAAAACAACACAGACGTCCTTAAAATTGAAAAGTTGTTGTGCATTTACGGTTTTCACAAGTTCTACAATATTTTCTAGTGCAATCAATGTGGTGTACATACTGTATTCTGACGTATAGTCAAATTTAAAAGTATATAACTCCGAGTGTCATTATGTGGCACACAAAAATGTAATCTTCCTTCAAAAGCTGCACAGCTGATATTTTATGCGCACACAGCCTACAGAAAATTAGAGGGAACATTGCTGGCTACCCATCAAAGCATGCATAAAATACAAATCAATCATGAACACATATAAGAGCATACACAACATAACGTCTGGCTGCCTACGGACACTCATACAGACTACCTCAGACAACAAACTAAGAAGAAATCAAAACAAGATTCCAAAGCATAAAACATCCAGCACACAAGAAAGACGCAAATGCACATTCTCTCTCTATGGCCCAGACTTATGGAATTCCCTTCCAAGCAACATGAGAGCAATAAAGGACATAAAGTATTTCAGCAAGAAGCTTAAAATGCACATCTTCCAAGAATTCTACAGGACAGACACTTAGGGGCTTGTTTACAAAGCCGCGGTAGCGATTCGCGATCGTTATCGGAGCCGTGGCCCCATTGAAATCAATGGGGGCCGCGGCTCCGATAACTATCGCGAACCGCTACCGTGGCTTTGTAAACAAGCCCCTTAATTTATCACCTTACACCCTCAAAACCCCCTATATGTCTCAAAGATTACCTCCTGTTGATTTGACACTGTAAATAAGTTTTAGCTGCATGGTATTCGGTCCAACTAGTCTCCTGCCCCTTTTATTCACCGGATAGTTATATTAACCACTGATCTCATGTATCCTTAACACATGTTCATCTAATTCTGGGGTCACCATCCTCCAGAGGGCTGCGGGCCGCACAGCCGACTACCGGGAGCCTCGCGGGCCGCACCCCCCTTCTCCCCGCCCCCGCAAAAAAAACAACAAACGCAAAATTATGAAAACAATGGCTGATCACCTTTATTGAATTTAATGAGATGGCTGATGATTCATGCTAGCAGACAAACGCCTAAAGTCCGGCTTCACAGATGACACTGACAGGAGAAGGGACGCTTGCAGGTGGTCGTCGGTGAGCTGCGAGAGCGTGGATACAATGGCGGGAATCCTTGGCGGGCCGCACGTAATGTTAACCGGGGTAGAGCCTCGCGGGCCGCACGAAGGGACCTCGTGGGCCGCATGCGGCCCGCGGGCTGCAGGTTGGTGACCCCTGATCTAATTGTTCTATGTAAGTTCAGTTGTGCTCAATGTAAACCACCTTGATATCCTTGAAAGGCAGTATAAAAGCAATACTAAATAAATAAAATAAATAAATATTAAAAAATCCATAACAATGGCTGACTAGTACTGCTATTGTCCTAAAAACAGCCCAGACGAGCCAGGTGTTCCCAGCATATGGCATTAATATTGAATGCACTCCGCTAATGAGCAAATGGATGAAATGTATCATGTATTTATGTATTTATTTATAAATATTTATAATCTACAAATCATAATTTCTAAGCAGCTCCCAAAGCAACATCAGAAACATAAAATAAGCATAAACAATACACAAACATATAATACATAATCTTCATAAGACATGCAAAAAAATATTGACTCCACTATATACAGTTAGTAAAGGCCAAAGAAAACAACCATGTCTTCACAGATTTTCTAAATTTCAAGTAGTCAGCATCATCCACAAAAGTAAAATAAGGCTCAAGATTGTTAGGTGAGTGACCCTTTGAAGCACAGATTCTGTTATTGGATCCAGGCCCTCATGTGGCCCCATACTTTGTGGCACAAAGCCACTTATTTCTTGTATTTATGGTGGGTCTTTTGTGTTTTATTCTCCTGTTCAATTAGCAAGTGATCTGCAGTATGCTGTAGTATGATGAAGATGTTCCTTTGACCATAGTTTGACTTCTTGGTTGTGCTAAAATGTTATCCATTCCATTGAATGCTCATTCCATTGAATGCTCATTCCCTATTCAGACCACCCAGAGAAACTGCATATCCTCCATCTTTGTTTCTGATCAGATAAGGAGCCCATTCCTTGTTGATGACTTCCCCCTCCATCCTAAGGAACTAGGGAGCCTTCACTTTACATTCAAAACTAACTGGGATGTTCACTTTCCATTCAAAAAACTAACTGGGATGTGTTTGGTTAAGAAAAACACAAAACAAAGAAGGAGTTGTTGACAAGCCTTCAAGAGTCACAGGAGAGATGAAATTCTGCAGTGCCTGTGCATGACTGTGCTAAGACTTCCCATTCACAGATAGTCACTTTATCAGTTTAAAAACCTCAGTAAACAGAATCAATAGCTTGGAATGTGGTTATTTTCTGAGCAGATGTCAACAGGCAGTAGGATGGCCAAGCTGAATGCTGTTAATTTATTTATTTAACTGATTTTAATATACCATTTTTCTACAAGGCAAAACGGTTTACAAGAAACAGGTAAAATAAACAGTGGAACATATGTACAGGGAACCTTAAAATTGGGTACTACTAATATTGTTAGCAAAATACAACAAAGGTTGTTAACAGGGTACACCTAAGATTGTTGACAGGGAATATACAGGGAGCTTTAGGGTTGGGTACCACTAAACTTATTAACAATATATAACAAGGTTGGAAACAGGGTACAACTGAAGTTGTTGACAGGGAGGGGGGGCAGTTAATGGGATAGAGTAACTTTATACATTATGTTGAAGTGAGCTTGAGACTGGGTGAGTAGTCTAATTTGCAAATGCTATTGGTTTGAGAAGGGGTTGGTTCAAGGGGGATAAAGAATGGGAGAGGGGTTTTAGATGGGGAGGTAGAAGCTGTAAAAACTGACATGGTCAGAGGGGTGATAGGAATGGGGTGGGGGTGCTAATGCAAGGTGTTTGCTGGAAGGGAAACACCATAGTATTCTTTAAAAAGGAGAGTTTTGAGGTGTTTCTTGAATAAGGTATGAGATTGGATACATCATATGTGGAGGGTAGCTGGTTCCAAGTGGCGAGAGCATAATATTCAAAGGCAATGTGCATGATTGTTGAGATCTTTTGTGAATCTGTGATAGGGGGAGGAGAAGATTAGCCACGGTCAGCCTGCGGAGTCTGTTATTGTCTGGGTGTTTGATTAATGATTGGAGCTGCTTGGAAGTGGTATTGAGTAGAGCTCTATGAGTAATGGTGAGTATCTTGAATTTGATTCCAGAGGCGACAGGGAGCCAATGAAGATCCTTTAGGATAGGGGTGATATGTGAATGTTTGGGGACACCTGCTATAATGCACCAGCTGCAGTGAGGCGATGGTGGTCTTGGAAAGTCCATGGAGGATGGAGTTACAGTAGACAATAGTATAATGAAGGCTTGGTAAACTGCACAGAAACTGTCAGTAGATAGTAGTGGGTGTAAATTGCAGAGAAGTTTGAAGTATATGTTTTTGGTGGTGTTCATTATGTGAGATTGGAAGTTTCGGTGACAATCTAGGGTAACACCGAGGTATTTAATTTGGGGCTTAATTTGAACTTCGGTATCTCCAAGTTTGATGGTTGGAGGCGCTGTGAAGTTGGGGTCTCTGATTACATGAAGGATCTCTGTTTTGGTGAAGTTAACTGCGGGGTTATGAAGCTAGAGCCATAGGACTATCTCTGTAAAGCAAGTGGAAAGACTGGAGTAATCGGGGGAGGTAGTGTGGAATGGAACATATGCCATTATATCGTTGGCATATAGTTGATATCTGAGGTTTAATCTCTGGATGACATGGCAGAGGGAACTAATGTAAATATTGAAGAGGGAGGAGAGGGAAGAGCCCTGTGGGACTCCTTGAGGGAGACGTAAGGTGATGAAGATCGTTGACCATTTCTTACTACTTGAGTGTGCTGGGAGAGGTAAGAATGGATCCATTTGAGTGGCGAGCCCTGGACTCCAATGTTGTTGAGTTGGTTGAGAAGAATCTGATGAGATATAGTGTCGAAAGCTGAAGAGATGTCCAGAAATAGCAGCACGAAGCCAGAGCAGGGTTTTTCAGTTCCAGTGATGAGGGTATTCAGGAGGGAGGTGAGTAGTGTTTCGGCGCTGTGGTATGGGTAGAAATCATGTTGATTGCAGTCAAGCAATGCATATTGTGATAAGGAAGCTTATCATAGCTCAGGAAGGAGCTATAGAAAAGGTGAAGTGACTCTGAACAAGCAACCTGTCAGTTCTGGTAGAAATAAGAAAACAGAATTTTCCCATAAAAGACTACCAGTCCCAGAATGCACCAGGTTTCCAACAGCCATTAGAGGAGCTGAAGTGGGGAAACGTGTGTTCAATCAGGAGGGCTATGAGGTAATCCCCAAGCACTCATCTCAAAGGGCAGGGCCTGATTCAGCACAGCTGCGCTGTGCTAGGGTGGAGCATTCATCTGGGCAGAATAAAGGTAGAGTTTATTCTACAGAGAATTATCCTCATCCTCAGTTTCATCTGGGAGATCCTCATCCTCAGGATCTTGATCATCTTGGACAGCTTCATCATCTGGAGGATCATCAGAAGCAGAAGCCAGAGCGGACGGACAGAGAGGGCAAGAAACCCTTTGGAAGAAAGAAGAGAAAAGCATTTGGGAGGTCTAAAGGAGTCCAGAGCAGTACGTATACTGGGAGACATTCAAAAGGCAAGCTTACACCATTGGACTGGGGAAAGCCAGAGGAATGGTGCTGCAGGGCTAGGAATCTCCAGACGGTACCTGTGAGGGAGACGGCTGCATGTGGAAGGGACCCTAAGACCCGTGCCAGAAGGTATGTGAAGAGAGATCCAGTGTCCAGGGATCTGGATTGGAAGGCTGGACATAAGAACTGGACTACATACTGGCCAGGCTATTTAGAGAGGAACTCTAACAGCAATGGAAGCTCAGGTATGAACACTGATCTATGCCCTAGCTATAACCTTGAAAGACAGCAGGGAAACAAGTATTCTCCTGAAAGT
Organism: Ichthyophis bannanicus; assembly: GCA_033557465.1. Classification (NCBI taxonomy): domain Eukaryota; kingdom Metazoa; phylum Chordata; class Amphibia; order Gymnophiona; family Ichthyophiidae; genus Ichthyophis; species Ichthyophis bannanicus. Next base: position 739,642,910 of record CM066033.1, read on the forward strand.
GCTCCATTGAGAAATTCCTCTGTGCCAATCCCTGATATTGAACCCATGATTGTTGAAGAAGGGGAAGGAGCGGTCTTAGATACAGGCTGTGAATATATGGATTGCTCTCTGTCTAAACTCCTTTGGTAATTTTCTGTTACAAAGTACAGCAACCATCACAAAGAAATACAAACTTGTTCTTTAATCTACTCAGAAAAGCTCCTGAAGTAGGATTTGAGCCACGCAGTAGAAAGCAAGCCAGCTAAGGGGTTTCAGCTGGGTAACTGCTAGCAATTGAGCCTTACCTAATTGCTTGTGAGCTCTGAGGAAATCACTTCTGAATCTATGTGTGAAGATATAAGAAGTTAACCTGAAAAAGGGGGCGGAGCCTGATGTCCAGCGGGTAAGACGCTTCGCGCTGAAGCTCCTGAGAGGCCTACTAAGAATCCTGACTTAATACCTATACAAACTTACTATTTCGCTCCGGGCTGACCGGGGTACCTCGGGGGGGATGGCGGCCCATAAACCAGCGCGCTTGGACTTCGGGTCTCCTTCTTCTTCTCACGGAAAACGCTCCAAAACAGAGGTGTCCTCCCCACAGAAGATGGTTCCATTTCGGGAAAACCCCGAAATGCACCTGGAGATTTTAGAAGAAATACGCGGCGTGAAGGAATTGGTGCAGTCCA